>JAWNNK010000813.1:9115000-9715000 GCA_035045065.1 Hirtodrosophila trivittata
GTGTGTGTCTGTGTGTGTGTGTGTTTAAAGCATTGTCTTCTACTCATAACGAACGTTAACAGGGGAAAATGCTAGAAAAAATTCAACGGTACGCTTAAAGCTGTTTTTGTTTTTGTTTTTGTTTTTGTTTTTCACTTACTCGTACAACATACATACATATACAAATACATACATATGTATGTATGTACTCTTAATAACCGATTCGCGACTGCGAAGCCAACCGGTTTTCGGCAATTAAACGACCCCCAAATGCGATTCGTTTCGACTTTTTTTGGGTTCATTGCAAAAACCGATTCGCCTTGGAGCCATTTTTTAACCATCTCTGGTTTGCTTCGGAATTATATTTTTATTTATTTCTCTTCTTCATCTTCTTCTTCTTCTTCTTCATCGTCTTCTTACAACAAAAAAAAATTTACTAGCTGACAATATTTTTGGTTTTTCTTTCTTGTTTTGTGCCAGCAGAGTATAGCATAAGTTTATTATTATTTTTCTCTTATTTTTTGGTATTACTTTCGGCTTAGCTGCCTAGAAATGTTTTGAGATTTAGTTTTCCAATCGAGAATGTGTCCTCCTCTCTCCCTCTCTCTCTCTCTCTATCTCTCACTCTCTCACTCTCCCTCTGTACCAAGTTTTTTACTTTATATTCCTTTGTTTGCTGCGTATTTTCTTTTCTGGGACAGTCAAAAATGTTTACAAGTAATTTGCATTAGAGAGAGAGAGAGGGAGAGAGAGAGAGAGCGAGAGAATAGAAGAGAGAGAGAGGGATATATAGAGAAGTTTAATTGCCTTCTGCTTCTATTCTCGGTTGCAGTTCTTGCGCCTTTTCGCCTTTAATACTCGTAATTAATTATATGGTTATATGTATATATATTTGTATGTATATATATATATTTTAGGTGTATATATATTTGTATGTATATTAATATATTGGTGTATATTTAATGTATTCATTTTCTTATAATTTTCTTCTTAATTTTTGTTATTTGGTAATTCTCTTCTCGCGTCTGCTTCTTGTTGTTCTTGTTGTTGTTTTGAATTATTGCTTTTAGAACGTGTCTTAAAATATATTTTATTTATTTTTATTTATATTTTTATTTATATTTTTATTTTTATTTTTCTTTTAATATATGTGTATGTATATGCCTTAGAACTTAGTTTTATATATATTTTTTTTTATGCAAATATAACATGTTTTTCGCATTTTTATTTTGGTTTTTGTTTTGTTTTGTTTTGTTTTCAGGCTTCATTCGAAAATATTTGCCATCGCTTTTCGATCTCAATCAATTTTCTGGCTGGCCCACAGGATACGCAGGCAGCTGGACTACGAATTCTTACAATGCGTTTTATGTCCTGTTTTTTGTTTTTTGTTTAAAGTTTTAGTTTTATAATTATTATTTTATATGTTTTGTTTTGCTTTGTTTTATTAACAAATAGTTTTGTTTTAGCGTTAAAGTAACCATTGCCTTGACTCCCTCGCAGATGTACTATACGTTTGCGTGTGTGTGTGTGTGTGTGTGTGTGTATAGCAAACACACACAAGTGTATACATAAGTAAAATGTGTTTTGTTTTTTTTTTGAATTTTTTATTTATTTAATTTTTTTGTTTTTGCTTTCTCTGATTTAATCGATAATCGATAATCGATAATCTATATAGATCGTGGATTGCCTCTAGCCGATTCGTATATGCAATTTAGCAGCTTACTTTTGCCTATCTAAAAAAGTTTTCTTTATCTTTGTTGTTGTCTTTTTTGCTTTGCTTCTCGCTTGTCTCTTGATTATTCATATAGGGTATATATACATGCATATATCCATATATATCTATATATATAGAAATTATTTATTCGCTCTGCTGTCGCTTCAATGTGCAGTTCAAAGAAAGTGAAATTTATGCGAAACATTTGAAATCAAAGAAGTGTCGAAAAGTGTTTTTGTTTCTTATTTTTTGCAATTGGGTTCTTCAGTTTCTATCGAAGCGGTTTGAGACGTTAGAGTATTAGAGTATTCTGCTTGATTTTTGTTTTTTGCTCTCAACTTCTAGACTCTATTAATCTATATAATACACTGCAACTATTTGTTATTATCTTTGTATAACTATTTATATATTTCAGTATATATCGTATCTGTTGGTTTTAATCCTCGTCATCATCATCAATCCTCTATATAAGTTTCTCTTTATTTGGTCCGAGACTTGACTGGCAAAGTCCTGGAGAGCGTTGGTTTGACAATTTGGCAAAAAAGTTATGAAAGGAACATTTTCACTGCTTCAGCTTCTGTTTTCATGCGTTTCTCCTGTTAGTTTTTTCTTTGTTTAATTTATAGTTTTAGTTTTAGTTTTTAGTTCTTAGTTGTGTGTTTTTTCGCTATTCATATTGATGTTTTAAATTTTCTTTTCTTTTCTTTTCTTTTTCTTTTATTTATTTATTTATGTAAGTCGCCTAATGCAAAAATCTCAGACAGACAAAAAGCGCATCTTTTTTTCTTGTTCTGTCAATAATAGAACAATATGTTTTTTATTTTTTGTTTTCTGTTTTATTTGTTGTGTTTTACCCACTTGCCGTGTGTGTAACAAATGTTGTTTGCTTAAATTTCAGATAGATTTCTTTTTGTTTTGTTCCAATAATAATTAATACTCCATATAGTTGTATATAAATATATTTTTCTATAACGCCCTCCAAGCAGCATCATTCTCGAATAGATCTAGATCTGTCACCACTCCCAGCCTCCATGTCCTGCTGTCTAGTCGTGTCCTTGCCTGTCAAGGAGGGGCGTGACTTAAAAAAAATTTAATTGCACATAACGTGGCCTGCTTTTCGCTTTTATCTCCTTCCAACATCCTCTCGAAAATCCATCATCGTCGTCCTCAAATATCCTTTACCCATTTCTTTTCTGGCTTTTATACATACGTGTTTACATACATATTTTTAGTTACATAATTGTTTAAACATTTTCCTTTGTCTTTTTGGTTTTCATAAATATTTTATTTACTTAAATACAATACATATATATATGTCTGTATATATATATCATATATCTTGTATGTATAATAGTTCATTGTTATATTTGCATATGCGCTTAGATTGTAATTTCTTTAAGTTTTTGATTCATCAGTTTTGTTTTGTGTGTGTATTTGTGTGTGTGTGTGTGTGTGGGAGTTATATGTCTTGTTCAAAAAAGATCTCTTACATACAGACTTAAGCCTAGATATTTGTTTTTCGTGCTTGTTGCTAGATTTTCGCAACGAATAAAAAAAAATTGATTTATGCCTCGATCTGTGCAAAAATTAATCGCTCCTCTTGTTGTTCGGCTTCATTATTTTTGACGTAACGAATGCTTTAACATATTTTTCTAACTATCCTTTCTTTTAAATTAGCATTAATTTTGCTTTCAATGTGAACACAAAAGTGAATGAAATCATATTTAGATTGAAATTTTTGAGCAGATTTATAAATCTGCATATTTTTTTTTTTTATACTTTTTAGCTTTAAGTTTTCTTTGTTTTTTTGTTTTTTGGCCAATAATTTGATTGTACTTAAGTATTTTTGAGAAAATATCCATAAGTATAATTTGCATCTAGTAATTGTTAGCACAATTTTGATTTTCGATTCGTCACACTGAAAATTGAAAACTGAAACGTTCAATACTCGCTCTTGTTCTTCCTCCCGGTTCGGCCCGATATCTGAGAATGTTTCTAATACGACCGAACCGATGCGTAAGCCTACAAAAATTTACTTAACTTTTATATATTTCAAGTACAGAGATAAATAAACAATTTGTATTTGTTTTGCTTTTGTTTTTGTTTTTTTGTTTGTTATTTGTTGTTTCGCTTTTTGCTTTTGCTTTTGATTTTTGTTTTTACTTTGTATATATTGCAGTTTTCTGTATATATATTTATGTGTGTATAAGGTGTATATATATGCATATATATACATACATTTACCTATACTATACGCATACGTATATATATGCATGCATATCGACTTTAACTTTAACTTTAAAAGTTACAACTTAGTTAAGAATTGTAATAATATAATAATAATTATAATGATAATGATAATCATCATTTGCTTGTGATAATACAAAAAAATTAAATTATAACATTTTCGCTATTATTGCAACATTTTTCATTTTTCTTTTGGTTTTCAACTTCATAATGTTTTTTTTTTTCTTTTTTTGTTTTACTTGAAATTTTATTTATTGTTTGTAATTTTTATTTTTTTGCTTTTGCTTTTGTTTTGTTTTTGTTTTTCATGCGATTTATCATTACTTAAAAATGGTGACGCTTCAGCCCCTGGCACAATGTTGTCCTCCTCCAGGCTGGCCTTCACTTGGCTGGGTGTGGGTGTGTGTGGGTGTGTTTGTGTGTGCAAAGGCCACGCCCACTGAGGCCGCCCACGCCGCTGCACTTGACGCAGTTTCGTTTAATTTGCATTTTAAACGATTTTTGCTGCACACGTTGCATCTTTTTCGATGGGGAGGAGGGGAGTGGGCGGGCCAGCGGTTACACGCGGGGGGCGGGGACTGTGGCTGCCGTGGCTGGTTGTTTGATTATTTTGTTGTTGTTATTGTTGTTAAATTAAAATTATTTTTTTTCTTCTCTCATAGTTTGTATTTTGTTTTTGTTTTTGTTTTTTTTTTGGTTTTTGTTTTTTGTTTTTTGTTTTTTTTTTTGGTTTGCTTGCGCTGCGCTCTATAAATTTATATATATGCATATATATATATATATGTTATATATTTAAATATATATATATGCATGTAGCACATGTACGTTAATTAATTAGTTGTAATATGTGTGTGTGTGTGTGTGTTTGTTGGTGTGTGTGTGTTGGTGTTGGTTTATTGGGTTTACTGCGTTTTGCTCGACTGCTTAACAGATTTGAATTTGCAATGTGGAAATATATTGGGACACGCACACATACTTAGGCATGCGTGTACATGTGTAAAGATATATAAACTATATATATGCATATCTGTATATAAGTATATATACATATAGTTTATATACTTTAGGCTATTTCTTCTTGTTGTTGTTTGTTGTTGATGTGGTTGCAGCATTGCGATTACTTTTCGTGTCTGTTGTCAATTGTTGTTGCTGTTGTTGTTGTTGTTGTTGCTGTTGTTGCTGTTGCTGTTGTTGTTGTTGTCATTGCGGTTGTCGGCGCCACCTTTTAATGGTATCCATTTGTAAATGCCGCAGGAATTAGTGGTCCCTGGAAATAAACGTTTCGTAGAGAACAGAACAAATACACAAAAATTATTCTAAATAAAATACGAATTTTGCGAGCATCTAAATGCATACATACATATGTATAAAAAACTTATTCAACATTTCTCTATATATGTATGTATGTAGCTAAGTTGGTAAGTGAAAAGTATTTGAGATAGAAAAACAATATATATATATGTCTATATGTTATGTATATATATGTATGTATATCGGATGTTGATCGGAGAATCTATTTTTCTTTTTCTTTTTTTCTTTTTTTTTAACTAGAAGTTGCTCTGCGCTGAGTTTTGATAAAGAGTTGCGGAAAACTAGAGAAACAGCAGGAAAAGTTTTTCTAGGCAATTTTCTTTCTATTTAATGAAATAAACACTATTTTTTTTTTGTGAGTAAAGAAAGAAAAAAAAATAATAATATGCAAGGAAATATAATTCAAAAATATTTCCTAATAAAAATCAACTTATTTATTTACATTTTCTATTTTTAATAAATTTTAAATAAATTTTAAATAAATTTTAAATAAATTTTAAATAAATTTTGAATAAATTTTAAATAAACTTATTTCATACAAAATTCATTATTAAATTAAAGTAAAGTCTGTTAAGTTTTTATTTTATTTTTATTTTTGCAGCAAATGAAAGTTTTGTCTTTAGTTTTCGATTCCTTATCAAAACTCGCTTCAAATATGCTTTCAACATGTATGTGAATGTGTGTGTGTGTGTGTGTGTGAGTGTCTATATGTATAACTAGGTAGGCTGGAGCAGCGCTTAGATCTAATATAATACATATGTATACTATATAGAATTTATGGTAGAATTTGAAAAACAGGAAAATCATAAGAACTGAATTGAAAACGGCCTAAGAAACTGTGCTGTGACGTGCATACATAATGTTGTTACTTGATTTGGATTTGTTTTTGGTTTTGTTGTTGTTGTTGTAGTTGAATTAAATTTAAAATTTGTTCACTAGGTTTTCGTAAATTTAGTTAAAATTGTTATTTCAAAAAAACACGCTGTAGTTTTGTTGGTGTGCCTACCTTGTGCAACTGCGTTTGTTTTATACTCTTATTTCTTTTGTTTTTTGCTTTCGTTTTCGTTTCGTTTTCGTTTCGTTTATTTATATATGTATATAGAGATGTATATATATATATATTCGGATTTATATATATAATTGTATATACTTTTGCTTTTGTTTGTTTCTTGTTTTATTTATTTTCTTTTTTTATTTTGGATTATCAGTCTTTTTATATATTAGCCATCGCAAAGTTCAACGAATAAATCTGTACGAAATGAAAGAAGAAATACATAGTACAATATATATAGAAGGTCAGCTATTTGTGGTTGTATTTTTATCATTTATCAGTTATCGGTTATCGGTTATCAGTTATCATTTATCGCTACATCACTTCTGTCTGTTAGCCTGTGTAGTGTGTATTACAGTAAACGACAGCTAAGCGGGACATTCAAGCAATGCTCAATAACGGACCAGAACTGGGCCTACGACGAAAACGCGCAGCGCCCCCGAACTTTATGCTACTATTTTTCTGAAGGATCTACTCACTCCTCGCCAGAATAGTCACACTTACCGGGCTGTAGTTCAACGGAGCACGGCTAACGGCTATGGGAAAGCCAGATGGCTGCGGACTGGTAGCCTGCACGTAGCCCACATTGTCGGCCCCGGCCGAGCTATACATGTCCAGGGTTGGTCCGGGCGAGTTGGTTGATGGGAAACCCTGCCGTGTGGCCGAATTGGCAGCGGCTGCGTGCGGCGAAGCCGACGGACCAAAGCTGTGAGCGGCTGCAGCAGCCGCCTGATAGTTGTTCATCACTGCAACATAATAAGAGTCTATAAATTTCAGGTAATGCTTAACTCTATTCCAATGATATCCATTGGAAGTGCAAGGCATAGCTTTTCGATAATACAACTGCAGCGAGAGCTTTAATGTGCTTTCAAAGCGGTTCATTGAGTCCTTAAGCTTTAGCAACAACTTTCATCTGGGTGAAAACTGTAATGTGCTTTCTCTTGTCTTCTAGCAAAGCAGTAAAAAAGCTTCGGATTATGCTATTATTCATCATAATGTTACTCTCATCTAAAGCTTTAAGGTGCTTTCAAAGTGGTGGCTTTGGCAATGCAGTTACTTTGATTTAATTGAGTTAATTAATAGGGATAATCTTTGATTTAATTGGGTTAATGAAAAGGAATAGTCTGGTTGAAAGCTTTAATGAGCTTTCAAAGCTGCTTTTGAGTAATTATTTTTCTTACTGAAAGCTCAATTGTTTTGTACTGTTGCTGCTCTTTATGTAAAGTAAGTCTTACTTAAGGCTTTAATGAGCTTGAGACAAGCTTTTGCTTCATTAAGTTTCATTCAAAGCTTTAATGAGCTTGCAAAGTTGTTATTAAAGCATTGCCATTTCCCAGTGAAAGCTCTTTGAAAGCTCAATTGTATTCTTCAAGCTGCTCTTTGCTATGCAGAAGACAAGCTTTTGCTTCATTAAGTTTCATTCTAAGCTTGCAAAGTTGTTATTAAAGCATTGCCCACTGAAAGCTCCTGCTCAGCTCAGTTGTATTATGAAAGCTTCTGTCGTTAGTCTCGCTTAAAGCTTTAATGAGCTTTTCAAGCCGTTATCGTGTTGAGCAAACTTACCTGATAGAGCCTGGTTAGCAACGGCGTGTTGTTGTTGGGTGTCAGCTGCCCATTGGATAGATCAACTGTAAGTGGCAAAAGATTAGGAGAGTTGAGATTTTAGTATCGGGTAGACGAGGCGAGAGGCACGAAACTAGTTAAAGAGTTGGGCATAAAAGTACCTAAGACATAAGAGTATACGAAAGTAATCAAGACTGAGCTCTAAGTGGTATATATAATGTAATAATATATATACTTGTATATATATATATAGATATGGTTTGTTTATATAAAGTTGTACGATAATAAGTTCAAGTTTGTAGTGAAAGTATTTGGCGCTTATGAATGTTAAACGAGTATATGAATCTTATAAACGAATACAACAAATATTCGTGTGCCATTTAGAAACTGAAAAAGGCAAAACGAAAGACTAAATCAAAGAAAAGAAAATATATATAGATAGTACAGTATATAGTATAAGTATAAACCAAGACGACTAGCTAACAGTTTATAAATCCCAAGCCCAACAGCTAACTAAAGATACGAAAATCAAAGATACAAACATATACACACACAACTATATGGTGTGTATATATATATATTGTACTGTATATGAACGTAAGTAACTACGACAAAAATAGAGGTAACTAGAACGCAGGTTATGAAAACACAAACAGCTCCCATTTATCGCAGTTTAGTTACTGCTCGAAGGCCCGACTATTTGATGGCCGCTTGACGCTGAGCTCTGAGCTCTGGGCTCTGAGCGGAGCAAAGCTGAATAAGACCAAGTCAAAACGAAATTCAGTTAGTACGCTTGGTTAGGATCCGGGTGCACTTTCCTTTTGGCGTTTTTTGTCTGTTATCATTGCCCGTTGTACTCGCAGTTCTTATTGTTGTTCTTGTTTCAGTTGTCGTTGTCGTTGTTGTTGTTGTTGTTGTTGTTGTTGCTCTGTTGTCGCTGTAACGGTCACAGCTGCTGCAGCAAGTAAAAATACGCCAGCGCCAATATTGAAATGACAACAGAATGCGAATGCGAATGGGAATGCGAATGGGCTATGACTATGAGTATGACTATGGGTACGAGTGCTATATATATATATATATGAGAGAGGGGGTGGGTAGAGGATTGGGTTAAGAAGTAACGGGTTATGGCTAACGGATTACGGGGTAACGGCAATGGGTTTTTGGGCTATGCGAATGCGAATGCGAATGTAGCAGTTGCATTTCCTGCGGAAACACAAAAATTGATGTAACGTAACGTGACGTAACGTAACGAGCCATACCCGTGGCAGACGTTTGCTTATTGTCGTTCTATCTGTATGTGTGTTTGTTTGTGTGTTTGTGTGTGTGTGTGTGTATGGCGCCAATCAACTTTGGCTTACGTTTAGTTTACGCTCTTTGTAAAGCTCTGTGCGCCATGTTGTTTTCATTAGCGAAGCAACAGCAACAGCAAGAACAGTGCAACGCTTCGGGCTTCGGGGTTTCTCTCTCAAAATAAATAAGTTTTTAGCTTTGGTTTTAGATTTCGTTTCAGTTTTCCCTTCACTATTACTATTACTATTACTATTACTATTACTATTAGTATCAGTATTAGTACAAGTTGTTGTTGTTATGGTTTGTGCTTCCGGCATTCACATTTTTCACTCGTGGCAGCTTAAGCTGTAGTTTCAGTAAGACGAGCTTGTCACACTTCTTCAGGCAACAAAAGTCTATCAGAGAGCTTACACTAGGTGATTATAACGAACGTTTCAACAGCTACTTAAGTTAGTAAACAAAATGAAATACATATAAGGAGGTATCATATATAGTTTATATATGGATGAGCTACACATATGCTCGATCTTTGTCAAGACTACACAGGTTTTGGTTTTTGGTTTTAGTTTTTGTTTCAGAGTTAGCTAAAGCTAGAGATTATATTCATCTGGAATTAACTACAATATGATTTAGCTTATATATCAGTTAATACAATTCTTCAACTCGATTATAAATGGTTTTTTGTTGTTGTTTTAGTTTTTCTTTTGGTTTTGTTTGTGTTTGTTTTAGAGCTACTTCTAATGATTGAGTTTAGTATTGTTTTGATTTAGTATTTCTACATAAAATGTTCAGTTATTCGATCAACCTCTCCAGTTAACGGACTCTCCATTTATGTTAGAGTATCTAGTGATACGTAAGAGTATAATTTCAATAGTTAAAAGAACACTACACATAGATATAGGCGTTATATGAGTATAGGTGTACGTACTACGACTGCCGCCCGCCTCAGTTGGGGCAGTTTACAATACAAATATATAACATATATACACATATACATAGTCTATGGCTATATATGTATATATGCATGTATATGTATATCTTCTAGACTTCTTCTATAACGAGTAGCTAACTGTTTACGTACGAATACGGTTAATAATCATAAAATGTGTTTAAACGGCTTTTTATGGATTATGCGCCCAAAACATTTATATACATACATACATACATATATATATATATATATATGTAGATATATATGTAGATATATACACATAGAAATGCTGAGGGACCATTAGCTGACCTTGTTGACAGTTGATTCTTGAGAGATTTGTTGAGTTGTTATCGTTGTCGCTGTCGCTTTTTGGTTGTTGCCGCTGTCAGGTATATTACGCATACGCCTCGTTGGCCACATTCTCACATTTGGCTTGTCAAAAGTTTTCCACTTTTCCTTTGCTATTTCAAATTCGCTAAACATACACAAGAGCTAGACCTAGAGCTAGAAGCTAGAGCAGGAGCTGCAGCTGGAGCAGGAGCAAGAGCAGGAGCCTGCCTTGCGGCCAATAAGGAGAGACTTTTCTTTTGGTTTTCGGCTTTTGTATCCGTAATATATTTTTTTTTGTTTTTTTTTGTGCATTTATTTTTAATTAATAACTTTTCGTTTTCTGCATAAGCAATTTGAATTCTGCGTTTGGCAATTTTTGTTGCTGTTTGTTTTTCTTTTTGTTTTTTTTTTATAATTTTTTTTGTCGTTTTTTTCTTGAAGCGTTTTCTTATAAATCACAGTATATACGTGTAAAATACATATAGATATGCGTATGTGTGTGTGTGTGTGTGTGTGTGTGTGTGTGTGTGGGTGTTATGTAAGTCAGTAAGTATGTTATGTAATGTATTTGTATATAGAAATAACTCGCAAGCATTTTATATTTTAGTTTAAGATACCTCGAAGCGATTGCAGCTTCTCGTGTCGTTTGTGTCCTTTGACAGGAGATCAAAAAACGAGAGCAAAAAAAAACAAAAAAAACCAACAAAATTGTTGCGATAACTGCATTCAATTAACTAATTAACAGCTTATCAAATTTGCCATTTATAAATATTATTATTATTATTATCAAAGCTTATCAAATTTGCCATTTATAGATATTATTTTTGTTATTTTTATTAATATTATTGTTAATATTATGCCATAGATATCAAGTATGTATATATGTGTGTGTGTGTGTGTATATATATCGATTTGTATTGATAACTAAATATTTAATTGTGAAACTTACAGTTATGCGTTCAATGGAAAGGACATAGAAAAATTGCATTTTTCATAAACTTAAAGTCGCTCTTCGAAAATGGATGGACATTAATATTGTATTTCATTATGTTTTCAATGTTGGTTTTTCTTTTGCTTTTCCTTTGTATATATGTATGTATTTGTATGTTTTAATTTAATATATTTTTTTGTATTTTGTATTTCGTATTTTGTATTATTATTTCTTGCATAATATTGTACAAATGAAATAGATTTTGCTCTTGAACCGTATAAAATGAATATCGAGTACTTATTTTGTATATATTTATATTAAATATATATAAATAGTATATATGTGTATATGTATAGTTAAATGTATAATTCATATAGAAATGTCAATAAAAATTTCGCTCATTTTTTGTAGAAATTGAAATATTTTTCTCATTCAATTTGTGTGTTTGATTTTTATTTTTATTTCTATTTTCATTTTTGCTCCTGCACCGATAAAGGAATTTCTGCATGAATTTTTGCAGGCTATTCGATTCAATGGATTATATAATTAAAAGAATTCCAAACGTGTTATGGCTAATAGTTATATGATATACATATATATATAGGTATATATATATATATATAATGTGAAACACAATCAAATCGAAAACAAATCGAAATCATTTCAAACTATTTAATGAACTTTTTCTTTATTTTATGCCAGAGGAATCTCTGCACGTTTTCGCTCATTATCTAAAAACTCAGGGGGATCCGAAAGGAAAATAACGAACGGAAAACCGACAAAATATATAAGTATATATGTATGTATGTACGTATGGAAAACAATGAGAAAGGAAGAAGAGAGAAAGAAAAAAACAGACACAAATTATAATTATAAAATGCAGCAAATTAATTAAAGGATAATAATGATACTAGGACATGTGACAGGCCTGCTAAAAATGTTGTTTTTATCTAAATGTGTGTGTGTGTTGGTGTGTGTGTGTGTAGGTGAGTTTCGGTTGCATTTTCCGCCATTTCCTTTTTTTATTTATATTTTGTTTTGTCTTTTTTTTGCTTCCACTAATTAATGCATATGTGTACGAGTACTACAAATAAAATTTGCATATAAATGCCAACGGTAATATAGTTTTATAAATAATAGATTTGTGTCCCTGAAAGGGGCGTAACCTCCCAATGGGCGTTACCTTTATGTATGATATAACGATAATTGATGAGTTCCAAAGGAAAATTGCAAGCCACAAAAAAAAGAAATGGTAAAAAGTACGAATCGAGCCCCTCCTACTAATGAGAGGCGTATGTGTGTGTGTGTGTGTGTGTGTGTGTATGTGTGTGTGTGTGTGAGTATATATAGTAAATACGAGTATTGTGTCATACCTCTAGGGTTCTACACACATCTATAGGGGACTATGCGATTAGATAACGTACGAGTATGTGTGATAATGTTGCGATTATGTTGGCCTAAACTCTACGATCTTTATATAATTCTATATATATAGATATAGTATATATATAACTATATATAAGTATATATATATGCGCGTGTATAAGTTGCTAGCAAGTTGCATAGAACACTACAGAACTGATCTATAGATATAGTACGGGTGCTGGCTCTGCTTTATAGTTCATATAGTTAGGGTGCAGAGCTCTATATATAGGTTATAGATATATGATTAGTTGTATATATAACTAGGGACTTTAGCTAATTATTAGATGCAACGTTTACTTTGATTTCAAGGGGGTTTTTCTTTGTGGTTTATCAACGCGTCTAGAACAAATCTCGATTATAGATAGATATAATTAGGTTCTAATGTGTTTGGTTAAGTGTGTGGTTGGGCTATATACGAGTATGGTTGAAGTAGAGAGAGATAGAGGGGGGTTGGGGTTGGGGTAGGGTAGGGGGGAGACTAAATATCGGCTATATAGAGACCGTATATAGAGGCGAAACTCGCGCCGGCAGCTCTAAATGTGATTATATGGGTCTGCAATTACAAATACATATGTAAGTTTCGTTATATCTTTGTCTGTGTGTATGTGTGTGTGTGTGTGTGTGTGTGTTTGTTTTTCTTTTAGATCAACAACTAAGACTATAAGTTGTGTTGTTGTTGTTGTTGTTGGTGTTGTTACCATTCACCGTTTGAAACAATCTAAACTAATTTCTGGTTGCTGTTGTAATTTTTATTGTTATTGTTATTGTTATTGCAATTGTTGTTGTTGTAATTGTTATTGTTGTTGTAATTGTTATTGTTATTGTTGTTGTTGTACCTACTTGTCAGAGTACAAATGATTTATTTGGATTGCGTTTTGTCGTTGAGACCAAAGAAAAAGAGACAAAATGGCAATGATATATATTAAATACGATATCTCGCAGGCCTCTCGAATTCGTTTACCCATTTTTCTTTCAGTGTATTTTCTTTTCTTTTCTTTTCTTTTTTTTTATAGGTTTCCCGCTCTCTCAGACTTGCATATGTTGTGTGTTTGTTTGTTTGTTTTTGTTTTCGTTATTGTTTTTCTAATTGTTTTGCATAAAGTTTTTCGCTTTTCTTTCGTTTTTCTTTCTAGAAATTTATGTTGCCCAAAAATTGCGATTTGATTGCCGCGGTGCGCGCTGTCAGCGCCGTGGCCAGCGGCAGAGTCAGCGCCTGGTGGTGTTGATATCCCGACTGGGGCTGACTGTGGACAGCAGCCGCTGCAGCGGCACCACCGCCAGCGTGGCCGGTGGCGGCTCTGCTGCGGCCAGGATTCGTGCTACACGTGGTACCATAACTTCTACCGATGCCACAAATAGTCAAGCCTACAAAATCACACGAGACACAAGATAGATAGCATGTAGAGAAAGAGACAGAGAGAGAGAGAGAGAGACAGGAGAGAGAGAGAGAGAGAGAGAAAGAGAGAGAGAGAAAGAGACGGTGACAAGACTAGGGTTGGGACGAATGCGGATAATGAATATTCGCATCCGTGAAATTGGCACACAAGTCAAAGGACTCGTCGTCATTTCTTGTTTTGTTAGCTTTTATTCAGACACACACATACACGTATACGTATATATATGTATATGTGTGCATGCATTGGGAACCCTTAGATTGTGCGATGCTATCGAGTCGGAAGATGAGTTCGATTTGAGTCCTTAAAGCGGCGATTGCAAATGCATTTCGACATCCGTTCCAACCCTAGCAAAAAACAACACACACGCACTGGATGAGGGTGAAGTGGGTGTGGGTGGTGCTAGTGGGGTGTGCGTGTTGTGTGTGTGGTGTGGTGTGTGTGTGTGTGTGTTCTGAGGTAATAATCCAACTAGCATATGATTTATGCGATTTTTGTGCATATTTATTTCTTGATTTTCTTTTCTGTGGTCTGTTTATGCGTGAGTTTTTCATAGATTTTCTTAGTTTTTCTTTTCTTTTCGGTGCAAATGATGAACACAAGACCAGGCAGCATTAATGAATAGATATATCTAGCTCGATGATAGTATGCATATCTTAAGAGCTGCTCTTCATATATAATATATTCGAGATAATTTTCATTTGTTTTTCTGTTTTCTAGTTTTCCATTTGCTTTTGGTTAGAGAGTACTATTTGTGCATTGATATGACGAATGCTGGAGAGCTCTTTATTTGCATTTTCTTTTTCTGTTTCAATAGATTTATGTAATGTAATACTCGATTAATTAGTCAGCTTAGCGATGGGTCAGCATATCGCGATCCTAGGCCGTGCCGGAGGTCGTGGGAGCAACCATGTAATCGCCGATGAGTATGCGGTTCTCCGGCAAAACGCCCATGACACCAGCTGCAAAGGCAAATGAAAAGAGAAAGAAAGAAACAAAGAAAGAAAAAGAAAAAGAAAAAGAGAAACAAAAACAAAAAGAAGAAATTTGACGATTTGTTTGATCGAAGGACGAATACGAAAACAAATCGGTGGAAAACAAGAGATTAAACATGGACATAACATATGATATATAATATATATACTTATATCGTTGTGTGGGTGCTGGTCGAGCTTTAGTTAGTTAGTACTTTAGTTAATGCTAAGGCTTAATCATTATCAGATATATATATGTTTATAGTTGGCTAAGTTTAAGTAGGCCTTCGTCATATCAACTAACACAAATTGCAATGCGAGGGCTAATCTTGTGGGTGGCAGAGGGTGGCGGGGGTAGATGGGCTTGGGGGGAGGGGTTGTTACTTTTGAGTAGTCACAAAATTTGCTTAGAATCCACTGTGATTACACACACACACACACGCACACACATACAGACACAAGCGCACACACACATACAAAAGAATATTGGTTGCTCTTAGGGCGTACGAAATATGCAGAGGATTCTATATATAAATTCCTTGTGTATGCATATAGTTATTTATATATATATGTGTGTTGTATGTATGTAGGTGTGTGTGTGTGTGTGTGTGGGTGAGAGACAGAGAGGGTGGGAGTGAGACAGATAGATCAAACTTACCAGTTGGATAGGGTAGTCCAAAGCTAGGATAACCCGAGTAGCCGCGATTGGCGGCGTAGGCAGCGTAGGCAGCAGCCGGAAAACCTGTAAAGGCGGAAAAGAAGGAAAACGTTTTGTATTAGGGAAATTGAATTGATAGAGGACTGATTTCAGACGAACTGTTGGTCGCTATAAGGGTGTAAATATTTTGACTAGGACTAGGAACTAAGGACTTACCTTCGGGCAATGTCCCCAGACCCCACATGATGTTATCTAAAAATGACGCATGAAAAACAAGAGAGAGCACAAAAAAGAAAGGCATAAACATAAATAAATTACTAGACATTCATTTATAGGTGCGTTTCTCTTTAACACTAAGTAATACTCGTATAGGAAAAGAAAGAGAGACAAATGAACGCATAAATATTATATGTTAGATATATAAGACTATATAACTTTATATATATATATGTGGTATATATATGTATACTATAGTATATAGCAAATATATATGTGTGTAAGAGACTGATCAACTATTATTATATGATACTCGTATATAGTATGTAGCTTCTTTTGTTGTGTGTGTTAGACTATGAAACTAAGAAACAATCGATGCTCAGTTTGTAAACAACTAAGTATGTTTCCTGAGACTGGATCGATCATTCCACTAATTATATAGTACGTCTTACATAGAGAGAGATAAAAAAAGAGAGAGAGAGAGAGTTTCTAAGAAATGTTATATTCCAGCTGCGTTTTTTGTTTCTTTATCCGTTTCGGACTCGATTTGTTATGATTGTTGTTTCAGCTATGTCAAGATTATAGATCTATTTTTAGAGTTACATATTGGATTCAGTTGTACCATCGATATATTGTATTGTAGATATGACACAATTCTAAACACTTATTAAATATAGTATGTATGTTGGTTTATATGTAAGTACGTAGACATTGTTGACTATATTGTGGACTAAGACATTTAATAACTATGCTAAATGTAAATACTAGTATTAATTGCATTTGTTAGCTAGTGTTTGTCATAATGGACAAGAAGGAGGGGTGGGGCTGGGCAGGGCGATGTCCCCTCCTACCCCCAACCCGCTCCTCGTCCAGCTAAGAGTTAAGAGAGTCGAACAAATAACGAAAAGTGTTTACACACACTCACAAATTGGCAATAAACTAAATGGCTAAAAGCCCGCTACAACAAAATATTCAACTGAAACAATGTGAAACAAAACAAAAGAGAGAGAGAGAGAGACAGACAGAGAGAGAGAGAGAGAAATAATGAAACATAAAGGAAAACAAAGAATTGAAAAGATTTAATGTTAAATATAAATAACAATTTGACAGCTAATTAATTAATTATCGTTTTGTAAATTGTAAAATTGTTTTCAGGTTTTTGTTTTTTTTTTTGCATTTTTCTGTTTTCTGTTTTTGTGTTTGGTTTTCATTTAATTTATTGCAAGTTTCGCATTTTCCATGCAATTGATTTCTCTTGGTCGACTTGGCCCGTCATCATTCACTCATTCATAGAAAGATTCATTGATTCGTTCATCTCTGGCATCGATTGGGCTGCTTGACGAGGCTCCTGTGTCATCCTCTTCGATTCATATATATATTTCGCTTATTAATACAATTGATAAATGTCAAGTACAAACTAGAATTTCGAGCACTTAATGCGCTTATGTATACACACATATACATACATATATATATATATATATATATAATTAATAATCAATGGATCAAATATATATATATATATATAGATACATATGCAGGATAATAAATTCAAAAGCTAAGTTCATGTTTAGACAAATTATTAATGGCTATATTCAAACATGTATGTATATACGAGTGTGTCTGTCTGTGTGTGTGTGTGTTGTGTGTGTGTGTGTGTGTTTTCAATTGGCCACGTGGCTACTTTGTTAAGATTCTGGCCAAGACGACGGCATCAGTTAAACAATCCTGGCAAAATATCCAACAGGCAGCTGCCACTCTAAGGACCTCTACGATTGCGACTTAACGCACACACATATATATATATATATGTATATATATATGCATGAACTGTTAAGCCTAATCATATGTGTGTGTGTGTGTGTTAAATGTATACTCTAAACTTTGTTAGCTTAGCTTTGTTGCCTAGTTAAATGCGCCTTTAACTTAGAGACTAATTCAATATAATTTCTAATTGTTAATTATCGTTGTTCTTGTTAATTATTATTGATATTTATATAGTTATAGTTATAGTTATTGTTATTGTTATTGTAATTGTTACTGTTATTGTTAATTATACTGTTAACTGTTAATGATTAATTGAAACTGTTTTTCTTGTGGCGTCTACAGAAATTCACTTTGAAGAGCTATTTGAGTTATGAGTTGAAACTTCGAATATATGTATAGTATGTATGTATTATATATATATATACATATACATGTATATGCATGTAAGTATGTACATATATATATAATGGTATAGAGTATTGATTATACAAGAATCGGTACGAATTACGAGTATTACACATAAATGAGTTTTACCTAATTTTATATTTAGTTTTTCTTCTTTTTTTTTTGACAATTTCGATACTGTTTCAATCGATTGTTTTATCGATTGTTTCTTTTCCATTTTGTGTTGTTTTTTCATACGATTTACATACATATAGATTTGGTATCATATCCAGTTCTTAAGTTCTATATATATTGCACAATGTCTAAGACTTACACGCAGCTTTGTTACAGTTACTGTTACGTTCGCCTCTAAGTGTCTAAGTAACATATCGATTGGCCATTTTATCGATCGATAATCGATCATCGATAATCGATAATGGATACAAAATCTAAGCAGCTCTCTAGGAGCCGCTCTTATAACCTAGATCTTAAACAAATCCATCTTAAGTTCTATAGACAAAAAAAAAGAACAACAACAACTTATGAATGCGCCTCTAATAATATTTTATATGTAAAATTTGATAACGCATACGCCGTGTTGCCTAAACGCTCTGATCTGGTTTCGAGACAGAATACAATTTAATTATATAGCTATATATATTATATATAGATGTATATATCGATATAGATGTATAGTATAAAGTACATGGCTAGGGAGAGTCGTACACGTAATCCTAAGACCTATGAGTAAATGCGACACGTTCGCGCTTTGGACATTGAGACGGAATGAGAGAGAATCGTGTGAGTGTGTGTATATGTGTGTATACGTGTGTGTGTGTGTGGCAAAGTATCCATGTGTGTGTTTGTATTTAATTAATGCTCCATTACTGAACCGATCTTGCAACATGTGGCTGGCACTTTACGAGCTGCCGCAGAGCAACTGAAGAGCTAATGGGCTAATGAGTGGGGGCAGCGGTTCACTGGGGGGCCGAGGCGGTCAGATGCCGGGCAACTGGTATAATGTGGCAGCCGCCGCCGCAGCTGTGGCAGCTCCGGGCATTTCGAGGCCCGCCGGCATGGCCAGCAGCTCGCTGAGCGGATAATGTGCGGCAGCGAGCGCCGCGTTCTGACGGAACTGCGCCTGTTGGGCGGCAGCTGCTGCAGCTGCCGCTGGCGCGTTGGCGGCAGCCGTGAGGGCGCCAAGGGTAGCGGCTGTGGGCGTGCCTCTGAGGCCGCTGCTAACGGCGGCGGCGGCGAGCAGCCGCTTGTAGCCCATGACCGCGGCAGCATCTGCGTACAGCGAATTGGCCAGTGCGACATTGTTCTGGGTCGCGTTTGCCGCTGCTGCGTACTGCAGCAGGGCGGAGGGGCCGGCGTTGGGGGCGGGGCTGGAGAGGGGCAGGAGGGAGGGTGCGCCCGCTGCGGCGGCCACAGCATGGGCGAGGCTCTGTTGCTGCTGCTGCTGCTGTTGCTGGTGCTGGGCGGCAACAGCAACTGCCTGCTGCTGCTGCTGATGTTGCTGCTGCTGCTGCTGCTGCTGCTGGTTGGCAGCAGCGGCGGCTGCGGCCACCGCAGCGGCTGAGATGTGGCTGGGTAGGGGGTAGGGTGTGTAGCGTAGGGAGGCGGCCGCTGCGGCCGCACCGAACAGCTGATGATGGTGGTGGTGTGTGTGCGGTTGTTGTTGTTGTTGTTGTTGGTGGTGGTGGTGTGAATGTTGTTGTTGTTGTTGCTGTTGTTGTTGCTGATGTAACGCTGAAGCGGCAGCGGCTAAACTACTTGGCAAAAGGCCAGCGGCAGGCGCCGCCGATGCTGCCGCCGCCGCCGCCGCCGCTGCCGCCGCCGCCGTCTGACTTGCGTGGCTGCCCCAGACTACCAACTCACCGTAAGCGGAGCGACCGGCGGCCCGTGTCTTGGCTAGATTTGCCGGCAGCATTACCTCCTTGGGCTGGGCCTTCTTGCACTCCACCTGCAGGGGACGACAGAGATGAGTTTAGTTTCGAGATGGGGGAGAGATCGGGGGAGGTGGAGGTGGAGGTGGAGCAGGAGCTGCGTTTCGTTTCATTTGGTTTCGCTTGACTTACCATTTTGTTGTTTATCTCATGGAAATGAATTTCGCAAACTTTGTCTACCACATCTTCGCTTTGAAATGTAACGAAGCCAAAACCTAAAAGAAATATAGAGAAAAGAAAATAGTTAGAAAAAAGAACACAAACACAAACACACACACACACACACACACACACATATAGAAGTTAAGGAAAATGGTGGACAAACAAGTTTAAGAGCTGCAAAAATTGAACGAAATATGCTTTTGTGCGAGAGCAGCTAAATAATTTACTCAAGTGTCGAGACCGAGACGAGCCCAGAGCCCAGAGCTCGCCCAGCGCTCGCCCAGACCTGGCCAGAGCCCCATCTCAGCCGAATCCTTGCCCGGCGAGTTCAACCAATGCAGCAGGCTCCATAGCTGACCTCAATATGCGGCCTACCAACCCTTCAGCCCTTCAGTCCTTCAGTCCTTCGGCCCTGCAACCCTTCAACCCAGCCAGGACCTCAAGTGGCAACTCAAACACTGGCCAGCCAGCGCTCCCAGTTTCCAGTTTACATAGGAAACTTTGCCAGGAATGGAAATAACCCAACTGAGTGCATAATAAGTTTGTCATGAAGTTTTTGCCCTCGACTCCTGCTCCTGCTCCTGCTCCTTCTCCTGCTTCTGCATAGAACTGCTGGATCAGCTCAGAGTTGAAATTTTGTTAATTTTTCAAAATATATAATACCCTCTATATATATATATATGTATAATGCTATATATTATGTATCAGAGTTGGGGCAAAGTGTGCAAAAGTGAGGCGTAAACACTTTCAAAATTGTATTTATAATCGATTTTCGGTCATAAATTATGCGACATTTTGCGAGCAGCTGCGGCTGCTGTAATATATCCAAGGATTACTCCTTTATGAAGGCATCTCTTAAGCAGCCAGATTGTTCCTAGAGTTCCTATAGAGTGACACTAATCTTAAGCTATTACCTGATGAGATTGAATGACCCACAGTTAAGGTGTAAGATGAGAGGACGACGCTCAGTTGGCATATCCTGTTTCCTTTTGGATGGTCGCAATGTTTTGCATGGCCAATAAAAATGGGAATTGCAACGATAACAAAGATCAGAAATCTTTCTCGGGGGGCTGCACTGGGCTGTCCCTGGGCGTAAAGTGGATTGGATTGCAACGGAGTGTGGCATGTGGCGTGTGGCGTGTGTTGCGGTCTTGCACTTTTTTTCCGTTCGACTTCCTCTCTCTCAATTTGCTGGCGTTGTTTGTTTGTTCAGTGGAGGAGGAGGAGGAGGAGCAGCTGGAGTTGGTTTTTGCTTCTGCTCTTATCGAGGTTTTTCAATTAGCGCAATTGTCTGAGATTTCGCCTGGCCAAAAGGGCTGTGCAATTAGCAAGGCCAAGTGCAGACACCTGATGCCACGCCTCCTCCGCTACACTCTCTCTCTCTGTCTCTCTCTCTGTGTGTGTGTGTGTGTTTGCCTTGGCATGCGGGCTTTGGGCGTAACTGACAAATTAGTTGAAACAAGTAACAGTAAACACGCAGGCTTATTAGCGACATGTGCCGAGGCAGCAGCAGCAGCAGCAGCAGCTCCTTTTGCTCCTTGAGACATCGTGCGGGCGTCGAGAGTCTCTTTATATCTCTCAGTATCTGCCTCTCTGTCTAGCTGCCTTGCTCTCTGCCGCTTTCACAGTGTGTTTGTGTTTGTTTTAATTATATAAAATTAGCGCACGTTGCAAGTTGCACGTAGTTGCTGCCGCTGCCGCCGCCGCCGCTGCTGTTGCTGCTGCCTCTGGCCACTCATAAATCAGTCGAGTGCCGAGCTCCAGGCGAGTGGCGAGCAAATGAAGCCAGCAATTTCTTTTAGGATGCCTCGCTCTGCCCCCACCCCCAGCCACTGCCACCACACGTAACTCAATCAAAAATGTATCTGCTTGCTACAAATGCGGCGAGCAGGCGGCATGAAAAATGCCCCGGCCAAAGTCGACTCGCTGGCTAGTTAATTTTGCGGCAGCCAGCGAGCCGAGCAGCCATTTTTACCTGTCGAAAATTTCCCGCAGGACGAACGAATGCTGCCCCGTTCCTCCTCCTCCTCCTCCTCCATCTTCTTCAAACTCTAGAGAGCCTGACGATGCTTTTGCCAACTGCAAGAAATTGCACACTCATGCATGTTATTGCCAAGTAACGGGCAGAGATATGGATACATAAGCCGATAGAGACACTACCTACTGCTGCTGGGGACAAGGACAAGGAATGGGCCAGACGAATGGGACAGACCCGCCAGCTGTTATGACTGCGCTGTGCCGCGCCAGCTTGCCAAAAAAAAAAAAAAGAAGATAGAAAAAACTAGAGAGAAAAATTACAAAATTTTCAATTTTAATATTAGTGGCGGCTGGCGGCTAGCGACGCCAACTGCCAAGCAGTTCCACACACACACACACACCCGCATACATATCCGCAGCGGAGCCAACACCTCGTACACACACACACACCCACACCTTGCCACTGTTTAGGCGCACGTTGTGCATGTCCTTGGCTTGCCAAATGAAATTCATAGCATAGTTTAGGGCGCTGCTGTCGTGTGGCCCCATACGAACTACAGTGGACCCCAGGTATGTCCAATTCCAGCGGATATTGGAATACATCTACAGTGATGCCTGGCACAACGAACGCCAGTCAAGTTTCTGCATGAAATGCTTTAGTGTCTGTCGCTTTTATGCAGTTTCCACTGTAGCCGCAGCTGATGTTGTTGTTGTTTTGGTTGTTGTCAGAGATGTTAGTATGCCAGCCTATATTGTTTTATGGCATATTCATATAGCTAGCACCAGCTCTTCCCTCCTCCCCTCCCCACCCCCATCTCATCCTCCTCATAGATAAAATGCTTCGCTTACTTTTTGGGGCCAACTGCAGCCGTTAGCTGGAAAAACGTCGTTGCAAGTTTCAGTGACCAGGCTTCCATTTCACTATTTGTATGTGCATGTGTGTGTGTGTGTGTGTGTGTATATTTGTCTGTCTGTCTGTCTGTCTTACTGTGTCTGTCTGTCGCTGCACACATGATTTATGAATGAGTAACAAACTTGCTGCCGTGTAGCCCGAGCAACCAGCGACGTCTTTGCTCGCCTTTTTTTCGCCTTCTTTATTATAGTTGGTGTCCTTTTTCTATGTGTGTGTGTGTGTGTGTGTGTGTGTGTGTGTGTGTGTACACACGCTGGCAATTGCCACATGTAAGCTGTACGCTGTACGATGGGAACCTTCTCACTTGGATCGATAAAATGCAATTACAGGCATATCGCAAGTGCCAGTAGGCAGCAGCGGGAAGCGGACAGGGGACAAGGGACAGGGGACAAGGGAAAGCGGGACGAGGGACAGCGGGACAGCGGGACAGAAGGCAGCTGGCAGCAGGCATCGGAGCCGCCTGGAGCGGTTGTTAGTCCAACTCATGGCAAAAGGTCGTACATCGTCCAACTGTATAAAAAAGTCGCCTTTGCCAGAGTCAGAGCCAGCGCCAACGCGAGCGCCATCGTCGTGGCAATGAAGGCTACAGCTACAACTAATACCCTTTGATTAACGACACACATTTTCTATTGACTTGGAAGCTCGGCGGGGGCGGGGGGCGTGGGTAAATTAGGCTGAGGTAACGGTGAATCGCTGACTTTGTTGAGCAACCCATCGACGTGAGAGTGAAGAGTGAGGGGCAACGGCCAGTTAGCCCTGTGAAGTTGGGCAGTTGGTCTCAAGCAGGAGGAGGAGCAGGAGGGGGAGGGGGAGGACTGACTCGCAGCTAACAACGTCTGCATATTTTATTATATGTGTGTATTTTGATCGAAGGCAGCAATTGTAATTTGCAAAATTGACGTATCCTGCGAATGCAGACAGTCGACTCGACTCGACTCGAGTCCAGTCATGTCATGTCCTGTCCTGTCCTGCCCTGCCCTGTCCTGTGCTCTGTTGTGTTGTGCCATGTCATGTCAATAAAGGTAAGCCGAGCCACTTGCATGTCATACCTTTGGACATATTAAATATATAGAATAGAAAACAAGGCTGCACTTTTAATTCTATTTCTGTCCAATGAACACAAACATTAGCCGATCAGAATAATTCATAATTTGGTTTTACCCAAGGCAAAGGATGTTTCCATTTAACCTTGACTCGTCAGGGGGGGGCAGCATGATCCACCCACTCCCACTCACACTCTCTATTTGCTTTAGCTTCCTGCAACGTGTGTGGTATTTATTCGCTGCAAGGACATGACGACTCCTGCGCGCAGCATTTTTAATAAGGAATCGTCCTTGATAAATATATCAATCGATAGGTTACCTTATAAATTGTGGCTTGTGCAGTGTCTAATGCGATATTCATGTTCAAATTATATACTTATACAACAGGATCTCTCTCTCGGCACAATCCTTAAAATTACTATAAGCTGCGTCTGCGTCTGCGTCTTTGTCTTTGTCTTTGTTTTTGTCCTTGTTTCTCCTCAATAAATCTGAATGCTGGCAATTTTGTGTGTGTTTTATACTCATGTATTATCTCCGAGCAGTTGTTGCGCCTCGTTGCCTTTTCCGCTGTCTTTCGCTCTCATCGTTCTCATCTTGCAACTGCAGCATGCAACACATAATTCTTAAATGCGGCGCTGCTTGTTTTTACTGCCATTTGGAAAAAGGCATCTCGTTTCCCTGTCTCTGGATGGGTCTGGGTCTGGGTTCTGGTTCTGTTTTTCATATGACTGCATCATGATGCAGCTTTCAGTACTCGAGCGTCCAATTAAACGAAATGTTCTGTGGGTTGCGCGCACGCTGCTTATCTCACTGCGCTGCGGCGCCCAGAAGTATGCAACAATTTTTTATGGGCCGCATACAAGCAAAAATCATGTTTTCTTATTCCCGTGTGCGTAATTCGGTCGGACACAGCGCCGAATACTCTCGCACAAGTTAACAATGCCAGCCATGAACTGAACTGAGTATGTGTGTGTGGTGTGTGTGTGTGTGGTGTGTGTGTGGCAGACAACTATTGATGCATGTTCCGCGGTGTGCGAGAATTGTGAGTCTGTATATACTATACATATACCATAGATATAAATGTGTGTGTGTGTGTGTGTGTGTGTGGGCAGCTAATTACTTTTGGACAGCGACATTGTTAGCTGACTGCACATGTATGTGTCTGGTCTGTGTGTGTGTGTGTGTGTGTGTGGCGGGGGCATAAGGTCGCCCTGTTGTGCGGCTTTGGCTGCAAAATGGGCACATCAATCTTAATGTGCCGTGTCTCAGGTGGAACTGCTGTTGCTGCTTGTTTTTGCCTCCACTGTTCCTTTGCCTACAGCTCTGGTGCTCCTGTTCCTGTGTTCGTGCTCCTCCTCCTGCTGTTGTGGGTCTCCTGTCACATGTCAATGGGCGTCGGTCGTAGCCATTCGCAATGTGAATTTCGGCGCGTCATTTAAAACTTTAATAAGCAAAATTGACAGGGACAAGGAGGCTGACCAGGCGCACGGCAGCTCCGGTGCTCATTCTCAACAGAGAGTGGAGAGAGAGAGAGAGAGAGAGAGTGGGGAGCCTGAACTGACCGTCGGTCGAATGGACTAACGGGACAACAGGCTAAAGGCCAATGGGTTCAGTCGTGCGCTACAAGTTCGTGTAGCGGATGTGCGCTGGAGATTTAAGCCTTTGCCGGACAGCAGCCGCCCACCCAAGCTGAAGGCAGCCACCCACCCGCCCACTGAGCCCACCCATTCATCCATTTCAATGTGTGTGTGTGTGGGGGTGTGTGTGTGTGCCCGGTTATATCCGGTTGCATTGCCAGGTAATCTTTTTGGGTCTATCTCTCTCGCTCTTTCATTCTGTCAGTTGGCTGCATCCTGTTGGCAGGCCATTTTAATGCCCTTTCCGCTAACGGTTTAAAACTGTATTAGCTGTTTGTACGGGGGAGAGAATACAGAATACATATCTGTAACGGTATCTGTCATGCATTGACAGAACATTGCGCAAAACGCTCGCACTTCCGGCTCCGTCTTCTGCATCGTTAAAGCCAGGAAACGGAACGGAGACCTAGCAAAAATGTATCAGCATTCGGCATTCGACATTCGAGACAGACAATGAGATTATGACTATGACTGTGTGTGTGTGTGTGTGTGTGGTCGAGTGTGTATATTCGTAGAGGGACATATTATATATAACGACTGGCATAACCCCAACCGATATTATGGAACATTAAGATATAGATAGAATCGTTATAGTTATAGCTCACCTCTGTGCCGATTGGTCTGCTTGTCAAACATCAGCATTGCGTCCTCGATCTGCAAATAGAACAAAATGGGGAAACGAAGAAAATTGTTTTGTTAGCCAAGTTTGAAAAATTTTCTGTGTTTTTGTTTCTTTTTCTGTTTTTTCTGTTTTCTCTGTTTTTTTTGTTGAGTTTCCTTTTGAAGTTTTCAATGCGCGTAACTCAATTAATGAACGAATAAAAGCACTGAGCAGACAAAACTGTTGCTAATTGCAAAAGTGAGCGTCCAACAATGGCTAACACACATACTGATACACACACAGACACACACACAAAAAAGTTTTGGCCATTATGACGCAAAAAGGCAACTTATAATGATAGTTGACTGTCAAACCGAGGCGAAACTATGTAACTAACTAACCAAAAAAGACTTTCAACTTGGCTCATTATGGCCCGCTAACTGCTTCCAATGACGAACTAACTGACTGACGTTGGCCTTCCTATCTATCAGTTACTTTATATATATATATACTATATGTATGTGTGTGCTGCTCCTTATCTTAATTTATAGGTTCCCCTTCATTAAATTGCTTTAAAGCCCGAAAGTTTCAGCTCAGTTTCAGCAACTGGCGCACAATACATAGCGACACTCGCGGTCAAAATATTAGTCATACTACGAGGGGAATACTCTACAGTTTCTCTGATGTTCCCCTAATGTTTCCCTACTGTTTCCCTACTGTTTATTCTACTGTTCATCTAGAGTTTCTGACATTTTTCAACATTTGAAACCCAATTAATTTATATAAAAAGATTTGCTATTAAAATTTTGGTAATTTATCTCGCTGTTGCTGCAACCCTTTGGGTTAACCTTGAACCTATTGAATTACTCATTACCAGCTGTTATATAAAACTCCTCTTGCTAGCTCCTAAACAAAGCCAATTTACAAGAAGGGATATAATAATAAAATTTTGTGGTAAACTACGCGTTGTATGCAACACGCGTAAGTTGGGAACAGGAGAGACAACAAACAAGCTGAAGGTCAGCTCGCATTTATCTCTTTCTCTATACCATATATTCTGTCTCTCTCACGCCCAGTTTAAAGGACTATCAGCTAATGAAGCGTCGAGCAGAGGCTGTGCTTGCCACAAGGTGTGAGCTCTGCATACAAAAGCCTTTTGTGTATATATTATTTAAAACGAAATAAAAGTTTATATTAATTAACAGAGTCTATCTCGCTCTCGCTCTAACCTGCGTACAGCCCCTCTCTTTCTGTTGATAGACAGAACCCTTTGTGAGGTGTAGCTGCACTCGACTCGTGCTCAACCTAACTCACTGCATTTAACACTAAGTTCTGGCCATATATTTATCTGTCGCAGTGTCCAGGACAATTGCAGGAGACACTCGGAAGAGTCCTTGGTATATGATTATATTGTTACGAGCAGGTAATGGCCCCCAATTGGCTGTCGTTTAGTGGTAGTTGTTGACGTCTAAGGCCTCTATTATGTCCTAATACTATAGTTTTATGGACTACTCGAGTCGCTATCGGTGTCTTTCATTTCGCCTGCCATTGAATATTTTAATATGACAAGTTTTCGCTTTGGCCGACGACGCTAATTGCACTTTGCCTGTCAAAGTTGGTAGCGAACATTAATGAGCTGCCTCCAGGCTGAAGGCTGCTTTGGCTCTTCCTCTTCCCCTTTGCCGTGATCCTGTTCTGCTTTTGGCCATTGATTAAGTTTAATCAATGGGCTTAAGGCAACTTCTGTGCATTGTAATTAAAGTGCAGCCACTACGATAATAATGATGTCAATGATGATGATGATGATGATGATGGCGATTACGACGACGACGACGATGGCGATAACAACAGCCTTATAAAAATTAATTAAGCCTCGCACCGCAGTTGAACCTCGCAGCGCGAACCTCGAACTCAACACGACGCGGCATTTCATTGTGAAGGGAGGTTGCACGAGTTGCAGGTTGCAGGTTGCAGGTTGCAGGGGCATGGCTGGGCGCGAATTGGTTGCTGCTGTTGCGTTTCACAGCTCTTTAAGTGCAGCCGTCGACGTAAGCAACTACAACATTGTTTTTCAATTAACAATCAACAACAATGCCACAACAATGCGAGTACAAACCATCAGATGAAGGTTGCACGCGCCAAATGAGACAAAAATTACCTGCCGCAAACTTGCTGTGGGCCCAACGGGCAGCGGACCACGGGCCAACGGGCCAACGGGCCACGGGGAATGTGGCAACATGCAACGGTTGCAGCGGCTCTGCGGCGACGCTAACGGACGGAACTGGAATTGCAATTGCAATTGTTGTTGTTAATTAAGCGGGAAACAGTTGCAACACGCCGCCCGCTGCCCCATATTCCCAATGCTCCTGCTGCTGTCGGTTGTATCAATGCATCTCCGCCACGCCTATAAACGCCCATCCACCCATCTGCCAACTGGCTGTCATAATTACCGCGCAGCTCGAATCGACGCTTTTGCCGCTCATTATGTTTGGCCGAGCGCCGTGATCCGAGTTCCGTGCTCGGAGCTCGGAGCGCCACCACCGCAAACTTTAATTCTATTAGCAAACGTTAAATGTATATACCATCATCAGCCCAAAATCAGCCGCCCACAAAAGTGGGCGTGCCTGTGGATGGGCGCACTAACAAGCAGGCGCTGAGTAATTTTATTTAAATCTGAATTCATTAATTCGTCATAATCCCCCAATCATTGCGCCGCCTGCGATGAGAACTTCAAAAAGCCATCAACGACAGACGTTGCTGCTCCGAGATCCTTGGATTTCTGATTCTGCTGCCCAACTGCACCCACTCCCTGTCCCAGCCCCTCTCCCTGTCCCCTTCCTCTCCTCCAGTGGTTAGTGCCAGCCATTCATTTGGCTCATTTTGTGTACAAAAATGCTGCGCCCGCTGGAAACGCCGACGCTTCATTATCGTAATCGTTATATAAAACAGCGGGTAGACTACGACGACAACGACGACAACGATGAGGCTGAATATAAGGATGAGGATGAGGATGATGGCGACAAAGACAGACACTTGTGTATGTGCGACTTCTGTCTCTGTGTGTGTGTGTGTGTGTGTGTGTGTGTTTTTATGCGTTTTGCGGCACATAATGTGGCTGTGTCCTAGACGAAGGCGCTGCTGCTGCTGCTGCTGTGCCTGACATTAATGAACGTTACTGGGAGAAAGTACAAAAAACTGCCAAACTAAGAGCAGTCTTTCAATTGGAGTTGCTCGACTCAAAGATACTCTATAAAGAGATACAATACTTCAGATAGTTCAGCGACAGCGCTGCAGCTTCCTTTCAATACTAAAAGTTGATACAACTTTCTCATATAACTTGACTTTGCTAAGATTTAAAGGAACTCACGTATTTCGTATCTTAAGGTGTAGGATACAAAATGTATCTAGAATCTATCCGGAATGTATCTTAAAGGTGTCTGGAATGTATTTAGAATGTATGTGGAATCTATCCAGAATGTTTGTAGAATCTATACAGAGTGTATCTGAAATTTATCTATCTACTCGTAGAATGTATCTGAAATGTATCTAGCATGCAATCAGAATGGGTCCAGAATGTATCTATAATAAATATAGAATATATCTAGGATATATCCAGAATCTATGTAGAATCTACCCAGAATGTATCTAAAATGTATCTACAATATATCTTGCATGTATGTAGAATCTAACCAGAATGTATCTATAATCTATACAGAAAATACAATCAGAAAAGAATCTGGAATGTATCTAAAGTGTAACCCAAATGTATCTGGAATGTATCTAGAAGGTTTCTAGAATGTATCCGCAATCTATAAAGAATGCATGTAGAATGTGTCTAGAATGTAACTAGAATCTATACAGAAAGTATCCGCAATCTATTAAGATTGAACGTAGAATGTTTCTAGAATGTAACTAGAATCTATACAGAAAGTATCCGGAATGAATTTGGAATGTATCTGAAATTCATCAATAATTTATCTAGAACGTATGTAAAATGTATCTGAAATGTATCTGAAATGTTTCTGGACTGCAATTGCAATGTATCTCCAATGTATTTAGAATGTATCTTTATATATTTAAAGGATCAAAGATGTGTAGTCTCTATAAAGATTAAGCTTTTCAGCTCTATCACAACCTAAAATATGTTTTCAACTGTTTAAATATGTTATAAATTTCTCAGTTGCAACTAAAATTGTGAAACTAATCAGAAATGTGATTTGCTTTTATGATTTTAATCATTGTACAATATTTTTTTGAAGAGAAGCTCTGCATGGAAGTTAAAGTCGAAGATTCCCCTATGTGTAGAAAGAATACGAGAATTGGGTAAAATGTTGAATGGAATTTAGTTAAACTTTTGCCTGCGTCGTCGTCGTTGTCGTCGTGGTCAGGAGTGGTCTTTAAATCATCGACCGCTTGGTTGACTGCCGCCCATTTTTGGGGTTTTGTTGTTGAAAGTCGTAGCCAAAAAGTTCTAACTGGATAATTTACAGTAATTCATCTTTCTGTCGGTTTTTACCCCACAGCAGCTGCTCCTTCTACAATGCTCCAGCCACGTTCTGCCAGTTGCTTTGCTGGCCTTCAGTTGATTGCAACAATTTATACGGCGTCCGGCTTTGGTTTTAGGCATATTGACAAAAAAAATTTGCTTGGGCTGACAAAAATTTAAAGCTGCAGCTCAATGAACGAGGCATTTAATGAAAGTCTCCCCGCCTGCATGGAAAGTACTTACACACTCCACACACACTACACTTACTTATTTTTTTTATATATATTTTTTGAGTGTGTGTTGGATGCAGAAGAAGAAAGAAAAAAAAACAGAAATGAACTTTTGCTAGCTGGACGTGCGAGTTATCTAAGTGCCGGATTGGGGGATGGAACATCTTTCAAAAACTTTTCTGGGCGACAGCAAAAAAACAGCAGCAGTAGCTTCTTTTATATTTGCCATATATCTACAATATATAGGATGTATATACACAGAGTGTGTGTGCGTGTGTGTGTGTGTGTGCGTGTGTGTAAGCACATGACTGCGTGCGGTTGAAATATAGATAAACTTTTTTAAGCTCGTATTTATTACATATTTGGCTGTAAGTAGAATTTAAGTTGCTTTTTGCCACCAGCGCGACCCACAGGACGTATGAGTAATGCGCATACGAGTGCGAGTGCGAGTGCGAGTGTGAGTCCTATAAGGCGAATGGAGTCAAACTGAGAGTCGCAGTGCACTCGAGCGAAATGTTTGTGACAAATTTGCAATCAAAAACGCATCAATTGACAAGCCAACAACAACGACAAAGGCGTCACGAACAGAAGGAGCAGGAGCCAGAGTCAGAGCCAGAGGCAGAGGCAGAGCAGAAGTAGGAGAAGGAGCAGCTATGGCATTAATGAGCGGACCAGAGCAGTTAGGAATTGAAGAGGACAAACATAAGTACGAGTATATTTCAATTAAAAAAGGATTCGTATTTGTAATCCTCAAATTGATTTTGTTGTTGTTGTTGCTGTGCGGCAGCTCGACTTATCCATGAATCCGGCGGACCCCGACATTAGCTGCACGAGTGGAACGCAAGTATGAATATTAAATTGTGTATGGAGATTTGAGCAATTAAGTGAAACAGAGACAGCAAATCGACAGACAGAAAGAGATAGAGATAGAGTGATATGGTAAACTTGCACTGAATGGCAAATGGCAATGATGGAAAAGCTTTTGCATAGTTTATGCCCTTGGCTTAGTAGATCAACTATTAATGGAAGAAAGAGTGAAATTTTATGGCAAGCGGCATAGAAGGGTTGACGCTGGATTGAAGCTGGGCGGGAGGATGGGGGAGCAGGCAACAAACGGTACACAAAGCTGCCCTTAGCTTTAGCCAAAGGTCACAGAAGTACAAAGAGCAAACAATATTTCCATATGATGTGATCTGAATATGTGAGTGTTTCTCGCTTGTGTGTGTTGCGTGTGTATTGTGTGTGTGTGCTTATATGTTGTCACGGAAATGAGGAACAGTTTTCAATGCGGTTGACTGATTTGGGTTCTGTCAATTGAAGCTGGAGACGCTTGGAATAACAGTTGTTTGACTTCAAATCTGAATGCCCTTTGATTCCCATACAGAATCGCTCGCTTAGTTAGACGCTTTGTGCTCTCTTAATGAGGGATTATCAGCCAGAGTGTTAAAGCCAAGTTTCTATTCAGCTGCTAGAAGCTACACTGAAGTGAGACTCTGAATAGGGCTCCTTAGAATGCAGATTTCTGATGCAAGTGTTGCTCATAGAAAGTATCTTTTATCAAGTGAAGTAAAATCTTAAAGTAAATCAAAGTTTTTACCTCATATGGAAAGTATATAGAAAGTATCTATAGGTATTATCTTTCAATATACAATTCAAAAGCGAGAAATAGTTGCCTTATGCAAAAAAGTATTTCCCAGAAAATAATCTTCTATTCAGCTATTAGAAGCTAAGCTCGCTTTAGTCTCAACAGGACTTCTTTAGAATGCAGATTTCTGATGAAAGTGTTGCTTATAGAAAGTATCTTTTATCAAGTTAAGCTTTATCTTAAAGTAAATCAAACTTTCAAACTCATATGGAAAGTATATCGAAGGTATTTATAAGTAATATCTATCGATATCCAATTGAAAAGCGGGAAATAGTTGCCTTATTCCTAGAAAATAATCATCTATTCAGCTATTAGAAGCTAAGCTCGCTTTAGGACTTCTTTAGAATGCAGATTTCTGATGCAAGTGTTGCTTATAGAAAGTATCTTTTACCAAGTTAAGCTTTATCTTAAAGTAAATCAAACTTTCAAACTCATATGGAAAGTATATCGAAGGTATCTATAAGTATTATCTATCGATATCCATCCTAGAAACTAAGCTCAGATAACATCCTGAAGGGTTTTGTCTATCTAAAAGTATCTATAAGATTCAGCTTAACTCTTGTATCTATCTATAAGTATCTATAAGATTCTGCTCAAATCTTAAGTCTAACGTCTTTATATTGTTTTCATTAACTGATTTCGTATCTGTTTCTTATGAAACTCAATTACTTTCATATACTTTCACTCCATGAGATTGTTTTTATTTCTATTTGCTGCTAGTTTAAATGTTATTGAAAAAGTGCGAGCTTAAGACTCTTTCTGCCCGCTTGGGCCATTACTTTCCATCTTCCTTTCAGCCAGATAATACTACCAAGAGTATATACTCACAGATAGAGTGAGAGAGAGATATGTTTGCAATTTGGGAATAGGCATTAGCTGCTATTATTGGGTTGGCCATTACAAGTATTTTATACTAATGAAAAGAGCTTTGTAGGACCTAAAACTTGTCATCACTTTTAATGAGATGGCCAAAAGCAAAGTTTGCCACCTTTTTTTGCTGTTGTTGTATTTGCTGTATTTCAGTTTCTTTTTTTCTTGTCTGTTGGCAAGAGATTTCTAGGCTTTGCATGACCACACGCAAAGTCCACAAGATTCGCGCCAGCTACTAAAATTTAATTAATATCGATTTCGGATTTGAAAAGGTTCCCTCGACAGGCTCCATTGGGGTTGGCTCGGCTTTTGTGCACCCACACGCACACACGCCACACACACACACACACACATGGGGCAGATTTTGTGGCAGGCCAACAACTTGAGCGGGTTATATACAAAAAATGAAGACGAGCGCACAAAAAGCGGCCCAGAACGGCAAAGGGATGAGGCAAGCGATAGAGAGAGAGGGAGAGAGTGGGAGGCAGAAGGGGAGAGCAAGAGGATTGAGGAGCTGGAGTGCCATACAAAGATGTAACAGCTTAGGCAAGAACTTGCATGCCTCGGCAGTGAAAAACTTTTAATCTTTGCGAGCGCATAAGTAAGATATATGTACTTGCCGGAGTGCGATTCCACATGAGATCTCACTAAGAGGGATTCTGGCTTTGTGTGTGTGCGAGTGTGTGTGGGAGTGTGCGAGTGTGTGTAGTATGATTCAAACGAAAGCAGCTGCTCAATATTTTGCAAGGACTTGGACTTGCAGACTTGCGACTCGAATTGAGATTTCTAATGGGATTGGTTTTTCGGCTGCCTGAGGAACAGGCCCGGACAGGCGGTTAAACTTGCCCATCCAACCTCATCCTCCATCTTCGTCCGCCTCCTTGTCCTTGTCGTCGTATATAAAACAACTTGCCGAACAATTTTCGTTAATTAAAATATTTTCAATGTGTAGTTATATACGTAGTATGCTTGCCGTTTGGACGAGGAGCTGTACGGCTGGCTATACGGCTATACGGCTGTACGGCTGTACGGCTGTGTGTGACTGTACTGTACGGTACTGTACTGGGTGCACACGGGTGCAGGAGTGCTACTGCTCTGGTCGGTCTGCAGTGGCCCCCAGGTCCTGCCAGCCAACCAGCCAGCCAGCCAGCCAGCCAGCCGGCCTGCTAAGGATGCTCGAATTACAAAGCAAATTATAATTTCATGAAAGTTAAACGAGCAACTCTCTACTTTGCTCTGCTCCTGTACGGCTCTCGCTGTTGAGGGTCACAAGTGGATATGGCGGCAGAAAAGGAGCCAAACTTACAGATGGAGATGGCGATGGCGATGGCGTTGGCGTTGGCGATGGAGCAGCAGATGGTGATGGTCGGTGAGCCCGAGCCTGAGCCTGAGCCTGGGCCTGGGAGGACGTGGGCGAACTGCTCTGACTGTGCACTTGAGTGCAAAGGTGGCACCGGGTCGCACCGCTGTGCCCGAGATTGTGAATTAAACATGCTGAGATAGCAAGCGAGTGAGGGAGACAGAGAGAGAGGGAGATAGCGGGGCTGATGGGAGGAGACAGCGATAGGAAGAGAGCGATGGATATAAGAATAAAAAGCAAATGGCGGTAGGTTGACCGGAAGCATTGGACGCTGCCCCAAAACTCGGCAAAGAACGAGCGAATAATAATAATAACAAAAAAGAACCAAAAAAAAAAAAGAGAAATATATATATAAAGAAATGATGATAAAAAAAATGGCATTCTTTTTTTTTGTTTGCCTTCTTTGTGCAAGTGCGAATTTATGTCTTCAATTATTCAACGCCTCATTTGTATGGCCCAACCGCCCGCACGGAACTCGCCCTCGCTTTGGCCGAGAGCCGCATCCACTGGGTGCTTGTGTTGGAGCAGTTTGTGGGCGGGTGGGGGCTCCGGTGGTGGCATGCTAAAATGCCAGCATGCATTTCCGTTTCCGGCCAGTGCAATGCCGCCGCCGTCGTCGTCGTCGTCGTCGCTAGCATTGCATATGGCTGCACATGTGCGTCGTCCACGTCCACATCCACATCCACGTCCACGTCCAACGTTGTCCTTGTCGTCGTCGCTGTCGTTCGGCTCTCGCCTTTTGTGCTGCCTACTCGACCCCGATCCCGCCGACCCGCCGACCCGCCCGTCCGTCTGTCCGTCCGTCCGGGCAATTGAAATTTCAACTGGCGCAAAAGTAATTCAATTCAACGGCAGCCCCGGAGACGTAGACCAGCCAGCAGTCACCAGCAAAGGAATGGCAACCAGCAGCGCCTGGCAACCAGTCAAGAGAGTCAGTCCCTTGCATATCCTTACATAACTTGGGGCGGGCAGATTCCCTGCTGAAGGCAACCGGCAACAACGTATTTAAGAAGTTATTGTCATAAATGTTTGAGTTTGTTTGTTGTTGCTGCCCCCCATCCCCATCCCTCCCCCTCACCATAACTCTCACTTGCCGCCCACCCCTGCACCTGGTTCAACCCCCACACGAAACTCCCCCAAATCAAATTCTGTTGCTATTGCGGCAAAGACACAACTTTTATTTAGCCACGTTGAATGCTTGCAAAGCCGCATGCCCCATCACCGTCTGCCTGCCACCGCCCCTCCCCCTCCCCCTCCCACTGCCGCTTTGCCCCTGCCTCCTGCCAATTTGCAATTCTAATGTAATTTTTTCGCGAATCATAAGTTAGAAAATGCCTCACACTCCTCTCTCTCTCTCTCCCTCTCCAGCCAGAATTTGTGTCGCCTGTGTGTGTGTGTGTGTGTGTGTGTGTGTTGTGCTTGCGGGAACGCCACGCCTTTAAAATGCCCATCCATTGCCTTTGACCAATTGCAAAATGAAAATTTCGGGCTCCAATCGATCAGAGCCAAAGACATACAAAAAAAATATGCTAATTTCTGGCCTGTTCATTGCGTCCGATGCATAAGAAAATTAATTCGAGAGCTGAAAACAAAAGGGAAAACCTCATTCGAAATACTCTTCAACAATTGCTAAGGGTCTTTTCTTCTTTGTCTTTGCCCCAACAGCAACTAACAAAACTAACAATAATAGAAGAATTTTCAGCCACTCGAAAACTATGCAAGAAATTGCAGTTTTCAATTAGTTTTCTCCCAGAGAATCTCCGAAAAACTGAACTATTATTTTCAAGTGATATTCGAGGTATTATTATAAGCTCTGTTCAGAAAGTCAAATCTTGAAAAGTTTTGAGCATGGCCCGAAGGGCGAGTGGCAACAGCATTTGGGGGCGAAGGGATTCCAGGATAAATAGAAGGAGCAAAAGGCTAAAAGAAAAACAACAACAGAAAACGGGCAAATACAAAGCCAAACAATGCGACGCATTTACATTTGCATTATTTAGCATTTAAGCGTCACGCGTTGCGTAAACAAATTATATAAACAACAGCCCAACAACAACACAAAACAACAACAACAACAACAACAACAACAACACAAAACAACAACAACAAAATCAAACACAAGCGTGTAATTCATTAAGCAAGTTTTTCCTTTTTTCCTTTTTCCTTTTTCATTTTCATTTTTTTAGCTCGCAGCGTGGGCGTTACAAATGGGGCGATGAGGCGGAACGTAAGCTCCGAGAGGCTTCCCGGTTGAACTAGTTCCGATTAAAAACAGAAAAACTTCCTCCTGAAAGGAATTCCCATTCCAACGAGGCGCATAATGAGCTGGGCTTCAGTTCATCAGAGTAAAATTCATTGAATGACTATAAGTAAATGAGCCTATTATGAGGAAGTTCATGTTATAAGCCTGGCTTAGTACTTTCGGCTGGAATTGTTGGATAAGGATTAGGGCTTAAAAGGAAAAGGATACTCTGAGGCGAGTACATCGAGAAGTTGTTTGCTTTTAACACAGACCAAAAAAGGAAGAGCTTAATCGATTTAACACTTATCGATTTATCGATAGCTTGTACGAGAAATGTTGAAAAAATAAGCCCAAGTCCATTGTCCTGCTGCGGCTACGGCAGGATTAGGTCCTTTTTGCAGGCAATGAAATGCCTCTGAGATTTTCAAGTGATGCTTAGGTAACTAGTAGTAGCTCTTCGAGCTGCTGCTGAACAATTTTAAAGCTTGGACAAACTTTCTCTCCTCCTCCCACACAGCAAACATGCACACACACACACACACACAGACACACACCCAGACACACACATACAGTTGCACTTATTGGTTTACTTGTTTACATGACAAGCTGCTCGTTTTCACACTCTTTCTTATTTGCTTTAACATTTTCGCATGCATATGCAAGCAGCCCAAGAGCACACATACTGATGATGATGATGGCCGGAACAGGAGCAGGACCAGAAGGAGGAGGAGGAGCAGCACCAGGAGGAGGAGCAGCAGCAGCAGGAGCTGACGTAGAGGAAAGGATGCCTGTCCAGGCTGCCTCTCGTTCTATCGTTGTAGTTGTAGTCCTGTTAAGTACTGCGGTGGCCTCATGTGTGTGTGTGTGTGTGTGTGGGGGTGTGTGTGTGTTGTTATATGCACTTTAAGTGCGCTTGTATGCGTTGCACTTGTTTGCAGTGTTTTTACATCGAATGTTGATTGTACAAAACCACTGAACAAGAAAAATTAATTATACAAAAACGTCACCGCCAAACAGCTACCGAAACTGTTGACCCAACCCAAGGCTGTTGTTGTTGTTGTTGTTCGTGTTGTTCGTGTTGTTGGTGTTCACTGTACTTGTTGTAGTTGTTCCTGTTATGGTACCTACGCTGACGTGGGTGCAAAATTTCGTATACGTTGCAGATAAACGAGTTTATGCCTAACCAACACACAAAATGGACATACAAAATGGACAGAGAGACCGAAAGACCAACAGACCGACAGACCAACAGACAGACAGACGGACATTGCATTCAGACAGATGAACATGTGAAGATATAAGCATTGTTCTGCATATATTTCATTATGTTTATTTATTATTAAACGAATTTAGCATTAGCAGACCGAAAAACACCGAAATATCAGACTTAATAGTAGAACGGGCCTTGTCGAGGCAACCGCAACGAACTCTACTATAAAACGAATCTAATAAATCACACGAAAACCAGACAAATAGCCAGCCAGATGGACAGAGAGAATAGTGCAGCACCAGCTGCTGCTCCCCAAAACGCAATCTACTATATACCACACCATAAATACACACACATATATACACACATATATATATATATATGTATCTAAATATCTAAATATTTATATGTAGTATATATGTAGGAATAAATCAATTTATGCAAGCGCTTGAAACACGCATCAAAATGTTTAAGAGCAGCTCAAACACTAAAAAAAAGAAAAGGGAAAGAATGGAATCTCACAACGAGAAAGTAGACGACGGGCAAATATCTAGTACTTAGTATCTGATACATATAGTTATTGTAGGAATCTGTTTCTATATGTTTCTATGTGATTTATGCGATAATTCTATATTGAATAAATACAGGAAAAACTAAAGATTGATCCCTGAAATAGCTTCCAAAGCAGAGGGAAAACTCAAAAATCGCCTGAGAAAGAAGTTGCAAACAAAGGGAAACGATAGAAATAGAATGGATCAAAGAAAAGGATAGAAAACGAAAGGAAAAGAAAGGAAGAAAAAGGAAAAGAAAAGAAAGGAAAAGAAAGGAAAGGAAAGGAAAGGAAAGGAAAGGAAAAGAAAGCAAATGAAAGGAAGAGACAGGAAAGGAAAGGAAAGGAAAAGAAAAGAAAGAAAGGGAACTAAAGGGAAAGAAAAGATAAGATAAGAAAAGGATAAGAAAAGATTGGAATGGAAAAGAAAGGAAAATAAATGAAAGCAAATAAAAGGAAATGAAAGAAAGAGACAGGAAAAGAAAGGACAGCATAGTAGAAGATAAGATTAGAAAAGAAAAGAGAAGAAAGGAAAAGAAAGAAAAGGAAAGGAAAAGAAAGGAAAGGAAATGAAAAGAAAGGAAAGGAAAGGAAAGGAAAGGAAAGGAAAGGAAAGGAAAGGAAAGGAAAGGAAAGGAAAAGAAAGAAAGGGAACTAAAGGGAAAGAAAAGATAAGATAAGATAATAAAGGATAAGAAAAGGATAAGAAAAGATTGGAATGGAATGGAAAAGAAAGAAAATTAAAGGAAATAAAAGGAAATGAAAGGAGAAGAAAGGAAAGATATTGAAAGGAGAGGAAAGGAAAGCAAAGGAGAAGATAAGATAAGATAAGATAAGAAAGAAAAGGAAAGGAACGGAAAGGAAGGGAGAAGGAAAGAAAGAAAGGGAACTAAAGGGAAAGAAAAGATAAGATAAGATAAGAAAAGGATAAGAAAAGATTGGAATGGAAAAGAAAGGAAAGAAAATCAAAATAAAGCAAATTAAAGGAAATGAAAGGAAGAGACAGGAAAAGAAAGGGAAGATATTGAAAGGAGAGCAAAGGAGAAGATAAGATAAGAAAAGAAAAGATAAGAAAGGAAAGCTAAACTAAAAGATCGGAGCTAAAGTGATTACCAGAAAAAATATCCAAGATCATTTACCGTCCCAAGTTAGTTAACCAAATGCATACTCCCTTTGTTTTAGTGGCTTTTAATGGATAGAGGGTATTATGGTCTCGCAGTAGAGAAATAGAAAAGCATTTTGGCAAATATAAATTTTATGTGGCAAATGCCGTTTTTGGCCAAATTGGTTCGAACGAGCCCCAAACGGGGCTTTTAAGCAAATGCAAAAACTTGAAGCGTACTTTTAAGCTTGTGTGCTTAAAACGCAGCGGCAGCAGCACAGCGGGTGGCACAGAAAAGGGGGTGGGATGGGGTGGGGTGGGGTTGAAAGGTGCTTATGCGGGTTTGAGTCAACGCCGCGGGCAGCTACGTGTTCAAGTGTGAAGCTAGCACTGGCACGCCCCCAACAAACAGCAGCAGCAGCAGACGCGACCCGCCCACCGTCTTGTGGGCGGCACAAATCGACGCTGCTAACGCTTAAGTATTTTTTATATATATTATTTTCTTTTTGTTGTTTTGCTTTGTATATTTTTTTTCTGCGTTTTTGTTCTCCGCTTGTTCGCCGCACGGAAACTGCGTTTTTTGCATTTTTCTATGGCATTGCATTTAGATGTTGATGTTGTGCTCAGCTTTTGTTGCGGTGCTTAGAATTGCTTGGCATGCCCCACGCCCCACGCCCCACGCCTCACGCCAGCAGCAGAAGGAGCAGTGGCTCCCAACTGAATCAAGTTTTTATTTCAACCAGCGGAAGTGTTGCTGCTATTCTTGTTGTGTGTGTGTGTATGTGTGTTGGAGCTAAGATGTAAGCAACGCTGCGAAAGGGGAGAACCGAGAGAATAGAGTTGGACCCGCAGGGCTTCGCGTAGGAACTAAGAGTTTTATACTCTCTGTCCAGTTTTAGCCAACAACATTGTGGCACATGGCGGCAACGGCGGCGGCTCCAAAGCTGATGACAATGACAATAACTGTAATGAAACTGAGATAAGCTGCTGGTAGTACAACTAACAGTAGTTTGCTGTAAGTCGAGGGGAGACTCGAGGGTCGCAAGGACGCACAGGATGCTGGAAAATCGCATGCTCATTTGTTGCATCGTGCTGAGATCCTGGCGGATTGAATTGTTTGAAATGAAGTTTTGTACGTGTCAAAGATGATTATCAACGAGGGAGTGGGGGGGGGGGGGACGGACGACAAGTCCCCAAGTGACTTTTGAGTGTTAAACTATGATTTGAAAATAATTACAGCCATTTAATAATGATATCTTACTCGAGCTGCGACCGCACAGCAGATAACTGAAACGAAATCCCCAAGTGGGACGCGACGCGAGTTTCGAGTGAATTCCAATTCCAATCAGACTGGCAAACAAATTCCATTAGAATTGCAGCTAAATCCCAGCTTATTTCACGCCGACTCCCGACGAAATTCAACGGAAATTCAGAAACCGAATTCAGCTGAATTCCACTTGATTTCGAATTCAAAGCTTAAGCGCGATATTTTTTACAGATTTCCCCCGAACGCTTTCAATACTATTATCTCGTTTTTTGCGCTATTCATTAAATTAAAGTTAACTGCTCTTTTTTAACTCTCTCTGTTTTGTTTAAACGGTGTCACATAACTTATTATATTACATTTGGCATTTACATTGGTAACTGGGAATCGCTTCTGATTGCGGAGGATTGAAGGAGGGTCGTCGGCACGTTTTCGCGTGTTTTCAATCAGTTTTCATTAAATAAATCTTTTAAAATAATCAAAACATTACTTAGCACTAATTGGCTGGTCCAACCCTGGTTTTCTTTTCCATTTTCCATTTTGCATTTTCCACTCTTCCATTTTCGCGTAACCTTTTTACACAAAACTTGAGAAACCTCTTTGTAAAAGGTTAGCAGCTGCATAATTAAAAAAAATCTGACCCCGCCTCTGTACGCGAGCAGCTCGGAAGCAACAACTGGAGACACATCACCATCCATCCTGTCGTGCGCAAAGGCAAGTGACAGGAGCAGGCACAGACCCAGACCCAGTCCCAGACCCGGACCCAACCAGGCTGCGACTGAGGCTGAGGCTGAGGCTCAGACTCAGTCGACGCCTTCTCCGATGCTGATGCCGATTCAGAATGTCGTCGTCGCTGTCAGCTTCAACTATGCTCCCGTTTTGTATACCATACACATACAGACACCATCGCTCACTCACACACACACACACACACACACACACACACAGGCACACACCAACAGAAACAGACAAACGGTTGGAACTCTTGACGTTGACATTGGCAGCGTGCAGAGGCCCAAAAATATATTTTGCGTGCTTCTGTCAAGTCGTATTGCGTGCAGTGGGGTGGGAGGTGACAGAGTGGGTGGTGGTTTTGCTTCCAGATCCCAGTCCCAGTCCCAGTCTCAGACCCACCCACTGTCCCAATCCCAGTCCCTGTTTTGGGCAGCCTGTGGCCTCGGTGCCGCCCATTCCTCATGTTCGGCGAGTGATTTATTTGACTGACACTTTTTTCTGCGTTGATTGCATCGTAATCCCAACATAATGAGTACTGTTATATTTCATGGCCATTTTCGCTGCAGAGGCCCAAATGAAGTAGACAATTTTTCAAAAACAAAGACGATATCTAATGGGGCGGCCATGGAACTGGAACTGGAACCGAAACTGAAACTGAAACTGGGACTGAAACTGGGACTGAAACTGGGACTGGGATTGCTCCATTGTGCATGTGACACACGTAGGCCACTTGAGGACCCCAAACACGGACACGAACACGGACATCGACATGGACATGGACATGGACACGAATTGGACTCAGAGTCGGCCATGGCCACAATTTCCATCCATTTGTTCGCGTCGTCAAGTTTGCGCAATTTGAAGTCCAATTTTAGCAACCGAAAACTATTTGTAATGCTTCACTTCAACTATATTTGCACTGGCCATAAACTGTCTGATTACACTGAGCGAAAAGCAGACTGGCTTTTGGGCTTTTGGGCTTTTGGGCTTTTGGGCAGAGAGTCCTTGAAATCAAATATAGCATATGCGCTCACCAAATTGCAATATTTCCTTTGTGGAGTATCGAGGAAATGTTTTGTTATGCGTTTTCAATTGAATTCGGCTTTGAAATTTGTATGCGAACCTGCGGATCCTTTTGTCCTTATTGTGCGCATTGTCTAAGCCCCATTGGAGCGAGTGTTCCATGGAATTATGAATCCTATCAGCCGCATTGCTAGTGATATCGGTGGAACGGGCTTCGTCTTTCAGCTGAAATTATGGCCAAAGGCTCGGCTCATCTGCTTGTTAAATGACCAAGCACCACAGTCCTTCTGAGTCCTTCTGTTGTTCAATCAACCGCCAACTCGGCTTTGTTTCGGCTGTCCTTTGCAGCTCGACCAATAGCCAAAACAATGTGCTTCTATTGATTCACGAGGACCTATAACTATACCTATACCTATACCTATACCTATCAGAGTCTCTCTGGCAACCAGCAGTCGCCTAATTGAGACATGTGTAGGTGGAAGGCTCTCATGGATTATGATGATAAATGCACTGGCTGCAGTTCAGCGCAGGACTTAGCATGAATGTAGTACATGTAATCGGTAGGACTTCAAAGGATATTAATTATAGAGGCATTCTTTGGACTTCTCAATATTGGAGCGGCCATTGTCAATGTCCATTGTATGTGACTCCGATACTCCCATTGTTGTATCCTTGTCAAAAGGACCAAACGCAGCGCCGTTTCAGATGTTCTCTGTCTCCGGAATTTGTTTCGGCTCCTCTGGTATTTTCTTCATCTGAGTGGTTTTTCTTCCTTCCTTCTGTCTTTCTTTATTTTTTGTTTAAAAACATTGCCGGGCCAAAATTTACGACTGAGATTATACTACGAGTGTGTGTGTGTGTGTGTGCGGTGTGTATGATGAAATTGGCTCAGACGGAGGCTAATTTCTAGATCTACTCTCTCGCTTTTTTGGGCCCTGTCGCAGCTGTGTGCGACGGCAATAAAAACTTTTATTATTGTCACACGTAGCAGCCACTACAGTTGGTCCAGGTCCAGCTACAGTTCTAGCAGCGACTCCCAGCTCCTGGTCATGCTCCTGCTCCTGCTGCTCCTGCTCCTGCTGCTGTTCCTGCTCCTGCATAACCTGCGTACACACTTCCGTTTCCCGTTTTGCGTTGTTCATTTTGTTTTGTTGCTGCTTTTCTTCTTCTATTTTTGGGTAAGAGGCTCGAATGGAAGGGGGCAACAACACAGATGGGTGTGGGGTGGTGGGTTTGCCAAGTAAAATTGAATAAAATGGCCTCAGTTAATGGTTGTCGGGCTGATTCAGTTAGCGCATAAAATGAGCAGAACCCCAAGCCCCGCTCCAGCCTCCAGCCTTCTGCCTCCTGCATCCCGTGTCCCGTTTGTCGTATCCCGTTTGCCGTGTCCCGTTTGCCGTTTCCCCTGTAGCTTCCTGTGCCATTCACACACACAGCAGAACGCAGCTCCTGTCTCAGTGTCTGTGTGTGTGTGTGTGTGTATTTTTGGTCACAAATGTGGCACGGCCTAAATCTCGGTTTTACGAGCGCATTCTTTTGTTTGTCGCCGGCTGCCCTACGCCATTGTTTTGTTTATTATGTATTTGTTTCATTTTTACATACTTACTTTTTCTTTCTTTCATTCACATTCACATTCTTCGCTCTTCACTCTCCACTCTCCCTTCTCCCTTCTTTTCCTTTCTTCTGCCAGTCTTTAGTTGGCCCATTATGGCGAGCCCTGTGGGCGGAGGCTGGCAGCGTGATATATGCGCCTCCCTTATTAAAATCTAGCTGTGGCTTTTCTAACATGTGAGACACAGTATAACAGTTGGACAGTATAACAGTAGCACAGTATAACAGTTATCACTGTGATTGCTGTAGAACAGTATATAAAAGTCGCACAAATTGCAGTCAGCGAATGAATAAATGCATTTCAAATGACCACAAAAAAGTAAAGAAGAAGCCGCAAAATATGTAAGAAAAATGAGTGGAAAATCGGAAAATCGCACGCAAATTGGAAGCAGGAGGAGAATATTTTAGTCGGTAGCCTCCAAAGCCGCGTTTAAATGAACGACGCAAAGTGCAGACAGTTGGACATGCAAATGTCAGGATGAGGTTGAGAATGACGCAGGAGATGGAGGTGGAGCTGGAGAGGGGGCTGGAGGTGGAGCTGGAGGATGGGCAGCAGCAGCCTGAACATGAGGTTGAGGGCGACGGATGTGGATGTGGACGTGGAACAGGACGCGGACGCGGACACGGAGGCGGAGGCGGACACGGACGCAGATGAGGACGCTGACTCGGACGGAGGCGGACTCGGACGGACGCGAACGGGTTGGGCTCCTGTGTTCCTGTGTGCCATGGAATGACGAAATGGCCGCTCGGTGGCTCCGTTGAATCGCTGGTTCGTCGGTTCGTTGGTTGGTTGAGTGTTTAAAGCGGCTATTGTGCAGCTTGTGGTTGCTTTGCAAATTGAATAAAAGTTCATTCGAGTGTAAGAGAACCGATAGCAGCACACCAACATGCCAACACAACACACAGCACAGCAACACACACACACACACACACACACACACACACACATGAGCAGACCCTGCACAAAAATAATAAAAAAGAAAGACAGAGGAGAATCTGCGAACCAACGAACATTGAATGAATGTGAATGTAATCGTTTTGCAAATGAAAATTGATTTTTGAATTGTGGGTACGGTCCGGTCCGGTACGGTACGGTACGGTACGGTACGGTAGGGTACGGTTTGGTTTGGACTTGTCCGGTTTGGGTCTGGTCGCTCTACAACTAAATGAAATCAGCGCCAGGATACGGACAGGAAAATAAAAGAATAATCCGTTGCCGATGCGCAATTTGGTTTTAATTTAAAACGCAAAATTTAAATATAAATAAATTTTAAATCGCAAACAAAATATGTAAAAATATATTACATATGGGGGAAAAAAAGCGATAAAAATGAAGCAGAGCTTAAATATTTCAATGCCTTTGTCTAATAATAGTTTCAACTCTAATTGTATGAGTGTGTGTGTGTGTGTGTGGGTGTGTGAACGCATAAAACTATGCTTTACATTTTTTATGCTGCCCCTGCAAAAACAAAGAGTGACTGGAAGGCTGCTCGGCTGCTCGAATGCTTTTCTTATGCCACAGCATTTTGCTCGAATCAAAGAAGGAACCAAACGGATGCAAGGACAAACGGACAGACAGAGCGACGGGACGAAGGAGAGACAGGACTAGGACCAGGACCAGGACCAGGACCAGGACCAGACATTCAGGCAGGCAGGCAACAAAGTGGATTTGAATTATTCAAAAAATGCGATTGTTATTTGCAAAATGTGCAGTGAATTGAGACGCGCACAGACAAGCGCCAACGCTGGAGACGCTGGAGAGGATGAAGATGATGGAGAGAGGATGGAGAGATGCGAGACGTCGACACGGTGAAAATAATGTTGTATTTATGAGTTGAACAGTTGGCTAAAAGAGTTCTCATTGCATTCGATGATAGTGCAAATTGCAGTTAAACGTTCAATTTATGCAGTTTAACAGGCTAAAACAGTCGAGCGCATAAAAGTTTCCTATAACACTTTGAAATATGCCCAATTTATATGCAGTTTATGGCTGGGAATGAGCCCTGTATAAGCCCTTTACAACAGGTAGTCAAACAGTTAATTGATAGCGCGTATAAAGAGCCCATTTGAATGCAAAACGAAAGCCTGAAAATGTTGCAATTATAAGCTGAAACAGGTAAATATTATATATATAGTTCAGATCCTTATCATTAAGTTTGAAACATGAATATTGGCTTGGCCGTAATTGACAAGCGCATCATCAGTCTTGTCCTTTGACAATCTCTATCCACATAAGAGCTATTTATCATCGGAGCAAGCCACAATAGCCAACTTATCCACCCCGTGACACTGCTCTCCCTTCCCTCCCTCTCTCTGTGTTCCGAGCAAGTCATTTTAAATGAAAGCGCAGTCAGCTAGATATGCAGCAGGAGCGGTTCCCACCCACTGGCCACTGCCCCTTTCCTGATAGAAACCAAAAAGGTTTTAATCAGTTATTCATGAGACCGAGAGCACGACGTCAAACAAAAGCCGCTGCGCCGGTTGACATTGAAAGCCGCCTGGCAACTCACAACAACAACAACAACAACAGCAACAAAAAGAAGAAGAAATAATAATAAAAAAATAAATGAAAACAAATATGCAACACAAAAAATACACCCACACAGAGAGAGAGAGAGAGAGAGAGAGAGGGAGGGAGGGAGGGAGGTAGAAGGGCTGGAAGAAAAATGCGAAAAAAAATTTATGAGCTGGAAAAAAGGCTGCATAACTTGCAGAAAACTCCCACTCGCACTTCTATGCAGCAAAATGCTGCAATAACAATTGGCTGCAACTTAAAAGACGAGGCACGAAGCAAAAAGGGTTTGTTTATTTTCGGAGCGGGACAAAACAGAGAGACAGACAGACAGACAGAGAGACAGACTGAGAGACAGACAGATAGACAAATAGAAGAAGCAAAAGCTGTGAGCAATAGAGACTGATGATGAGGACTGACTAACTGACATGTCGACGACAGGACGAAGGCGCTGGATGTTAGGCAGAGATTGGGCTTGGGATTGGGGGCGTCTTCTGTTGACGGAACCACTCCAAACTAATGAGTATGCATATTGTATGCATGTGTGAGCGCTGTAAAAGAAAAAGGAAGCGTCTGTTGCCTTTGTTGCAACAACTGAGAATGCACTTGGACGCCTTCACGCCCATGCAACATGCAAGGTAGTGCAGCAACAAACGTGTCCTGTCAAGAATAGGCTGCTGCTGCTCCTCACAGTCGTCCTCCTCCTCCTCGACAGGCTTGACGCTGATTTTGTTTTGTTCCGCTGACAGAGCTTCAAATTAGTTGGCACAAAACATAAATGCAAATGAATGCGAGCACTCCACAAGGGTTGGTCTGCACCCTACTCCCAGTCTCCGAGTCTCCCAGTCTCCTATCCAGCTGACACTTCAGTCGCCCAGTCTCATTAATGCAGGGCTGATTGGACTTTTTGTTTGTAAAGACACACACACACACACACACACAAGGACAGGCACAGAGCTCTTAAGTAGCTTGGTTTTAAACAATTACATTGGACGCCTTTGCACATTACGAGCATATACGCATTACCTATCTCCCTCTCTCTCTATCGTTCTCTGTTGCTCGTTTTGCTGAATGCTGGTGCTGATTGAAAATTCTTGTGCAAAAATGTTGACGTCGACATTGCCCTGACATGCTGCTGCTCATTACATTAATTGCTTTGGCTTGTCTTTGCGACAGCCACAGCCACAGCCACAGCCAGAGATGAACCAAGTGCATACGGTGCGTATGTGTATTATGCATGCGTATCGCCTCCCTCTTTATCCCTTACATATGCACAACTGTGTGTGTTCTCTAGATATATACCACACACACACACACACACACACTCATGTGTGTGTGTATCAGTCGTAACAGCACTCGCATTTCAATTTCAATTTTGCAATTTTGGCAGCTGCCAGGTGGCGCTGTCGCTCCAACTGTCTGTTTTGGCCCATATCATGGCACAGTCCATGGTCTAGAGTGCGAGCGAGCGAGAGAGAGCTGAACCCAAACCGAGCTTTAGTTACCCAAAAACCGAACCCCGACCAAACCCAATCCCAATCCGAATCCGAATCCAAACCGAGCCCCATTTCCCAGGCATTTCGCAAGCCTTTTTATCGCTTCTGCCCCTCATCAATTTACTGGCTAACAGATTTGCGCAGCTGTTTCTCCATCTATCTGTCCATCTGCCAGTTCGTCTGTCCGTCTGTCTGACTGTCTGTCTGTCTGTCTGTCCATTCGTTTGTCTGTCTGTGTTTCTCTGTTTCTGTCTCTGTGTGTGTGTGTGTGTGCAGCACGTGAAATGTATGTCGCCTGTCAAATTACTTGAATCTCTGCTTCTCCTCCTCCTGCTGCTCTTCTCCCCTTTCTTTCGCACTGTCAGTGTGTCTCTGCAATGCTTCTGCACCGCCTCGATCCCTGCTCCTTGCTCCCAACATGGCTGCCAGCTCAATGCAGTTGGACCCACATTTGTGCGCTTGGTTTGTCGTGCCAGTCAAGCATAATATGATTATGTAGATGCTGCTGCTCCCTCTACACAAACACACACACACACACACACAAACACACACAGAGACAGAGACATACAGCTCGTTTCCGGAGCTAGGATGCCAGCACATTATACCATTTCCCCCCTTATAGTTCTAAGGAACTATACGAACATATCTACAATAGTGTCCTGTCAAATCGTATTTATTATTTTATGTTTTCATTTTGTAAATTGCCATTGGTGTTGTTGCTGTGTTGCTGCTGTTGCTGTGGGTGTTGTTGCTGCTGTGATTACACAGAACAAAAAGCACTATCTGTCGATATATATATATATATATATATATATATAAGTGTCTCCCCTCCTGTCTATTGGTCTGTGTGTAACTAATCGACTGTTGCCGGCGCGCGTCAAGTGCCAGCGGAGCAGCTCGGGCCCCTCGACTTTCATTGTGTGACGGCCAAACACAACAGCAGCAGCAGCAGCAGCAGCAGAAAAACCCTCACACACACACACACACACACACATAAGTCAGCAGGCATTGTCGTGTGTGTGTGTGTGTGTGTGTGTGTCTCAAAGTCCCCTAGCAATCAGAATTTGGTATGCAAATTTGTAAAATGAAATTGCATCAATATAAGAAATCAATATTTGATTCTCGACGATTAAAAGATAACCGCAGCCGCAGCCGGAACGGAACGGAAAGGGTCAAAATGGGTGTGTGTGTGTGTGTGTGGCATGTTAACGCTCTGGGCTAACGGTAAAGGATCAAAATGTACAACACGACAAAATGCATTTAATGTCAATTTGCTTAATTCGACGCGAAAACTTGTAGACACCTTTCGCAAATGCCTCAGGGCCAAACGTGTGTTTAACATGCAGACAGACTCGACTAGCCCGAGGAGCAGGAAGTGCTTCGCATCCATTCCTTGACCTGCTCCTGCTATCTACTCTCTCTATATACATGTGTGTGTGTGTGTGTGTGTGTAGCTGCTATGATGGAAACAGTTTGCAACTAATTAAGCAGCACGCACAATCTAACATGCAACTTAACACCAGCAGCAAATACCAACAGCAGCAGCAGCAACATAGTAGCAGCAGGCGAGGCAGGCAGTGGCTGGTTGGTTGCTGTGTGGCAAGTGGCAAGTGGCAAGTGTGGCACAGTGAAGCGAAGCTACTTAAACAATCAATTAAAAGCAACAGGACACACGTTGAGGAACTCTGTAATTATGCTCAAACAGCAAACTTTTTGCTTTAACTGAACTAATTTCCTGCTACCATTAGCTGATATCCTTTGATATCCTTGCGCACAACATCCACACACACACACACACACACACACACATGTGTATAGAGGATACTTGTGTGTAATGGCAGCAAAATTATCTTGAGAATTGATTATAGCTAGGAGTAGAGTACAGCTCATTGAAGTATGCAAAGTATGCTGAGGCGGGGGAGGGGGAGGCGTCGCCTCCTCTCAATTATCATAAATTTTCACATCATTTCTTATGATGTTTGCCCCACTGTGCTGTGTGTGTAGGTAATATGCGATAAAAGCGATATGCTGCCATCCGATGTTGGCCCCAATCGACGCGATATGCTCACCACATTTGACCGCAGTTAACAAAGTTCACACACACACAACACACACACAGCGAGCGAGGGAGAGGACCATGATAGGCCTGGCTCGTTGGCATCTATGTGCCCAGGCACACAATAATAAGTGACGCATTTAATCTGATTTGCTTTATGACATGTTCATGACGAGAACAATTAAAATGTGCGGTTCGCTAGGCAGCAGGCCATCTAGACAGCCCGGAGGAGGGTGAGAGGGTGGGAGGGTGGTAGAGAGAAACTGGTGGGATATTATTGCTGACGTTATTCTTGTTGTTGTTGTTGTTGTTATTGGTCGGCGTAAAAAGCAAATTGTTTAATGTGCTGTGAATAAGTGACAAAACAGCTGAACTTTGCGTAGGCCTCCATCCTGCTCCTGCTCTGCCGCTCTGGTGGGTGACTGGTCACGGGTAACACAGCACACGCTCCATGTTGACTTTATCGATGGGAACCAGAGTACGGGGTGCTGTTATGCTTATCGCACATAAGGGAGTGTGTCCTTAACGGGAGTTGCTGCTGCTGTTGTGCCTGGGGTTGACATTGTTGATTAGCTGCCACTGTTTTTAAGTGTGTGTGTGGTGTGTGTGCCTGGTTGTGTTTGCCTTCGTGTGGTATTATTAATGGCACTGGGCCCAGAATGTCAACAATATGCATCTCTCTCTCTCTCTCTCTCTGAGCCACATCCAGTTGGCTCAAAACTAGCGCCAAAACTGACAATCGTCTGCCCATAATTGCGACAATAATTGCGCATAATGCGACAATGTGCTCATGCAGCAAAGCTTTCTGCTGTTCTTCTTGCTGTCTAGTTGCTCTCTCTATCGCACTCACTCTCTGACTCTCTCACTCTATCTTTCTTTGACTGTAAACTTTGTTGCAGTTTGTTTTTACTATTGTTTTGTAATGGCAAAATTATAGACCCAAGCGACGACCCTTAAGCTTCATTTCTCTGGCTCACTCGCTGAGACACTTGCTCCTACTCCTACTCCTCCTCTACTCTCCACCTCTCTCCTCTCTCTTTCTAGCTGTCTGTGTGACTGGCATTGCCAAGCAGCAGCAGCGTCTTGGCCTTGTTCATCTTTGGCATTATCTACTTCCGCCATAAACAGCAACAACTTTTCATCTTTGTGCCAAGGCAACATTTTTGTCTTTGTCTGCGACGACGACGACGACGACGTTCTTTGCTTGACTCTTTCGTCCACCCTCTCGCTCTTTCTATCTCTCCATCTCTATCTCTGCCTATTACTCCTTCCACCCTCAGATTTCTGTTTGTTGGACAACTCCATGACTCGGGGAGTTTAACAAACGCGCGGCACGTTGTGCATTTTTATGATTTTTATTTTGATTTCCTTTAAACTAACTTTGCTGCCTGCCACAGCAGCAGCAGCAGCAGCAGTGGCAGTGGCAGTGGCAGTGGCAAGTGTTAGCAGCAGTGGCAAGAAATCGTTGCTATTTTTGCAAATTGCCTACAATGATGGCCACAAGTTCGTACCGCACCGCAGACTCCTTTGGTCCTCTCCAGCCGCAGAGTTCTCAGTCTTCCACATTTTTTTCAATGTTACGCTTCGAGTGAAATGGCCAAGGAAAGGGGCAGCCAACAGCCAATTCCTGTTGCTGTTGTTGTTGCTGTTGCCTTTGCCTGCTACCCGGAAAATATTATTTCGCTTGACTTTTACAACGGCCCAAACGGGTCGTCACCAAGCCCCTCCCTCTCTCCCACTCTCCATCTTCTCTTCAGCTACTTTTATTTCATTTTTTTTGTTGTTTTCATTTTATTGTTGTTGTTGTTGTTGTTGGCGTGTTCTTCTTCTTTTTTTTGTTACTGTTTGTGTCAATGTCGCTGCTGCCGTCCAAACTATTCTGCTATTTGTTTTGCCTAACTCGATTTTTCACTGGTTGCCTTTTGTCTGCTTGGCTGCCCTCTCGTAGGATCCTCTCGCAGGGACATCGCCTGGTTCTGGCACATCTGAGACATGACACACACACACACACACACACACACATATATAGAGAGAAGGGCGACAAAAACACCAAAACACATTTGACAAAGCAATGGCCGAGAATTTTTCTATTTTCAGACCCTCAGCCTGTCATTTTTTCCCCCACAATATACCACCCCCCCTCCCAGCACTCATCTCCTTCCTTTTTTTGGGGCTGCCTTTCTGATTTGCCATTCATTTTGTGCTTGTAATGATTTTCATGCTAATCACAGCAATTGACGCGTATGCGACTCTCTCAGTCCATCAGTCCATCAGTCTGTCAGTCAGTCAGTCAGTCAGAAGTTGCTCAGTTTGTCAGTTTGTCAGACAGTCAAAATAATGAAAGTCCACAGTTTTTGCTCGACCAAATAATGCGCAAATGGTCGGCCATAATCGCAGTCGAATCACAATTTGATATTCTCTTTATGCCCTTTGTTGAGTGTATACATAATAACTTTCCCACTGTGTGTGCTCCTTACACCCTCCCAGAATGTACTCTGACAGTGTTATGTATTAGCATAACAGCCGAAATCAATGGCCCAACTTAGATCGTATCAATGTCTAAGTTTTTCTCTATTCTAATATGATTAAACTCTGAATAATGGTAGATGGAAACGCTCTTCGAGTGTTTCAATTGATGTTTTTGGCATAAATCTATATTCCCTTGGAGTAAAAACACAGCTATTAAAGAGGAAACAGCCTTGAAAGCACATTAAAGCTTGAAGTAAGCATTAATTAAGCTATTAATCTTACTTAAAGTTCAACAAACTGGACAAAAACTTATCATGAGCACAGTTATAATATGGGAAAGTAGCTTAAAAAGCTCATTAAAGCTTTCAGCATGTTTTAATTGATGAGCAGCATGTAATTAATCTTAATAAAAGTCTATCAAACTGACCAAAAATATAATACAAGTAAAGAAATATTATATAAAAGCTCATTAAAGCTTCAAGAGAGCTTTTATTAAGTGGCTGAAAACAACTAATCTCATTAGAAGCATAGCAAACTTACCAGAAATAAATTATTATTAAGGTTTTAATATTTAAAAGAAACTTTGAAAGCACATTAAAGCTTTATGTGCTTTGATTGATGGGCTAAATGCACTTAATCGTAATTAAAGCTCAACAAAGTAACAAGAAACTAATTGCGAGCACAGTAATATTGTATAAAAGCACCTTAAAAGCTCATTAAAGCTTTAATTGGTTGTCTCAATGCAATTAGTCGCACTGAGAGCTCCACAGTGTAACAGAAAATAAAGTACAATATGTATATAATATGTAAAAGCATATTTAAAAGCGCATTAAAATTTCAAGAGAACTTTAATTAAAAGGCTGAATGCACTTGGCCTCATTAAGAGTGCAACAAACTGACCACAAATAAGTTAATACTTAAATAATATTATATGACAAGAACATCAAAAGCGCATTTAAGCTTCCAGTGTGCTTTTATTGATGCATTGAATGCAATTAATCTTAATAAAAACTCAATAAGCTGACCACAAACAAAAGAAAAGTTAAGCATTGTAATGTGAAAGGCAACTTTAAAAGCGCATTAAAGCTTTCAGCGTGGTTTAATTAAAACGCTGAATGCAATTAATCTCAATAAAAGCTCATCAGACTGAATTCAATTAACGATATTACTCGATGGCGTACGTGACTCTTTCAGTAGGCAGTTTGAAGAGTATAAATATATATGGAGAAGAGCTGGAAGTTCGCTTTAATTTTCGAGCTGAAAGCAATTAATCTTACTAAAAAAAGAGAGCTCAAAGCTAAGCGAAACCTTCTACAAATTCTCGTTGAAGCCCTCTGGCAAACCTCCTTTCCGTGGAGTTAGAGTTAGTGTTAGAGTTAGAGTTAGAGTAGAGCTCTATGGAGAATAACAATTACAATTCATTATACAAAAGTCTGTGCAAGTAAATTTGCATTTCATAAAGCGATACTTAGATTGGACTTTCAAATTCTTTGAATTCTTCCATTATTTTGTGTATTTTTTGTACTTTTTTTTGTGTATTTTTTTGTATTTTTTCTGCATTTTTTTGTTGTGTTTTTGACTCAAGAATTTTGCAGTGAAATGAAATGAATTTTGCTGGACGAGTTTCACGCACTACAGACTTGTGCATTATAAATGTATGCGAAAGTTTTTAGTTTCTATGGTGAGTCGCATATCCGGCGTATACTCCTCTATATATATATATATATATATAGTACGTAGTTATATATCCATTTCGAGCATATTTTATTCATTGTGTATGTACTGTGTATACATTAGTTAGTTAAAAGTTCAAATGAATTTTGTTATTGTACTTCCTTTTTCCTTCTTCCTTTTCTCCTTTTGTGTGTGAGCTCCACTCCCGGCCACCCACCAAGCTCCCCCCTATTGACAGTTGGCCATTGATCTATATTAATGCCAGGGCATTACGTTATCATTTATTGAAAGCAAAATTGAAAGTATTTATCACGTTGCTAATAAATGAATGCCTCGATGGATCCGCTGGGCGAATGTCTCGAATGCTGCTGCTAAGCCATTGCACAATTTTTCAAAGTTGAAATTAATAACATTTTTTCGTTTCTTATTTTTGTTGCTCCTTCTAGGAGGACATCGTCGATGTACCCTCCCCCTCTCTCTCTTCTCGACGACTTTCATTTTGCTTGCCTTTAATTTTTCTTTTATCTGCCATTGAACAATGGCCAGCACAATTTGGGTGATGAGCAGTAACAGTTGAGGGGATTGTGATGGGAGGAGGAGGATGGAGGGGGAGGGAGGACTGGAAGCAGTAGCCAGCATAATAAATTAAGCGCTGCCTGGCCGTTGGGCTGCCACTTGGCCAAAATAAATTGCACTAAGCGAAAAATAACAACTCAATCCATGGAACGAGTGGACGAGCGACAAAAACTGGTGGCCAGAAAATTGAAGCAGCTCCCGGCTCCAGACGACGTTGACTACAAATGGAAAAAGTGCGCAACACAATGGCAAAAAACAAAAAAAAGAATGGAAAAGAGAAACGAGAGAGAGGAAAAAAGGATATAAACAGATTACGTCGTTATTGGCGTTGACCAGCACGTGCCCACACATGGACCTGGCCAGCAGCAGTCGCGGAATAGAAAATGGATGACCGTATCCTGGTGTAGCGTCCATCTATGCATGGCCATGGATTTCTCGATTGATTTTGCGTCGTCGCTCGCGTCACCTGCAGGCTAAGCTGATTTTGAGCTCAGTCCGGCAAATGGAGATAGATGGAAAGAGATAGTAAACGAGGAGAGTGGAGCAGGAGCAGGAGCAGGAGCGGGAGCAGAAAATGCCATTGAGCAACTAGCTGCCGGCTAGCTATCCTGGGATGCAGTGAAGCGTTAACGGTAACGTTTTGTGTCGCCTTTGTCCCATGGATGTCGCACATGTTGTTCGCCCAGGTTGGAAGTCCTGCATTAATTTCATGTCTTGTGTCTACTGCGTTGACATTCCTTGCCTCTGGCCAGCGACTGGCAATCGTGCAACAATTCACGGCTACCACTTCTTAATTAATTTGTTCATTTATTGCAGGACAGCAGCGCAGGACAAAGGACATGGGACGAAGGACTCAGGACTGAGGACATCAGACAGGCTGCCAAGCTGCTTAGAAGCCACGCTGATTGAGTCTTTAGAGTAAACTTTAAGGGTTATCTCCAAGCAGCAGGCAGCAGTCAGCAGTCAGCATTCAGTTTTGGACGAGTAGGAAAACTTTCCTCAGCACTTTTCTCACTTTACTTTACATTCCTTTCCTTTCCTTTCCTTTCCGCCCAAGGATTATGAAAAACAATAACAAAAACATAAATCAAGCAAGTCGGATAATTTTCGTATGGCTCTGCTGTATTTTTCTCTCCCTCCTTCTCTACTTTTCTCCTCTTTTTTTTCCATCCATTTTCATTTTCTTTTTTTTGGTTTTTAGCTGACCAAATGGAAAAAAACAACGCCGACAAAAGCAGAAATTTTCAGCACCAGCTGCATTTTTCATGGCCCGCTTCCTGGCAATGCCAGGCGCGGCCACGTGAATGGCAGGATTGTGAGCTATAAGCCATAAGCTTTAAAGCGTCCTAGTCGCCAATAGCATTGTCCTGGTCCTGGTCCTGCTCCTAGTCCTCGTCCTAATACTAGTGCTGGTGCTGGTCTACCAAATGCCATGGAGAGCGACCAAAGACTACAATTTGGCCCCTGATTTCACACAAACTTCTGTAGTCGCATTGCTTTTGAGCTGCTTTCAACCACTTGAACTAAGTTGGCTCTTAACGCTTAGCCATAAGTGAGACCTTAAAACAGTTCTATTTCGATTCATATTTTGCATTTTCTATTCAAATATAGTTCTTATTGACTAACTTGGTGTATTTTCTATAAGCTTTCATCGTACTTTATGACTCCAGCTTGCTTTTATGCAGAGATCTTCTAGTGAAGACGTAGAAATCAACACGTAACGCATATATGCGTTATGCTTTCATCTGAGGTAAGGAAATATGCTCTTTCTAAGAAAGAAGATGACTTTATATGGAAAGTAAGCATACTACATATCATTCCATATCATTTACTCAAGATAACATTCGCCTAATCTGTCTAAAATCTATCCTAAATCCTAAAGTAACGCATATATGCGTTATGCTTCTGTTTAACCTAAAGAACTATGCTCTTTCTTAGACAGCAGTTGAGTTTCTATTGGCAGTTAGCATACTGGATATCATTCCGTATCATTTCATTCACATAATCTGTATAATACTTATCCTAAAACAGATTATGGGATGAAAATCTCAAAAGAAAATACGTCTTAATAGAATTTAGGCAGGGTTTCAATCCAAAGGATTATGCTCTTCCTTATGCATAAGTTCACCTTTTATAGGCACATTCTATATCATACCTTATCATTTCATCTAGACTATATACTATAATCCGTATAAAACTTATTCTAAATCAGATGTCGAGCGAAAATACTTGATAAAAGAACTCAGGCAGGGTTTCCATCAAAAAAGCCAGTATGAAGTATCCTCTAAGGACCTGAGTCTCTTTTGACAGACAGTCTACTCTATATCATTCCATATCATGGTTTATATATTCTAAATAAAACTTATTCTAAATCAGATTCTAGGTTGAAAATCTCGAGCGAAAACACTTGATAAAAGAATTCAGTCAGGATTTCCATCAAAAAAGCTAGCAAGAAATATCCTCTAAGGACCTTTTAGCCCATACACTCGTTACGTTATTAAAAATGTTGTTTTTTTTTGCTCAAATGAATGAAATTTAGTTGGGAAAATTTTCAATTAACTGAAAGCTTGGACCAGGTGAAGGCTTTACAACTTTTTTAATTGTTTTTGTAACTTTTTTACCGCATTTCGTCAAACTGTTAACTTGAATGCTAAACTTTTTTCTATACCTCTCTCTTTTTTTGTTTGTTGCTGTTGTTTCTGTATTTTTTTTACCGTCATTAGTAGAAATAAGTAGTGCTTATGAAATTTTAGGGGCAAGTTCAACTGGTTGCATGGAAAAAAACGAGAGAAAGAGAAAGAAAGAGAAAGAAAGAAAGGATGCTCTGTAGTATTCATAGAGTGTGCAACTGGCCCTAATCACTGGCGCATCCTGTGTAAATCACTTGAGCTTCTTGCTCGTTGCACTTAACGCTCCCATGGCCACTAATTTAGCATTATGCAAGTCAGCACAGGCTGCACGCCCACTGCCTCCCCTCCTCTCCTCCTGTGCCACCGCCTCCGCCATCAGCAGCAGAACTCAAGACGTCGTTCATTATGCGCCCATTCTGTTCAGGTTGAGCTTGATGATGATGCGGGGGGAACTGGGTACCGGGTACTGGGTACCGGGTACTTGGAACTGTTACTGTTACTGGTACTTATTATTTATTGCGCCTTAGGTAATGCCCAAGTTCCAAGTGCCAAGTTCTTTCAGTCAACTTGCAATTTTTCATGCACGTTCATTATTATCATTGCCAACCCCTCCACCTCAACCCGAACCCCCTGGGTATTCACTGCCTGTCCACCCATCGCCCTACCCCCTGCCCCTGCCTTTGCCCGCAGAGCACTTGAGTTAAATTGCAGCAGCCGTCGATGATAAGCGACGAAAATGTGTAGAAAGCTGAAAGTTTCGCACAATTTTTTATGGAAGCAGCGGAAGCAGAAATGAGTAGAGACACAGAGAGGGGGAAGGGGTAGGGGGGCAGCAAAAGAACGAAGAAATGCAAGAATTTATCACAGCAGGACGCAAAAGCAGTGGCATCCTTAGCATCAGCATCAGCATCAGCATCAGCTTGAGCCTCGGCAAATAAAAGGCAAAAAGAAACTGCAACGCGCCATTCAATTTGATTACTTGCGTCATAAATACCGGAAGCGACAGAGTATTGAGGCGCCTCATAGTAACCATAGATGTTTGTCCCCCCCTCCCCGGCTGCACTCTGCTGCCACCGCAGTCCATCACATGTGCGTGCCCCATAGAGCGTCTGCTCTAAGGGTATCTCAGTGTATCCAAAGCAAAGAAAAATAAGAAGCACTCTCCCGCCCCAACAGCGCCCCGCAGGATGCTTCATGAATGACGGCGGTAATATCCTGTGACGCATTGACGCAGTGACGCAGCAGCTTGGCAAACGGCAAAAGGCGAGCAACATGCAGCGTGTGGCATGTGGCATGTGGCATACAGCTCGCTGATAGCTGATAGCTGATGCAGCTCCTTAGCTGCCGCTCGTTTATGCACTCGAAAAGAATCTGCTCTGCTGCATGAAAGGCATTAAAATGGCAGCACACACTGCAGAAACGTATTAGTAACAGACTATTGAGACGCTAAAGTGACGCAGAGAGGGGAGGGGGAGGGGGAGGGGTTGGGGTGGGGGTTCAGAATGAGAGGATGTGGTATGCAGGATGCTGAAACGGATGGGACGCAGCTCGTGTGAATTCTTACAAGTGCGCAGCAAAATGACTTATGTGCTTCAGGCTAGAACCAGGACCAGGACCAGGACCACGACCAGGAGCTGGAGGAGCTGGAGGGTCTGGAAGATGGAGGAGGACAACGACGACACTATCGCCAAATCAGCAGCGCAGCTTGCATAAAAAATTTAAAGCACAGGCGATAAAAAAACGTGGAGAACGACGCAAAATGACTTTGGGGATGCATACACACACACGCGCACACACACACACACAACATATAAGTGCTTATGCTATAACTGAGTCTGTGTGTGTGTGTGTGTGTAATGACTGATCGTGTGATTTTTTATGCCCGCAGTTGCGTTGAAAGGCGATTTATCTTGGACTGGCTGGTTGACTTCTTACTGGCACAAATCAAACCCACTCCCACACACACACACACACACACACACACACATACAGAGAGAGAGAGAATTGTAAGCACAGCACAAAAAGTGGCAGAAAAATAAGCAAACAAACAGAGAAACAAACAAACAGAGAACGAGTCACGAGTAAAAACGTAACTTGTGGTTGGGCAAAGCGAACCAGCGACAGAAATAACAACAAGAATACATAGGAAAATAGCTAAAAGAAAGCTAGAGGAAAGAGGATGAAAAGTAGTGGGGTAGCAGGGGCAAGGGGGAGTCTGTTTGCCTGGTCAGCGGTTGGCAGAGATTAACTTTTGGGTCGCTCAAAGCGACCACAGCAAGTGCTTTACATTTAAAACACGGCAGCAGCAGCAGCAGCAGCAGCAGCAACGGGTTGCTGCGGGGCGGACGACAGCAGCAACATAGCTTGTTAGTGGCCATAGACAACGATGAGGATGGTTGACAACAGCAGCAGCAGCAGCAGCTGGCGCATTGTTGTTGACTAAAGCGCATATGGCAAAACCGCAAGCCGCACAGATTAACAATTAGCCTGCTTTTTAATTTATTTAATATTTATAAGCGCAATGTTAGAAAACTTGCAGTTGCAGCCAGCCAAGGGGAGCAGGCAGAGGTGGGAGGCAGGTGCAGGCTGCCTGGTGGAAGCAGCTTTTGTGCGCATTTATTTATTTAAATGCGATTTAAGAAATCAAATTTTATGCAAAAAGTGTGCTACAATTAAAGGTCAGACCAGCTACCTCTCTCTTTCTCACTCTCTCTTTCTTTCTCTCTCTTTCTCACTCTATATATATACTATATATATTTCTTTCATATGCACTTTTGTTAATTTGAATTGCATGAAGAAGTATGCGCAGAAGTTTGCAATAAATATTTTTGCTTGGAAGCAGACATTAAGTATACGCAACGTGGAATTGGTCTGATTGCTTTTGCCTACCATATAACCAGACATATATGAGCATGTATGGGCAGCACATGGTACTGCCATATATAAATCATATATGTATATATATATATATATATATATGTAGGCAAACACATACGCACCACGTATATGACATGTATTTGAATGTTGTTTGTTTGTTTGTTTGTTTGGTTGCTGTTGCCGTTGTTAGTGTTGTTGCTGGTGTTGTTGCTGGTGTTGTTAGCTGTTAGCTGTTGTTTTGATATGTATTTATGTTTGCACGCAGCAGCCGCAACAAATAAACGAGTGCGAGAAACAGAGCGACAGGCAACTGCAGTTAAAATGAAATAAAACATGAAAATGAATTATGATACATGTGTTACTTGGCTGAGGCTGAGGCCAGAGGAGCCCTCTCCCTCCCCCTCCACCCCACATGGTGCCCAGCTGCAAGCTATCAAAAGCAGCGACTGGTGGCAACTGGCGGCAAGTGGCAGCCACTCGCAGTGGCAGTGGCAGCCACTCATTCATTTAAATGCCATTTTAAACTTAAATGAAAGTTTATGGCTTTTTATTTGCATTGTGCGAGGGGCGGCGTCTGTCGTGATCCGATATATATATATATATATATATTTTGGGGTATATACACACTTACGATTTAATATTCATGTTATTTATATGCACATTCCAATTTTCTATTTAAGTGCTGGGCCTTTAAATATTTGAATAAGCCTCAAGCCAGAAAATAAATCAAGTTAAGACGTGGCGAGAACTGATATCAAATCAAAGTCAATTCCAATTAACTTTTCTTGAAAGCTTTCTGTCCTGTTTTGCTTGCTTTCATTTCTTTTTTGGGTACAGGTGAATGTTAGTCGTTCATTTGTTGATTGATGCCCGCCCCGTGTTGTTGTCACAAATGTTTGTTATACTTGTCAGGGACTGTTGTTGGCAACGGGGAGCTGCAGCTACCCAGCAACTGCCTCAGACCCAAACAGATCAGCGTCCAAAACGCAACCTCTGTGTATGTGTGTGTGTGTGTGTGTGTGTGTGTGTTGTTGTTGTTGTTTTATTGCAGAGACGTGCACACACATATGCCACACATAAAAGTCGACACTTTACATTTGCCAGGGCAATATTTTATTTTTATTCCCGTTGTTAGCCAGAAATTCGTTACCTGTGACTGGACAGAAAACCAGTCGGCAGCGGCAGGTACACGGCAAAAAACAAGGGGCAAAAAGGCAAAAAACATACACACAGCAATTGGCAAAAACAGAAATAACCAACACCCACACACAGAGAGATACAAGCACAGACACACACGTAGAAACTGAGACCAGCATAAATCAAATTAATTTTGTAGGCGGCAACATGCGCCATTTTGTAGCTGCTGCCGCTGCCGCTGCTCTGTGCTGCCACATTTGCTGTGTTCTGGCTTTTCCTTTTCGTTTTTTTTTCTACCAGACACTCTTGCTACAACACACCCACACCCACACTCGTATACACCCCCACCCAGCCCAGCAGTCGCCCAGCATTCTCGTGCCACACGAAAAGTGCGTTTTAATTGCAAAGATGCCGCCGCGTTGCGCGTTGCGATTCGACGCTAATTAGGCGCACAATTGGCACGAAATAAAAAGCCAGAAAAACAAAGGCGCGTACGTGACTATCTCAAGCTGTCGATCCCCAGCAAAGTGAGAGACAGAGAGAGAGAGCAGCTTCCTACGAATGTCCTGCTCGTCGTCCTAGCTGCCCGCCCTCGCAATCCCTTGCCCTCGTCTGACTGCTTGCCGCGATAAAAACGTACTTTTAAATTGTCGTCGCTGACAACGCACGTGTAACAAGGGGCAGCAACAGAAAGGGGCAGCGGCAGGAGGCATGAGGCAGGAGCAGCAGCCGCAGCCGCATACTCGAATTTGTACTCGTATCATCAAATGAATATTCGCTTATTTGCATCTCTCGCGAGTTGGCTAAAGATACACATACCCATACACACACACACACACACACACACATACAGCGTATGAGGTAAAGACAGAAAGGAGAGCAGAAGAAGCATCCGCTGTGGCTGGTTAAGTTGTGTGTGCCGGGCGGAGATTGAGGTGTGGCTGGAATTGGGTTTGAGTAGACAGCCGCTGCTTGATGCCTGACAAAATGAGTTTTTCACTCTTTTGCTTTAACCATGTCTGAGCAAGTGTGTGTGTGTGTGTGTGTTTTGTAATAGGGCTGCTGCCAGTGCGGTGGCAGTTGAAAGGTTAACCTTTGATTCAACAGCTGGGCTTTTAAATTAAGATTTCGCTTGGGCTCTTCAAAAAAAAAGGAGAAGAAAGAAAGAAAATGGTTGAAAATGAGAAAAGTTACAGGCGCATTGAGGTTGGCAAGGATTCAAGAGTCAGGACACTGGCTGGCTGGCAGAGTTTGTTTGCCAAGAGACTGAGGCAATGATTTAGCCAACTCGATGGCAAAGTTTCCTTTTTGGCCATTCTCATAAGCTGCAGATAGTTTGCTTATGCAGCCAGGCGACTTGTGGGCCCTTCTCGGTGATTCTCAAGCAGTTTACAGATTTGTTTTTACTGCCGGCCACTTCTGACTCAAGTTGGCAAACTAATTTGCTTAGCTTTGACCTTACTCTCTCTCTCTCTCTGCTCTGACTAACTATGCAATACACACACTAAAGGCACAACCTGTGTGTGTGTGTGTGTGATTCACAAGATTTGCTGCAACTCGTATGCACAAAATTATAGCGTTGCTTAGCTGCAAATCTTCGAGGAGCGACTCTTTCCTGGCTCACTTTTAGTTGTACTTTATGTGCATGAAACGAGAGGGAAAGAGAGGGAAAGAGACAGAGCACAAGTTGTGCACAACATATGGCAACTATAGCCCGGTATTGCGACCTCATCTTCATCTAATGATATTGAATAAGCACTTGAAAAACTCATATAAAGTAAACAATTGATTTCCATTATGTACGTGGCCAGACTCTGACTGTGTGCAGCTTCCCACTGGGCTCTGCCAACACCCCAGTGGGAACAAATATACATACTACAATATATATACTGACAGGGAGGGGGGTAAAGTAAGCATGTAGAGCAGACACAGACTTTACAACTTGCCATTTGCTTACCCACCGTTTACTTGCAAATTTCTTTTGGCTCTGCAGATTTTTGCATTTTTCTTGCCCACTTTTTACACACAAGCACACATGACACACACACACACACACGCACACACTCACAGAGAGAAGAGACTGTGAGCTTCTTGCGAGTTATTTTCATATTTGTTTAAAGTCTATTTACCGCAAGTTGACAGTGAAATATGCGAAACTAGCGCGTAGCCAAATAAGTGCGACAGTTTCCGGTTACAACTGTGGCAATGCCAATGGGTGTGTGGCATGCAACGGCAGCAGCAGCAGCGGCAGCAGCAGCGGGGGCCAGAAGTGGTTGTCTGATGGTAGTGTAGCAATGTCAGGATGAGCAGCAGGAGATTTAGCCTGTGCTTTGCCTGCTGCATGTCATTGCGGTTTGTTTGTTTGCTTGACTTGCGCCTGGGTAAGGATTTCATGTGCTTGAGCAGCAACTGGAGCGGCTCTATGGCAAAGGAGCCCCCGAAAAGGATAGGCAGTAGACCCAGAGAGAGAGAGAGAGAGAGAGACCAACCGCAGCGCTGCATGTCTGTGGATATGTGTGGGCTGCCTGCCTGTCCGCATGACAATTTGTTGTGCATGAAATCTGCCGCTGCTGCTGCCACCGCAAACGTCGGAGTCGCCGCCGCCGCCGCTGCTGCCGCTGCTGCTGCTGCAATGTTTTTTGCGCAATTTGCCAAAGCCATGCAAAGCACGAAGCAGATACTCGCATGGCAGAGAAGCAAAAGTAGACGAGACGCATGAAAATCGAGTCCAGGGCCAGAAACCAGCCATGGTAGTAGTAGTGGTAGCAGCGCTACTACCACTGCCAGCCAGCCAGCCAGTCAGCCAGTCCCAGAGCAAGGCTCAGGTTTTAGCCGAGGCCATGGGCCAGGCAAATAGTCGTCGGGCTGTGTAAACAAACAGTTATCCCTCGCCTGGCAAGACGTATTAGATTTCTGTTGCTGTTGTTGCTGTTGTTGCTGTTGCTGTTGTTGCTGTTGCAGCCTAACCACTGAGACGGAAGTAATGTGTCTATCAAAGCATTAACAACGAACGTCTTCGTCTGCATTGGGTCTATGTTCGTTATTTTTCAGTTGTCTTCTTTGACGCCGCTGGGCTTTGAAAATCATATGAAAAATCTATATTACACACACATATGCATATAAAGAGATATATATATATATATATATATAGAGAGAGAGGGAGAGATGATGTGAGTATATAGATTATATGCACCGCAGCAATGTTTACCATTAAAAGCCTTTATGCCAAATTGAACACAATTAAATTAGTTGCGGCCAGGCGGGGATTAAGGTAGAAATTAAGGTGAAACATATTCATTCTAAGTACTTGTTGTTGTTCGGGTTGTTCCTCAAGTTGTTGTTGTTGTTGTTGTTGTTGTTGTTCAAGTTGTTGTTGTTCGTGTTGTTGCTGTGCTTATATACAACTAATTGGCTATGTAAATGACAGCTGCTAGTGCATCCTTTGAGTGTCTTCTTGCAAGTATATACACATACACACACACATACATATATGTATACTATACATATATGCTGTTAATTACGAGCTTAGGTGAAGGTGCTGAAGTATTTGTGGCTTGTCAAGCCTCAACCCCAGTCCGCCCACATTGACATTTTGAGCAGCATCAGCAGCAGCAGCGTTGTCATGAAACCTTTTGCTAAGGATTATGCAAATCTGCCACTCATCGTGCACAGACACACCCACCCATACACCCATACACCCATACACACACACACACATTCAAACGCACGCACACATAGGCACACAAAGCCTTCATTTACATTTACATACGGCTAACTGAAGATTTGCGCTTCATCATAATTTATGCAGCTGGAAGGAGACTCTTCATTCGCAATGCCTCAAAAATTGCCCACAGTTATGGCATAGACGGGGCACAAGGACAACACAAACAGTCCTTCTTCCCACTGATACGTCAGCCAGTCAGGTTTGCCAGTCAGCCATTCAGTCGGTTGGCAGGTGGGCAAAACAAACAAGATTGAAACTTTATCTGCGGTATACACACACAGCCATACGCTCTCTCACACACACACACTCACACACACACATATGCATGGTATCCACATACCCTTTCAGGATATGAGCAGAAATATTTTGATTGTTCGAAAAGTTGTTTAACAGGATATCCCACATAATTTCATACAAAATATGATAATTCAACTTTGATCCTGGACAGAATCGTAAAGTATTTCGAAGATTTTCAACTTTTACATGCTCTGTTAACATTAACAGCGTGTCGTTAACATTAACAGCGTCACTTTAACATTTAGTGTGTCACTTGAGCTTTGAGCTGAGTTAATTTAAAAAGAAAAATAGGAAAAGGGTTTGCGTATATAATATATAAATATTGAAAGGGATGCAGGCAAACCCATCTTCTACCCTAGATTGTGTTTCTATTGATATTTTCTCATTCTTCTGAAGAAGTGTATACATACAGTCGAATGTTAAAAGGAATATGGTATAAACAGATAACTTCAGTTCTATATCCTTTGCTGTTTTCCTGTAGATCTTCTCCTATACTTCTGTATATTGAATGGTTTATAGTATAAAAGATAACTTCTATTCTATTCTCGACTGTTTCTCCCTTGATCTTCTCATAGACAAAAGGATATAGTATACAAATATGATCTATAGTCTATCCTCGATTGTTTTTCCATTCATCTTATCAATATATGTTGAAAGCGATATATTATAAAAAGATAAATTCTATTCTCTCCTCGTCTCTTTCTCCTTAGATGTTCTCAAAATCTTCTGAATACGTATACCATATACACATATACATATATTGAAAAGGATGTAGGATACCCTCGACTGTTTCTATGTAGATCTTCTCTCATCTTGAGAAGAAGTATTGTACATATATTTGTAAGGATAACTTATGTTCTAGCCTCGATTCTGAATAATCCTCATCTATATTGAAGGGGATATGGTATAGAAAGCTAACCTCTGTTATATGCTCTGCCTTCTGAATAGGTATTCTATATATTGAAAAGGATGTAGGATACTCTCGGTTCTATCCTCGACTGTTTCTATGTAGATCTTCTCTCATCCTTGGGAATGTGTATATATATATATACCCAAAGGGCCATAGTATAAAAATATGAGCTTTACTCTATCCTCGACTGTTTCTCAGTTGAGCTATTCACATCCTTGTCTATATGTTTAGATATATATATAAAAAAGGATATATGATAACCTCTGTTCTATCTTCGATTGTTTTGCTATTGATATTTGCTCATCCTTCTCAGTAATTCCTTCTATATATTGAAAGGATTATAGTATAATTCTGTTCTATCTTTGACTGTTTCTCTGAGCTTCTCTCATCCTTCGAAATAAGTATAAATATATATAAGTTGATAGGGATATAGTATAAAAAGATAGGCCCAACTATTTTCCTGTTTCCTGCTTCCAACCTACGTCTCTTAATGGGATGATTCGCTTACAAGGAAGAGGTCCTGTTTATAAATTGTCTTGGCATAATTTTGTCTTGGTTGAATTTTGCATGATTTGTCATAATTAATGGACGAGAGAGAGGGGAAGGGGAGGGGAGGGGAGGGAGAAGCCATCTGCATCTGTTGGACGGACATTTGGCAGCTGGAGCTGCACTTTTGCCACTCGCTGATGCCACTTGGCCTGGCCCCCATAAAATGCTTATGAAAAGCGCTTAAATTAACTAACCCTTGGGGCAAGGCAAACGGCAAACACCGTAAACACCTTTAAAAGCCACAGGGCGATGTCTGTAGCCTGCATGTTGCCTGATAGTTGCCAACAGCTATTTCCATACCATGGTGGTTCCCATAGTACGGAGCCATAGTTCAGGCTTGAACAAGGGCTCCTGGGTTGGTGGCATGCAGCAGGGGCAGGGGCAGAGGCTGTGGCAGATTTGCAAGGATGTGTTAAGGGGTAGCCCTGCAAAATGTGTAGTTTATTTGCAATTTTTTAGCAAAAGAGCTTTACATTTTTGTTTTATTTTTTTTCCTCCTGTATCCTGAATCTCACTTGCGCTCCCAGCTCCCCGCTTTCCCTCTTCCCCGCGGCATGTGCAATTTTTGTTATCGCAGTCCTTGCAGCAGCTGCAGCACTTGCAATAAAATCAGTGGCAAAGGTTGCAGAAGCTGAGGTCAGTTTGGGGTCCATTTTATGAGACTGTTTGTGCGTGTGTGTACTGTGTGTGTGTGGTGTGTGTGCCATAGTTAAATGTGAAGCATTTGCACTAAAAACTTACACACTGAAAAATTTTGAAATTTGCCATTTGTTTTGTTGGTTTCATTTCGTTTGGTTTCGTTGCGTTTCGTTTCGTTTTTGTATTTTGAGGCAAAACATTTTCTCTGATTTGCATTTAAAAGGTGTGGCAACTCTGGGGCTTAGGCGAGATACGGGCTCGGATTAGGGGTTGCTAACTTATAGCCGGGGTCACCAGGTTGCAACTGACTGAGGCTCCTGCCTGCCTCTTCAATGTATCACTTTGCAAATGACTGAACACACACACACACACAGAGAGAGAGAGAGGGATATACAGATAGAAAGAGAGAGCTGTATGCTGTATGATTATATAGTTTTAATAGTTTCACAGCGGGCTATAAAACTCTGCCATTAAGTAAGTAACGCCCATTAAGTTGAGCTCAGATTCATATGAGAATTTCATCAACTTTTTCTGCATACGCAAATCTAACGAAAAAAATGCACTTAGTTATATCAAATATGCGCTTTATAGATAGAGTTATAAAACTTATATATATATATGTATATGTTTTAACAACAATTTTGATTATGCTTTGTCCTTGTGCAGAGTGTTTGAGGTTCGTCCTGCAAAGGCTGGGGGTGAAAAAAAGCAAGTGCAAACAATGCAATGCAACATTTAAAACATAAAATGAAATGCAAATAAAATGTGCCTCTGACATGAGGGAAAATAATAAAAGAGGGGAGCTGCTGGCGAGGGGTGGTGGTGGTGGTGGTTGTGGGGGGTGGTTAAAGTATAGAGGGAAAAATAAATAGAAAGAAAGAAATTGACGCTGGCAACATGAAATTGGCTGGTTGCTCGGGTCATAAATTTCTATATAGACAATCTCGCTGTTGTTTGCGCTATTTCGCCATTGTTGGGGCCCGTTGTGATTGTCGCCATTCTACGCAACATGCAACAACTATTAATCATATTGAATGCCTCTGGTCCTGCGCCAGCTCCTGTTCCTAGGCATCGGTTTGGCATTAGCCGTGGGTGTGCAAAATGAGAGAGTGGGAGTAGATGGCGATGGCGTGGGAGCTGGAGCTGGAGTTGGGGTAGACTGTGACTATGCCTGACTGTGTCATCCTGGCTAATCAATCTTTACCGTGGGCCGTCTTCAATGGCAATGACAACGACAAAGGCAATCTCTCCCACATTATCCACCCACTGCCGCCCACCCATCTTTTGGCCAAAAGAAAAATGAACGCTAAAGTCATTAACGCCTGACTGGCCACCTGGCCAGGGTAACGATAGACGTTAGATGGTAGTGGGTAGTGGGTAGACCTGATCCGGACACGGATACGGATACGGACATAAGGAGAGAGAGATGGCTTCTAAGCCGCTGCCGGCCAGTTTGCTATTTTGCTATTTTGTTTATGGGCGGCGGCGCAAATCTCTTTGCGAGCCGCTGCTCAATGAGCCGGCAGGCAAAAGCCAAAAGGGGATTAGTTGTAATCAATAACTTGGCCAAGTATGTGGAGCACTGCAGGCAGCAACCAGTCAGGGTGGCTCTTCTGTTATTTACCCGTCGAAACTTTTGCAGAACCTTTGAGTCGACCCCTCGGAACGTTCGTTCGCTTTTCCCTTTGTGTGCGGCAAGTTATTATTATAATTTTCTTTGCAAATGCGGATTAATTGAAAAGTTTGCCATTAGGAATTCGCGCTTGGTTAACTAAGTTCCTGGCCATTGTTGCTGGACTGGCCCAAAGTCTGGCTCCCAATCAGACTCTCTGTCTCTGGAGTAGAGCCCACCTATATGGAATATGCTTGGTATAGGGGAATTTTTGTAGGTGTTTCAACTATTTGATCGTTATAGATTTTGACAGCTTCAGTCGCAGTTATGATGAAAATTACTTAAAAGCATTTTGCACAGCGCTGATTTGATTGATGGGCGTTTATGTGCTTTGGCAGGAGCCGCAGGATGAAAATCAACGCTGAGAATGGAGGATTGGGAGTGGAGGATGAGGATGAGGAGAAATGGCGTCGTCATTATATTCGCATTATCGACTGTCGTGGGCGCGGGAGCAATGAGGCATCGCAAATGCCAGTTGACGTGCTCTGGCGGTTGAAGAGCTGACAAAAAGTTGCGCCAATTTGTGTCAATTATCAGGAGGCTCCCCCTCCTGCAACTCTCCCTCCCTCCTCCTCTCTACACTCTCCTCTTTATTTCTTTTCATACCAAACAGGTTGAGTTTCACCTGGTCGCTGCGAGAAGTTTCCAAATCCGTTGAGAGATTGCAAAATGCGGGACATTATTAAATGACATAATGATGATATACTATATATATCCATATCCATATCCATATCTTTATATATATATATATATATATATAGAGGTGGAAACTGCCACAAGTCCAGCTTAAGATTGTGAAAATCTGCTGACAATTTGCCAGCTCTAACGAGCTGCTCGTAATTTGAGCCGCAAAGTCAGTTTCCATTTCCAGACAGCTAATTATCAAGGAGCAGACTCTATTCCTGGCCGCAAGGGACACTCAGGATACTCACAAAATCTAGTATAATTCAGTATTTTATCGGTATATATAGTTAGTATAATCTAAAGTGAATCTTGCTGCACTTTGATAGGAAACTGCTGACATTCTTTGCGATTCTTTAAGATTTATGTTTGTGCACAGGATGAGGTCCTCATCCTTGCATATCGTTAATGAAATCCTTGTGCCTTATCGACACACCTACCACCCTCCCTCCCCTTTGTGGCACTCTGACGAATCTAGTCGCTCATTAAAATCGAAGAGCGTTGCACAAATCGATTTTCGTTTAGTATCGAAAGAACACAACAATTTTTGTTCTCGTGCTAAAAATTTGTTTTGTGCGCTATAACAAGTCTGGGTTCTGGGTTCTGGGTTTCACGTACCACGCCTACCGCCTCCTCCCCTGCATATACCCACCCCCGCCTGGTCCACCTTAGACACACTGCCGCCCTCTCGTCTCTCGTCCCTCGCTTTTTATTTCCCGCTTCCAAGCACGGCTGAATGGAGAACTTAAAGAGCACTCGAACAGCACTCAGCCGCAAACACACACACCACACACACACATTCACACACGCATCAGCATACACTCAATATGCATGTGTGTAAGCCGCTGTTTAAGTGGAGTTTGCTTCTGCTGCAGGTAGGCAGCAGCAGCAGAGAATTCGGTAAAATGATGATTGGAGGGGTGGCCAGAGGGAGGAGCAGGAGGACTCCCAGAAGGTGGAGGCACCGCATCGACGTGTCGGGCCAACGTCTGTGCTTTGCAGTACTTGTCAAGATTGAATTTGGTACGGATATATATTCCCTTTCTTTCTCTTTTTTTCACTTTTTTTTGTAGTATTTTTTGGCGTTTTTCTCGTGTTTTTTTGTTTTTTTTCTTTTTTGGCGTTTTTATTGATCAAACAAAACGTAGCAAGTGGCAGCCAGTGAAGGTGTCATTGCTCAGCAGCGCTCTTACAACAAGATACTACCAATGTATATACCTATATACATATATATATATATATATACTATATATATATAGAGAAGAATAAGCAGAGGAAGGGATAGATAGGACACGCGCAGTGCGCATAGATTGCATGATTTGTTCGGCAACTGTCATTCTGATTTTTTGTATTATTCTTATTATTTTTATTATTATTATTACCGTAACTATTGCTATGATTATATTGAGAAAGTTGGCAGACAACTGGCTCTTGGATAGGTAGAAATAGTCGTACTTACCGGACCAAACTGTTCAAAATAGCTTTTGACGTCCTCCAACGTGGTGGGGGCCGAGAGTCCACCCACAAAGATTTTCTTCGTTCTCGTCACCATCTGCAGGCAGAAGAAAGAGAAGAAAAGAGAAGACAAAGGGTAAGAAAGATGTTAAGTAAAATGTATAAAGTATAAAGTAAAAAGTATTGGGAAATGTACGAATGTGCGCAGAAAGCGTAAGAGACGACGAGTAAGTGGAAATGCTGCTTAATTTAGCTGTAGACTGGCATTTAAAAATGCATTTATGGTAAGTCGAGGGGTGTGGAATGAAAGGGAGGGGGATGGGGAGGGCGGGTTACCCAAAGTTATGACCCGCCAGAATGCAAGGAGCCGTAAGAGTCGCTGGTTCTGTAACTTACGGGCCCAACTTTCGCTATGCGTCGACCATTTTCTGCACTTTATGTAGTGGCCGCATGTGTGTGTGAAGTGTGTGTCTGTGTCTGTGTGTGTGTCTGTGTCCACGTCCATGTGTTTGAAGTGTAACTCTGTGTGTGTGTGTGCGTGTGTATGCAGCTGGCATATTTAAGCTGACAGTTTCAAGTGCCAACTTTACGCAGTTAGCGCAACAGCAGCACCAAAAATGATGGCGAGGCAAAAGACGTCGACGGCAGCAGCCGTACACTAGGCACACACACACACACACAGCACACACCATATGTGTGTGTGTGTATTGCAACGCCAGCCTTTTTAGCCCGCAGGCAAGCGTAAACTGTTAACGTTAAGTGACGGCAGTTAAGGGACAGTGGAACCAAAAAACTATTCGCATCTGGCAACACGTTGCGCGAACTGGTTCCGGCGCAACGTGCTCACAGATTTAGTTCATTTTAAGGGAACTTGTTCATTAACTGAACTAAAATGAACTAGAACTGATTCCAATTTCAGAATTGGATTGCTTCAAACGGTTATTATCCAAAACTGGGTTCGTTAAGCAATTTTTGCGAGTAAGGAAATTTTTCGGTTTTTAAACCATTTAGCGGCGCGAGGCTTTTGCCACCCAACCGGCGCAGCAACCTACCCAATTCTTTTGGCCCCATAGTTGCCACGCCCCCAGCTGCTGCTGCTGCCGCCGCCCTAGCTGCAGGGCCGGATGAAGCTGATGACGCTGATTGCACTGAAGCTTGCAAGCTGCAATTTATGAGCACGGCACAGCATACAGACAACAGGCTGTAGGTTGCTGGAGAGGGTAACGGGTAAGGGGATAGCACGAATGGATTGAGGGAAAGGGTAGAGGGTGGAGGGTAGAGTAGAGGACGCGCTAGAGAAGATGTGGGATACGTCCGTTAAGGAAGCTAACGATATGTAACAGCGGTGCTGATGTTTCTGCTGTGCCAGCAGTAAAATTCATACAATGTCGTAAAATTAAAACACTTGTGCTGTCGCACCAACTCACACACACACACACACACACACATACACAGTTACTAACACACACACACACACAGATAGAACTACAAGTACAACTACAAAGTTAGTCATGCAGCTTTTGGCAAGGCAAATCGCTTTGGCCTGGGTCCCTGCTCGGGCGCCTGCTCTGGGGATCCCTGCTCTTGTCTGAGTGTGTGTGTGTGTGTATGTGGTTTGTGTGTGAGTGTGTGTGGCTGCACTGCACTTAACACAGGTTGAGCAAATACATAACAGAGGTTTGAGCTCCAGGTCTGGGTCTTGCTCTTGGTCTAGCTCTTAGTTCTGGTCTTGCTCTGGCTCTTGGGTCTGGGTCTTGGGTCTGGGTCTTGGGTCTTGGTCTGGTGATGTGCCTAGTCGCTGCGGGCGGGCTGCTAACAATTTGCAAGAAGAGAAACGTCAAGTTGAGTGCGCTGCAAGAAAGTAACAACATGACGTCCGAGACAATGTTGAGCGTCGACTCCTGCTGCTCTGCTGCTGTCGGTCATCAGACATGAGGCAAAAAATTGCAGCGTTGTTAAAAAGCGATTCAAAGAGCGCCCGCCAGCACTTTGCCACTTTGGCACTTTGCTTGGAGTCCAGCGCTAATCACTGCCAATGAGGCAGCTACTTAAACTAATAAACTGGCAACGGACTATGGACTAGTCAGTCAGTCAGTCAGTCAGCCAGTCAGTTGGTGTGTCGTTTCCTGGCTTCGCAATGTCATCATCAAATATATAAATGAGCGGACAGCGGGAGCTCGTAACACGCCCATCGCTGATAGCGAATCATGAATCAAAAACAAAACACACCCAACAGCAAACCCAAACAAAAACTTAATACAAAGCGAATCAGTTGCCCAACCACCCGACCGAGCGATGATCAGTGGCAACCCCAACCTCAACCTCAATCCAAATGGAACCATACACGCATACTAACGAAGTGACACGGCATTTTAACGGCCACCACAAAGCGCTGCACAGATTAGGAATGTCAATATTAGCCACATCGACTACGACTACGTCTACGACTACTATAAGCATAGGTGATGTGTGTGTGTGTGTGTGTTTGTGTGTGTGTGGCCTCTGCTGGCAAATGCCAAATTTTGACAAATGACGTCAGGAGTGGGCGTGGGCGGTAACCAAGCTGGAGGCGGACTCTCGGACAGGTTACATTGCAGCTAACAAGGAACTCGGCTCGTTCACAGATATAACGGTAGATATGGTCAAGTTGTTGTTGTTGTTGTTGTTGTTAAAAGCTTGCGTTACATTCTGGTAACTGACTGCATTTGCTGCCAAAGCAGCTTTATTACGAAAAGGTGTAGCTCGAGGGAGGTATTAGCCGTACATATAGACTCGAATTTGGGGGCCAAATGTTGTCGTGGCCAAGTGAATATCGAAGGAGTTTAACTACACGTGTCGCATATCCTGCTCAATGTTTGCTTCTACTCGTATCCTTCATGTACGGGCCACATTATACGGAATATTGTTAATGGAAAGACAGAGAGAAAGAGAGAGTGAGAGAGAGAGAGAGGGAGAGAGGGATTGCAGTAGGAGCTTCGATATGTTGTGCGGTAGTTAAGCTACGAGTGTGTTTGCTTCTCACGTGTCTCAGGTAACTGCTAGAATAACTGTATACTTAATGCACATTTATCGAATGTGGTTAATTAACTATGAGAACAGAGACAGCGATAGAGACAGAGACAGAGACAGAGAGAAGATAATCTCGTTCTATCAACGTCAATGTTCGACAGCAAATGCGGTAATCACATTGAAAGTGTGGCAAGTAACATGTGGCAAGTAGTTTGAACTTAATCATTGTAAGTATATCTGTATTATAAGGAATAAAGATTGATGTATAGTTCAATATATATATATCTGAAATAGAGATTGATCTATGCCTTTCCAGGCAATGACTTAACCAGCTGCAAAACGGCTCCACAAAAGAGTTTTTAATAGAGCTCGCAACTTACATACAGCCGACTATCAGTTGGTTGTAAGTTGGATCAAAGATAATATAGCAACTCTTCAGATTGATCTAGATTGATCTATAGTTAAACCTTTATATGAAATATAGTTTGATTTATACACCATCCCCGCAATCAACTTTACTTCAAGTCTATTCTAGAGCTGCTTCAGAAGGAAGTCTTTCACTCCCAGCTTTCTCCTGATTATCAGTTCATATGAAGTTGGATCATAGATAATATTTCAACCTTTAGATACCAGATTGATCTATAGCTAAACCTATATATGTTATATAGATTGATCTTTAGCCAATCCCCGCAATCAACCAAACTTCTAATATATTCTACAACTTCTCCAGGAAGAAGTCTTTTATAGTGCTTGCAACTTTCTCCTGTTTATCAGTTTCTCTCAAGTTGGATCATAGTTATTATATATAGGAACTATTCTGATACTAGACTGACCTATAGTTAAACCTATATATGATATATAGATTGATCTATAGCCTATCCCTGCAATCAACCAAACTTCTAATCTCCTCTCGAACTGCTCCAGGAAGAAGTCTTTTATAGCACTCGCAACTTTCTAACAGTTCTATCAGTTCGTAATAAGTTGCTAGATATAGATTATATATCAGCTCTTCAGATACTAGATTGATCTATAGATATATATCTTTGAAATAGAGATTGATCTCTAGCTTATCCCTGCAATCAACTTTACTTCAAATGGACTCTAGAACTGCTCCAGGAAGAAGTCCTTTTTAGCGCTCGCAACTTTCTCCTGTTTATCAGTTGGTGTAAAGTTGGATCATAGATCATATACCAACTCTTTATATACCAGATTGATCTATAGTTGAACCTGTATATGATATATATATTGATCTCTAGCTTATTCCAGCAATCAACTTAACTTCAAATGGACTCTAGAACTGCTCCAGTTAGAAGTCTTTTATAAAACTCTCAACTTACTTTCAGCTTGTCTCAAGTTGGATCATAGCTATGATATAATAATAAGATATATAATAATAAAGCAGCTCTACAGATACTTAAGACTTTTAGTATTACTTTGCAGTTAGTTCCGAGCTGTGGCTAATCTGTTCAGGTTTAAATGCGTAATTATCTTGGCTAATGCCTCGCCAGCGGGTTAAACACAACAAGTCTGGCCTTTAACTACTTCCCAGTGTCTAACCAAATTGTATGCCCTCAGCTGTATATATACATATATATATGTTTGTATTTTAGTAGCTCTATAACTTGGGCTTAAGGTGCACAGGGAGAGAGGGAGAGAGGGAGAGGCAGGAGCCTGGGTGTCTAATAATTCACTCAAATATATAGTTGCTATCATTCCTGCGAGTTAAGCTCGTTTTAATGGCCTCTCTCAGGTGGTTGAAGCGTGGGGTGTGGGGTGCGGGGTGTGGATAACGCGTAGTGGGAAATAGAAAGAGGATTTAAGGAGTCAAGGAGGAGGAGTCTGAGGAAATGCCCATCAGCGCTGACAATCAACCCAACATTGCCATCATCTCCTCGACGTGACGTGGGGCTGTGTAGTAAAAGGGCAAAATCAATTTAACACTTTCAACTAAATTATTCATTTTGCATAATAATTTTCAAATCTGTCAAAATTCACACACAAACATACACGCACACCACACACACACACACACACACATACACACACACACACATTGTAAGCAGGCTTTTATTTGATACATTCAGCGGTTGTCGGCGTCTGCACTTTCACACGCTTAGGATCGTGATAGGGATGTTGACTGTTGGGGACTGGGAGCTGGGAGCTGGGAACTGGGAGCTGGAAACTGTAGGCTGTAGTCTATGGGCTGAGGGTTAAGGGTAGAGTCAGGGGCGGCTGCGAAAAGCACTCAAATAATTCCCAGGCGTAAGCTAAACCAGCGCAAAAGTTGCCACGCTGCGCACAACAATAGGCAGAAAGGGGCGGAGCGGCGAGGCTGTAAGGGCATTCGACCAAATGGGAGAAGGGTAGGGGGGAGAAGGGGGAGCCAGCTATATGGTAAAGTGGAACTGAGACTAAGTAAAACCCTTTAACCGAGCGTAGGCAACGGCGCCACGCGAAGCGTCACAAATTCTGTTAAGCGAAAATTTCATCAACGGCACGAGAAAATTTTCATTCGCCATTCGCCATTGAGACGTGCGCCGTTAGTCCGCCTGCCCTGCCACCTTCCACCCCGCTCGACCCCCCCCCATCCATCCACGTTGTGCGCGTCCTTTTCGTTGTCAAAATGAAAGGAAAATGTCTCATAAATCCTTTTAATATTAAATGAGCTCGTTCTTCCTCTCCTCTTCCGTCCATTCTGCATCCTTTCCCGCCCCCCCAACCCTTTCTTCTCACTGGCCTCATACTTGAACACCCCTACCATAACTCGCGCCACGCACACACTTAAAATTATGTGGCTAATGGGAGCAACTTGGCTGGAAATTGCGCGAACCTGTCGAGAATGCCATTGCCAGTTAACCAGCCAAAGAGCCAACTTTTGCACAACAATTTTAACTCTACACATGTTTCCCTGCATTGCCCCGCCCACGCTCCGCCCCCTCCCCCAGCAGCTCCTTGCATTGTCGAATTTGTATATCTGATTGTGGCCAGGGACCGGTTGTGCTCCGAGTTTTCGGGTTTTGCAGCGCCAATTGTCATTAAATGTAATTTTTAAACCTGTTAGCGCGCATGTGTGCCATAAAAAAGGGTAGGCTAGGACTTGTCCCTATGTCCTTTTCTGTGTTTTTTTTCTTTTTGTGGGTCCTTTGCTTCCTTTTTACTTTTTATATGCTCCCCCAGTCCCCGAACATTTGGTTTTTATTGTCAAATTAGTCGGCAAGCGGGTTTATTAAAGTTGTTTTTCGACAAAATTCTTCATGTACCTATTATGTTGAGTGTGTCCGTATGTGTGTGTGTGTGTGTGTGTTCCCAAAATTTGAAGCGACACAAGGCATTTACACACAACCAACTCCATTACCCCGATCTCATCCCAACCCCAGCCCCAGCCCCAGCCCCCGCCCGCCTTTCAACAGAACTTAATGTCAGGCAACGACAACAATTTGTAACATTTGCCGCACTTCCCGCAAGCATTTTTGAATGCGATGGAAGGAGGGGGAGGGGGTGGGGCCGGTTGAAGGCTGCTTGTCTAACCCACTCAAAAAGCTTCAACATCATTCAAAGTGACAAATTATCCATGCAAATTTTACAAAATGGCTGCCAGGCGGCGGGGTTGGCAAAAGGCTCGTGGGAAAAAAGTGTTGCATACTTATGAGCGCGAGGCGCCATTTGAAATATGAGCATTGAATGGAGGAAAACTTTGACAAACACACACACACACGCACACACAAACATACACCTAAATGTACCGTAATGTTGTATAATGCACAACAATGCCATCGGGCCATATTCCTAACAAGGATACGTTCTGTTTAGGACACGCTTCACTTGTGTTTCACTATGCCTATCTCTGCTCGTGTGTGTGTGACTGTGACTGTGACTGCGACTGATGACTGTGACTGTATGTGTGTGTGTGTGGCTGATGCCTATGCATATTCGATATGCTCCATCAATGCCATTGTGCTTTTGTCTTGGTTTCAATTAAATTGACCACAAAGCGAGATAGATAGGACGCACACACGCCCCCGGTTTATCCCCCAGTTGCTTGACCGAAAATTTGTGCAATTTCCGTTACTAATACTTTTTGGTCAATTTCCTTCAAACAAGCACACACACACACACACACACATACACACGAACAGATAGAGAGACGGACAGAGATACAGACTGTTGATTTATTGCCCTGGCAAATATTTTGCGCCTTAATTTCGTTGATATTTATGCGGCAATGTGTCCTTGTGTTGAGCCAATAAACACGTTTGTGCCACTGACAAGGGATAATGGGCTTCCTTCCAGGGTATGGGAAATCAGCATTTGAATATGCCCAAGGGACTTAAAGCCCTCGCTCGACCAGCATCAAAAGGAATGCAAATCGTGTATGTCCTGTCAGTCCTGCGGCTGCTGCCACAGCCTCAGCCTCGGCCTCAGCTTCAGCTTCTGCTTCGGACAGAGCTTGTAAATCAAATGAAATATATTACGAGAGCCGCATAAATACATTTGAAGATTGATGCGAACCGAAGAAAGAAAGGCAACAACAAGAAGAAGCAGCAGAAGATGGAGCAGAAGAAGAAGAAGAAGAAGGAGTAAAAAAGAGTTAAGTCCAGTCGAGTCGAGTGGAATTGAAATGGGAACTGTAGCTCGCCATAGTTGAGATGGATGGAGTCCTGCGCTGGCGGCGGGCATTAAAATCAGCTGCAGCACTAAAATTGTGTTTACAAATTGACTGGCAAGCACACACATCCACACATCCACACACACACATACATATAGAGGGACAGCTGGACCTTAGCCAGATGATAAAGAAAGACAACAGGGAGTGGGAGTGAGCTGTGAGAGGAGGAGGCGGAGGAGGAGAGTCGCCTTATTTATGCATAACAATAATGAATATTATACAACAAGCCCGAAATGTAATTCTGTGTAATTAATTATTAATTTATGCGCATACATTTAACTCACACGCATTGTCGTCGACAGCAGCAACAGCAGCAGCAGCAACAGCAGCATCAACAGCAACAACAGCAACATGCTCATATGTGAGTGTGTGAGTGTGTGTGCGAGTGTGTGTGTGGCATTGGCATCCTGGCACAATGGCGGCTGGCGGATGCGGAAACTGTTTTGCTGCCGTTGATGCTGCCAAGCCAGTCATTGTTGTTGTTGTTGTTGTTGTTGTTGCTGTTGTTGTTGCAACGACTAACGACCAACAAAGTCTGCGCTTGCTGCTGCTGCTGCTGGTCGCATGTCGACATTGTTGTTGTCGTTCTAATGTTAAGTTGAATTGTCATTAAAATTGTCGTCCATAATTTCGACATTAAATACACACACACACACACACATACAGAGAGAAACACACACATGGGAGCGCACGTTGTATGTAAATTGTGTGCGGGCTCCTCAACGTATGCAACACTTTTGCGACTACAGCATAAATGCTTGCCATTGTGTGTGTGTGTGTGTGTGTGTGCGTGTGTGTGGCGCGTGGTTAAAAAGTGCCAACGCAGCATGTTTTCAACATTGTTTAAATTTATATGGCAGACAGGGACACACAAACGGGACACACAGGACACAACAGCAACAGCAGCAGCAGCAGCAACTTGTGCTTAAAGTTTTAAATTTACATAACTGAGTGCAATCGGAAGGAGATGGGCAGCAGTTGCAGACAGTTGTTAGAGTCGGAGGGTTGGAGAGTTGGAGCAAGGATGCAGGATGGAGGCTCACTTTGGATTTGGTAGGCCGGTCGGCCGGCAGGTTGTCCGGCTGTCCGGACTTGGACTGGGGCTACGGCTACACTTACGGCAATTACTGTGCTCATAAACTTCAGGACCCGGCCCCAATCATCATTAGGCAGTGGCCATTACGTAATTATCGCAATCACAGCCAGCACTGAGGTGGGCATATAATTGAAATTTGTGGCCCAAGACAATCACAGAGAGAGAGAGAGAGAGAGAGAAAAACAATTTGGAGTCAATTTCGATAAAGTTTCAGTAGTGTGTGTGTGTGTGTGTGTGTGTGCGACTTTCATTTAACGCTAATCACTTGCAGTAACGAAACCAAACGAAACGATCCGAAACAAAATGAAATTCCTGACTTGGCCAAAATAATTTGTCTTCTAATCCGCCGCAAAACAAAAGTGAACAGAGTCAGAAACTTGGACACAAACACACACACACACACACACACACAACCACATAGAGAGTCCTCAATCTTTTACCCTAGCTAACTATAGTTCTCTGTGTGTTGTGTGTGTGTGTGTGTAGAAACGTCTGTTTTTGGGCTAAATTTTGTTTTTGGCCAAGGTCAAATGGCAGCTGAGCGGGCTTAGGTGACGGTTTTGCTTAATTAGAACATTCATTAATCAAATCAAAACCATTTGCCACCCCGTGTGGCAGCCAGAACGTAGCACCAGCAGTAGCAGCAGCAGCAGCAGCAGCTGAAGTAGCTCAAGCAGCAGCAAAACCAGAATCAGAAGCTCAAGCAGAAGCAGAAGCAGAACAGACTCGAGACTCGAGACTCTGGAAAAAGCGGCCAGGGAAACTTTTGGCGAATGGCAGTCAAACACGCACAAAGATATACTAGAGCGTTAAACAAAGATAGAACGATGCCAAACAGAAAGAGAGAGAGAGAGGAAATAACCAAATAAATTCAGTCACATAGAAAAACGACAGACGGCATAACAAAGCGCAGAGATTGGGACTGCGACTGGGAATGGGAATGGGACTGGGACTGGGACTGGGACTGGGACGAAGGACGAGGCCAAAGCGAACGCGAGCAAAAAGCGACCATTAAAACACATTTGTGTATCTATTTTTAGGGTAAAAAGCAACCAAACTCCAAACTCAAACAGCGGGCGGTACCAGAAACGCTAAAAACCCCAAACTGAACCTCACCTCACCAAGCGAAACCCAAAACCATCAACAACAGCAACAAAAACTGGCCAAAAACAACAACAACAACGACAACAACAACAACAAGTGAAATATATATATATAAAAAGAACTTAAAACTACTTTAATTTATGGCGCACGCATTTTTGTGTTTAGTTTTGTTTTCTTTGGACTTTTTGTTCTTGTCTTGGGCGCCGCCAAAGCAATCAGTCAACAACATGGTCAGGCAACAATCCAATCCAATCCAATCCAAAGCAAAGCAATCCAATCCATAGTAAACCCAAAGACAACTCAACTAAATACGCTCTTGAATTTATATGGTATGTAGCATAGTGTAAGAAGGAAATACACTCACTAATAACCTTCAGACACGAACCTAACAGCAGAGAGAGGACACAAAAGATTTGCCACAAAATTCCTCAAATTAAATTATTATTCTGGACAACACGTGATCTTAGGCCAGATACCTGACAAAATACCATTTAAATTTCATTATCTGCCGAGGAACATCTTCTAAATAATGTCCTTTATCGGTTATAATAAATCTAGTCATGCAATATATATATATATATAAGGATATATAAGGATATATAAGGATATATAGAAGGATATATATGAGGAACAGATAGCTGGCAGAAATATTTGCTTAATTTCTGTTTCTTTCTCTTTGCCTGTCCCATTACCATTCCCTTTCTTTTCCCCTTTCCCCTTACCCATTTGCATTTACTTTTCATTCTCATTTCATTATATAATTGAAAGAGGAAAATTTCGGAAAACCACAGTGAAATACGAAAAACAAGGTTAAATGTAAGTGGCACATGTCAACGGAATATGCAAACATACGAAGTATTCGCTATAAATTATATTCCCTCGTTTTTACTTTATAGTTGAGACGTGGTAAGAGTCGAGGATTATTACCAATTCACTGAATATTTAAGCCAACATTCATTAAAAGCTGAATTTTATGCCATTGTTCACTTATTGAGTTAAGTGGCATCAAACGGATATAAGGCATTTTCCTTCCACAACTTGCAAATCCATATTTCTGGTTTATGAAACCGAACAGCGACGCGGCTGAGACACAAACTGAGACCGCAGGAAGGAGGTGAAGGGGTTTGGCTGGAGGACATCAGCCCAGTGGACGACAACCTACGTAGTTTGTGGGGTCTGCCTGGTTACGTTTATTGGTAGTATCGATGGATAGAAGAAGTCCATCAGAATCTTCTGGGAATATCCCTTCCTTCTTTCGAGGAAGTCTATTCTCGGAGTTTTATCTTCTCGTAGGTTTCTCATCTCGGAGTATCGCCTTTTCCGATGATTATCTTTGAAGGATCCTCTTTTCAGAAGGTATCTCTTCTTGGAAGATTCTCTTCTCCGTCGTTTCTCCATTCGGAGGTTTCTCTGAGATTTGTTTTCTTTGAGGTTTCTTTTATCGAAGGATTCTCTTCTTGGAGATTTCCCTCCTCGAAGGTTTCTTACCTCGGAGGTTTCTCTTCTCGGATAATCTTCTTATCGGAGGATTCTCTTACCGAACTATCCCTTTTTCCGATGATTATCTTCGAAGGATCCTCTACTCAGAGTATTTTCTTCTCAGAGGAATCTCTTCTCGGAGATTTCTCTTCTTGGAGGTTTCTCTTCTCGAAGGTTTCTCTTATAGGAGGATCCTCTGCTCAGATGATTCCCTTAACAGCACATGGCAAGTTCAGCCAGTTCAAAGGACAAAAGACTAGACACTTGTCAAGTGCTCTGGAGACTTGACTCGCCCGACAGGATCCACAAAAAATGACGGATTCAATTTGTGAGTAATGCACTCGTTAGGTTTTTCCTAGCTGGAAGAGTTTATGTGAGCATAAATCATAATTCTTTTTTACTCCCAAAGGATAATCCAGGCTCTGAACTTGACTATCCGCTGTGTGTGTGTGTGTTACTTGAGGCCTGTCACTTGGCACAAAGTCACAGGGAAATCGCAGGAGATGTGTTTGTGACTTTGCTAGGCTTTTCGGCTCTATCCGCTCACTATGTGACTTACTTCCCGTCTCTCCTCTCTTTCTTCACTGTCTCTATCTCTTTTAGTAGCTGGCTGGCTGGCTGGCTGGCTGTGGCTCATACCGTGGGCTGACAAGCGGCTAAATTATGCATAAGCGCACTACCCGCCACATTATGATGAGGCAGAGACGTATGGCTGATGCAGCAGGCGACTGCCAGGATTATGCATGACAGGGGCATGTGGATGGAGTATGTTTGGCGGTTAGAAAGCTCTCTTGTCAGCGTGCTCATCACATTTCTTTTGCACTCCCTGGATATACTCCCATATACACGTACTCCCCCCACCCCCTTTTTGCTCCTTCTCTCTATTTTGCCTTCTCCCTGTCATTTATGCGCACTAAAGCAAACAAACAGGAAAATATTTGTATGCTAAGCCAACACATGCGACGGCAGCTGGCAGTCGGCCCTCGACCACCCGCGTACAGCACCGCACAACAACAACAACAACAACAACAAAACGGAGCACCACAAAGCGCACGACACCGCGCACCACGTCGACGCTGGAGTCGACTCTGCCAACAGACGCCTATTGCGGCTCAAGTATTTTGCATTGCTAAGCAGAAATTATAAATCAGGGCAATTGTTGAAGATTTGCAGCCGCATAACAGAAATTGATGCTGGAACGAGAAACGGGACCTGCGATTCCAGATTCCGTATGCCGGGTATGCCGACTACCCGTCACCCGTCACCCGGAGTCCATCACCCATCACCCATCACCCGGAACCCGGCAACCGGCTCCAGCATTGGCTCCGTCAGCGACACCGACACCAATGTCGGCACCGGCACGCACATGCCTCATTGCGGTCGTCACGAGCGGCAGCCGCTTGTTGACTAACTGACTGAATAAGTGACTGAGGGGTAAGGCAGCGGTGAATGGGAAGGAGAACGGGGAACGGGCAGCAGGGGCTTGAAGGGACAACAAACTTGACTTGGAACGTGCGCAGGCAGGCAAATTTTTTAGCCCAAGGACCAAAGTGAAAAAGCATCATACAAGAATGAATATTAATCAACGAATTGCAGAAGAGGCTATGCCCTGGCATATAGAAACTATATAGAAAGCAGATCTATAAAAAGATCGGGAGGGGGAAAACTTCAAGAAGATTTGCTGGGAGCTGAAGAGTCGATTCTTGAAAAGATTTCAACACAGATTGTATCTGATAGTAAGACTAAAACTAAGAGAGAGACTGAGAGAGAGACTGAGACTAAGACTAAGACTAAGACTAAGACTAAGACTAAGACTAAGACTAAGACTAAGACTAAGACTGAGACTAAGACTAAGACTAAGACTAAGACTAAGACTAAGACTAAGACTAAGACTAAGACTAAGACTAAGACTAAGACTAAGACTAAGACTAAGACTAAGACTAAGACTAAGACTAAGACTAAGACTAAGACTAAGACTACGACTACGACTAAGACTAAGACTAAGACTAAGAATAAGACTAAGACTACGACTAAGACTAAGACTAAGACTAAGACTAAGAATAAGACTAAGACTAAGACTAAGACTAAGAGAGAGACTAAGACTAAGAGAGAGACTGATTCAGTTGAAAGCAGCAAAAGTTTCCTTAGTAAATTTCAGGATCAAATTTTCATAAGACTTGGCAGACTTCAGCTGATTTAAATGATCAGGAATATATATGTTTTTCTATATACAAGGTTTTCAGTGGGTTACATACTTTGTGTGGCAACCATAAAACCCATTGGAAGAGCATAAAAAAACGCGCCAAAACGAATTTAACGAATATGAAAACAGCAAAGCGCAGACGAGAGTCGAGATGAGAGTTGAGAGATGGAAGATGAGAGATGAGAGATGGGTATGGACGACTGCGACGACTGAAATCATAATTTAATTTAACGTATTTTTCGTTTGCCAAAAGACAAGACGAAAAATCACAAACACACACACACACACACACACTGAGAGAGGCAGCTTAAGAGGCGGGGGAATACCAGACAGACTAAAAGCAGCGGAAATAATGCGACGTTTAAAAGTGTAAAAGCCGTCAAGAAGAAGACCAAAAAAGAAGATATATATATATATATATATATATATAGAGATATATGTATGTATATGTATATATAAACTCGTAATAGTAACAGCAGAAGAAAATATTTCTTGAAAATTTTGGTGTGAGTCACTTTGGTAATAGAATCGCGAAACGCGTTTGCCTGCGATTTTAATTTTAGTAATGGAAGACAAAGGAAGACGACGCCGAGAGACGGACAGACAGACAGACTAAGAGACAGACAGACAGACAGACGGATGGACGGACGGACAGACAGTCCGTCGTAGAGACAAATAAGCTTAGCCAGCAATGCAGCTGCAGAGCGAGAAGATATGCAGCAAGACGTACAAACAAAGCGGGAGAAGCAGAGAGTGTGAGCGAGAGGGAGGGATGATGAGAGGCAGGGTAAAGAGAGAGGGAAGGGGTGAGCTGCTGCTGCTGCTGCTGCTGCCTCTTGAAGCTGAGATTTATTGCGCCACGTTGCAGTTTGAAGTTGTCGGGCCACATAAATCTGTCAGGATAGCGAGCTGCGTTGAGTGGGCGGCAGGGCGGGGCGAGGGAGGAGTACGTTGAAGAGACAGGAGCAAAAAGGATGCGGGGGGGGGTGGTGATGTGGGTGCGCAGTACTGCAGAAAGAAAAATTTACACATGATTGTTATTATTTAACGTTGCTGTTGCCGTTGCTGCTGCTGTTGCTGTCATGCGGTTTTTTAAACGATTTTTATTAGTGGCAACGCGTAAAGCGGAAATAACGGCCACGCGCCGTAAAGTAGACAACACATTCGCATTCGCATTCACATTCACATTCATTACCATTCATATACACACACGCACACTCACACACACACACACAGTAACAGTTGCAATACATTTTGCATGGCATGCACGTAAATGACCGCCAACGATTTAAATTGTTACCATCACCGCCCCTGGGTTGGTCGGTTTGCTCTGGTCTGGTCTGGGCTGGTCTGGGCTGGTCTGGTGTGGTCTCGCGTGTTGCCTGAAATCAAAATGCATTACGTATACGCAATAAAAATTACGTATACGTAATGTGTGACGCACACACTGACATCGCGCTGCAACTGCAACTGGCGACTGCATTTTATGCGTGCCGCGCATTATCATTTAACATTTCCTGTGCACAAAACGGGCCAAGCAGGATGTGGCAGGATGGGACAGGATGTTGGCAGCTTGACCCCAGGATTCGGCATGAATAAAAATAAAGGGGGAGGCGCATAGCTGGAACCATTGATTGCCGATTGACTATAGATACTGACCCCCCCACCCCTGCACCGCTTGGATACTAAAAGTTGAGTAAATGTGTCGAGGAGAAGGATGCGGGGGGTAGAAATGCTGTTTAGATTGCAATCAAATTAGAATTTCATCCGACTTTTATTTGGCGAAATGAAAGGAAAGCAGCAACTGCAGCGAATGCATCAAATGTTTATTAAAACTGCGCAAAATCATAAAAACAAACGAACAACAAACTGGAAGGAAGATGATCCTTGGCAAGGATTCTTTAGAGAGTTGTTATATAACTTCCGCTTTGCATCGGAGATTGTGGTCGAAAACTAATCTCATATTCATTTTCCATATCGTTTCAGATTATTTTCAACTAACATATTTCATATTTTATGCAATTTATTCCCCAGGACATTGTTTATTTATTTTTTATTATTGTTGCTATTGTTGTCCTTGTTGTTGTTGTTGTTGTTGTGCTCCGTACACATTGTTAATGCACTTCAGTGTGTGTCTCTCCTGCTCCTCTTAGAGTCGAGTGAAAGAAAGAATGGAGAGAAAAAAAATCAAATATTTGCCTCCTTTTGGCAATTTTCTTTGCTTATATTTTTTATTCCTGATGTTTTCCTGCTCTGTCAACTAATCATATAAAAAGCACTCCCCCCGCCCCCCCATCCACCATGCGAACCAGGACACCCTCTGTCAATGTGGCTCACGTTTTCCACTCGCGTTTGTTAACAATTTGGCACAATAATTTTGTAAATTATTGCGCATACGCCGCGTGTGTTTGTCAACGCAGAAAAACTTAGGGATTCCTTCATTTTTCTTTCCCTTCTTTCGCTCAGTGTGTGTGTGTGTGTGTGTGTGTGCGTGTGCGAGTGTGTGTACTTTGTTTTTTGTACTCTTTGTACCATTTTGGACGAGAGTCTTTGCACTTTGGGGCCAAGATTGCTAGGGCCAGCTCATTTCCAGCGCAAATAAGCGTAAGTAAATTTATAAGACAAACAAACAAACAACAACAACAGCAACAACAGAAGAAAAAAGTATAGAAAAGTTGCTGCCAGGACAGGTGGTCGCCGCCAGGAGCGGAATGTGTTGTCGCTTCTCTCGTCACCAGGCAAAGCCAGGCCAAAGCCAAACAGCTTCGGGGCGGGCCAGGCAACTTGGGCAATATTCATTCTGGTGGCAAACAAACACGCAGCAGCAACAACAACAACAACAACAGCAACAACAATAGCACTAAGAACAACATCAACAACAACAACAACAGCAACGAGAAGTATAATAACGCTTTGCACGCTGCCATTTGTGGGCACCTCCTGCAGTTGCTCCACTTGCTTCTCGGCAGTCTCCAAACTTGGCGCTAGTTGATGAACTTCGTGTTCAAGTTGTGTAGCACAAGAGTTGACGCCTGCTGCTGGAACTGGAGGTGGTGCTGATGATGCTGGCATCTAGGTGGAAGCGGCAGCAGGAGCAGCAGGAGTAAAGCCGCCAGCTGTAACACTGATAGCAATTCCAAGAGACAACAACGGCAGCAACTGAGTTGGGAACGTGGACAACGTCGCCTCAGCGCTTTTCGTGAGTTTTTGTTTTTCTTTCAGTTTATTTTACTTTCGTGTGACGGCAGCAGCAGCAGCAGCAATAGCAGCAGCAATAGCAATAGCAATAGCAACAGTAGCAGCAGCAGCAGCTTCACTTGGTTTGATTTTATTATGTTTTTCTTTTGGCACCACCAAAGCAGCTGCCCTTCAGCAGGCGCCCCCTCCCCCACCACCCTTGGCCAATGCTGGTATTACCCACATACACATAGTACTAGAAGATTGCTCTGGTTTTGGCCACATGCTGCCAAGTTCTTTTGGCCCCTTTGCTGTTTCTTTGTTATTTGACTACATCGACAAGGCAACTTGCAAGCTGCTCCCCGTTCTGACCTTTCTTGAGGCTAACGCTGAGAGACTGGGGACTGGGATTGGGTCTGGGACTGGAACTTAGACTGAGGCAGTCACTGAGACAGAGGTTGAGGTTGAGGGTTGGGGGTCGTTTCCCTTTTACAAAAGCCGTTACAATATCAAGTTAATTGTTTGAAATAAGTGCCGCCCAACCATCAGCCTAAGGCCTAGGAGCAGTCCCCAGTCCCCAGCCTTAGACCAGAGCAGGGCAGAGTCCGCCTCCCCATGAAAGGCCTCTGCCTGGGTTTTGCTGATGTTGCGGTTTCTTTTGTGCCGCACTCTCTTTTAGGAGGCAGCTACCCACATTTATAGTGTTGCGGTCTCTGTTTGCAGCTCTGTCTTCCGTACTGCCCCCACCTCCCCTCCCCCCACACTTCCTGGCAGCATCATCAACTGCTGTGTTGTCAACGCCAGCACCAGTCCCAGTTTTCTTTTATTTGTTAGTGTGTGTGTGTGTGTGTGTGTGTGTTTCGTGGGCGTTTCATGAACTTTTTGCCGCCTGCCTTTCCCCCTCAGCCAAAAAGCCGCACAAATTTCACTTTGACTGACTTTGCAACAGTCGCAGTCGCAGTCGTTGTCTCCCGTCTTCAGCTCCACTTCGCAGTGTTTGAAGTGCACTTTTCCGTACAACTTGAAATGAATCTAATAACTTGGATGCCTATACACACACACACACACACACACACACAGAGACCGAAAGATAGATGGCAAAGACAATGGTTTGACCATGCTGCAAGTTGCAAGTTGCAAGTTGGTACGCCAAAGCGGATTGTTGTCTTCCTTTCACAAGTTGTTGTCTAGTACTTTGGTATTTTTGGTTCCGCACTTTTTGCAATTTTCTAGTTTCCTGCACTCAATTCAAATATTTTACAAGCATCTTTTTTGCTTAGTTATAAGTTTGAAAAGCAAAAACCTTAACAGCTCCATTAGTGCAATTTATTTGTCTGACGATTTCCTCCCATTGAAGTCAAGGACTCTCCTTCCCCTCTGGGCTGGGGGCAAGGACAAAGCTAAAGACAAAGACAAAAGCTAAAGACAAAGACAAAAGCTAAAGACAAAGACAAAGGCTTCTTGTCAACTTGATTGTGTTTGCAATTTCATAAAATAACAATTCGCAGCCTCTTTCTACATTCTACTTTCTTATGCTCACGCTTAACCTCATCTTTAGCTTCATCCTGATCCACATCCACATCCACATCCAGATTCGCTTGTTATTGTTGTTATTGCGCTGATTGCCGCCGGTGGTTGTCACTTGGCGCCTGCTTCCTGTCGCCTCGTAAGTAACTCAAATGGAATGCGTTTGCAAATAATTTGCCAAGGTGTGGGCCAAGTTTACCATACGAATCCGTGTGTATTCCTATGAGCCAGGAGCTGCTCGTATGCCGCCGCCTGCCTGCCTGCTTCCTGACATGCCAAATTCAATTCACACAAAATACCCGTAATTCAACACCCCGGCAAAAGCCACTCCGCTGACTGATTGGTTTTGCCATAGCTGGTTCCGTATTCATACATAGCACAAGCCCAGATTCCCATTCCTATTCCCATTCCCATTTACGAGTAGAATCCCCCTCCTACCCGAGTCTCTGGCGCTGCTCCCCAGGCACATTGAAAATGAGCTAAAACCGAAAGATTTGGAAGACATCGTCGTCTCTGGCTGCTTGGTGAAAGTTTCTCTCTGAGATTTTAACCATCAACGTCGACATCTCAAGCGGCTCGTTGACATATTTGTATTGTATTCAATCGATGAATTTCTTCTGCTCAGAGTCAAGGCTGCTGCTGCCGCTGCTACTGCTGCTCCTTGTTGTGCTCCTCCTGCTGCTGCTGCTGCTGCTATTCCCCTTAAGGGAAAATGACTTATTTTCTTACGCACACATTGAAGCAGCTCAACGCTCAAGCAGCTGCCATCCTGAGTGCGTCTCTGTCCTGGCATGTTGCCTGCCTGCTGGCTGCTGGCTGGGGTTGATTGCTTCTGCGTCGACATTCGTCCTGGCGAAAAACTTGTGCGCCGTACACATTTTTTACTTGGCTGCCTGTCGACTTTCCCGTTGATATTAAAATTTTAATAAACCCACGCACGCTATGTATATCCACCCCACGCCCTGCTCCTGCTCCTGCTCCTGCCAAGCTGCTCGTCTTCTGCTTGTTGCACTTGACGGAAACGCGTCAGTTGTGCTCCCTACTCCCTACTCCCAACTCCCTCTGCCCTCCGCCCTCTGCCCTGCTGCTCCCAGCAATTCACAGTTCCCATTTCAAGCTCTCTGTCTGTGTGTCTGTGTGTGTTGGTGTGTGTGTGTGTGGCACGCACATTTCGATGCGGCGACGCGTAAAACGAAAACGTCGTATTTGTGTGATTGCCTCTACACTCTACCCTGTCGCAACTTCTTACAGCTCCCTTCACCAGCTGCGTCTCTACCAACTCCAACTCCAGCTCCAGTGCCACTGCCACAGCCAGTGCCACAGCCAGTGGCAGTGCCACATTGCCTACTTCTGGCTTGGTCCCCAGCTGGGCTGACAATGCCAGCGATTTTTGTGTCGCACGTGAAACATGTTGATAAATCAAATCTCAACGCAGTCAATGCCAATGCCAATTTGGCTGACAATTGCTTTTGGTTTTTGCTTTTGATTTGTGTCTTCCTTTTTCTCTTTCTCTCCTCCTCTGTCTCTATCTCTTTCTCTTTCCCCCGCTGCTTCACCCATGTGCATGGAAGCTAATTGCTTGTGGCTGGCCATTCCCCGTCGCATTTTTCTATTTCTGATATTCCCCTCGAACAGAACTGGTCCAGTCGAGAGTCCATTGTGACAGCTTTATGGAAGGAAGGCGTCGCCTAAGCCCCTCAAGTAGCGCTTAACGGCAGCTGGACTGACTCTTCTTCTGCTGCTACTAACTGGACTTGTTTTGCTCTCGCTTTCCCTGCTCTGTGTGTAAGCAGTCGGATGAGTTGTGTTATTCGCCAGCTGATCCACTCACAAATAGAACAAAGTCAACTGAACACAGCACCTTGCAAAGCAGAGGAGGAGCCCCTGAGGGGGGGATCAGTTGAGGAAAAGTCGCAAAAACAGAAATAATCGTTGTATATATACAATTTTTGCCAAAGTCAAAGTCGAAGCATCTAATCTTTTAAAGCAAATTGCATTCTCTCTTTGTCTGTGTGGAAATGCACATATTCCGAATGTAATTTTAATACTCGCATTTTCCCAGTCGTAGATTAAAGTGCAGGAAACGAAGCTGGATTTTATTGTCAATCACTTAAGCCCTGTGGAAGCCATTATAACTATTGCTAAAGACTTTCGAGTTTATTGCTTAGATTTTGTGGCATATTTCCAAGGCAAATGGACATTGATAATCCTCTGATGCTTATGCCAGGGCCTGGGGCCTTGGGGCTTGTCTCTCAAAAATTGGCTTTGCGGTTGTCCGGCAAAAGCGGCAAAAACGGCAGAAACGGCAGAATTCGGCTTAAAGCCTTTAAAGGATGTCTAAAAAGGGAACGACAACGGCAACGGCAACTGCCAAAATTAAATCAAATCAAATAAAATAGTTAGTAAATAATAAAACAGTCGAGAGTCGAGTGCTGAAGTGGTTGGCAGTTTAATGCTCGTTTACGTTGCCGGCTTTTATGGCCACGGCAATAGACGAGAATTTTATTATACAAACGTCTCTGGGAGCTCCACCTACAGCTAGATATATATATATATATATATATATATCGGAGCTAGGCTCAGGTTCAGACTGAGGCTGAGACTCAGGCAGTCAACAAACCATTAAACTCAAGTGTTTACCACAAGCCAAAGTCACTAGACACAAATCTAAACTGGCAGTTAGACAAGCAGCAGACCCGAAGGCAGCAGAAGCAGCAGCAGCAGCACTCAATCCTGCCCCAAAGTGGGTATGTGCCCAGGCAGCTAATGTGGCTTACTCCTGCCAGTTGTTGGCTCAAGCATCAATAGGTGTAGCTGACAGTGCACATTGCAGCAACAACAACACAAATAATATGGCAACTACTACTTGAAAGCGAGCGAGTTACTCAGAAAGGAGGAAGAATGAAAGAAAGAACGAAAGGACGAGAACCAGATGAGTATAAATTTATGGGGCAGGCGTCGTTCTTGGAATATTTGATGAAGACTTGGCAGTTAAATTTAACTGACAACTTAAGTAACGTTTATGGCTTAGCACTGCTGATAGCTTATGAGCGGATTTTGAAGGAGAAAAGCCATAGGTATCAACTGATAAGTTCTCCGGATAAAACTTTCTCTAGCCACACCTCTGCGACTATTGCCAACTTTGGTAAGACGCTGAGTTAATCCTGGCTCCAGATTAATGATAGATCGATGAGTCCCCTCGAAGTCAGCGACTCGAGCAGGATGCAAATTTTAAGAGTATAAATTATAAAGTTTCAATAAGTAATTTCAAAAGTGATATCAAAATATAAATACACCCCGAGCTCTCCTCCCATAACTGAAGTGTCTCTTTTTAAGCACTTGGACCTTTGCCTCTGGCCATCCGGCAACAGCCATCCGGCTCAGTCGACCATTCGCGTTTAGGACTCAAGTTTGGGCCACACTTTTGTTAGCAACTTCCGGCCAAGTTTATGGGTTAAATAGAGTCATAGCGCGTACATTCATCAAACAACAGCTGTGGGCTATCCAAGTTCAGCCCGAAAAACCGCACTATAAATATATATATACATATATACAGACATATATATATATATATAAATATATTTTAACTTATTTATGGCCACTTTTCGATGAGCCTTTATTCGCGTTTACAGCTGAGCTATAAAATTTATGAGAGCAGGCCATGGACTTGGACTTGGACGGGGCAGGAACTGGCATCAGTTTGGGGCACGTTGCAAGTTGAGACACGCGAATTTTCAAACGCGTTACGTTTATGCGCGGTGCGTAATTATTTTTATGACATTTTTTCTTTGGTGTTTGGTGTTGGGTTCTTTGTTTTCTGTTGTTTTTTTTTCGTGTCCTTTGTCCGTGTTGAAGTGTTGGCGTTTGCCAAACAAATTAAAAGCAAATTAAAAGCAACGATATTATAAACAAGCGGCAGTGCCGTCAGTAACATGGCCAACTATATATACATAAGATACTGGAGTATAAGTTAGAGATGCGGAGAGAGTCCTGTTTCGCTTGAGGCGGACACTTAAAACGATTTACTCGCAAAATCTTATAAACGAAAACATCGTAATGAATGGACACAGGTGAGAAACGTGCGCCCGAAGCGTACAGACAGTGGGGGATAGCATAGGACAGGACTGGACAGGACAAGGAGCAGCAGGACCTCTGCTGAACATTTGTTATAGTATTCGTTTTGGGCTGGACATAAATTAATTTATTGCGTGCGAAGCGAAATATGTAAAAATAATAGCATAAAAATAATTCATTGCATACTTTTTTGGGCCAAAGTTTCGTTCACTTGAAAACAAACATTAATAATTAAGAAATGTCTTAAGGATAGGAGAAGGATACGAGGCGGAAGGAGAAGGGAACACAAGGATATTTGGTTTGTTGGAAATGGAAGGAAAGGAATTCTTGGATCTTGGTTCTACTTACAACGAGTTTCTTTGTTGGAATTGTGGCGGTTATCGCTGACAGCGGCGTCGGCGTCAGAGGCGGCGCTGCTGCTGCGGCTGCTGTCACTGGCGGACTAATCGCTTTAATTGTCGCCGGCGCTGGCAGCGTTGGCAACGGCGGAAGCGGCGGCGGCTGCTGAAATAACTCCGCTGGCTGCTTCACGTAAAACAGATTTACTCCAAAGTGTGAAATTTTGATTGAATTTATAGCAACACTTTCGACAGGAATATGGGATCAAATAGCCGAGCACCGTCGGCCAACAAAAGAGCGCGTTCTTAGCTTGTTTGTTGCAAGTTGTTTCGTCTGTTTTGTTCTTGCCTCGTCGAAATCAGCTTTGACTTGTTCAAGCTGATTCTCTCTTAGATTCTTGTTGTTCTTTTACTTTTTTGTGGATTTGATGATGTCCTTTCGATCGTTTTATATTGGATATAGATTAAGATCGCTTTGTGGCACACAACTTATTGAGAAGCTCTTCGAATTTGCGGTTTAACTAATTGCTTTTGTTCATATTTGTTTGTTGTTGGTTGTTTGTTTATTTTGTTTGCTGCTTGTTGATTTGAATCGCTCTTTTTGTTGTTGGATAATTATCACTATTAAAGCTCAACGTTATTGAAAGTATCTGCTGCTGATCTTTGCTCTGTTGCTTTGGATTTTGCTTTTGCTTTGGCTTTGGTTTTTGCTTTGGCTTTTGCTTTTGCTTTTGCTGATGTTGTCGTCAATTTCTGCGTCTCGTCAATTTATTTAGTTAAAAATTTCCTTTAATCTCGTTGAAGTTTTTTTGATTGCACTTGCGAATCACATGAAAAAAAAAAATTGCCTACTTTGTTAAACACTTTTGTTGTTGTTGTTTCTATTTCCTTCCACCGAAATTTCGCCGCTATTGACAATTGAAGTTGAGAGCTCAGTTGCGCTTGTTGTTGATGTTGATGTTTCCTCTTGTTTTGCTACTGTTGCTGCTGCTGCTTGCTGCTTGCTGCTGTTGCTGCTTGCTGTTGCTTGCCGCTTGCTGCTGCTGTTGCTGCTTGCTGCTTGCTGCTTACTGCTTACTGCTGCTGTTGCTCTTGTCGACTCTGATAGCTTTACGAGATTGAGTTCTGTGTGTGTTGTTCGCCTTTGGCTGCGATTGAATCCTTGTGAATTGATTTCCCTTTCTGGTTTGGTTGGCTTGTTGTTTTCACTAGGCTACTTTTGCACGGCTAAGGAACAGAACGCAACGACTGCTGGACTCGCTTGTCTGATAACGACTGAAGGACTCTCGCGAATTGCGTTGGATTTTTAGCAAAAGCGAAATCGCAGTCAGGAATCCACAGCGTTTGCCGACGACGTCGGCAGCGGCAGCGGTCCTGGCTTCGGCATCGGCATCGACATCGGCTTCAGCTTCGGCTACGACGGTGGCAGCAGCTGCGGCAGCGGCAGCGCGGCAGCGCAGAAGCATTACAACAACGGAAGCAACTAACATTGCCACCAAGAGAGCGCGTTAGAGGGTGAGGGACTGAGAGTGCGAACGAGCCAGAGCGAGAAGGCAATGGCAGACGATACACGACGCCAGAGCGAGACAGCCGACAAACGAAGAGCGAACGAACCAACTCGTTCGTACACCCCCACACACGATGCCCACACGATGTCCACCCGAACAGGCGGGCACACATTGTAGGGTTGCCGAGGCTGACGAGGCTCGTCAGTTCGGCCCAGCGATTGGAAGATGCATGTGGTTTGATCGCTTCACGCGAATCCATGGATTTCCGAAGCAGACCAGACCAATTTTTCGGCTTCATTTATTATTTAATTATAATTAATATTAATTAGTTAACTTTGTTGATGCAATCAACCGAAATATGGAATTGTGCAACACTTTCTGTGTGTGCTGCACTCCGAAGCGCTTGCATCGATCGATGTGTGTATGAGCGCTGTCGAGCCACGCAGCTCGACTTGGCTTACACCGTTTTGGCGCTCTCTTATTTCAGTTGCGCCCACGCCAAAGCCACCCACCAAAGCCACCCACCCAGTGGCGTTGGCGGTGGCCGCACAATGTTGCAATCACACACAAAACAGTCTCTAAAAATTCACTTTCACAAAACTGAAATGACTTAACAGAGAGAGAGCGCTAATTGCAACATGAGAGCCAGAAGCTATGGCAAGATAGTTAGACAGAGAGAGAGAAGAAAGCTAGAGAGAGAGCGCGGCGGGTACGTGCCGCACTTGCGAGAGTTGAAAAATCTACGCGCGTCATTGTTGCACCTTTATGTTTGTTTTCGTGGGCGGCCAACGCAGCGCTCGGCTCGTGTTGCCAGTGCGAAAGAGAAACAAGATGCCAAATGGCGCAAACAAACAACAATGGCAAGTGTAACCTCTATAGAGGGTGTCCCCTGTAATCCGAAGCCGCCGAAGCCACCGAAGCCACCGACGCAAGCGAAGCCAGCGGAGCCTGCTCCGAGCGCTTCCTCAAGCTGATATTGTTGATGTTGCTGCTGTTGCTATTGCTGTCGATGTTGCTGATGTGCGAGCAACTTAAGACGTTTGTGTGGAGTAAAGGGACCAAGTAGAGACTCTTCTGCTTTCTTCTCATTATCATCATTATCATCATTGTCATGTTTATGATGTTTGTCAACATAATTGCCTAAGTTGTCGTTAGGCGCCTTCGCATTACTTCTATGCCGCCTTCTGTGCACGTATGTGTGTGTGTGTGTGTGTGTGTGTGTGTGTTGGTGAAAGTGTCAACTTGACATTGCCTGGAGTGCACGCGGCACCGCTCACACATAGCAGCACACTCTCACACAGAGACACTAATACATCCGCATAAGTTGCGTCAAATATTTTGTTGCCTACCGCCCGGGGGCAGTTTTTGTTGTCGCTCGCCTCATCGCTGACATGCCAAACGCTCGCAGCGGCACTTGTCTGAGAAATATTTCCCCCAAAAACACGACTTACACACACACACACTAAAACACACACACACACACACACACACAGAGACAGACTCTTGCTCTCTCTTTCACACTCTAACTCTCTCATCGAGGCTCTCGTTGCGCCGACGCAGTTGACGCAATTTACCCCAAAGTCGCTGCCAGCGGCGACTGCGACGTCAACGGCGGCAGCGGCAGCGGCAACAGCGGCAACAGCGGCAACAGCGGCAACAGCGGCTTCTGATGCCGTTGCCGATGCTGATGCCGATTCAGATGCTGCTGCTGCCGATGTTGCTGCCGCTGCTGCTGCTGCTATGGCAGCTTTATCAGTGCCATGAAATGTTGTTCCCGGAAAATAACCCAAAGGAAACGCTTCACACACACACACACACAGACATGTGTGAGTCGGGCAGCGGCAGCAATAACTGTGTACATGTAAATCCTGGTTTGTTTCATTTGCCGATTTGAAGCAGCCGCTGCCCCTGCCACCCCCCCGTTGGCTGCCCTAATACCCCCCCTTTGGCGTACTGTGCAGCCGGCGGCACTAACTTTGTACGCTTGATGATGATAATAATGTTGCCCTTTTTGCCAGGAATCCAGCACCAACCAGCAACCAGCAACGAGCAACGAGCAACCAGCAACTAGCAACCAGCAACCAGGAACCCACAAAGCCAGACATCGTCTATGGAAATTCGTACGCCGATTTTCGAGCGATTGCAATTGATTTGTAATGTATTTCATTGTTGTGCGACTGTGACTGTGTGTATATATTTGGGTGTGCGTGTGTGTGGGTGTGTGTGTGGGTGAGGTTATAAAATTTGTATTGATTATTTCGATTGCCTTTGTTCGTCGGCTGCGCTTTGTTCGCCCATCTAATGATAGCTATGGGGGCATTAAAAATGTCAAAGCTGACGTTTCTGCACACTGCTGCCAAAGGGGGGCTGAGGGAAGGCTGAGGGGGGTCAGGAGTGGGCTCGATTTCCGCTAGTTGGCTAAGGATTATTGCTAAACCAAATATATATATATGTAATACATACGTGTATATATTTTCTTTTGAGGAGGCAAAGTTAAAGGCGCCTAACGCCGCCTAGACACGCAGCTGAAGGAGCAGCCGAAGGAGCAGCTGAAGGAGCAGGAGCAGGAGCTACTCGACTTGGGAGTTGGCATGTGTACAAGTCAATTATGGGTCAAAATCCGCACAGAGGAGCTGGGCATCCAAAACACTTGACGCGGTGGCGCTCGCACAATTTTATGAGTTCCTTTGGCCATTGTAAGATGAGAGATGTGCAGCCAGAAAAAGGGAGGACCAAAACGAGACCAGGAGACGACGAACCTAGGAGTCTGAGTCTGAGTCTGGGCCACTGCAAATGAAACATGTTTGGCTTTATCGCATTTATTGACGACTCCATGGGGACGCTTTCCCTGCCCTCCTGCCTGCCTGCCTGCCTGCCGCCTGCCAGTCACTCAGTCAGCCAACGAGATCAAACAATGGACGCTGGAGATGGCTCCAGATGCTGCCCCCCAGCTGCTGCTCCTCAAATTGCGCTATCGAGCAGCTCAAAACAGCCACATAAAAAGATTATTTTATGCATGTGTGTTCCATGTGTGTGTGAGATTGTATTGATATGAAACAGGAGAGAGAGAGAGTGGGAGAGAGGGGGTAGAGGGGTGCAACTAAATTCACTTAGAGAAACGATTCGTATGCGAGTGTTGCAGTCAAATGAAATGTGCGTGTTCCAGGGAAAACTTTTGAAATACTTTCACATATCCAAAGAATGTTCCCAACGATAAACACTTAGCCGAAGCGTTTGACTCAACAAAAACTTCTACCCATCCTCCCTCCCAACCCCTTCGCCCAACCCTTCCCAGCCAGCGAAGTGTTGGCAACATTTATGCCAAGAATTTCATACCTCAACTTGGATATCGCTTAAGTTTGTGCCAACTTTTCATAGTTGCATATTATTTGATGCGTACATTAATTAATTACAGGTTCGAGCTTATGAAAGAAATCCACTCAAACTTGAAAAATGCAGCTACAACTGAGAAAAGTTTCCCAGTTTCCCATTTCCCAGTTTCCCATTTCCCCTTTTGCCATTGGCAACCTTGAGATCAGACCAGGAAAATGATAAACTTATTTTGTTAAATAAAAACTTGCTGGGAAACTTATTTCCATTCAGCTGTTCTCATAATAAGCGCAGAAGTACTGAGAACATTAAGTACCGTTATCAAATTAACTGTTTATGACTAAAATTATTTAGAGACTCAGCTTAAAGATAGATATGCAGATTAGCTTAAGATTAGAACTATATTATAATAGAGTATTTGAGTTATACAAAACACACGAGAATTTATTCAGTTGGATTATTCAGTAGCACTTAAGTTAAACCACAAAACAATACTTGATATGAATAACTTATTTAGTCATTCCATAGACCAGACCCAGCCCCAGACCAGGACCCAACCAGGACCCAAACAGGACCCAACCAGAAGAGAGGAGCAGAGACCATCTCTACATGACTACTTAACAATCTCATACAGTTTTGCCACCCTCCTTGAACTCCCCCTAAAGCCAGTCAGCCAAGTAACTTACCTCACTTCGTAGCTCACCCCCCCACATACCACCCTCCACCCTGCAGACAGCAACCCTCCTGCTGTCCAGTAACATTTAAGCAATTTCGCTTGTTAAAAGCTTACGCCGCGCACTTTACTTTAAACCACACTAACAAATGCCACTTCATTCAGCAGATATTTGCGGCAAAAACATAGCGCCACACACTTGCAAAAGCACACACATCTACAGCATATACACACACATGTGTGCGTGTGTGTGTGTACACACACAACCACACACAGTGAGCCACACATCTGCAAAATCACACACATCCTTTTGCCATCAATTCTCTAAGCAACAAACAAACAGGCGAGCCACACACACACACACATACACATTCTCACACTTACACACACACACACACATACTCACACACGCATGCCACAACACGCAAAGCTCTTTTCACTACAAAACGGAAGTACATAGAAACAGCAGCAGCCAAAAACACAAAAAAAAAAAAGCAAAAGCTCAAAACACAGAACAGAATAGAACTGAGCTGGGAAACCTGCGTGCTTATAGAAAAATACTGTGGCAGAAACTACACACACACACACACACACACCAACACACCCAGGAATACACTCTCAGATGCTGGAAGAGGCAGGGTTGGAGGGGGGAAAGTGTAGCGCAAGATATTCATTCTATCGTAAAATAGGTGAGCTGCAGCATTTGGGATTTCTCTCTGTGTATGTGTGTGTGTGAGTGGTGTGTGTGTGTGTGTGGCAGTGTGTAAAAAACAAGCGCCAACGCTCTGGTCAACGGATAACAAAACATAAATAATAACGACAGTAGTAGAAGCAGCAGCAGCAGCAGCAGCAGAGGCAATGGCCACCAAGGCTGCAGCCAGATATAGTCCCAGGAAAGCAGCCATAGCTACTGCCAGGACAACAGCAACAACAACAACAACGAGAGCAATAACAAAGGACCCAGGTACATCCATCAGTAGCACCTAAGAGCTGGTCTACAGGTTTCTAAGAACTTAATAAGATCAGTTATAGTCGATGAGGAAGCACCAAAAGAAAAGAAAAACCTATTAAAAAACTGAAAACAAGATGTCCACAGCTAGGATACAAAATAAGATCCTGCAGGATATATATATAGATATATATATATAGAATAGCAAGAGAAATAGAAAGACAAAGTTCTAATAAATGTTGTAATGGGAAAAAAAAGCGTTTGAAATGTGATTGATAGATCAAAGATCTGTCAGGAGTTTAAACCATTTCTTATAAAATATATCAAGTCAAGTATTTAAGTGCTTTGATATATACATATATATATATATATATATATATATGTATGTTTGTATGTATAAATATCAAAAGAATATTTCGCCGGATAACAATTTTTTGCCTGGACATTTATAATACATAGTCGGCCAATTTCAGTTCAATTTATTTCTGTTTGCTGAGCCTTAACTCACTTCCTGAATCCTGCTGGGTGACTTACTTACTAACAGGGCAGCATCGCAGCCCATAATGGCCACGTCGTATCGGTTTCCTGAAAGATGAAAAAAACACACACACCAAAACCAAAACCAAAAAAAAAAAAAAAAGAAGAAGAAACACAGGACACGCGCCTGGCCAATGCCAAAAACTGCCAACCTCAGTACAGGAAAGCGCCAATGCCATGGAGAATAATGCGAATGCGAACAACGTGCATATAACTCATTTATTTATTTACTATATGAGTATATGCGATTGTGTACGTGTGTATACAAACACACATACAAATATATATATATAGTATATCGCTCTTTCTGGATGTATTTGTGTGCTCGCGTGCAGTGAAGCTTGAGTTTGATTTAATAGTTTATTAAGATACGCGCAGCAAGTGAAGATTAAGGCGAGCGGATTTGCTCTGCGGTGGTTGTTGGCGCACTTAAATGCGACGACCACTGGATTTTGGATTCTGGCTGTGGTTTATGGGCTTTGAGTAGCGGCATAAATAGATTTTGGCCATGTTGTTGTTGCTAATGTTGCTCGTTGTTCGCCATGTTCTGCGGCTGCTGCAAATTGCGCAAATATCCCGAATGCTTTAAGTACTCAAACAGCAGCACGACAGAACCTCAAATCGAAACACTTTAGCCTCACACACACACATATACAAAGTATATATATATAGTCTGATAATTGGCCTTTATTGAATTGTTTTGACAAACTGAATGCATATGACCATAATACGCTTTCAATAAATGTCCCTCATTAGCAGAATGCGATTAATTATAACAAATTATAGAAACGAATGCGTTTTGGCGATTGTTAAAAATAGTCAAATTTGGCAGAGAGAAACGTGCAAATTGAATAAAACGACCATGAAATACTCCAAATTGGTATATTGTACACATAAATTCGTTTCAAATGAAATCAAAAACATTTCACACAATCCCAAAAACAAAAACAAATGTAACAGAAAATTAAATGAATGCATCGAAAAAAGGTCGCAGCAAGGGAAAGACTTTGAAATCTACAGAGCTAAAACTACTATTATTATTATATATATATATTCTGCTGTCTTAGTTAAAAAGTTTTCTAATGGTTCTTTGCTCAATGTCCAACGAAAGTGAAAGATAGTTATTATCAGATTTATCTGGCAGTTAAAGTGGAGTTAAAGCAATTTCCATTTATCAATCAAGCAACACTTTTCGATTGTCAACTGAAAGTTAAAAGTACTTTATACAGCTCTGATCGTTATTATTATTAGAATATTATTCTTTATATTATTATTATAACATTGATAGAAAAGAAAAGTTCATCTTACAAAAGGTTATTTAGCACAGGCTGTTAAGTTTACAGCTCCTATTAGACCCTTAATCCATTGAAAAGTTGGTTAAAAAAGGGATAATAAAGTTGTGCGAAGGAATCATCTCTATGCCCATAAAGTGTATATATTCTTGCTCAGCATCAATAGCTGAGTAGATACACACAGTCATGTCCATCAGGACAAACGCGTCTATCTCAGATACTCCAAAGGATAGAATCCCCAAGGAGATAGAACACCCAAAGAGCTAGAACTATAAACGACCAAGAAGACACCGCAAATGCATCGAAAAAAGGTCGCAGCAAGGGAAAAAACTTGAATCTACAGAGCTAAAACTACTATTATTATATATATATTCTGCTGTCTTATTTAAAAAGTTGTCTAATGGTTCTTTGCTCAATGTCCAGAGAAAGTGAAAGATAGTTGTTGCTCAGTTATTATCAGATTTATCTGGCAGTTAAAGTGGAGTTAAAGCAATTTTCATTTATCAATCGAGCAACACTTTTCGTTGGAGAAGTGAAAGCTTTAAGTACCTTATACTGCTTTTACTATAATTATTATATTTTATATATATTCTAATTATTATTAATAATATTGATAGCAAGATTAGGTAAATTTAATCTTACAAAAGGTTATTTAGCACAGGCTGAACAGCTCTTATTAGACTCTTAACCCATTGAAAACTGGCTGAAAAGAGGCTAAGAAAGTTGTGCAAATGTATCTTACAAGCAGAAGGAAGTATCTCTAACCCCATTAAGTAAATATCATAAAACCATAAAGCATAAATCATGAGCATTAATAGCCGTGTCTGTCAGAATGGAAGCTTCTATCTCAGAGAGTATAAGAGCTGAAACCAGCATAGAGCTAGATCCAAAGGGATAAAATCAAGAAGATGTAGCTACAAGGACCAAGAACTACAATATAAAAGAGCTAGAAGACACCGCAAAGTAAAAAAAACTTATCAATTCTCTATAGATACCTTTAATACACTTCCAGTAATGAGACCTCTCTCAATCCTTGCTGCAAATTTCATTCAGAAGTTACTCAGGAAACAATTTGCTATTCAACAAAATGTTGTGCAAATATTTAACGTACAAATTGGTTAAGGACGTCTCGTAGTCAGGAACACTCGACTGCAGCCCTCTTACTTTTGTCCTGCAATCAAGCTGACAATCATAAATAAACATCCTGCAAAACTTAATTGGCTTTTCACTTGCTCTCTGGATATACAAATTGTAATTTGAAGTCCAGATTTTGGATTTTATATTTCTCTTTGTTCTCATTTCTCAACTCTCAAAACTTAACTGTAAAACTTAACTCTACTTCTAAGCTCTCTTAGTCTTAACAGCTAAAAGAACATTTAACTTTCAACTTAAGTGACAGATAAATATTATAGACATGTTTATTGAAACGTAAAAGAAACGGCTCAAATCAATCAGGAAACACTCTTCTAACAGCCAAGACTGGCCTTTGGCTATAAAAGGAAGTTGATTTGATGTTAGTTTATGGCTAGTTCAGCACCTTTTACTAAGGTGTCACTTCCCAGTTAAACAGACAGAACTATAGTTAAGTTTCTGGCAATTGAACTAATCAATGATTAAAGTAATTTGAGTACAATTAACGCTTGTTTATTCAGAGTCGAATAATTGCAGTCGAGGGAACAAAACGAAATTAAATTAAAATGAAAACGTATGAATTTAAAACACAAATAATTATAATTCAATAGGTAATTGATAAAAATATTAAAGCGAAATGATGAAATGAAAACACAAAATGTCTGAATTAAAAAAAAGCAATTTAAACGATGCGAAAATTTATTGCAAGCGTTGGGGAGAAATCCAATATAAATTATACAGGGAAAATCATTCAGAACGAAGGGCAAAGGGTTTAAAGCGAATGAAACGGAAGTTAAATAGGAAAAGAAAGATAGTTAAGCGACAATTTACAGTTGAAAAGGCGATTAATCAATTCTGAGAAGAGAGCAGAGAGCAGAAAGGGAAAGTTCTTGGGAAATGCATTTGCGTTTTCCTCAATTGAATTTGCAATTTAAATAATTTATTTTTTGATTTTCTTGCACATTTTCTAGAGAGAATCTTGCAGCATATTTTGTTTATTAAATAAAATATGGGAAATCAAATTGAGTTTTCCTCAATTTAGCGAAAAATGAAATGCGATTTAGTCGCAGGAAGTGAACAACTTTGGGATTCGAATCATTAAAAGTTAATCAAGGATAAAAATAAGCAGAGCTCAAAACAATTTGAACAATGTGAAAACTCATTAATAAATCACAAACACAAATTGATGCAGTTTTCTTAACTTTCCCAACAAGATAAGGGATAGAAAAAGGAAATCATAAATAAAGATAAATAAATAAAATGTAAGCAAAATAAATAATTGTAATGAGCCATAATCTGGTATTTATATTGGCATAACTCTGGTATTAATATAGAATTTATGTTCTATTTGATTGAGTATTTATTACGTATACGTACGAGTTTTCGTATTTAAATCAAATATTGCTATTTATTTTCACATTTTCACATTTTCACAACATTTATTGGCGGGTTTTCATTGCCGATTTGTTGCGTATACGCAATGCCAACTCATTTTAAAAGCCCATAAATTAATATTTTCACGCTTTAAATGCCTCTCGCACACACACCCTTAAATAGAAACACACACACACACACACACACACGTACAGTCCTGGCCATATAGATATATCTACGCGAGCTGCCAGCGATTAAAATTGCTGTTAATGACAAGCGAATGTTATAAATTACAGCAATGAAGCAATTTTTTGCTGTCTGTCTGACATGGCACGGGGCTAAAGTTGATGACTCCCAGCGTGTGTGTGTGTGTGTGTGAGGGTGTGTGCACGTATACGTGTGTGTGTCTGTGAGAGACACAAAGTTTGCCTAATTATTTAAGATCAACGCTGCAGCTGCCATTTCAAGTCAACGACAAGAAACATCTACGAAATACTCGTCCTCGTACGCAAAGATGAAAAACCAAACAATGAAAATTGAACTTGTCTGATGAGGCACTGAAACAGGGCCGGGCTTTGATAATGATGTTGTCTCTGCTGCCAGGCCAGAGCAGGAGCCGGAGCCGGAGCAGGAGCTGGAGCCGGAGCAGGAGCAGGAGCTGGAGCCGGAGCCTCAGCTATGTTTCAGTGTTATTAATGATGCCCTATATGAGGCAGACAAACACACGCAGGAACACACATGCATGCAGCCCAACCACCCACACATACACACACACACACAGAGATAGCAGGCTAAATTGAGGTTGAGGCTCTGAGACCGTCGAGTGGTTTGGTGTATCCATTGCCTTAAAATTATGCGCCATATTTTCTGTCAGCATTTTGGGTCGTCGCTTAGGCGAATGTCGGATGTGGTGGCCACCAACTGAGCGGGAGGCGGGAGCAGGGAGGCGGGAGAAGGGGGGAGGGAGCGGCGCAGAGAGGTGCTGTGGTTGCGTTGCCAGTGCAAAATGGACGATTGAACCCACAACAGCAGCGACAACACACGTTGAAATCAATGTGTGTGATTTGCCAATTATGTGGCTTATACATGTCTGTGTGTATGCGAGTGTGTGTGTGTGTGTGTGTTTGAGTGGATATATATATATATATACGTATGTGTGTGTGTTTGTGTGCGGCTGCGTTTGGCTCGTCATTAGCGCTGTTTCCATTTCCGGCAGACAGAAGCAACAGCAGCATCAACGGCAGCCAAACCGGCAGCAGGAGGTGGAGCTGGAGCTGGAGCAGGATGAGGATGAGTATGAGGATGAGGAGCAGGAACAACATCAACGTAGGCTGTCAGGGAGTCGTCGGCATTGGATGTCAATTTCATAAGCAATTTACGCAGCGACAGAGTTCGATTTGCCAACTGTTGATGCCACGTCAAGTGGCAAAGTGCCTGGCGGTAGGATGACACTCCCAGGCTCCATGCCATGGAAATTGAACCCAGAGCTCCAAACCGGAGCTGAAACCTTTCGAGCTGGAGATGCCCTCAAAATATGGCATGTTGAACGCTTCCAACATTTGAATGTTTCGCCATCAACGCCGGCGCCTAATTAACTAATTTTGGGGGGCCCAACCATTCGAAATATCATTTTGCTGAATGGGTAATGGGTAATGGGTATATTCGTTGGCAACGGGAACGGGTCTGGGATTGGGATTGGGAATGGGAATGGGTTTGGAATTGGGTTTGGCGGTGGGAGGTCAACTCCATCGTGTCGTTCGTTGTCCAAACTGATGCGTTGCGCCATTGTCCTAATTATTGTCCTGCCATAAACAACTAACAGACGCAGAGCAACAGCAGCAGCAACACCAACACAAGCAACACCAACACCAACACAAACAACAGCAACACCAACACAAACACAAACAACAACAAGAACCGTTTCACCCTCACAAGGAAGACAAAAGTAATGGCCGCTATAATTCACAGTTACTTATTGTTTATCTGTTCGTTTGCTCAGCTCGATGTGCTCCATAACTTAAATGGTTGCAGGAGCAGCAGCAGCTAGAGATGAGACCAGCACACAAAAAGACCTCACAATATCACGAGAAAACGATAACACAATTAATCGATTACCAATAGACTTTACACTTCTTCCAAGAATCTAGACAGGATTCTAGCGTTGAACTTCTTGAGTTTCTGACTGAAAGTAGGCAGAAACATTCATGGAATCTAGGTTAAGTCTAAGATATAGTTATATAGCGATATATGGATATATGGATATGCAATATCACGATAAAACGATAACCAAATTAATCGATTACCAATGAACTGTAGACATTTTGCAAGAAAGTAGACAGGATTCTATCATTTAACTCCTTGAATCCTTAACTGAAAGTAGGCAGAAGCATTCATGTAATCTAGGCATAGAATAGGTTCAGTCTGAGATATAGTTATATATCGATATTTCTATATATTTATCGACATATGTTAAAACCACTGAATAAGGCTTGAAGGTACCAAGACTGAAGGCTTGAATCGTTTCCTAGAACTGAGAAACATTCCAATTTGCATGAAGTGAAAGGAATCCAGAAAGTAAAACTGAAAAGTATCTTAGGGATACAATATCTATAGGATATATCTATATAGATACACCGATCTGCCAGTTAAGTTTCCTTAAGCAAATAGCATATGCCCAATCGACTTGTAGTTGGTTTTTAAACAGAACTAGGCCAAGATTTGTTCAGGCAACACGAGGCACAATTCCATCTCTAGGCTGGGCAGGATTCTTGGCACTGGACTGGTAGCTGGACTGATATACACTGTATGTGTCCTGTTTTGTGTGAAAAGACTTGCTTCGATTTTATGGGATTGGTTTGCGAGCGAGTGGCAAAGTGGCAAGTGGCAAAGTGGCAAGTGGCAAGTGGGAAGTGAAAAGTCGGTAGATTTTGCTTTGCTTTTCTGAACTCTGTTGTTCCTTTTGCTGTCTGTGATTTAAATGATGCGAATTAATTTGAAAATTTCCAATGTGTTGCAACCTGGCAAGTGGCAAGTGGCAAGGGAAGCGTAACAATTGTTAGCTGTAGTAAATGCTTAAAGCATAAAACAGGGCCAAGGAAAATCAGTGCACATAACCGAAAAAGCCGAAAACCGTGGCCATAACTATGTGCGGCCAGAGCAAAGGGAAACGAACAACAATGCAACAACCAAACTGAGGCCAGCCCGAGAGCAGATTGCACACAAAAAATAGTTGAAGAGCCGGACAGCAGTAGCAGTGGCAGTGGCAGTGGCAGTGGCAGGAGGAACAGCAGCGGGGGCAACCACATTGGTGGCAAACGGCTCTTCGGGGGGCAGGCGATGGGTAGAAAGTTTAAACAACTATTTATTATGAAATACAACAAAAAGTGGTAGGCAAAAACAGAAGAAATAAAAAATAAAACTATTTAATACACACACACACACACACTTACACATAGAAATGCAAACAGACAACAGCTGAACATGGAGGCGGTATCGGTGGCGACTCTGCGGCAAGCCTTTGAGCAGCAGGAATCCAGCTGTGTATGCCGCTACCCAAACGATTTCAGCTCATCCATATCTATCTACATCCACATCCACATCCACGTTCACGTTCCCATTGCCACATCCACAGCTATCTCGGAGTTGAAGCCGTAGCCGAAGCTGAAGCTGTAGAGGCAAAGGAGCAACTTTTACGTGAAAATGTTCAAAATTTAATCAAATTAAAGTGAATGCGCCGCAGGCGAACATATTTCGCACGCGCCGGCGAGAAGAGGAGCGCCGCCGCCGTCGCCGTGCCTGGCCAGGATGTGGAACAAGGATGTGAAGTGCTGAGGCAGACACCAAGGCATACCCAGAGCCAAAGCCAGAGCCAGAGCCAGAGCCGCAGCCAGCAAGTTTAATATGTAAATTGTTTTTGTTGCTGCTGACGCTGTTGTTGTTATTCCTGTTGCTGTTGTTGTTGTTGTTGTTGCTGGTGGTGTTGCTGTTGCTGCTATAGCTCGACATTAAGTGGTTATCATAGCCATTTATGAGGCTGTTAAAAAGTATCTCATTAAACATAAATGGCCAAGCGCGCAACACTCAACTAGAACTGGATAATAGATACTCGAGTTTGAGTCGGAAGGGGGGGAGGCCCAACAAATTAAAGCCCAACTACAACAACAACTGAGATTGCACCCATTCTCCATATTCCATATGCCCAGTGCCCATATCTGGTATGGCATGTATATACCATATTCAAAAACCAAACCCATATCCAAAGAAGAACCGGCACATATTCTACCGAATTCCGTTTACCTGTCAAACTTTTGCCATTTGTGGCCAACATATTTTGAAGTTAGCCCCAGCGTGGCACGAACACACACACACACACACACATACACACCACCAACACAACAGCAACAGTAATAACAGCAGCAGCATTTTTGTCATCCCCAAAAAGCCAAAGGAACCACCTCGTGACCCAGGCCCAGGCATATCGAGAGACAGAACAGAGCCACGTTTATGCCTAAACTTTGTCAATTATTTGCGGATTTAACATTTGTAGCTTGTGCGGATTTTGATTTTTGATTTGAGTTTAAAAAGCCATTGCTAACACAACAACAACAGCAACAACAACAACAATTGCTCGTAATCATTAGAGTTTCAGTTTATGAGCCAAAGCGGAATGTAAATGAAATTCAAGAAACTTACAAGGAGAGCATAGTTCATAATGGACTAGAGACAACAAATTGAAATAAAGTGAAATTAACTCGGCAATTGCTTCATCAGTTGTGTCAACTGTCAGCTGTCAGCTGTATCGCTGACTCTCTAATGAATGCCAAGTGAATAAATGAATAACCGAATGAATACGTTGCCAATTAAAACGCATTTTGTGTCTGTCAATTTGTATGAAAAGAAAAAGATTCTTTTACTTTTTGCCTTATGATATGCGATATAAATAATAATCAGTTTGGCTGCCTGGCAAATCCCTCAAAGGATTGACGAATAGCCAGGACTACACAGAGAGAATTTGGGTTTGCATTTGTGTTTGTGTTTGTGTTAGTGTTTGTGGTTTTGGGTTTATTGAAATAACAAAATAGTTTCGACAAGCAACGATTTTTACCTTGGGCCTGGCACGAGGAGCAGAGCACTTATTTATTATTTGCTGCTGCCTTCATTTACAAGAAATTCAATATTATTCTCACAATTTTTTAGTCAATATATATATATATATATATATAGAGTATATATTGTATATGCATATCAAATAACTATCAACGCGGCACGACTGCCACTCGCAAATGTCAAAATCTCGCAACAAATTATCAGGACAGCCGTCAGCGGCACCTGCTGCCTGGACACCCTTTTACCCCTATGTATCTATATACTTTGCCCAGAATAAAACAGACAACGAATATTGGCAGAGGCGAGAGCAGAAAACAGCAAAAAAAGATGATAGTTGACGGCAGGGAGGATCCAGAAACAGAACCCAGGAGCTGGACCCAGGAGCAGCAGCGAGAATGATGACAAGCAAACGCTGCAAATTTTGAAATTTGATTATTTTCCATGTATAGCAAACATACATGGAATAGATATATATATGTATATGTTATATATAAGGGTTGCAGGTGCAAGGGGCAGCACCTGGCAGAGCAACGCTGCCATCTCAAAATGATGACGTCGGTGGCAGCCGTTTATTATGCGTAGCTCTGCACAACTTTGGGAAAGTAATAAAGCCACAAAAGTTCAACTTCAATTGAAATAAATTAATTTCAACATTCGGACTGACAGCGCCAACTAACTGACAATTACACACAGCACACACACACACACACACACACGCACACATAGATAGCGTGTGCGAGGGAGACACATGCTCGGCGGTTTCGCTCGCTCCATGAAAATAGTTGAGTAACTTTTCACTTTTCATTCCTTTTTTTTTTTCAAATTTCTTTCCTTTTTTGTGTGTGTGTGTGTGTGCTTTTTGTTGTTGTTGTTTTTTTGCCTGTCTTTTGTTGTAAATGTAAAATAATAACGACAAAATTGCACTTTCAACTTTTGACTTTTTTTTTATTCTGTTTTTTCTTCTTTTTTTTTAATGTGAGGGGCAGCGCCTAGGCTGGAGTCCTGGCTGCCATTGTATTGCTCTCTCGAGTGCCAGTGGCAGTGGGTAACGTCGTCATTGTCTGTGCAAAAGTTGAATTAATCGCCCGTACAGCCGCCCACCCTCCGTCCGGCAGCTGGGCCGTAACTCTTCGAGAATACTTGCACCTCAGACCTCGGCCTGGGCTCTCGGAGTCTGCAACTGCAGTCAGACGCATACTTTCGACATAGTTTGGCTGCCTCAACGACTGTTTCATCTTGATTGATTACATATTTTACAAGTTATTGCACACAGTCAGCAGTTAGACAGAGTGAGAGAGAGAGACAGAGAGTGAGAGAGAAGTGAGAAACACACGTATTTATTAGATTTATGGCTTGAATTCCCCATGTCTGTCTTTATGTGTGTATTGTAATGGATTCTGGCAAGTATATTCACACAACTTTTAATGTATTGGAAATATCAGATATGTCTGTTCTCCTCACTCTTCTGCTATCTCATTCTAACCATCTATGGCCATCTCTGTCTGTTCAAATGCGGCAGTTGAAGGTAGTAAAAAGTAAAACTCATGTCGAAAGCGGTAAGCTGTGGCAATTGACTGAAACTGCCGGTTTAAATTAGAAAAGTTTGCACAATGTACACAAGATACACACACACATGCACACATAAACACACTCGCACACACACACACACATATACACAGACATAGAGCAGATATTCGAGCGTGTTAATTTAATGGCAACACGACTGAAGCAGCATTGAAAGATGCTTCTCAAGGATATAGAATTATATGTACAAGCAGTATATATGTACATATCTATGTATGTATGTATGTATGTATGTACATATGAATACATACGTACATCAGTCGGTTGTAAGTCGCATATATGGCTTTGATATCTGTCATCGGAGTCAGGAAACAAGATGTGCTTCATTATGACATGGACATGAAATCGAAGCCTTGGAGTGCCTGCGACAGGATCTCAGCCTTAATTGCATACTTTCGTCCTGCAAAGTTCACGTCTGGCGATGCGATACGTATTTTCAATTATACAGAGCCTGCATATTCCATCATCAAAATCGATAATTTGACAGCTCCATTTGCAATAACTTGAAACTTCATTCCTCCCAATCCTCTACGCATTGTGATTTGGATTTGTACATTTTCTATTTTCCATTTTCCATTTCGCATTTTGCATGCGGCCAGGCGAGGAGGCCATTGCCAGCCCAGAGGCATAATTTTAAGCTCTGGTTTCAGTTACCATATTTTTGAGATATGTAAGCAGACACAATCAGAATCAGAATCAGAATCAGAACGAACACACAGACAGACAGACAGACAGACAGACATAATCCGACGATGCATTAAAAACCCTGGCCAATAGCACCTAAACCCTTCTCCTCCTCCTGCTCCTGCTCCTGCTCCTCTGTTAGTTAACAATACCATTTGGCCAAGTGAAATTTTCATTAAAAACCTGTTAGCCAACTCCACATGCTGTTTATAGCTCAGCTGCTGCTCATGTTGTCCATCAGTTACACTGATAAAAAGAACGAGGCAAGAATAAAATCAGAGAGAGAAAAAAGCATTCACACATGAACTTTCAATACACTTTCTGTACAGAGAGACTGATTGATTTCTCGAAAGCATCTAGACACATTAAGAGCCAATTTGTGTAATTGAATTGTGCTTTAGACAGAGAAGTACTACCATATATATAGACGCTCGACTGAACAAGAAGCTAATTAAAATTGCTAACCCCAAAGCAACGTATCCTAATGAATGTTCAATCGCAAACGTCAATCCAGATTAGCAGCAAAAACCAAAGCAATTTTCATAAGGAAACTTTACAGTATCTAAATGAAAAGCAGAAGGCATAAATATAATACCTTCTGGATTTGAATCCTGAATCCTGTGGCTGAAGTTTTTGTTATGCGTTAACAAGTTTATAGGTTGCATAGCTTAAAAATTTTGATTTGAAGTTCCTTTTGTGTGAAACATTCATAAAAATTCATATATGTTTGAGAGTCCGCAGATTCCATGCGAATAGTTTTTCCTTTTTCCTCTTTTTCTATCTCTCTCTCTCCTTTTCGTTCACATAGTTTTTATAGCATACTTATGTGGGACAGCGAAGCGAAATCCATTTCACTTATCCCATGCACTTTTATGGCTTTGGCCACCAAAAATTTTGCACATTAAAAGCGAACTTTTTAACATGACATATGTAAGTCGCAGCCACCTTCTCCCACCCCCTGAGGGGGGGGTGTAGCAGCCACCCATTGACCAAACACAAGTTGCACAAATACACATTTCATATTCATAGTCTGAGAGCTTAAAAGCAAAGAAATTAACTTCACAAAAGTTTGCACAAACGTTGAGAGTCGAGTTGTCGATGCGACACACACGGCGTGCCAGCCATGTGCGTGTGTGTACACACACAGACATATAGAGAGAGAGTGAGAGAGCAGTAAGCAACCCGGATGCGAATCTCGTCACAGCCCCTGCACAAGGCCTACTCAAAATGTGCTCCTACTTCTGCATGCTCTACACTATTTTGTGCTTAGTCGGCTCATCTGCATTTTATGGTCCAAAAAATATCATCATCATTTTTTCGCATTTCATTATGTTCACTGTGTGTGTGTGTTTGTGTGTGTGTGTGGCACCATTCTACCAGTGAAAACTTAGCAGCCTCATTTAGTATGCTTCATTTCATTATATAGCCCGTTTCTCAGTTCCACTCCCAGTCCCAGTCCCAGCTCCAGCCTCTAACTGCCACAGCCTATGACTACTTTAAAAAAAAGATAGAAAAAGGGAAGACGAAAAAAAAACTCTTAACTTTCGCTGCAACCGCAAGCATTTTGGGCCACATTTTGTGGGCAATCCTTCTGCCTGAGCCATGGGCCTGTGCCTTGTGCTCGTCCTGGGCGCTCGACAAACGGTGCGAGAAATTGTCCTCTCGTCATTTTTTTTTATTTTATTTTATTTTCTTTTTTTTTTGCGTTTGATGTCGCTTGCAATTTATATATATATATATATATACAAACATACATATATATATATATGTGTGTGTGTGTGTGTGTGTGTTTTCTTTTTTTTGTCCTGCGTAGCAACTCCTTTGGGTGTCTCCTCCGCCTGCCTGCCAGTTCTGCCATTTAGCTCCTGGTAAGCTCGTCTCTACAGCCTTCCGCCTCCCTTCGGCCCCCTCTGCGTACTGCGTCACTCATTTTTTTCTCGTAATTTTCATAAGCAGCCGTTAGACGTTGGATTTATGTTTTTAAACGCCTTTTAATATGCGAGAGGATCTTCGCGCGCGCCCCAAACACACACAGAAACAGAAACAGAAACAGAGTAGAGCTCTGAGCTCACGGAACACGGAACACAAAGCCACTCGCAAATGCCGCGTAGCCATCGTTGGCATCGCCACCAGCTCTCTTCGTTGTCCTAGTCGTCCTTTCTCGCCTTGACGTGCCACACCAGAGCCCAGAGCCCAGACCCCAGACCCCAGACCCATGGCTTGCCTTGGACTGGGCTGGCGTAGCGCAAATCCAGTGAGAATGCGTTTAAAAAAATATTATAATAATAACATTACGTAAATAATTGTTGGGTGCTGCCGCTGCGAGTGCCTCAGGCGGGAGTGTTGCGGTGGGATGCGGCAAGTGGCAGGCGGCAGGCGGCAAGCGGCAAGCGGCAGCAACACGCGCCGCAGGAATAGCTACGGAAATCAGCTGCGTGTTGATAAGCAAAAGCGTAGTCGGAGTCTCCTTCAAGGAGACACTAAGAAGGAGTCTTGTTCTGTTCTGTTCGTTCTGTTCGTTCTGTTCTGCTGAAGGCTTTCACACTCAACGTGTGCGTAGGTGTTTGTGTTTGTTTGTGTGTGTGTGTGTGTGTGTGTGTGCGGGTATCGTTTTGGGTGCGTATTATGGTGTGCTTTGCGGTTAGTCGCACGGTCGCTGCGGCAAGCTCAGAAAGTAGGACTAAGCCGCATTAGATAATACCCTCCGAATGCAGCGCAGAGGAAATCCAGCTACAAAAGAATTTTCCGTTTATTAACAGGAAAATCCTTAATAGCCGCAAAACGAAAATAGGTTTATAATTACATTTGGTTAGAGAAAGAGTTTTCGCAACACTTTTCCCAGATTCTGTGAGCAACTTTGAAAGCTTCTTAAAGCTTTTGTTAAGTGATTGGTTTCATTTGAAGCAGCTTTCGGCTGTGCCTCCCTCCAGTTGATTTCCATGTGAGGAGAAAAGCAGGGCTTAAATATATTTCCCTGTCATCGTAGAACCCATTTTCTCTAGAGTATTTTAAGCAGATGAAAAACGAAAAACGAAAGAAGAAAAAAAAACATTTTCGGCACATTTGTAACTCTGTCTAACCGAGCGCAGCGGCAAGCAGCGAAATGTGCGTGTGGCATTTAGTAGGCAGTGCGGCATGGGGCAGATATAAAGATAGAGATAGAGACAGTGGCACACCCACACCCACACCCACCCACAAATAACCATATACACACGCAAACTCATTGCTGGCGAAATTTTGTTGTCATCATCACTTTGCAGGGCGACGCATTTGGAGTAGGAGATGGAGATGGAGATGGAGCTGGAGTTGGAGGACAACTGATTCTGGAGCTCGAGCTGGAGCTGGAGATGGAGTTAAAGGAACGAAACGAATGCCACAGCCACTGCGCTGTCTGTCAGCCAGAAAGTTATCTGCCTGCCACTTTTTCGTAATGTTATTTCCAATGTTGTTGTTGCTGTTGTTGTTGTCGTGTTCCGTTTTTAATTTCATCTGCCATTTACTGCTACTTATGACACATCCTTTTGCGCCCCGCAACACAACCAAACACACACCCAAACACACACCCAAACACACACACACCCCCTTCACATGAATTCCCAACAATTTCTCAGCCATTCGCCTACAATTTTGGTAATATTTTTGTGGGTACTTACCTTGGGATGTGCACGTCGCGGAAAAGCTACTTTTGGGTCCACCTGCGGGAGGAAGAGAACAGACGAGAAATAAAGTAAGAATGTGAGAAAGAGATAGAGAGACATATATATAGAGAGAGTGAGAAGGAGCGACTGTGCGAATGGGATAAAGTGTGCGTAGTGAGGAAATCGTATGCTTAATGACATTTAAATGAAAAAGCATTTCGAGGCAACTCTTCATATTAATAGCCCAGCATAAATCTTGCATAAGCCTGCATTGCGCATTAAGCGGGAATTACTCCTACTGATGTGGGTGGTGCTACTGAAGCTGCTCCTGCTGGTGGTGCGAATGATGGTGGGGAGCAGGCGGTGCGACTATATCCGACTTGGAGCTGAGCACGCACGAATTAACGCGTAACAAATTGCTCGACCAGCGGGCAAAGGAGACGAATGCGACGTCGTCCGTCGTCCCTCGCCATCAGCCGTAGCCGCAGCCGCAGCCTCAGCCTCATCCTCATCCTTAGCCCCACACCGCGTCAACGTCCAATAAGCAGCGTCATTAAAAATAATTAAAAATCATAAAAATTCAATTTTAAGTGCTTGCTGGTTCTTTTTGGTGCTCTGTTCTCTGCTTTCACTGTCGCACACACACACACACATAATCTCACACACACACACACACACATAGAGTAGTAGTAGTAAAAGTGACAGCGCGTCTTGACAGCTGCAAACGGTAAACCTCAAGGGGCAGGGGCCAGGGGGCAGGGGGCCAGCGACAGGAGCTGGAGCTGAAGCTGGAGCTGTGGCTGGGGCGATTGCTTTGGGGTTTTCCGAGCTAAATCTTTTTGAAGTGACTTTGCGCTGCATTTAGCTGCAAGTGCGAGTAACTTAAGCCAATGCCGCAAATAAAATGGCAAATAAAATGAAGAGATATTGGCAAAGATAGATGTACGAATAGAATGCTGCCTGCTGGGGGAGGGTGAGTGGGAGGGGGTGGAGGCTGTTGTGTCGAGGGGTTGCAGAGCGAAACCAACGCAATATCCTCTGGCGATAATAATTCGCACAAAAATTGTCACAGGACAGCAGCAGCAACGGCAGCAGCGGCGGCTGCGAATGGTGACAGGACGGCAGTTTGCCGTGTTGATTTCCTGTGTGCAGGACGAAAAACAACAGCAACAACAACAGCAACAAGAACAGTAACAGTAACAGTAACAGTAACAGCATCATCGAAGGGGCAGCCGACTGGCGGGAAATTGATTTTTAGATTAAAATTAAAACTAATCAGTGCTGAGTGGCAACGTCGGCGTCAGCGTCAGCGTCGGCGTCGACTTTTTGAAAATACATCAGGCCGAAAAAGCGTAACGAAATGAAATGAAATGAATTCGCATCGTTTTCAGCTTTCAGTTTTCAGTTTTTAGTTTTCAGTTGTGCTGTGCAGCCAAACGGAAACACGAAAACTGCACGAGTGAGCCACACACACACACACGCATGAGTGTGTGTGCACTTACAAATAAAAAAAAATTGAATGAAAAAAAAAAACAAACATATAAATGATGGCTGCGCGTTTTATTTACAGTTGGCCAGCTGTGTAGCTTTGTAGGAGATTGACCAACAGACAGACAGACAGACAGACAGACAGACAGACAAGCTGCAGCTAATTAAGCTAATGCCAATGCGGCGTATGCGTAATGCGCGCAGGCTCCATTCAGAGGCCTAGGCCTCTCCTACCTTTTTGGCCATAAAGCTAATCAAATCGAATTCATCAATGACAGCCATTCAATACAGTTAAGAGCTGCATTTTGGAAAGCATACAAGTATTGCAATCTGCCATCAAGCCATCAAGCCATCAATCCATCAATTCATCAATATTAACTAACGCTATGTACGATACATCAGATCTGCCCACACACAATAGCTGCCCACGCACATCCACGCTCAATGAAAAGCTTAAGCCCCAATGCATCTAATTGGTTGCATGCCGCGTAACGAGCCAATAATCCTGCAAATCAAATGGAAAAGGACTCGTTTGAGTTGCAAACCTCTGAAACGCGCATAAAGGGACGGCTTATGCACATTCTATACAATTTCGATTCACTTTTTTAAAGTATCTATTGAAAACGTTATCGAAAAAGAAAACAGTTTAAAGGACATCAAAAGGATACACAATATCAATTAAAGGTATGAAAACTGCAGTGAAAACTGAAGAATATACTGTATATAATATATTCCAGGATATACTTTTTGGCTTATTGACAACTGAATCCTTTTTTGCATATGTCAAAGAGCGTTTCGTGGAAATTTTTTCAACTGATAAGTTTGAATAGTAACAAATTTAACTGGAAGCAAATGTCAGCTGGAAGTAGGGAAAATGGTTACATAATGACACAATAATCCTTTAAATAAAACAGAAAAGGATTCTTTTAAAAATTTTAAAACTCAAAATGGAGTATGAAGAGTCTGGCAATGAAATTTCTATGCAATTTCAATTGAAAAAGTTATCCAAAATGAATGCAATTCAAAGGACATCAAAAGAATACAGAACATCAAATAAAACTATGAAAACTGCAGTGAAAACTGAAGAATATAATATATTTTATATATCCTAGAATATATTTAGTGATTTACTACGAATTGAATCCTTTTTGCATATGTCAATAGGCGTTTCGTGGAAATTTCGTTAGCTGCCAAGTTTTAATAATAAATTTAACTGGAAGCGAATGTCAGAATTGAAAGGGAAGCAGGGAAAATGGTTACATAATGAGAGAATAATCCTTTAAATAAAACGGAAAAGGATTCTCTTGAAAATTATAAAACTCAAAATGGAGTATGAAGAGTCTGGCAATGAAATTTCTATGTAATTTCAATTGAAAAAGTTATCCAAAATGAATGCAATTCAAAAGGCAACAAAAGGATTCGGAAAATCAATTAAGAGTATGAAAATGTCTGTGGAAACAGAACAATATAATATATATAGTTATATAATATGAGGTTTACTACGAACTGAATCCATTTTGCATATGTCAAAAGGCGTTTCGTGGAAATTTTGTTAGCTTTTAAGTTTTAATAATAAATTTAACTGGAAGCAAATTTCAGCTAATTGCAAAGGGGAAAAGGAAAGTGGAAGGGTGGAAAATTATATGGAAATGAGAAAAATATTCATAATGTGGCTGCAAAACAAATTGTGAACTTGCAATATAGAAATAAGTTGCTAATGGCAAAATGAAATGTAGAAAAAGTAATAATAAAGTGCAAGTGCAAAATTCAAATGAAAATGAAAATTAAATTTATATTTTTTTAAGTTGATGACAAAAAATATTCATTACATTTTGGACAGGGTGAAAACAAATTCAAAATAAATGAAAAAACTTAGTTAAATGACAAAGCAATGTTGTGCTTGATATGAGAAGCATCCATCAGGAGCAGGAGCATCCACCAGAACCAGCTCCAGCAGGAAACTAACACATCACGTAATTAAAAATTGTTTGGCTTTTGCAGAAAATCCCGTTTAGCACATCGTTACACAGACAGGACATTGTTTGGCATTTTCTTTTTTGGTTGCTTTACAGTTTTCTTTTTTCTTTTTTGTAACTATGTTCTGATTTGGTGTTTTTGTTAGTTGCCTGTCATTTGCTTTGAGTTTCTAATTGCTGTCAATAACGACGGGAGGCAATTTATGAAGCTCGCGCGCCCGCGTTGCTTTGTGCAAATATTTTGCATAGCTGGTGAAGTTTTTTGTTTGCCAGTCGACGTCATGAGTTAGGTTCGGGTTTGGATTTGGGTTTTTTTTTGAGTATATGGTGTATGTGTGTGTGGGTGTGAGTGTGTGGTGTATATAGAGAAGCATTTTACCTTTTTGCCATCCAGCTCGTGTGTGCCTTGGGTGAGTACCTTATCTACGCTATTTGGATCGCTGAATGTGACAAAGCCAAAGCCCCTGCAAGAGAGTTAGAAAGAGAGAGAGAGAGATAGATAGATAGAGAGAGTATAGAGTAAGAAAGAGAGATGGAGATGAAAGTAAATATCAACACGGTTAGACAAGTTGCTTAAATATTTGACAAGGAGCCGCCTGGAAAAACCTGAACTCAACTAAAATCAACTCAGCCTCAGCCTCAGTCTTAGTCTCAGCCTCAGTCGCTGCCTCTGCTTCAGTCTCTGCCTCTGCCTCTGCCTCCGACTGAACTGAACTGTAGCTGTGCAGCACGTGCGCCAATTAGAAGCTCAAATTACATCAAAATATTGGCTAGAAAGTCGAGTAGTTTAACTTTGGCGACTTGTCTACCCATTTGCCCAATTGCCACGGTTCGAACGAGCGTCTCTCGCTAATGGCTAACCTGACAGACGCTTACAAGCCATTACACACACACACACACACACACACACGAGAGAGAGGGAGAGAGAGAGTGAGATACATAGCTATGCCTTTCAGTTGCTCCACTCTTGTCGTGTTGTGATAAACTTATTCTTGTTAAATATTTAATTAAAATGCTTATTATCTCGCACTGCATTTTAATGAGTCTCCCATGCCCATGGAGCACATAGCCAGGACAGGAGTAGCACCAGGCCGGGACGGGGTGAAACTGGGTGGCGGACCAGGCACAGACGACAGCCAAAGACAACAAACCAGCTCAGAGATTTTGGCTGCGGCTATGACTGTATGGCACACACAGTACCTTCTTCTGCTTTCCAATTCCACACAACAGGCTCTGCTACCCCGTTGTTCCCTTTCTCTCACACACAGACTCAGTATACTTTGTGTGTATATGTGTGTGTGTGTGTGTGTGTGTGTGTGCACGTTTATGTTTATTTGAGTTTTGCCACTTGGCAGCGACGCTTAACGATGCGCCAGGCGTTGCTGTGCCTCAGACTCCTGCCCCGCTGATCCGGCTTCAACTTCTTTGCCAGACACAGAAATACACACACACACACACACACACACACGCAGAGAGTGTGTTCGTATTTGTCTTGCTCTTTTAGGCGCACACACACTACATCCAATCCGGAGCAACAACAACCGCAAGCACAGACAGTAATTAACGACGATTCTATTGCAATTGTGGCGATTGTTACGGTTTTGATTATACCACTCTCCACACGCCTGAACCAGTGGGCAGCTCCAGCTGCTCCTTGTCCACTTGGCTTTTTATTGCACCAACTTTATACACAAATTGCTATGCAATAGCAACAACAACAACAACAACAACAACAACAACAACAACAACAACAACAATAACAATGAGAGCTTGTTGCAAATTTATAAAAACAATTTGCATATGGAAAAGGTTGCCACACAATCGGATTCCATTGCATCTAAGCTCAAACTTGTTACTAGAGAAGCTCATGGCACAAGAGCAAAGGGTATGTGGCATGGGGCATGGGGCATGGGGCCAGGGGCAGGGGGCCAGGGGGCATGGAGGTCGCAGCTCGTTCTACGTTCTCGGTACCGCCTGGCACATATTAAATAAACATTTCAGCCGTATTTATAGACGAGCAATTTGTGCAATGCAATTCGAAAAAGAGGCCTACGCTATTAATATTGATTTAAATGTGGGCGTTAGAGCAGATGAGCAGGGGGCAGGGGCTGGAGACAGGGGCGTCTATGCCCTCAAGTGGGTCACACAAAATTGCCAAACGCAAAGTGACATCAAAGTTGAAGTCAGAGACTGTTGCAATAATGCCTGCAGTCATTGTTTGAGCAGATAAGCAAGAGATTCTCTCTCTCTCACTCTCTCTGTCTCTCTGTCGCTCTGTCTGTCTCTCTCAAAGTGAAAAGCCACAAATTTAAAAGGCAAAACTCAAAAATAATGTGTCTCCTGTGTGCAATTTACTCACAAATTCAGATTCAATTTATGCAACTCGAGGCAAGGCAGCAGCACCAAAAACCCAGCGACAGCAGACAGGACCCGGATAACAACAGAATAAGAACGAACATGTGTGTGTGTGTGTATCTCTCTCTCTCTCTCTCTGTGTGTTACTCTGAGTCTGTGTGTGTCTCTGCTCTGTATGTTTGTCGTACAGAATAAAAAGCAAAACAGCAACAAATCCAACTGAAAGTGAAACAACCAAAAGATACCCAGCAAATTTCCTGCAACTTTGGGGAAAACTGCATCCTTGGGACTTAAAAGGAAACCCAACTTCTGATCTAACCACACTTTTATATATATTTAAAGCAAGCTTAAGCTTAAGCTTGAAGCTTTTACACCTAGAGACAGTTTTTTAGAGGTATCGAAAGACTTTTCACTTCCCCATTTGATTATGTTGCGATTATTTTATCTTTTCCTTAAAAGGACTTCCAACTTCTGGTCTAACCTCACTTTTCTTAGTACTCATAGCAAATTTAGGCTTAAGCTTTAAGCTTTTTTTACCCCAGGCAATTCTTAGAGCTGTCTTATAAAGAGCTAATCGATTTTCCTTTTCCCCTTTCAATATGATTCATTCATTTAGAAATATTTTCACACTACTTTCTTGCAGCTGCTTTGAAAGCACTTGAGAGCTTTAATCTGATTGAATACCATAAAGCTTTGAGCTTATTTAACCAGCTTTAAGTTGGACAAATATTTATCCTTCAGTCAGTTGATAATTTGTATGATATTTAAGATTTCTAAAGGTTGCTTCCCTTCAGCTAGGTTTATCTTATTCCTTGGAATCTTAAAGTATAGCAGTTGATCCACCCGATCGAGGGATTAAGCTTAAAGCAGCTTCCATTATAAGGGCTCGTTCCTAGAAGCTGCTTCCATTGTCAGGGCTGGTTCTTAGAGGTATCAAAAAGTTTCCTATCCCCATTCGATTATGCGCCAAATTCATTTTCTCTTAAATATTTGTATATAACTTTCTTTCAGCTACTTTCAAAGCACATGAAAGCTTTAAGCAAGCTTTAAGCTGATTGAATAGGACAAAGTTTAAACCTTACTTAAACCGCTTCCAGTTGAACATATCTTAATCTGTCTCTCTGTTGATCTTTTGTATGAGTCTAAAGGCTTCTAAAGGTCTCGCCTGCATTATCTTATTTCTTAGAGTCTGCAGCTATAGAAGCCGATCTACCCGATCGAGGGATATATACAGCTGCAGGGTATTCAGCATAACAAACAGAGACATGCAGACTAGTAGGGGGTCTAGAAACATGCAGCTAAAACTGGACAGGTGGAAGGGTAGCAGTGGCAGTAGCGGAAGAAGATTCATCTTGGGCAAGAGAGGCATGGGGCTATAGTTTGGTAGGGAAGGGGGAGGGGGTAGGGTTTTGGGGTTTAGTTTGTTGCTGTTGTTGGTTCGTTGGATTGTTGCTTGTTGAATTTTATAAAGCCGTTTCAGAATGCTAATGAGCGCACGCACAGGCTGCCAAGGTAAGCAGAAGCAGAGCATCAGGAGAAGGAGGAGGAGGAGCAGCTGTATGGGGGCGGCAGCTGGAGGCAGGCGTGGCAATCATGTAACACACACGCCGCAAACACGTAGCAGCTACGAGGCAACGAGGCAGCAGCTTCAAGAGTCGTCGCAGTGTTTGTTGCAAAGGCAACTGAAAGCAGTATAAAAGTCTTATTTGAATTGCCATGCAGAGCTTGAGAAAGTTTCCTAGTCTCAGCAGATCCTTGTTGCTGTTACATTTGTTGTTGTAACTGTACTTGTTGTTGTTGTTGTTGTTGTTGTTGCTTGGCTTACGCACAATTTAGCAAAACAACTTGCATGTATTTAGCCTGTGGGCTGCTTGATTCTATCCTCTAACCAGCACGGCCCAAGGCAATCCCAAGGAGGCCACTGCGAGTTGTATGTGCAGTTTAGTTGAAAGAAAACGCTTGGTCGTCCTGCGGCTGGCTGGCAGGCGACTTGCGTTTTGGATTACCGTAAATAATCTAACTAAATGAGTTACCAAACGGTCAAAGTTCGGTCGAGGTGTTGCCAAGAGGCGTCTTCTTCCAAGCCAAAACGTGTGTGGCAGCAGCAGCAGCTCTGAATATGTTGCAAAACTAAACGCCAGCGGCAAACTACAAACTTGAGATAAGCGACAGGACCCCAAAAACAAAGGTCTATACACATATAGACACACCCACGCACACACACACACTCGGATAGTTAATGCAAGTGTAGCTGGCAGGCAAAGTGAATAGGATATCGAGGAGAGAGGCCAACATATGTCCAGTAAACACGATAATGCGAGGGAGCGAAGGACTATGAACACAATTTTAGTGCGCATCGTAAGCAAATTTAGTATACTGATAGTAGATTAGCTGCAGGATTCCCAAAGGACTCTCGCTCTTGATTGTATATGCCTTCGATTTAGTCCGGCTGCTCGGTAAATGTGTTTAAAGAGCAGATAATTGCAACTTTTACCTTACTTCAGCAATATGTATAGACGTATCCTTACAGGCTCAAGGATACATCTTGAGTAGTTGGAAAGCATAAGAGGGGTAGGGCAGGGGTAAGGGGTTGCAGAGCAGCACATTATGCACAAGCCGAGGGTTGAGTTTATGGACGTGTTTTTATGACAATCTTGATTTGAAATTGGGTTAGAAGCTAATTGTGGAACTGTGTTCCATGTGTGCCACTTGTTATGAATCATAGCTGGTAAGTCGTAACTCAACTGACCTGCCTCAAGCTGAGGCGATGAGAATCGCAGAGAAGGGTGGCTGGAGTGTGCGACGGAGTGTTTCTCCGTACAATGTACTGTTTATTGTCGCCATTTGTAGCAGCAGTCGCCTGTCAAGGCTATGAGCAGAACATTAATGGCAGCCGCAAGTCATGCCCTCAACCTTAGCTGAAAGTTGGGAGCTGGAAGCTTGGAGCTTGGAGCCTGAAATTGGGAACTGGAAGAGCTGGGAGAGCTGGGAGCTTGGCACTACGTGTACAAGATGGCAGCACGACGAGCAAAGTAGCTGACGGCTAACAAAACTTTCAATCCGCTGAGAGAGGCGGCAGTCGAAACGGCATCAGGATGAATGGCAGCAGGTCAGGCACTGGGAGAGCTGGGTGTGCGGCTGTGTGTGCGGGTGTGTGTGCGGGTGTGTACAAGTGTGCTGGTGTAGGGGCTTAGAGGGGCCAGGGCGACAACGCATATTCAAATGACTTTTTCGTGTAAAAATTCAGAACAAAACAAAAGCGCCCGAACAATTGCAAAGGAATGCAACTAAAAGTTGAAGGCGCGAGAAAGAGAGCGAAAATGAATGAGGGGGACCGCTGGCTGAGTGGATAAAGGAGGCGGAGGTGGCATATCAAGGGGAGGATCGGAGGATGGAGGAGGACTTGCAAGGCACAACTGCCACTTCTAAGCTTTGGCTACAGTCAACGTCAATCCCGAGCGCACTAACAAGCACTTGCAGCTGCCTCGACAGGCCCAAGACGATGATGCCTGGGCGACTCTTGGCGACGATGCTTTTGTGGTGCTTCCTACCGTGTTTTGTTTTTTTCTTTCATTCTTTTTGTTGTCCCTGCTAGTACCCTGCCCCCTACCTCCTGCCCCTCTGTCTCAGTGGCAGTGCCCCCTTGAGGTCCTGCAAACTGTCGTGTGAAGTGGGGCCGCGTGCATGAAACTTTCACAAGTGGCTTCCTGCCTTGGTCCCGTCCTCGCATCCTCGCACTTTATAAGCCTATGCCGCCCACGCCCATTTTGCACGTTTTTATGCCTTTGTCTTGTTTCGTTGTGTCGTTGTGTCGTTTGCCGTTGTCGTTGCCGTTGCCGTTGCCGTTGCCGTTGTCGTTGTCGTTTTCCTGGGCACCAAAATGCATCCTTGAACACGCACACTTAACTGGGCCTGCGTGAGTGCCAAGCTGCTCTGGCAGTTGAGCTACTCAAAAGCCCCTGCCAGAAGACATTTACCAAGTCGGGTAACCGCCTCCAAGTCGCAGCGATGTCGTCGCTCCTTAAGACCCCCACACACACATACACACATACATTCTCCCTCTCTATCTCTATCTTTAGTCGTATCTCTATCTCACAGTTGCCATCCTCTATACTCGTTTGGGGTCTGTGCGTGCCCTTGCGTTGATATGAACGCCGCCAGTGTCCTTCCCGATTCCCCTTTACCGATCCTTTACCGCTCACTGGCTAGCTGACTGCCTGACTGCCTGACTGGCTATCTATGCGGGTCGTCGTCGTCGTTGGTAATTTGATTAATCCAGCGAAAAAGAAAGGCGTCCATTGGTTTTAGTTGTTGTAAGGGTTTTGCTGCTCCGGTTGCTTCCTGGCTAAATATTTAAATGGCCCGGCCATTATGAAAATTTATCGATTTAGTGACAGTTTAAGGACACACATTATGGCGCCCATTTGTTATGTTTTTATGGTTCGTATGCCTGCTGCTAATGTCAATTTTGAGTGTTGCCTTCTTTTGTGACGCGACGCAGACATTAAATTTTTCGGTCGGCCCTCGTTCCCTTTGCTAACTGCCGAATGGTGAATGGTGAATGGTGAACGGTGAATGGTGTACGGTGAATGGTGAATGGTGAACGGAGAATGGCAGCTGGAAGATGCGAGCATGAAGGATATGTAGCCATGGAGCGGGGGAATGTTCCACGGATGTGCGGGGAGGCACATCATTTAGTTGTGCCCCCGACGAAAAGGTAACTTTATTTTATAATTCATTTTATTATTATTATTATGTAAAAGTGCTGCGGCAAAGCAATTACAATGGAGTGAGAGCTCGTAAAAAAATAACAAGAAACAACATAACACCCATCGATTGCACGACTATCGAATACCCTGCACTCCACTAAAACTCTCGCTTATCCAGTCTCTTTTACTTTAAGAGAATGTTCATCAGCAACAAGTTTATCCTTGGGAGGGATGGGCAGAGGACTCGAGTTTTGATAGCTCTTTCAATGTTGACCTCTAACAGGGTTTAGATTTAATGAAATATATTATTTTCATAGTTAAAAATCGAAATTATTCCTTAATTCTTCCTTGATTCTTTGCCCAATCTTCCTTTAAGCTTCATTGATGCCTTATTCATTCTACCTGGACACTTCCTTGATGCCTTCTTCACTTTTCTTCAGTCTTCCTCGATGCTTCCCTCAGTTTTGCTTCATTTTTTCTTGAGTCTTCCCTCAATCTTCCTTTAGTCTTCCTTTAGTCTTCCTTTAGTCTTCTTTTAGTCTTCCTTTAATCTTCCTTCATTCTTCCTTCATTCTTCCTTCAGTCTTCCTTCAGCCTTCTTCAATTCTTCCTTCACTGTTCTTTTAATCTTCCTTTAGTCTTCCTTTAGTCTTCCTTTAATCTTCCTTAAGTCTTCCTTTAATCTTCCTTTAATCTTCCTTTAGTCTTCCTTTAGTCTTCCTTTAGTCTTCCTTTAGTCTGCCTTTAGTCTTCCTTTAATCTTCCCTTAGTCTTCCCTTAGTCTTCCCTTAGTCTTCCCTTAGTCTTCCTTGACTCTTCCTTGACTCTTTCTTGGCTCTTCCTTAACTCTTCCTTGACTCTTCCTGGACTCATCCTTGACTCTTCCTTGACCCTTCCTGGACTCTTCCTTGACTCTTCCTTGACTCTTCCTCGGCTCTTCCTTGACTCTTGCATGACTCTTCCTGGACTCATCCTTGGCTCTTCCTTGACTCTTCCTTGACTCTTCCTGGACTCTTCCTGGACTCTTCCATGACTCTTTCTTGACTCTTCTTTGACTCTTCCTTGACTCTTCCTTTACTCTATCTTGACTCTTCTTTGACTTTTCTATGACTCTTCTTCACTCTACCTTAATTTGTCCTTCATTCTCATTCTCATGGCGAACTCACACTCCAAATCCAGAAGCCTAAGAATATACTTCCCGTAGAAGAATGTTAAAGATTCCCTGCTTCACAAACTAAGATACATTTGCTGTCTTTAAAGTATCTAAAATATTTGAGGTAGGCGCTGCCTAAGCACAGGTGTCAAGGACTTGAGCTACCGTATTGGTTACAGTGTGTGTAGAGCATAGGTAATATACCCCTCGGCTTTTGGCATATAAATGAATCGTTGGGCACATTTTACTTTTTGGGGGCTTTTCTTTGGCAAAGCTGGTCGGGAAGAGCGGCAGAAATACAAACATAAAATGCGCATAAAAACGCGCAGAAAGCGCATGAAATAATCAACAGTAACAATGCCAGGGACCAGGGCTGGTGGTGACCAGGAACATAGGAGGAGCAGGAGCAGAAGCAGGAGGAGGAGGTGATGGTGTTGCTGATGGTTAGGGGGCAGGTTGATGTTGCTGCCTGCCGTTGCCGTTGCTGCTCCTGCTGTACATGCACACACGAGTTGACAACATCCGAGTGTGCGACTGACATCTCAACAAGAGCGGCAACAAGCAACAAGAGCGAGTCGCTTCTGGAGGCAGAGAAGGAGGGCAAGGGGAGGCGGCCAGGAGGCAGTCCTAATGGTCTTTGGCTTCGTTTGTTGCTGCTGCTGTGCGGCTGACTGATGTTTGCCACAGCCAACGCCATAATTAATGATGAAAAATTGCTACACACTCACACACACACACACACACACACACATGGTCATACAAAACATATGCAGTTGAGTGAAACGGAAAAAATACATATATATATATATGTTATATGTTATATGTTGTATGTTATATATATATATATATATAGCCATTTGGTATTGTGCTGGAAATTAACATGAAAAGGGCAAAGCGACGCTGCCAAAACAACCGTCGAGTGGTCAAGTGTGAGCCGTGCCAGAAGCCAGCCAGGAGCTGTGGCGGATGAAGGTCAGCCCCAGCTGCTGGCTGCTGGCTTCTGGCTGCTGGAGCCGCGTGACAAACACAAGTGAGCCACTAAAGCGCCGAGGAGCACTTCGGCTGGGGTACGGGTCGGTCGGCGATTAAATTGAGTTAATTATGGCCACGTTTTTGGATTGCTCTGCTAAGTGTGATGAGTGTGATTCGCTGCAGAGGGGGGTAGGCAAAGGCAAAGGCAAAAGCTTTGATGGGAACCAGAACCAGAAGTGTATTCCTCATAAATAATATTAAAGGGGCGCCATCAAATGTGGTGAGCATATTCTGGAGGAGAGGGGAGGGGAGGAAAAACTTGCCTGGCATTTCGAATAATCAAATCAAAATGAGAATTTTGTTATGAACAAAATACCAGAAGGCAATGTAAATAGTGAGAGAATGTTGCAATTATGCGTCTGGGCAGTGCAATTTTCTAATTGGAAAATCGATTGTGAAAACTGCAATGTGAAAAGTCATTACATAAAATATGCAAAGCAATTTCACTGTGCAAACTTTCTAATTGTTAAGACTTAATGACATTAGCTGAAAGTGCGCCAATTGAATATCGAATTAATTTCCTCAGGTGAAGCCAAACAATGCCACAGAGAATAGTTCCAAGAAAATCACTTCAACATATATATATATATATATATTTTATATAAGAGTTTATACTGAGTGTATAAAATCTTTTGGAAGAATAACAGACTGTAAATGTTTATAGATTGTAAACAGTTAATGGTTTTAAAAGTGTTTCGGGTTGTGTTTGCTCTTCGACAAACACTTCTTATCTAAGACCCGTTAAATTTATGTGCAGCATTGTGCACCAAATGTGATTCTGAGTTATTTCGCACTGTTCCGATACAGATCCAGGTAAATTTATATACACACATAGCAAATAAATAAACGAAAATTTTCGTCCGTGCCAGAAAAAAAAAGAGGAGAACATCACAAAAAAAAAACCCCAACAAGCACACGAAAACATGAAAAAGGCGACTGAATTTATGGGGTCAGCCGAAGCCCGGACACCCTAACAGCAAAACAATGGAGCACATTAGCTCAAATTGAAGTATAAAACATTTTAAATGATATTTACAAAAGCTGAGCAAGATTTTACGAGCTAATCTAGAGCATAAATGTCAGCTGAAGTTCCCTTTTAATTTAATCGAAAGTTATAAAAATTCCTGATATATTTTCACAAATATTTCCAAACAATTTCAATAAGCATCAGCTTGATACATATCTTTATTTATTACTTAAGCTGCCCACAATCTCTATATTATATATTCTATATATATTTATTCAATATTTTCCCCACTTTGCTTCGTCTTCAGAGCGCAATGAAACTCAATTTTCCGAATGTTTTCACCTGAGGGAAATGTCTTTTACATGCGATAAAAACTAAATGAAATAATAAAAGGAACTAAAATATTTTCATAGCTGTGACACTTGAGGAAATTTCGTGCAGCTTTTCTACTATTTGCAGCAGAAAATGTGTTGGAAAAGCAAAGTTAAATTGTTGCAAGCTGCATGACAAATGTTATGTGGCATGCCCCCTAGCAAGGGCATAAAAACATTAACAAGAGAAAGAAAAATTTAACTTAATTGCCATGCACAAAAATGCGTAAGGTAGCACGCCCAACACACCCCCTCCGCACACACCTCCCGCACCGCACAACCAACACCCGCCCAGGCAGTCATAAAGGGGTGTTATTGTTGTTGTTGTTGTTGTTGTTGTTGTAGCTGCCGGCGTATTTGTGGGCTTGCTTGTGGTTGTTGGGCGTTAAGTTAAGGTGAGGCATGGGCTGGGTTGGGGGGTGGGAGACAGCTCTGCCTGTGGATGTGGCACTGGGTCTTGGGGGTCTGTGCTTGGCGTGCGTGCGCCGTGCGATATAATTTATGTTTCAATAACTTTCGAAACTCATTGAAAAGTCGCTTATGTTTGCTTCAATGGTGGCAAGCAGGCAGGCAGCAACAACAACAGCAGCAACAACAACAACAACAGCAACAACAACAACAACAGCAACAACAATGCGCATGAGAAGAATGTTAAAAGTACAACAATAAATTGTTTGGATTTACTTATGGTGCTGGCAAGAGGAGGATGCTGCTGTGTGTGTGTGTGTGTGTGTTTGGGGGCGTGGGCACGCCTACCACCATGGGCAACGCTTCTCTATAGCTGCCATTTGCCATTTTACTCAATTTTTATTGTTGTTGCACTTCAGCGACCCGCTTTGTCTCTGCCGCTGCGACAGCAACAACAACCACAGCAACACCAACAACAACAACAACCACAACAACAACAACAACAGAAACAACAACAGCAACAGGAAGAAAAAAGAAGAGAAGAAAAAAAAACTCTTTTAAGTTGCAAAAGTTTTGCTATTTTTTGTTCACAATTTCCACCAGTTTCCATCGCCCTTCTAACGTTTTCTGAATGTGTTTTGTTTGCCATTTGCTTTGCTTTCTCTCACACTCTCTGTGTGTGTGTGTGTGTGTGTGTGTGTGTTGTATTCTATTTTTGTACTGCGCTGTTTTCATTTTGTGCTTTTAAATTTATTTGCAAGTTTTCTAATTTGTACTTCACTCCATTTTATTGTAATATACAATCTCATTTGCACAGAGAGTACGAGTGCCGCCATATCTGGATCTGGATCTGGGCCCATGTATCTCAATCTATCTGGCGTTGTATCTAACCCAGCAACAGGCGCACACACACACACACACACACACACACACAGAAGAGATATGGAGTGTCGCCTACAAGTATGCAATGCTTTCTTTGCCAGCGGTAAAATGTCTGCCCTGGTGCGCATATTTATTAACCGCACTGTTGACTCTCGCTGCGGCAACGGCAACAACTTTTGTGTGCAGCTTGTTGCTGTTGCTTGAGCGTTGCTGCTGCCTCTCAGTTTGAATTTTGTTGTCGCACCTTTTCAGGAATTCTGTTTACATTTATTACTTTGCGCAAGTTTAAGTGAAAAATTTCCATAAACATTCTTTTAAGCGACATAAAGTTTTTATTAAATTTTGCTAGAAATCCCTGACACGATGATATCAGCAGCGACATCAACGACAACGACAGCGACAACGACAACGGAGCAACAAATAGAGCTGCGGAATTTACAACTATAGGGCTTTAGATATTATCCCCAGCAAACCCCCCCGCCCACCATATTCCAACTTATCTTATCCCAACCTATACGATCCCTGCCCAGCTTCTCCTTCTTCTTGTTCGTGTCGCCAGCCAATGGGGTTGCCTCTTGAATCACTGGAGTTGTTACTGTTTGCCAGTACGTTACTCTTACAGTTTGCTGTTGTTCTCCTTGTTGTTGTTGTTGTTGTTCTTGTTGTTGTTGCTGCTGCACGCAGTTCATAAAAATTTTGCCAGCCAACGTGACATGCACAAAGGCAAAGGACACATGGCAGCTGCTCCAGAGAGTCGAAGCTGAAAAGGCGCAACTGTAGCTGGAGAATGTGGCATAAAGTTTGCGAGCAGCGAGGCGCTTGTTAACCTGAGCCCCGTGTGTGCGTCTCTCCCTTTCGCTCACATCATTTTTGTGTGTGTGTGTAAAAGTCGAGCAGCTGCAACGGCTCCTCGCCTCGGCACTCCGCACAGGACATTAGACAAAATTCAATTAAAACAAGGATATATTTCGCTCTGACATACCAGTGCTACTCCTGCCCCTGCCCCGTGCCCCTTCTGCCTGCCACTGCTGCCTGCCCCACAAGTTCTTAAACAACAAGAAGAAAAAATGCGCTTAACTTTGGCACGCGCCACGCTTAGCTCAGTGTTGACATAGCGCATACGCCGCGTGTGACGCCATAAAACGCTTAATTTGAGTGACAGGCACATATGTATGAGCCCAATACATACATATATATACTATATATATATATTATATATAGTTAGTTATTTCGTTAGCTGTCAGTGTGCGATGTTGTTGTTGCGATTATCGCAGCTCAAATTCAATTGCAATTGACTCATTAAATGCCGCTCATTATTCATACTGTCCGCAGAAACCAGCTAATTTACGTTAAGCATTTTTAAATAAGGTCAGAAAAAAGGAGCGTGCGGGCTAACAGGACGTGTGTGTCCCTGTGTGTGCGTGTGTGTGTTGCCAGGGACTGCTGCACTATGGGGAATTTGACCACTTTTTTGGAATAAATTCATTTTTTTGAGTTGCTAAAATTGAAAATGTTTTGGTATTAACATACCAAGAATACTTCAAGCTTTAATGTTACATACCAGAAATTTTAACATTGGCGCGCTCTGTTAAGTTAACAGTTCTGAAAGAGGACTGTTAAAAACGATAACCACGTGTTTGCAATGTTCAATTTTTAATTGTTGAATTAAAGTTGCTCAAATTTGAAATTAAAAAAATTTTGTGAAAAAGTTTGAAATGGATTTAACTCAGTGTAGTTCGTACTTTGTGTTGGTAAATCTGTGTCGTCCATATTGTTTGTGTTGTTCGCTGTGTTGTGTAAGTAAACAGGTCGTCTCAAAAATAATTTTTTTAAAGAAATTTTATCTTTGAGTAGAGTTTAAAAATTTTGTCTGAATTTGTCTGTCCTGTCTTTATATACGTTGTATAGAGCCGTCAATTCCGAATCAGAACACTTAAGCTCATTGTGCCCTTTTTTGCCTTTTTTTAGAAATTGTACTTTTTATCAGGGAACCTCAGTGTAAAAAATGCAGTTCTCTTCGAAATTTGCCAGCATATCATACCATAATGTTAAATTGATTGTTGAATAACTTTTGTGTTTATTATCCGATCGTTATGAAATTTACAGCATAGGTTACAAATATGCTAATATTTATGTATGTTAAGAATGATAATATTCGGTTAAAAAATGTGCATTATAATCATGTTTTATCGAATTGCGGGGGCGGGGGAAATAAATTTAATAATTTTTAATAAACATGATCTGCGTACAATATACAAAAATATACATTCCAATTTTGGTGTTTCTAACGCTTACCGTCTCTAAGATAGACACGTTTATACAGATTTTGGGGGCGGGTGATGGGTGTGCCACGCCCCTTTTTTCAAAATTTAAGCGAAATAGCCATATATTTGTTATCCTATATGTTATACACTAAGAATTTACTTTTTCGTTGAGTTTTTAATTTATTCCAAAAAAATGGTCAAATTCCCCATAGTGTGCTGGTTAGGTGGGCGGGTGCTCAGGTTGTGCAGTCAACCGAAAGCTGATTGAAACCGCAACAAATGACAAACGATTCGAATGTGCACGTCTACATACACAACACACAACACAACACAACACACACACACACACACACACACACAGACACAACACACACGCACGTATTTAAGGAGTTGGGTGCTGCACATAGATCATGTAATGAATATAAAAAAAAAATAAAATCAATGAAAATGAAAACCAATTAGCGGTTAACCAAACTGTTCAAATTTGGAAATGGATGCACTCGCGCATGGCCATAAACAAGACCAACAAGGATAACCATGACAACAACAACAAGGAACAACAACAAAGGCTTCTGACACGGTTGTTGGAAAGAGCAAAAAAGTAGACACACAACTAACAGGATTCAACAACAGAGTTGGAGGATAAGCAAACCAGGTAACCGAGATTCACCAGAATAATAATTAAAGTGTGGTCACACAGTCAAAGCGAAAGCACCAAAGCTCCTCCAGGCTATGCGCACAAACATCCCATAACCATATATGGACATACACACACACACACACACACACACACACACACACACACACTATATATATATATATATATGCAAATATATGTAAATGTACGAGTGTTTGTAAAGGGGATTCGCTTTACAGATATAATTTAAATCAACTAATGAAAGTGTCAATGAAATTAAAACGCCAAAGGATATGTGCTCTTGGTTTTTCCAATAAGGGCTTCGTTTTTTCACAAAAACTTGTCGAATATATATTCAGATACAGAGATACAGTTATACTGCCGATGGAGGTATATGGCAAGCCTTTAGATATATCAATGCAATGTTAATTAAATTGAAATAAAACCGAATTCCAACTAAGGCTTTTTACTTTCAACCTCTGCAGTTGTCGTTCTCTGTATTAAAAGTTTTACTTTATCACTTTATCACCATTCAATAAGCATATAAACACTATTCTCTATGTAATCGAAATGCTAAAGCTATATGTTAATGGTACTTCAATAAAGATGTCTTACTTTACAAGACTTGTCGAGAACTTTGAGATATAAACTTATAAAAGAGAACTCATCGATACAGATACATGTTAAGCCTCGATACTATTAAGTATATTAATGAAATTATAATCAGACAGAATTTCAACTAGGATAAGGACATCTATCTATCTAGTTCTCTATACAAATAGTTCCAGTTTCCCAATAATACTCATCGATAAAGATATTGATTCTCTATGGAAACACAAGACAAGGCTTCTCACACAGAATTCATCGATAAAGATATATGCTAAGCCTCGATACTAATAAGGATATCAATGAAATTATATTCAGACCGAATTCCAACTAGGATAAGGACATCTATATATCCAGAGAGGTTAGTCATAGTTCTCTATACAACTGGTTCCAGTTTCCCAATAAATCTCATCGATAAAGATATTGATTGTCTTTGAAATCGCAAGACAAGACTTATAAAAGAGAACTCATCGATAAAGATATATGTTAAGCCTCGATACTAATAAGTATATCAATGAAATTATAATCAGACAGAATTTCAACTAGGATAAGGACATCTTTATATCTAGAGACGATAGTTCTCTATACAACTGGTTCCAGTTTCCCAATAACTTTTGATAAGGACGAGTATATAAAATCGCACTTGCTTCAGCTTTCTGCAGATAAAGGCCAGAAGTTCTATAAACATGGAATAATGAATTTGCAGGAAAGATGGCGGAAGGTCATTCAACAAAATGGAAAATACATCATTGATTAAAGTTCATTCTAAAAATTAATAAAATGTATTTACTTTCTTTTCCGTCAACCCAATATATTCAGACCGTATTCCAACTAGGATAAGGACATCTATCTATCTAGTTCTCTATACAACTTTTTCCAGTTTCCCAATAATACTCATCGATAAAGATATTGATTCTCTATGAAATCGCACGACAAAACTTCTCAAACAGAACTCATCGATAAAGATATAGGCCTCAGAGACTCAGAGAAATATGAATTTAATTTTAATGAAATTGTAATCTTTAGTATAAAGGAAGCCCTCGCTTAGCTCAACTCATTGAAATTGACCTGCGGTTGTTGTGAAAACTTAACTTACATTTTCTTTTAACCAGCGGAACGACTTTTCTGAACATTCAAATGAATGAAAATCTTAATAGTCCATTTATAGAATACAAATATCATTTTATTCAATTAAATATTTCAAATTTTGTCTGCACATTGCCTCAATTTGTAGCTTGCTGCATGCAACATGCGTGAGAGTCCCAAATTTAATTAATTTGTCTGTAGAGTCGATTAAACAAACGAAAAGATTAATATGCTCAACTCAAAATAAAACAAGCGATTTCCTAGGTAGATTTTTAACGGAGTCTACAATAAAAACTCAAACGTTGCATTAACTGAAGGAATGAGTTGGGGTAAGCGAGGGCTTATAGTATATACAAGACTGAGTAGCAGCTAAGGCTTAATACATTCAACGTCTCTAGTATTTTATATACTTAGCTTCACTCTTAAAATAATACTAGTCAATAAGCTTAAAGGAACTAATAGAAAGGTCAATGCATTGTGAATGAAATTGATATATTGAGTTTATAACTTAAGCTGAATCCAATTAAGGTAAGACTCTCTTTAAGTATTCATCTTCAGATTGAAACATATTCCTCGATAAAGATATTAACACCTTAGAATCAAAACTCTTTACCAAGAATACTCATCAATAAGCTCTGTTATTCATACTAGACCTAATGAGTAGGACTATAAATTAAGCGGAGTCCAATTAAGGTAATTCTCTCTAGTAACTTAGATGTTCAGATTGAAGTATACTACTCGATAAAGATACCTGAGAAAGCATTAATACTCTCTACCAGGAAAACTCATCAAGATACTCATAAATACCAATTACTTCTCAATGCAATTAAAACACTAAGAATATAAGTTAAACTGATCCCAATTAAGCTGAGACTCTCTCATAGTTTCCATCTTCTTACCTATTAAGCAAATTATCGATAAAGATATGGATACCTTAGAGAGCATCAATAGTTTCCACCATGAATACTCATCAATAAGCCCAGATACTCATAGTTAACCCAATGAATACTCAATGCAATTAAAACGCTAAGAATTAACGTTAAACAGCGTCCAATTAATTGCAAGTCGAGTATTTTATTAACTGCAGCTCGGCTAATTGAACAATACTCACGGATAAAGATATTGGCACTTTGCACAGGTGCGAATGCATTTGTGAATGAAATTAATATGCTAATTATATATACTTGTATATAAATGTTAAAGTGCTTCCAGGGAAGGTGACAGAAAGCTGTCTATGATTTCAATACAGCCACACGATTAACTTCCTTAACACAAGGATAATAATCGATTAACCCCAGACACAGATGGAAGTGTGAATATGTGTGTGTGTGTGCGCGTGTGTCTTCACAATGAAATTGATATGCTGAGCAAATATGCTGTAGGGATTCCAATTAGGGTTTGCAGCATTCAAACTCTCAACTATTCTATCAGCTGTAAACACGTTATGCAACAATTCTCATCGTTACAGACTCTGATATATCTCTGGTAGTTCAACAACTTTACTAGAACAGATTCATCGATTTGCCCCTGACACTCATCGAATGGGGAAACACATTGGCCCTCAATGAAATTGATATGCTGACTGAATGTGTGCAAGGCATTCCAATTAAGGTAAGTCCTCCGTTCCCCCAATTGAGCTCCGTGCTCCTCGATAAAGATACTGACACCTGGGAAACTATTAATGCAATTGCAATGCTCAGGATATTCCTAAGGTGATTGCAATTAAGATTTATATTAAATGATTTTCTGCTATTTTAACCCTATTGGAATAAGCTCCTGAGTAAGTCCTGCCACTAATGAAATGGTTAATTAAATTGGTTTACATCTGAGTTCTAGCCTAATTAAGAGTTGACTTAAGGGAGAGCTTCTCAGAACTTCTCTTTAATATATCTTTAGTATAACACAACTATAAGGGATCTCTCAAGTGGTTTGTATATATATATATATATTAAAGACTTTCTATATCCACAGCTACTATTAACTTTCCTATTAGAATATGCTCAGAGTTTAGACTGAAAGTAGCTTTTAGCCCAAAGATGATTCTCAGAATATCTCCCTTTTATATAGAAATCGCTTAATATACCACAACTTGATTGTTCAGATTGATTATAAAGTATCTCTTAAGTGATTTCGATTAAGATTTATATTAAAGACTTTCTATATCCACAGCTACTATTAACTTTTCTATCAACATATGCTCAGAGTTTAGACTGAAAGTAACTTCTAGCCAGAATAAGAGTTAAGTTGAGTCTCAGAGCTTCTTCTCTTTTATATAGAAATCTTTTAATATACCTCAACTTGATTGTTCAGTTTGATTGTAAAGGATCTCTCAAGTGATTTCGATTAAGATTTATATTAAAGACTTTCTATATCCACAGCTACTATTAACTTTCCTATTAGAATATGCTCAGAGTTTAGACTGAAAGTAACTTCCAGCCAGAATAAGAGTTGAGTTGAGTCTCAGCGCTTCTCTCTCTTTTATATAGAAATCTTCAATAAAACACAACGTGATTATGCAGATTGGTTATAAGGGGTCTCTCAAGTGATTTCTATATAGATTTATATAAAAAAGTTTCTAGCATTTCAACTCTATTAAAATATGCTCCTGAATAAGTCCTGACACTAATGAATAAGTTAATGAAATGGGCTTTAACTGACGTCTAGCTAAAATATCAGTTGAGTTTAGTTTATATTAAAGAGTTTCTTTATCAGAATATCTATCAGAATATGCTCAGAGCTGTCCTTGAAAGAGACTCTAAGTAACTTTTAGCGTAAATACGAGTTTAGTTGAGTCTTGGTGCTTCCCTCTTTAATAAGGAAATCTTGAATAAAACACAACTTGATTATTCAGTTTTATTGTCAAAGATCTCCCTCTCTATCTCTCTCTCTCTCGACGGTTTAAGCGTTATTTTATTTATTTAAAGTTAATTTCAGTTTTTGATTTTATTGTCAACTCACCTGGATCTGCGCGTCGTGGGATCCTTCATGACCATCGCCTCGGAGATATCGCCGTAACGGCCAAAGTAATCGCGTAAGCTCTCTGGAAGGAAGGTGAGAGAGAGAGAAGAAGTGTGATAAATAATCAATAAGAACTTTATGAAATGTCAGGGAGCAGTCATCAAAATAATGTTTGTGGCAAACGAAATCACCGCCAGGCAAAAGTTACTAATTTTTGTTACGGCCTCTTCATAAAATTTCGCGCGCGCGGTGCCGCAATAAATAAATGACGTCGTCTGCCGCAGCAACGGGTACGGCCGGAGCCTTGTCCAATCTGCAAGCCCAAGCATACACCGAGGCCCAACTCCGGGCCCAATTGCTGGACATTATTCACATGCACACGCTTCAGGGCTCAGCGCAAAAAAAAAAAAATATATATATATAACAAACCTCATTTCGTGCCGCCTCTTTGGCACTTGTGAGTTGGGCCCTGAAATCAGGGACTGGGATGTGGAATCCGGAGCTGGGTTTGGGCACTGTATGCTGGATACTGGCTACGGCAGCTGTTGTCTGCGGTTTTGCGAGCTAATCTGGCAGCCAGTGAGCGCACTTCAGTGGCACGTACGCACACAAACGCAAAACTGAAGTTATTTCAACAAAATTGCCAGACAAACAGCGGCACGGAGATTCACCCTGATGGGGGGATGGTGGTAGGGGAGATGTTGATGGGGCCAGTTACCAGTTTGGCTGCGATTTAATGCAGCAAAAAGCCGATAAAGTCATCTCAGCCAAAGCTGGCAAAGAAACCCTAATCCAGTCGAGTGTTGGATGCTGCCACAGCAGCGGCAGCGGCAGTCGCGTCATAAATTCAAACTACAATAAAAATTCAATAAAACAAACGATTTTTTGTCACACACACACCACACACACAGAGAGAAAGAGAGAGAGAGAGAGACAGATAGACACACACGCAGCAGCAACTAGTTGCGCTCTGTGGCAGCAACGGCAACGTTATGTCCTGACTCCTCGAGCCCGTTTGGAGTGGGTGCATGCAACGCGAAACAGCTCGAAATGCGTCGCGTGATTTACATAAGTATGCACAATAATTATGAACAATAAAAAACAATTTGTTTGCTTATGACAGTTTCGGTGCCATAAATAACAGCAGCAACTGGCGCTCCACCATGCCTGTGGCAAGCCAGCGTGGAGTGGGGCAAGGGTAATGCAGGAGGCGGGCGGCAGGCGGCGGGCGGCGGGCGGCGGGGAGCACTGAAAGTGCCTTTGATTCTGTCCTATGTCCTATGGTGTCCTAGCTATGCGTGTGTGGCATGTAAATTGATGGCACACAAACACACACACACTCATATGTGGAGTATGTGTGTGCGGCAGCATTTATGACGCGCACTCTGTGTGGCATGCCACTACACTTTAAGTTTTAATAGGGCGGCTCGCTTGACATTTGAAATTGAATGACCTGCCAATTAGCTGCAGGTGTGGAACATAACGCAAACTTTCTAATTTTCCAGAATGAAGCCAAACGATGAGTTAAGTAACAAAAAGTTATACCTTCTGTTAGTGTGTGTGTGTGTGCAGGTGTGTGTTTGAGTTTAGGGTAAATTGTTCATAAAAACATCTGATACTGTTGAAACGAATTGAGAGCATAATAAGTTCGGTCTCCCTTTCGGCTTTATAGTTTTTCATTATGCGAAACATTTCAGACATGTTGGAAATTAATTTTCACGCTTTTCACAATTTTTAAAGTGCTTTCAAAATTGGAATTAAAAGCTTATGAATACGCACAACTGATTTCAATTGTGGCTAAAGTTATTCATAGTTCACAGCCGGTGAACGGGGCTGCATGGTTCAACTTCCACTTTAAACAGACACGTTTAAAGCCAGTTCTTGCCTACTTTAGGGCTGTAATCAGAGAGAGAGATAGAGAGAGAGATAGAGAGAGAGAGAGAGAGAGACTTGGTTGCAGCTTTGTGCTGCATTTCGGTCGAACATTCCAAGACCGAAAGAGAAAACGTTTAAGCCTCAGTTGAGGGTCGAAAGGAATGGATAGAATTTCTGACGTTGAAACGCTTTGAGATCGCTTCATCAATGGCCTGTAAAATATGTCAAATAGTTGGTAGCAATCAAAGATGCGGCTCCCGCTTCGTCCATGAAGACCTTCTTCAAACATATGCCACACACACATTTCCACCCTCTTTTTGGGTACTCCCCCAGCCCCTTTTGGACACTTCTCATATGCCAAAACGAATCTCATGTATACACAAGCTGTACCTTTTGTCGCCGGTTTATATCCATCTCCCTCTGCCGCTGCTCTAACAGTATGTGCGCTGCTCATAACTCAATCAACTGCCCGAAATTAACTGTCCATCAACCTTTCATTTACCTTTCTAACCCACTTTGTCGCTACCGTTACTCCTTTGTTGTTGCTGTTCCTCTTGCTGCTGCTGTTACTGCACACTATTCGTTTCATAGAGCTGAGACCATTTCGCATAGCCAAATACCCTTCCGCCCAATTAACCATTTCACATTTCTCACAGTGCACCACCACCCACAGCAATCTCTTCAATCCACAGCCCACCCTTTCATCCACTCATCCTCACCCATCCTCACCCATCCCCACCCACATCCTCACCCACATCCTCACCCAGTGTATCAGCACTTGGCATGTCCACTGCATCGCTTTGCTCGCTGTCGGCCACTGCGACGTTCATTTTTGAGTGACAGCTGCAAAGTTTGTTTTGCATTTCATATTTGCGCGATTTCTCTCTCTCTCTCTCTCTCTCTGTCTCTCTCTCGCTTTCGCTCTGTATATGTGTGCATGGTGCTCAACGGCAACTGTCACTTGACCGGCTGTCAGCGCTCCCCGCACCAGCCCCCCGCCGCAGCCCCCTGCACCCGCATGGCCAATAGAAAAGCCAGCAAACAAAATAAATGCGCACATGCATAAAGTGTAAATGCGAGTAAAAACACAGCAGAAAATACCAAAAAAAAATTGTTAAAAAATAAATAAGACTACTCTGATTGCCTCTGACCGACTAACAGATACCCTGTCTTAAGATTTTTTGCAGTCCTAAAACCAACGCATTCTTATAAAAACTTGACAAATGAAAGATGGAAAACTTTTGCTTCGGCTGCGCTGCTGCTTCCTCTCTGAGACACAAACCAGCACTGCTGCTTTCTCCATAGGTTACAGACCAGCTCTCTTCAAGATAAATCTCTTTATAAAACATAATATCCTTAGTACTTATTATACGTTCAAAGGACTCTCTCTGCGACACCTTTGCTGGCAGAGCAGCAGATTCTGACAGCACAGACAGCTGATTGCAGAATATGGACAAGGATCAACTGGGGATTGAAAATATATATAATATATATATATGTTATAGGGTCACAGTTGTACAGCTTAAGCATGTCCTTTACAGTTAACCCCACTTGGCACAGGGTATTTCGAAACAAAAAAAAAACAAAACAAACGAAGGATGGAAAAAAAAAGTGGACAACAAATTAAAACGCGGCCAAATAAAATTAAAATTTATTTGCTACAGCAACAAAAAATATAAAAAAAAAAAGAAACAGGAAAAAACAAAATAAAAGTAAGTGGAGAGTGGAGAGTGGAGAGTGGGCTGGCATAGGGGGGTGGTGGTGGGGCAGGCATAGGGACAGGGGGCAAGCGAAACAGAGTGGCAACAACGACAACAAAATATATTGTTGTAAGCGAAGGCAGAAGCCAAACTTGGATTTAATTAAAATGTTTACCACAGTCATTTCATTTTCATAGCCAGCAAACATAAATTTTGAAACGCACAGCCACAACAACAACAACAACAGCAACAGCAACAACAACAACTGCGAACCACAAAGCGAAACAGCTGCAAGAAAATGCCCCAAAAAACCATTAAACTTGGCCCAGCACAACCATTCACACACACACACACACACACACACACTCCTGCGCTTTGTCTCTCTCTCCAACACACACACACACACATTTAGTATACTAAATACCTTCATAAAGCAAACTCTCAATTTGGCCAATTTTGATTGTTGCATTTCGTAAGCAAATTCCCTTCAATTTGCGTCACAGAACAAAAATAAAATGAATTTGCAGGTAATTAGTTCAAGCAGCTACCACACACACACACACACACACATAGAGAGACACGCACACATGCTTAATGTCAGCATTTATACCAAAACCATTTAGTAAAATTATTTATAAGAAAAGTCATCTTTAGGTCCCATGCCCCACCACAGCTTCCACATCAGAGCGAAGCATGCCACACACCGTATACCATACCACAGCACGTCAAAAAGCCGATGGCAAAGCCAAATCCGTATCCGTTTGTGGTTGCAGGCATATTAACCCCTTAACGTTAGCTACATACACTATACACACACACACACCACGCACACCACGCACACCCAGGCGGCCACCCACATGGTTGTGTGTCAAAAGCACAATGCTGAAACCATAAATTTATGTGCTTTCTATTGTTTTTGCCAAAGAAAGCGGAAGTTGTGTGTTTTCTGTGGCACAGCACACAGCTCAGCTCAGCCAACAACAACAAGAACAACAACAAAAACTACACTATACAACAAAAGAGCGAAGGCTAGAGAAAAAGGTGTGCGCTAAGGGATTTCAATCAATTGTGAGCCAAGGCAAAACCAGCAACAAAAACTAAAGCTCTGCTCTCAGCTTGTGTTTTGTTTGAAAACGCAAATTGCTATTTTGTCTGCACACACAAACACACACACACACACATAAAGGAGTGTGTGTGTGTGAGTGAGAGAGAGCTAGCTTTGCCTGGTGTGTAACACATCCCGTGCCGTTTGGCATCATTTTTCATGCGCTCCAACAACTTTTGACAAAGGTCGGTCAAGCAAGTCTTAAAAACTTTGCGACAAGACAACGCACGTTTCATCTTCAGTTCCCCTTCTACTCCCCCCTCCCTCCCCTCTCACACACACACTCTCAACCCACTTTCCACACTCTCTCTCCCTTTTTCCACCTCATCCCCCCTCTGTCCGCTCACAGTGCCATCTGCATCTGCGGCTCTTTGCCAGCAGCTTTCGCTTAGTGAATTACGTCGACTTTAAGGGGTTAAAGTTCAGCCCGGTGAGCTACCGGGTAACAGTTGTCGCTCTTGGCTCTTGGCTCCTGGCCCTAAGCCGTAAATAATAATATTTAGACAAAGGCCTCCAAAAAACAAAAACACAAAAAACAAAGCGAGCAAAACTCTTAACTTAACCGCACTGACATTTTGATACCCTAAATCCATTAAGAAATTGTACCGAAATCTACCACTAGATAAAGATATTATATCTTATGCACTCTTCTAACAAAAGATCAAACTATTATAGTTCTATCTACATAAGAACTTTTTGATCTCATATATTAGATTTTCCCCAGTTACTTAACAAATTTTGAAAACCCTAAAAGCTGTTTAGACCACATTGGCTTGAGGTTAGGTTTTCCATAAAAAACACAGAAAATGTTTTGGCCTCTGGCTAAGATTTGGCTAAGACTCAGGCTCAGCCTCAGTTTCCAGCGAATTCGATAGCAGCAAATCAGATATAGAAAAATTCAATTTACTGGGCCAAAATATTTGATATAATTAATTAGATAGAAGAAAATTAATTTCCTCTTAAAATAAATTCAATTTCCTAGGCTTAAATCAGATTAAAAAAATAAATCAATTTCCTACAAGGAAGCAGACTCTAAATGTTAATAATAAAAATAATTATAAAAATCTTAAAAATAAATTAATATTAATTTAATATAAGATAAATATCTCTCTTTCAGAAAAAATTGTTTTTAAAATTGTATCGACTTTATATATATATAAAAATATATCTGATATATCCAATTTCTTACGATTAAATCATAACCTATTTCCTACAAGGAAGCAGACTCTAAATATTAATAATAAAAATAATTATAAAAATCTAAAAAATAAATAATTATTAATTTAAAACAAAATAAGTATCTCTCTTTCAGAAAAAATTGTTTTTAAAATTGTATCGACTTTATATATATATAAAAATATATCTGATATATCCAATTTCTTAAAAATTAAATTATAATCAATTTCCTACAAGGAAGCAGACTCTAAAAGAAAATAATAAAAATAATTATAAAAATCTTAAAATTAAATTAATATTAATTTAAAATAAGATAAATATCTCTCTTTCAGAAAAAATTGTTTTCAAAATTGTATCGACTTTATATACATATAAGAATACATCTGATATATCCAATTTGTTAGGATTAAATCATAATCAATTTCCTACAAGGAAGCAGACTCTAAATATTAATAATAAAAATAATTATAAAAATCTAAGAAATAAATTAATATTAATTTAAAAGAATATACATTTTCCTTTGTCAGAAAAAATTATTCTAATAATTTTACAACTATATCTACAAATATATCTGATACATCGAACTTCAGCTTTGTCGCATTTCACGCATATTTCTGCTGCGTCAGTTTACACACATGTTTTGTTTGTTTTTCTTACTTTTCTATTTTCTTTTTTCCCCTTTTTTTCTATTTTTTATTTTATTTTTTTTAGAAGAGCAACTTGAACTTTTAGATAGTGTGAATTCCCCATGGTTTTAGCGGAATTTATAGGCCCTTTGTGGTGCTCCAATGTGGACGAGCAGATTGTTGTCAGCGTTTTTTGTAAACCAGAATTCGAATTGGAATTGAATTGTTTAAATAAAAATGAAAATAAAAATAGAAAAACAAATGGAAATAAATGAAATTATATAAAATTTGTTTCGCTCTCTGGAGCTTTTGATGCATCATTTCATTCACTTTAATATCTGAATAGCCATAATCCTATTTCTTGGCCTAGTTAATAAATTTATAAGCCGTAATCTTTTAGTACGCAAATCCAAGACAATTGGATTTTAGATTTTGAGTAAGTTTCATTGGCACGTCAGCAGGCGAAAGGAAAAGCAGGAAAGCAAAGTGTCCATAAAAAAGGCCTTCAAAAATGTCTGAAGAATAAAAAAAAGAATAAAAACCTTAAAAGTTGTTTACATGCGTCAACATTTTTACCTTTAGCAGGCGAAAGAAAGTTGAGCTGTAAAATTTGCCTAAGTTTGCGCGATTTATGGATAGAAAAGTCATAAACTTATGGATTGCCTTGACTTATGTAGCACTTACGATAATTGCATTGAATGAGAATCGCAGAGAGCGGCGACGCGTGGGCAACTTTGCATAATTTATGTGAGCGCCGTTCAAAGTTGAAACGACGCACAAATTAAAATCAACGCACAAAATGATTGATGAATGGCCGGGCAGGGATCGAAGAGAGAAGGGAGAGGGAGAACTGGAAGCAGGAATTGAATCTGGGATTGAGTCAGGGACTGGGACACAGCCCTTTGTTCGGGCCAAGTCATTTAAATAGTTTATATGGGAATTGGAGACAGAAGGCAGTTGCTGGTCTCCGATAACCGATAGTGCCGAGCCCAAACAATGGGCCATACGCTCGAATATCTATATATATATATCTCTATACAGATATGTGTGTGTGTGTGTTTGTTTGTGTGTGTGTGTGTGTGTGTAGCACAAGGTAAACTGGCAAAACCAAATAGAATGTCAAAAATCAAAGTCCAAGCTAAAGTGCTTGCGAAAACAAAAGCCAAAGAAGTCGCTGGCAAAACAAAAGGCGGCCAAAACTTTTGCACAAAGCAAAGCAGAGGGCCAAAAAGCAAAGTTTCAGTCAAGTGAGCGCCTGCTGCTTATCTACCAAATACCCCAGTGCTCCGCCGGCACCAACGGCCAACCGTACCCGTACCGAGACGTGGGCGCATCAAAAGCATGCTAATGTCCAGCTCTGGACGCAACGCCCAGCAACGCGTATACTGGGCATAGAATGTGGATGAAGGATGGAGGATGTAGGGATATGAGATGGAAAGCATAGGGGGAGGGAGAGGGAGAGGGAGAGGGAGCGGGAGAAGGAGACAAGCCGAGAAGTCAAGCACGAAAAAAGGGTCAAGAAATGAAAACTTAGAGAGCTAGAGAAGCTCTGATATGCGAATCAATTGATTTTGAGCCGTAACCAGAGAAATGGTAAGCAGCAGGAGGGCTGCCTCCACTACGACTACGTCCTCATCCGATACGATACGATAGGATAGGATTCGATTCGATTGGATTGGATTGGAATGGATTGGGTGAAAATGCAAAGTTTGTTTTTGCGAATGCAGTCGGGCGGAATATAAATTTTTCCGCAGCGCAGGTAAATCGTCGTGGAAATCACTGAAGGCAAATTAAAAAGTAACTGACAAAGAGTGAGAAATAAAAAAAAAAAACAGAAAGAAAAGCGAAGACAAACCTGAAGTCAGCTATGCGGCATGAGATAGGAGATGTCCCCCCACCGCTACCTTGAAGGACTTGAAGGCAAGTCAATACTCGTAATCGGAATAAGTAAGAGCGAACAAAAGGGTCAAGCGTTCTCAATGCTTCTTGTGATGCCTCTCGGAAGGGTCACAGGGTGCGAATAAACCAAAAATGCGACGTTTGGGTAAATGAAGCCGCCTTTTGTATTATTATAGGTATAGGTTAAGGTATAGCTATAGGTATAGCTATGGATGGGGCGTGGCTGCGTGTGTGTGCGTCAGAGTTGGAGCTTCTAAGGATTTCCTTATAAATTATTGTGAATTTATGCGAATCATTTCCAGTTGGATTGCGCCCAGCCGGGCAACTGCGAAAGCCGCCATGGATTTTAACTTTATAATTGAATCCATTACTTAAGGAACGTGCAGCAGGCGTCTTGCCAAGATTTCGATGTATTAAAGTGTTGGCTCAAACCTCTAAAGGGGTACCGCTTGGCTAACTCTACAGTTATCCGCCTAGAACAACAACAGCAACAGCAACAGCAACAACAATAATAATAATAACACCAAAAACCAACAAACCCAACACTGATTGCACGGGTGTCGATTGGGTGGTGCGCGGAGGGGATGGGAGGGAGGGGTGGTGTGGTTCAGTGTGGTTCGGCGAATTAAGTTTTTGGTTTGTTGGCTACACAAAAACCTCGAAATAAGTTTTAATTACGGGCATATGATGGTGGCCGATAATACGATGAGAGCGCCAAAAGTTTGCAGCCAAGGCAACCGGCGACGCAACGGCGACGGCGACGGCAGACGGCAGCGGCAGCGGCGTCGATGCCGTTGACTGACTGAAAAATTCTATTATAATTAATAGCAGAAAATTATGAAATTAATGCAAGACACCCACACCCATACACACCCAATACAGACGCACACACACACACAGCTAAATTGGATTCATTAAAAATGAAGTGGGTTTCCTGGGCTAAAGGCTTATCCCAAACAAATTACAAATGCTGCATGAAATGCACAACGTGCCACAAGGCGGCGACCAGCAGGCGGCGGGTGGGGCAGGGCAACTCAGCCGGAGTAAAGTCAAAGGTTTAACGCGAGATGGACAGTGCTAAGCCAAAGGGTTGGGCTGATGGGATTTCCCCCAAATCCAATGGCTATAATAATGGGTTATATAAAACAAAATGTTAAAGTGATGAGGGAAACGGATTAGAACTTGATTGCAGCAACTTCAAATACGATTCAAGACTTCACTGATTGCAGCCAAATAAATGAGCTCAATTTGCCTGAGGGGCAGTTGAGGGGCGGGGAAGGTTATGGTGGGGGGTAGAGTGGGTCTTATCAGGGCTTTATCAGTAAATAAATTGAAAATTTCAAATTTCAAATTCCAAAGAAAAAGGGAAACATTTCGTAATAAACTTTAAGACAAAGCTTTTTTAATCCTCAAGACAAACTATGACAACAACAAAATAAGCTGAGAAGAGTTCTCAACGTCAAAAGCAGTTCACAAGCACAAAACAATGAAAATAAGGATATTTTTTATGTCCTGTTCAGCTCTGTTGGAATTATGCAACTACAAAACAGAAGTTATAACTCCCTGAAGGTTCAGTTCGAGTATAGCTAACATATGATGTATATTCTCTTCCTTAATCGGAAGCAGAACAAACTGGAATTGCACCTATTTTGCTGTCTAAAGATACTTTATGTACTTAAGATAATATCGGAGAGGGATAGGTCGAAGAACCGAAGATAATGACACAGATAACTTCAACATCCTTTAGCAAACCATTTCATCCCATAAGAGATTCTAGCCCTGTTTTCGTTTCTTCAATTAGAATACAACCAACATGATTCTAATGTACATTTTCTTCCTTAATCGGAAGCAGAAGAAACTGGAATTACATCTATTTTGCTGTCTAAAGATCCTTTATGAACTTGAGATAATATCAGAGATAAGTCGAAAAACCTAAGATAATGTCACAGATAACGTCAATATCCTTTAGCAACATCCATTTCATACTATAAGAGATTCTAGCCCTGTTTTCCCTTCTTCAATTAGAATACAACCAACATGATTCTAATGTACATTCTCTTCCTTAATCGGAAGCAGAACAAACTGGAATTACACCTATTTTGCTGTCTAAAGATACTTTATGAACTTAAGATAATATCGGGGATAGGTCGAAAAACCTAAGATAATGTCACAGATAACGTCAATATCCTTTAGCAAACCGTTTCATCCCATAAGAGATTCTACCCCTGTTTCCCTTCTTCAATTAGAATACAACCAACATGATTCTTCCTTAATCGGTAGCACAACAAAATGGAATTACACCTATTTTGCTTTCCAATCATACTACAAATCCTTTCATACTAAAGATACTTTATGAAGTTAAGATAATATCGAACATAACTTCAATATCCTTTCGCGGACATTTCTAGTTCTAGTCCTGTTTCCTTCTTCAGATGAAATCTAAGTTTCCAATATGATTTCCAGATATTTTCTGTCTTCTAATCTTACTACAAATCCTTTCACCGTAAAGATACTTTATGATAAGCATTAAGATAATATCAAAGATTAACTTCAATATCCTTTAGATATTCAGACATTTCATACTATAGGAAGTTCTAGTCCTGTTTGTCTGATTCAGTTTGAGTATCTCAGATGCAAATATGATTCTGATTTATATACTCTCTTTTCTTCAAAAGAAGAATTAACTGGAATTACATCTATTTTGTTTTCACACAAAAGATACTTGATAAGTCAGAAAACCAATCAGTCTTTAAGAGATTCTAGCCCTGTGTCTCTAGTTGGAGTATATCTGAGTCACCAATATGATTTTGAGATATATTCTGTCCTCTAATCGGAAGAAGAACAAAGATTTCACAGTAAAGATTTCATACCATATGAGATGATAGTCCTGTTTCCCTTCTTCCGTTGGAGTATATCTTAGTTCCCAACAACAACCTGGAATTACATCCTTTTCCTTTCCAATCATACTACAAATCCTATCATACTAAAGATACTTCATGAACCTAAGATAATATCCAAGTTAACTTCAATGTCTTTTAGCCTTATTTGATACTATATGAGATTCTATCCCTGTTTCCCCTGTTCTGCTGGAGAATATCTTCGTTGAAGTTTATCCAAGTTGCCAATTTGATTCTGATGGCATCTTTCCTTTAACCGAAAGAAGAACAACTGAATCTACTACAAATCCTTTTTATACTAAAGGGACTTCATGAAGATAATAATCAAAGTTAACTTTAATATCTTTTAACCTTATTTTTTCCTATAAGAGTTTTTATTCCTATTTTCCTGATTTCCAACTCTCTTCAGATTGAGCAGCGTCTGAGCATACTTCGAATTCCCAGAGATAACACCTAACTCTATATATTTAATCAGATTTTTTAGCTGTTTAGCATCAATAGCGATAGCTCGTTGTGTAACAGATTGTTTTAATTAGAGGTAAACGTGCATTGTTCTACGGCTTTCGCATACTTCTTCCATGGAAAGTGTGAGCCAAATATGCTAGAGTTAGAAAACATACAAATTCCATTCATGCCTTGCCAGAGTAGAAATTTACAACGGAATCCACTTTGTAGGTGCCACGTGTCAGGGTGTCTGGAAGTCTGGGTGTCTGTCTGACGTGTCTGACGCTTCATTGTATCAGGCTCTTATCCAGAGTCTATACATATTAGTGGGAATTTCAAGTTTTCACGCAATTTTTCATACTAATTACCAAGCAATTTAGTTTTGTGTTTGTTTGCAATGAAAGATGCGACTGGTGGCAGTTGATTGGCATTGGCAGGCGGCAGGCAGCGGCAGTCAGCGGCAGGTGGCCGCCTCATTAGTGGCTTAACTTGGTGTACAAAATGCCGCACTTATGGCAAATAGAAACGACAAGAGGCAGCCAGCATGAAACATGAAAAAGCAGCAGGAACAACAGGGAGGGCAGCATCAAATTGACACTTAACCAAAGCGCAAAGTGTTGGCTGGCATTGAGGCCAGACAAGCAACCAGAAGCAGCAGCAACAGCAACACCAGCAACACCAGCAACAACAACAATAAGCAGCCACACGTTGACCAGCAGCCAAATGCAGAAGAAACAACAGCAACAACAACAATCAGAAGGCAAAGAGAACAACATTGGCGCTGGTGACTGAGCAAACAAAGAGGAGAAGGAACGAGGACGACATCGACAACGACAACGAAGCGAACACACACACACACACACACACACACAACCAGAGGGAGATACACATGCGAGTGGCAGCAACAGAGTGGCAAGCAACATTGCTGCCTGTCTGCCTGCCACATATCAGTCAGAGGACCAAGTACCACAGCCCAGAGCCGAGAGTCCACTGTCCAGAGTCAGATTCAGAGTCAGAACGAAAGTCAGCAGCAGCAGGACGAAAGTCGTGGGTAGCCTTTAAAGTCGGGGGCACTTGTTGGTGTCCATAAGCTGGCTGGGCAAACAAGCAAACAAACCCAACTAACAAGCCATAAGATGACAGCCTGCCAGTGACAAATTGTGCCAAATCGAAATGGTAAACAAATGCCCAGCCTGGCAGCCTGTATGCCAGGGATCACTCATTCCAGGAGGACGCACAACATCCTTGTGTTTCTTTTCTTTTATTCCATCATCTTTTCGCTCTATTCTTTCTATCTGACTGACTGCCTGCCTGTTAGACTGGCTGACCCCGCTATTGTATTGTATTGGCCGTATTGGAGTTTGGGGATTTTTTTTGCTGTAGTTTTGGGCCAAAGAAATATGCAAATTTTGCGCACAGCTGTTAATTTGCTAAGCGAACAAAAAATATGAGCAACAATTGAAGAGTCGAAGAGAAGTTGCAGCTAAAGCAAATCGATAGCATTACATTATTTATGCACAGCAATCAAATGTGCCACGGGGCGTATGCGCAATACTACAACGGATGGACCTTGTCCAGGACGATTGCTTTGCCTTCGCTTCTACTTCTGCCTGCCTGCTGCCTGCCTGCTGCCTGCTGCTGCTGCTGCGGCCACTTTGTGCGGCATTAGCTAAACAAATAATCATTACTTTTTCCATTTGTTTTTGAATGCTTGATGTCTGAGCTCCCGCCCAACAAACACACACACACACAGACTGACACACGCACATGTGTGTGTGTGTGTGTGTGTGTGTTGGTGTGTATCGATATCCCCAACTGGCAGGCAAATAAAAATCTCTCACGCATTCGCAGCACGTAGCAAGCGGCTCATGCCCCCTGTTCACGCCCACCACTTGACTAACACTGAGTTACAGCAGTAGCACTTGAGGCACAGTTTCTTTCACCCTACCCCCAACCCCAACCCCACCCCCATGCTGTAGCAAAGTCTCATTTAAAAAAGTATCAATTTCATTGTTACGCGCACTCGATTTTTTCATTTCTTTTCCTTTGCTGCTCTGTTTTCGATTCTCTATATAATACTCTTACCGTTGACCTTAGAATATTATATCATTTCGCAGTAACAAAGAACAGTTGCAAAATTCTCGGGAAAACGTTCTCTGTGTGTGTGTGTGTGTGAGGAAAGTATTGCAATGGGGAAAATGATGGAGAGAGAGCATAATGCAATTTACCTGGAAAAAAGCAAACAAACAGTTGCAAAATCCGTTTTTAATGCGATCAGTTTTTCCAGGGAAAACCCTGATGGGTTCATGGATAATTGAAGATACCAATTTTTCAATTACGTCTCATATTTTCAGCAGAATACTTGATTTGGCTTCTAGTTCAACTATCAACGCAAAGGAAAGCCAATTGAATTGGAAACTGAAACTCAGCTCAGATGCTTCTCGGAAAATATATTCCAATTTGCACTGCAATCCAATTAAAATATTCCAGTTTGCACTTTAGTTGAATTCTTTCCGGGGAAATATGCTTTTCACTTTTCAGTTTTCCCCTGAAATATTTAACTTTAATGCTCGCACTTTCTTCTCAGAAATCCTTTCAAACATGTTTTAGACGTGGCAAAAGTTATTTTTCAATGGAAAAGTAACTTGTCTGTGAAGTGTATACAGCATTCGTTGTGTTTGCTGGCAACGTATTTTTCTTATTCTGTGCCTTTGCTTTATTTTCATTTGGCGTTGCAAAGTGAAATAAATTTTGAACGCCAATTGCAGGGGACCCCCAGAAGACCAGAGCAATATTGGGAAAATGTTTCTCGTCTCGGGCCAGCATGAAAATTATTGGCCAGTCATGACGTGAGTTTCGAGTTTTTCCTCATTTTCCTCTCATTGCGTTGCGTTGCGTTTGCGTTTGCGTTACGTTACTTTCTTATATATGTATATTACGTAAGGTCCTTTGACTTTTGCATAAAATTTCAATAAGACGACGCTGGCAAATGAGTTTCCAAACTGTTTCCCATAGATTACAAATAGTTTGGATTTTATTTTTCGGGCTCTTTGATGCTTCGCTTCTTTGTTGCTTTTTGTTGCTTTTTGTTGTTGATGGTTGTATTGTTAGTCCCTGGTGGCAAATTTGGAGCTAATCCCGTGCTCCAGCTGGACTGAAGGGATAATGCATCATTTGTGGTCAAAATGGCAAACGCGTTAAGTTTTTATGGCCAGCGACTTTTTGGATCTAGACCAAAATCAACTCTTTGTGTGTGCGTGTGTATGCTCTATGTGTGTGTGTGTGTGTGTGTGTTTATGCTTTGCTCTGCTCGTTTGCTTTGTACTTTATTTTATCGCTGTTGGCAGCCACACCAAAAAACCAAAACAACAATAAAAACAGTCAAAAAGCACTCGAAATGCCAAATGAGCTGCTGCACAGGCCACCACCTAAACCCAAATCCAAACTGAATCCGAGACCCAACCCGGACGTACACCCTCCCTTCGCCGTCAAGCGTCTGTCCATGATACGCCTCCTATTTGCCTAATGGGCCCCAAAAGTGAGGGCCACCGCCCCACCGCCAGCTCCAGCGCACCTTTGCAATTAATCCGCGCCCAAGCCCGAGCCCGAGCCACGCCTTCAGTTTCAGTTTGACTGCGGCTAAGGAATGCCAGCAGAGCTTTGTCTCTTTCGCCTCTAAACCTTACCTTGTACCTTGTGGACCCGCTCGCAGTTCGCGCTCCCATCTCCCATCTCCACGGCGACTCCTTCGGCCATGCCGCGCGTTTCCCACGAGTTTTTCATAAACAAAACCGGAAAATCTGCTGGCTGCCAGCAACAGCAGCGAAACATTTGAAGCACCCGCTCCTCCATAGCCACTGCAATTTGGCAGCGATTTTGGTTGCCATCTCCATCTCCACATCTCCACATCTCCATCTCTATCGTGAGTTTCCATTTCCATTCCCAGTTTACAGTATACTGTATACAGTACTCAGATCTGAGATCTCTCCTCCACCTACCCCCAGGGAGAAGGTGAGGAGTGCCAGCAATGCCGGCTGCTATTTTCGGTCTCAAGTGACAAATATTAGAGCAGTCTTTATCGCTAATTAGACTTTGTAGCCGTAAATCTGTTGTCATTTCTTGTTGTTGCTCTTTCAATTGTTGTTAATGTATTTGTTGTTGTTCCTCTTGTTGTAATTCTCGTGGCCAAAGCCAACAGACCACGGACAACCCTCATCCCCTCCGTCCCGTCTTATGCCCAGCCGTGCTCTGCGTCCCGTTCAATCCACGCATTGAGTGAGAGGCATGCGGCATGCGGCATGCGGCAAGTGGCATGCGGCATGAGGCATGAGCCAAATGCGTTTCAAAGTTTGCCAAGTTGCACAAACTCATGCCGGAAGCATTCGGGACTCTTGAGACTTGAAATTGAGCAGCCGCGCACCAGAGTCTCGTACTCGTATGGGAAAAGGACATGGCGAATATGTAGATATATTGTATGTAGATGTCTACAACTACTACGAAATTAGTCAAGTGCTTGTCTCTGTGTGTGTGTGTGTGTGTGTGTGTGTGTACTTATAGAACAACTATGCATTGATTGCCGAGGAGCGAGAACTTATAAAAGAAATTAATGGAAGCAGCTTCAACTTCAAGTGAAATAAACAATGTACATCGATTGCAAGACATCAGGAGATTAATAGTCAGCCGGAAGGATCGAGTCTATATATAAACAAGATTATTCTAATTACAGCCTGGAGTTCAAAGTTTTGAGAAGCGCAGAGAAAGGCGACTGATTAAAGGCAGCGCTTCGCTGGAATGACAATAAATTAGAGGACATGAAAAGGTTGTCATAAGGGAATTACAAGCTCAATCAGAGCATAATTTAGAGAAGCGCAGAGAGAAGTCCTTAGGTGGGAATGTACTTTATTAATAGTTAAGGAGAAAGGTAAAGAAATGCTTCAACAGTTGCCTGGCAAGATTAAAGGTAGCTCCTGCTTCTAAAGGACAATATTTAAGCCATGAAAAGGTTTTCATAAGGGACGATAAACTCAATTCGAGAAGCGCAGAGAGACGTCTATAGGTGGAAATATATTTTCTTAATAGTTTGATATATTAATAAGGAACTAGAAAGATAAGAATATACACTCTACAGCTGCCTGGCAAGATTAAAGAGACCTCCTTGCTGGAAAGACAATTAGTTCAAGGCAAGAAGAAATTGTCATATGGAAAGAGAAGATCCATTAGAGAAGACTTTAGAGACGCACAGAGATAAGTTTATAGGTGGATATACAATTTCTCAATAGTTAAGGAGATTTAGAAGGAACTAGAAAGATAAGGAAAAACTCTCAACAGTTGCCTGGCAAGATTAAAGGTAGCTCCTGGCTAGAAAGTCAATAAATGAAAGTCATGAAAAGGTGGTCATAGGGGTAGAGAAGCTTAGTTAAAGAAGCGCAGAGAGAAGCCAATAGGTGGATATACATATTCTTAATAGCTAAGAAGATTTATAAGGAAGTACAAAGATAAAGAAATGCTCTTAGCAATCGCCTCCCGACTATGGAGACGAATATTTCAAGACATTTTCAAGGTTGTCAAATGGGAGAGAGAAGCTTTTGATATGAACTCAATTAGAGAAGCGCAGAGAGAAGTCCTTAGGTGGAAAGCTAAGAAGATTTATAAGGAACTAGACAGAAATGTTCCAACAATTAACTGGCAAGATTATAGGTAGCTCTTAGCTGGAAAGACAATAGACTCAAGACATGGATGGTTGTCAAATAGGAGAGAGAAGCTTTTGATATGAACTCAATTAGAGAAGCGCAGAGAGAAGTCCTTTTGTGGAAAGTTAAGAAGCTTTATAAGGAACTAGACAGAAATGTTCCAACAATTAACAGGCAAGATTATAGGTAGCTCTTAGCTGGAAAGACAATAGACTCAAGACATGGAAGGTTGTCAAATAAGAGAGAGAAGCTTTTGATATGAACTCAGTTAGAGAAGCGCAAAGAGAAGTCCCTTTGTGGAAAGTTAAGAAGCTTTATAAGGAACTAGACAGAAATGTTCCAACAATTAACAGGCAAGATTATAGGTAGCTCTTAGCTGGAAAGACAATAGACTCAAGACATGGAAGGTTGTCAAATAAGAGAGAGAAGCTTTATAATATTTATTTTTATTTATTTTATTTATTTAATGTCAACTATTAGCAGTCGACCAGAAAATTACAATTTTTAATAAAAATTAAAATTTAAAATATATTTTAAATTTAGAATGAAATAATTAAGTAAAAAATTAAATTTAAATTTAATATCTGGGGTGTTCAAAATAAGAATATTAAATGATCCAACATTTGTTGCGAGGATTGGGAAAAACCCAGAAAAACCCAATCAGATCACTGTTATTAGTAATAAAATTTAGTGCAAGTTACTACGTGCTAAAAAGTTAAGAATATGGTTCTTAATCGTATCAAAAGAGGACTCTGAGTTGAAGACTCGGAAAAGTCTGTTATAGTCAACACAGAGAACTCGAAAAGGTTCATGCAGAGAGTAGTTAGTATTACGAGTATTTAGAGAGATCGGTGTAAAGTTACGGGTACGTCTCAAAGGTACAGAAAAGTTAATTTGGCTCAATAGTAGAGATGAGTCAATTTTGCCAATTATTAATTTATGTAAAAATAGAACTCCCAACATCATGCGACGGTTAGTAAGAGATGGGAGGTTAATTAATTGCAATCTACTAGTGGTATGGAGGCAAATCAGTACCTGGAACCCAGTTAAAGCCGCGAAGAGCAAAAAGAAGAAACTTCTTTTGAACAGACTCAATTCTGTCTTGGTGTACCGAATATTGAGGAGACCACACACAAGATCCGTATTCCAGAATAGGCCGAACAAGTGAAGTATATAGCAGCTTAGTCGTATAAGGGTCGTCGAATTCCTTAGACCATCGTTTGATAAATCCAAGAGATTGAGTCGCCTTGTTGACTGTAAGCGCGATATGTTTGTCAAATTTTAATCTATGATCGAGAAGAATTCCCAAATCGGTGACACAGTCTAATCTCTCAAGAGAAATCCGGTCGAGCATGTAATTAAATGTGTGAGGCGTGCTTCTATAGAATGACATAACCTTACATTTAGAGCAATTCAGAAACAACAAGTTGCATTTACACCAAGCAAAAAACAAATCCAGGTCCGATTGCAATAAATAAGGAGAGTTTTTGTCATTATAAGATAAGCACAGCTTCACATCATCGGCGTACATTAGTACATAGGAGTGAAGGAAAATAGACGGGAGATCATTAATATAAAATATAAACCCAACAGAGAAGCGCAGAGAGAAGTCCTTTTGTGGAAAGTTAAGAAGCTTTATAAGGAACTAGACAACAATTTACTGGCAGGATTATAGCTAGCTCTTAGCTGGAGAGACAATAAACTCAAGACATGGAAGGTTGTCTCATAAGAAGAGAAGCTTATAATATAAACCCAATCAGAGAATACTTCTGAGAAGCGCAGAGAAAGGTCTAAAAGTGTACGTGTATATTCTCAACAGTTAAAAATATTCATAAGCACGCAGAATGTCTCAGCAATGGGAAGCACAAACTGTCATTAATTGCGTGGAAAGTCTAGAGAAAGAAAACGCAAGGAATATATCCTTGACTGAAAAGAAAGTGGGAAAGGGGAACAAAGGAGAAGTAGTAAGTATTATTATCAAGGCTGCAAGCAATAGTTCTCGCGTAGAACTTAATTACATATGCACACACGTGTTTATATATACATTGAGTCCTTGATTGACCTTATGGCAAGGTCGCATGAAGCGCTACAGTTATTAAATATGCAATAGGGTTTAATTGCAGTGATTAAAAAGTCTCGAGTTGCGATTATTGATGATTGGCTTGTGGAATGTAATTAAATGGATTTAAGCATTCAATCAAAGTTTTAATTAATATAATAAGGCTGAAGACGAAAGAAAACGCAGAGCAGCAGAAACGAAACTATAATATAATCAGAGCAGAAGTTTGCTTTCAAGACCAGAACAGACCATACAATATCAATTTGAGGCAAAGTTAACTCCTCAAATCTTGCCCAGAGCGGCAATTAGTTGTCTGAGCATCGCTTAGAGAGCTCCAGCTCCAGCTCCAGCTCCGTCTCACAGCTCCACTCGATGTGAATTTAAGTCGTAGTCGTAGTGCTAGTTGGCTTGTAGAGAGCATAGCATTTCCGCTTTCAAGTACTATTTTGTACACATTTTCATTATTCTTTTGGCCACAAAACAAGCAAACAAACAACAACAACGAGAACAACAACAACAACAAGTACAATAAGGATAACAAGAGGAAGAGATATAAGTACTATTATTGCGCCACATGCGACTGCAATGGCAGCTAACTACGAAAAACAATGGACTTGGATGGCATCCAGCTGCCATTCATGTTGGATTCAATGGAGTTTTTGGGGTATCGGGCGCGGCAAAGTTGGATTCGATACGAGTGGCATTAAAAAAGAGCACGATTATACGAATTTTTATGGCACATATGAGACTAATAGATAAATGGAACTGTGCATACTTCAGCAGCAGCTGCTTGCCAAGAAAATAGAAGAGAAAAAAGCAACCAACAAAATGTTCCCTCATGTTGTTGCGAGCCTTGTGGCAATTTATGCGGCGCAGTGTTGCATTAAATGTACAGTCAAATGCTTGAGTTAATAAAAAACAGAGACGACTTCTCAGACTTCTCAGACCTCTCAGAGAGAATGCGAACAGATGAAATCCTTCAAAACCAGGAGGCCTAAAACTTGAAGTGTGGCATCAAATGAAGCATGCCTTTCGAGGTAATAAGCGCTTGAGTTCCTGCGTTTTCTTTCCTTCTTTTTTTTGAGTGAGCTTCGGGGGGGCCAAGTCAAGCGCAACCAAAAACTTAGTTAAATGCGGCTGAAACAGCACACACACACACACACACACGTAGAGAGAGAGAACACTTGTATATGTATGATAAATAGCTTTCAATTTATATGCCTCGAGGGCGGCCCATGCCCAAAGTTGGGGGCCTTAAAGGTGTTCAAGGGTCATTTATCAGGCAGAGCGGCAACATTTAGCGCTGGCTACATAGGTGTACGCATGTGTGTGTATCTGTGTGTGTGTGTGTGTGTGTGTGTGAGCGACAAGGAAAATTTATGCGCCCTCGTCGCACCTACCTACCGAGCAAACCCAAAACTGGATATGGATACGTACATGGAGTCGGACCAGAGACCACTCGAGTAGTGGCGCATTCATTTCGATCTGAAAGTGAAAATCATTTGCAATTGTGGCAGGCGGCGGTGACTACCGTTACTTGTAATGGATGCCATAGAGCGGTCGAAATTACTTTAACCCAACAGAGTCAGAGCAGGAGCAGGAGCAGGAGTCGGTGCCAGCGTCAGCGGCAGCAGCTGCGTCTGCGTCTGCAGATGGAATCTGGTGCTGCTCTTCCTGGAGCCGGAGCAGGAGCTGTTTGAAGGAGGCTTAACGGCATGGGGAGCCAAGGAGTGTACCTGTTAAATGAGTGAGTAAATGTGTAGCTGTCGACAGGTGTGCAAGTAATTACACACACACACACACACAGCCATAGACACACACACACACACACACACACAAACATAAGAAACCTTTGCATACGGGCCCACACAATTTATATTTGCTAAAGTTTCGTCTGCTGCCAGTGCCTGCAATGGCGGCATTTGAGGGTTAGCTGGAGGTGGGAAGGGGAAGAGGACGTGGTGTTGGGAGTCAGGTTGAAGGAGAAATGGTTTAGACATCCTTTTGCCTCGTCAAAGTTAATTAATTTGCAACCCTACAAGCGGCGACAAGTGGCGAAACTCTTGCGTAGTATCGCATCTAGTTAAACCTTGTGGTTCACTTCAGTGCCACGGTTCAAGCTGTGCCACGCCCACAAATCTGTGGCCCAGGGCAACAGGTATTTATGAACCATAAACTCAAATAAATCATATGCATAAATTCATACTCCAGATGGCAGCTATGGCAATTCCACTTGAAATTACCCATCAACTCCAACTCCTTCCTACTTTTCAACTATTTTATATATTATGCACAACAATGCAGACTCTCTTATAGTACTTAAAACTACTTATATACATACATATATCTATGTATAAACAGGTATACATATATGTAAAGAGATATGCATATAGTATATATTCAGGTGTAGTATATATAATAAAAGTTTAGCTCGTTTTGTGCTATGCAAAAGTGCGTGCAATGCACTGAGAGGTTTTAGGGCAAAAAGGATACGTCAGGGCAGGTGATATATATATATATTTATATATATATAGTACATACATATATACACAACACATAAAGACAATACTTTCTTTATTAACTATCTGTTAAACTAAATAATATGATAAGTTAACTTGCTGAAAGATAATTATCTTTAAGCAAATATCAGGAATCAGTGAAATGTGAAAGCAAAATCCTGCGGTTGGAGTCCTTTCAGTCTCCCTATGAGTAGCTTCTTGTCCTAGAAGTTACCTGGGAGAGAGGTTCCCTACCCTGGGAAGGCCTTACCCTGTGCTTAGTTACTACTTGCTATTTAATATCATCTCCTGCACTGTAGTTCCCATGGAAGCCTATTATTGCGCATATAGAGGGATAATCTCCCGGAGCAGCTTCTACTGGAAGCGCTAAAGCACCTCAATGTGGGTGTACGAATACGTAAATATGACTAGAAAACAAAGCGCCTTGCATATCCGGATATTCTTTGCTAAACGCAGTTAAGCACTAGCTCATAGGACGCAGTAAAGTCGTACGAGCTTTCTGTTGAAATCTTCTGCGACGGAACACGGCAGCCCCACGAGTCTCGTATCTAGCATTAGTTCTACATATGTGATTGGTATAGGAATGAAATACTATATATATATATATATATATATGGTGATTCATATATAGTAAGTTTCTTCAAGGTAATTCATAATATATATACCTAAATGTAAATGCCTAAACTTCTGCTAATGAAGTTTTCTTTTGTATCGAGTCGCTAGCTCAGAATATCCCTTCATAAAAGCCCTTCGAGCTGAAGTACTTTGGTATAAGAGTTCGTATTATATATATTTGAAACAAAAGATAATACTTTCAAATAAGATTAACAAATTTAATTCATTCACATTTAAATTACGATGTATTCTTTATACTTTCTTTAGAACTTTCTTTCGAACGCTTAAACCCTAAACCCAAAAGTTACTCAAGAAACTCTTTTCACTTGATGTAAAAGCCATAAAAGAGCTGCAACTTCTACTTTGTACAAGAACATATGAACTTGTCTGGAATCGATGTACTTAGTATCCAAGATATATAGTTAAATTTGTATAATTATAATTATATTTGAATTAAAACTTCAATTTGTAAGGCCTCGGGAGATATAATATCGAATAAAGAGGTGAATACGATGGGTTTCCATCCATTGTTTTATCCACAAAGAAAAGCCCGAAGCTAAACCAACTATCGAGGACATAGTTGAAAGACTGATTCTATATAAACTTATATATAATATACTTATATATAATATAGCTTTCTCTATAGAAAGTTCAACTCATTTGATGACAAAGTCCTTGCCATTTTATAAAGAGCTTGGGGAAGGGGTTTGGTCAGAGAGGCAACTGTGTTTTATACTCTCATTATCGAGGCTATTATGAAATGTTTCAAGGATTGAATGCTTTGGAGTATAGTGTGTGTATATAGTTCGTACTTTGTAGAAATCGGAAGTTGATCTGATTTGAAATTGAAATCCTTGAGAGAGGAAATTTGTATTCAGTTGACGATTTTTAATGGAATCACTGGGAAATTTGTTGCATTTGCAGCGTTGCAGCGTCAATTGAATTGAATTTGTGCAACAAATCAAGTAAGCAACTTAACAGCTAAACAACAGCCCCAAAGCAAAGCACAGACACACACACACACACACACACACGCACAGACATAGACAGACGAACACTTACACACACTTACACACACACTTATATACACTTACAGCCCAGAGCCATCAAGAATGGTTTTGACCCCAATCGAAGGGTGCCGGACAATGCATACACACAGCTAACACACAACTCACCCACAGATCAAGCACACCGACTCACACACACACACACACACACACACACACGTACACAGACATATACATGTATGTGCCCACATCCTTACGAAACGGAGGCAATCAATAGCAAGGAATGCGAGGCAGAAGAGCGAGAGCAAAAAATGCACAAGCGCTTTGCCTTTGTGCGTTGGACACCTCGAACAGAAGGTATCCCCGGATGCCCGGATCTCGCCGCCACCCCGTATCCGTTGCCACTGCTGAAGTGCAGCTATAAAATACTAATCCGCATCAAATGAATGCTACATCAATCTTGTGTCGGGCGCAGGCAGCAACGATTGCGGCAGGTGCGTTAGAGCACACAGCGGGGCCAAGAGACGTGGGGGGAGGAGAGAGGCCAAAGTCCTGGCAAATGGCAACTGGGAACTGGCAGGCGCCACTTTAATTTTGTTACTAAGCCCGGGCCACAGTTGACAGGCAGTCAGTCCACCGGCGGCAGCTACGACAACGACTATGGCAATGGTACTGCTAGTGGTGCCACTGGCTGTGGCAGTGGCAGTGGCAAGCGGCAAGCGGCAAGTGGCATATGCCGAGGAGGAGCCGCTCAAAAGTCATTTCCGCAAACGTTGTCAGCGGCAGCAGCAGGGGGAGAGGACACATTCGTAGACGAGACGACGCATACGTCGAGGACAAGAACAAACAGGCAGCAAAAACTAGGGATTAGGGATTTGCGTGCACATAAATGAATTTTGTGTACGCAGCCGCCAGCCAGCAGCTCGTGGAGCACAAAACGCACATGGAGATACGAATAGGAAGAAAGCAACAAAAAAAAAGAAAGAAATGGGAAGAAAGTAGGGAGCTGGAGCTGTAAGCAGGTTGGCATACCAAATGGAGATGGAGTTTAAGCCCAAAGTAGCAGCAGTAGGTGGAGGTGGAGGTGGGGGAGGAGCTGCAGCAATTGCAGCTGGCAGCTTTCAGCTCTCAGCTCTCGGCTCGCCGTTATCTACACACGTGCAACATGCAAGCAATGCAACCAATGAGTAAACTTTCCCCCCGCCCCTTCTATGTTTCCCCCTTAAACGTCCTGCTGTTTGCATTGGTGAGCTGCACTACAGCAATTGTTGGCATTACGTGCCACTCTCGATTGCCATTCAATGCCAGGAGGAGCAGCAGCAACAGAGGACCAGGAGGAGCCAGCAATGCAGAGCCGCCAACTATTGAATTACTTTCAACCTGCGACTGCGAGTGCGACTGAAGATTGCACTTGAAATAGGATTCACAGCTCACTCGCTCTCCAAAAGCTTCAGATTTTCAATTTCCGTTTCCCTTTTTCTTCATTTTTTTCCTTTTTTTTGCGCTTTTCTCTCGCCATTTTCTTCTTTTTTTTTTTGAGCCTTTTGCCGCCCGCATCGCCGCTTCGGTTTTTTGTTTTGTTCGTGTCTAAGCAAATGGAATAAGCGCGCTCATTGGTTGGGCTTGTTGCTGATAGATGGATATATGGATAGACGCTTGGATAGATGGATGGAAACCCATGAGGATGTGGACGATTACGGAAATACGCTACACTGAGCAAAGTTGCAGCTTACCAAAAAAAAAAAGTGAAATCTTTTTTGCATAAAGCGAAAGTGATAAAAAAACTGATCGAATGGGCGGGAAAATATTGAAAAAATGAACAAACAGAGAAATGAAGAGCTTAAGGAATGCCGAGATGAAAAGCATATTATGAACAAAAGGCAAGATATCCAAAAGGAGAGCAAAGTTACAGAGGAGAAATGGGAAAAGGGAAGCTCAATGTGTTGCTTGAAAGGGAAGAGTATAAAAACCAATAGAAGATCTGAGGAATGGGAGTTAAATGATATAGGAAACAGGGCAAAGAATTCAGCGAATGTCCAGATGAAATAAGAAGATCTCTCTTAAGGAAGGAAAATTCTATAGCAGAACAGGAAAAAGTAAAGCTCAAGGACTTCCTTAAGAAATAGTAAATTGAAAATGGAAGATCTCTCTTAGAAAGGAGTAAAATGAGTTAGGAAAACAGGGGAAAAAAGAGGGTCAAGGAATATCAAGATGAAAAGAAAATTAAGATCTCTTAAAAGGGAGCAAAGTTGCATAGGAAAAAATGGAAAAGTAAAGGTCAAGAAAAGGAGAACATAGCATAAAAGAATAGTCTATTAAAAGAGGAAAATATAATAGATACAAGAACAGGGAAAGAAAAAGCTTAAGGACCGACAAAAAATGGAGTCTTACAAACAAAAAAAAAGATCTCTTAAGAGAGAGCAAAGTTACAGAGGAGAAATGGGAAAAGGGAAGCTCAATGTGTTGCTTGAAAGGGAAGAGTATAAAAACCAATAGAAGATCTGAGGAATGGGAGTTAAATGAAATAGGAAACAGGGCAAAGAGTTCAGCGAATGTCCAGATGAAAAGAATATGAAGATCTCTCTAAAGGAAGGAAAATTCTACAGGAGAACAGGAAAAAGTAAAGCTCGAGGAATGAACTAAGAAAGAGAAAACTGAAAAAAAGCAAGATCTCTCTTACAAGGCAGTAAAGTGAGATAGAAAAACAGGGGAAAAAAGGGGTCAAAGAATGTCAAGATGAAAAGAAAAGTAAGATCTCTTAAAAGGAAGCAAAGTTGCATAGGAAAAAAGGGAAAAGTAAAGGTCAAGAAAAGGAGAACATGGAATAAAAGAATAGTCTCTTAAAAGAGGAAAATATAATAGATAGAAGAACAGGAAAAGAAAAAGCTTAGGGACCGACAAAAAATGGAGTCTTACAAACAAAAAAAAAGATCTCTTAAGAGAGAGCAAAGTTACAGAGGAGAAATGGGAAAAGGGAAGCTCAATGTGTTGCTTGAAAGGGAAGAGTATAAAAACCAATAGAAGATCTGAGGAATGGGAGTTAAATGATATAGGAAACTGGGCAAAGAGTTCAGCGAAAGTCCAGATGAAAAGAATAAAAAGATCTCTCTAAAGGAAGGAAAATTCTATAGGAGAACAGGAAGAAGTTAAGGTCGAGGAGTGAACTAAGAAAAAGAAAACTGAAAAAAAGCAAGATCTCTCTTACAAGGCAGTAAAGTGAAAGATCTCTTAAAAGGGAGCAAAGTAACATACAAGAACAGGGAAAAAAAGCTCAGGGAATGCCAAGAAATAGATAATATTAAAAGCAAAGGGAAGATCTATTAAAAGAGCGTAAAGTGTGATAGAAGAAAAGGATATCTTAAGGGTCTAGAAAGAAATAATATTGAAGAAATGAACAAATCCTTAAAAGGGAGCAAAGTAAGACGAGGAAAAGAAAAGCTCGAGAAATTGCCAAAAAATAGCAGAATATTAAACAATAAAGGAGAGTTCTTAATGAGAGAGAAAAGACAAAAAAAAACCAGACAAATAGAGCTTAAAGAATGTCAAGAAGGAATACTTGATGTTGAAAGTCTGTTTAGAGCTCTCAATTAAGTTGAAATAGTCTCCCTTTGCTGATATTTTATGCAGATTCTTATGATAGAAATACGTGGAAAATAAATAAATACAATTGAAGTGGAGGAAATTTCATAAAGTGCTGCGTCGAGTATCGAGCAAAGGAGTTGGGGCATCATTAAAGATGCCAGTAATTGCATGCCACAAGTAGAAAATATTATCCTTACGATGTCACCTGCCCCCTTGCGGAGCTGTCAACGTGCCTCCACCTGGCATTTATATATTGTAACATACTTATAATATATATGCTTAGTAATAATGTGCACCTGCAGATGATTGCAGAGCATTTGCAACTAGTAGCAACAGACACAGACACAGACACTGCCACTGCCACAGTCATAGTCACAGAGCCACAGCCACACATAAGGAGCAGCAGGAAGAGCAACAACAGCAGCAGCAGCAGCAGAAGGAGCAGTCGTTGCCGACACGTGCATCATTGAAGTTGTCCATGGAATGGCAGCAGCATTTTACACTCTTTGTGACTCCCTCCCCGACTCCTACTCGTCGGTAGTATATCAATCCTTTAAGACGCAACATTCAGTGCCAATCAACAAGTGCGTTCCATCTTGAGCTAAGGCCATCCAACCCAGCATCCAACTGCTCCAACTGAACGGCTCCAGGAGAAAGCAAGAAAGGACTCAGCATATATGCAACAGTGCGCTGAACGCTTTTATTGCTAACCATTTCTTTCAGCTTTTACTTCGGCTTGTCCTTTTTGTGTGTGCGGCAGCAAGGATTTCTTTGGGCATGGGCAACGACACGTTCGACGGGCCTGCCCGGCGCAGGATCCAGGGGAAATGGAGGTAGGTGACTTGGCGCAGAGCTGGGAGAGCGGCACACGGATTGAAAAGAACTCGGCACGTATTTGTCACGTATTATATATTTATAGCAACCAATGAACCGTTGAATGCACGGACGGTCGCTCGGTCGTTTGGTCTGTCGCTCGGTTTAGGAGTAGGAGAGAGCAGAGAGGTGCCAGAGTCAGGGGGAGAGGCAGTGGCAGAGGGAATGTCAGAGGTAGAAAGTATATGGGGAATGCATAAAACGATAGAATTTGCTCATTGCTCATACGCCGCGTGTGCACGCTAGTTGGGGCTTAGTTCAAATTGAATACTTATTGCTGCTGCAGGATGTGCCATGTGAAGTAGGAGTAAAGTACAAGTATATATCTATATAGAAAGATAAAGCTGCTGCTGCTGCTGCTGATGATGCTGATGCCTTCTGCTGCCTCTGCCGTCACAGTTTAATTATAATTTTAATCACTTTTGCAGCAGCGCGACGCGGAAATGAATTTTATGAAGCGTACGCCGAACTGTCGTACCCAACATAAACTGTTGTCAGTCCCACAAATGGGATGGAGATGCGAGATGGGAGATGTTAGGACGAAGGCAGGGGGCAGGAGGAGATGCTAGGACAACCGGACTGACTGACTGTCATGTCAATTCAATTTTCGTGCTTCCGTGCGCGGCGACAAGTTTTAGCCAGAGATTCCCCTCGCGTCGCCCCATCACCCGGTCGCCCTGTGAAATGCCAGTACGGATTGTCAGCCCAACGGCACTTTATGTACATCATCATCATCGTCATCATCAACACCTTTTGCCAGGCGCCATTTACACGCCGTCGTCTATCCTCGTCTCCAGGTCTAATCAGCACAGACAGCCCAGAAAGACGACTCGACTTCAGTTGAGTCTCAGTCAAGTCGAGTTCAGTTCAGTTCAGTTCGGTTCAATTCTGAGATGGCACATATATAATTCTATCTCCGTCTTACGTGCTAGTGCTACTGCTAGTCGTAGTATCTGGGCGGATAAGCGAATCAATTTTAATGCCGCATTTGTTGCATAGATTTGTGACAGCCACAAATGGGGAAATAGCTCAAAAGCAATACAAATACACCAAGTTATCATTTTATATGGTAACAAATTCGATTCGACAATGTCCTGTATCTCTCTGCGCACAGTATAAACTGTAAATAATATATGCAAAAGGACCTCAACACGCCTTCCACACACAACCAGCGGCTATAATCAATATGGAAATAGCCTTCTCTATAACTAATTCAGTGAGTCGCAAGCTAAAAATAAAACAAATATACTTAGAAACATTTCTTACATAACATTATCCTTAAAGGACTTTACTTTCTCATATGAAGAGGCATCGTTTGAGCAGATCTACCTTGTCTAGTCGAATGGTAGGGTATAATTATGAATCTCTTTTGTCCCGGGCAAACAAATTGAATCATATTTTTAACACAGAAAATGAAAATTATAATTGCCAGCTGAACATTTGCAACACGAGCAACTCGAGTCCCACTTTGCTCATTCACATTGCGAATCCCATTCCGAATTTCATTCCCATTCTCATGCCCATTTTTCAGTCCCATTCATGGGTTCATCATCCATTTTGTTATGAATTAAAACGAAGGCGAAGACTGCCCGAGACGAGGCTGCTGACATGTTTTGTCCACAGGCACGCATTCTCTTGCGGCTGCCAGGCAGCGGTCTATCTTGGCCTGCTCTGGCCTGGTCTGGTCTGGTCGGGTCTGGTCTGACTGGCTGGCAAGTTTCCCAACGGCACGCGTTGCCTACTGCTGACTGCTGACTGCTGGCTGCTGCCTGTTACCCATCCCGTGTGTCAGCTGCTGCTGCTTCAGCTTTAGCTTCTGGTGCTGTCGTGCCGACAAGTCAGCCTGCCTGTGTCACTCATATGCGCCGCAAATATCCAACCCCCAGTGCCCATATACCCCTCCCACCACCTACCCCTACCCCTACCCCTGGCTCATTTCACATCCCATTCTCATCTGCCATCCAAAATGTTCGTCGCTGCCACGCACGAACGCTTACTTTGTCGCATGCACAACTTTTGGCTATTAAGTCATTTTTTGGCTTTTTAGATTTGCGACAAATTCTTTGGCTGGCAGCAACAGCAACAACAGCAACAACAGCAACAACAGCGGCAGCGGCAGCAATGACAGTGGCAGCCTTCACTAATTGCCCGCACTCTTGTGGCATTTTTACATAAATTTGTGTGCAAAAATCGTTCTCTGGAAACTTTAAACAGTTTAATGCTGACATGGAGGATGCTAAGCCAAAGAAACACTTTATCATCCATCGTCCAAGTGCCGGACACTGTGCAAGACACAATCGAAGGAGCTGCTGCTGCTGCTGGCTCTGATGCTTCTCCTCCAGAGCACACAACTTCAACTCTTTCATAAGAATTTAGTTGAATGAAGCTTCAAGTGGCAGAAGCAGACAGAGGTGGGCAGCGGTTGGGCGCAGTCAGCCAGGGATGAACATCATCAAGGCACAAGCAGTCCAGCAGTCAGCCAGTTACCAGGAGGAGTAGGAGGAGTAGCTTGTGCCGCAGGCAAGAAACCTTCTATAACAATGACAAGATAATAGAATGGATACAACGAGTGGAGTGCACAACTATAGAATGCTCTCCATGAGCACTCAATATTCAAGATTAATATGGGTAAAATTTTCAAGGAAATGCACTATTATTAACCGATACCCAAGAGCTTACGAAATTTAATCTTCTTATACAACATTTTTCCCTGAGAAAAATGCACTTGCATACACACACACACACACACACACACACAGACATCTCGAAAAGGAAAATCAATACAACAATAAAATAGACATAAACGTAGCATATTATTTGTAAGCCGGTACACAAACTACTTCAATGATATTACGAGTACTCATGCATCCAATTAAAACTCAATTCTGCTCGAAATGGATACTCGAAGTTTTCCGAATGGCAGGGAAAACGCTTCAAGGAAAACAAAGCCATTAGCGTCGGATTAAATGTATATATATATATATATGTATATATGTATATTTGTAGTAACAGCTGAAGTACATGTTAAAGGGCAACGCGTTAACAGTGCCTTAACATTTTGTCTAATTATGCAAGAAAAAAGTATTTTTATTTTGCAGACATCAAAAAGATGTTTGTATAAAGATTTCAAGTAGCTTATCTACTGCATAGTTTTCTCAAAGATAAAGAAAACTCCCAATTAGTATACATATATATGTATGTGTGTATGTGTGTTCGTTAAGAGTTCAAAGGGTACCCACATACGGTGTTAGAAAGTGGAGAAACCCTTATTGAAGCATTTGTTTCATTCAAAGTGTATGGAAGAAAAACTTGGCTCAACATTGAGTGACAAGACAAACAATAGCCAGGACGAGATCTACTGCTACTGGTCTCGGCTATGTTCTGGTCCGCTCTGCTCTGCCGCACCATTGGGCACTCGACTGCTAACTACAACCATTCCAACTCCCATTTCCCAACTCGGAGTGCCCACTCCCTGGCCAAGTGAAAAGTGAAAAGCAAGATTTGTCACGCACTGATGCGTCTTTAAGCGTTTTAATTACCCACGAACGAACGAGCCAACGAACGAATGAACGAATGAGCGAATGAGCAAGTGAACGAATGAACGAACGAATGAACGAACGGGACAACGAAAACTTTAGCATAATATGCAAACCAGGACAATAATTCACTTTGGCAGTTGGCTAACTTGCCTGTCCGGGCTCCTTTTGCAGAGCAACCCCCAACCCCCAACCCGCTTACTCCAGGCAAAACCCAATCTCAATCCTCAATCCAAGTGCAAACCCCAGCCTGACCAAGCGAACCACCCACCCACCTGAACTGAACTGGCCTGACTGAATGGGTCTCTCGTGGTGGCAAGCGAGCTCGCAGCAGCAGCAGCAGCAACAGCAACTGGACATTTGCAGTTGCATTTGTAATTTGCATTTTGGTGCTGTGGCAATTAATAGCGCAGACGTAAACAAAACAGAGCACAGGACTAAGGACTAAGGACAATGCTGGGGCTATCAAAATGCAAAGCAGCCCAGGCAGGTAATGAAAATGCTTAATGGCTTGCAAAGTGTCACAGTGGCTGCGCCTGTGGATTGGCAAATGGCAAATGCAAATGCCCAACTTGCAACTCGCAACGCGCAACTTGCAACTTGCAACTTAAAGCGCGTTAAATTCAACTTGAAAACTGCAACAGCCAGCGGCAACAAAGGCATGAAGGAATGCTACCCAGGGTGTCACTACTTCCTCCAGATGTGTGTCTGTGTCTGCGTGTGTGTGTGTGTGTGTGGATTTCGAACTTGGAATTGGCAGTGAAGTGAAGTGCGCAGCTCAGCGCATAAAAAGTCAATTAAAAGCGAAGCCAGTTTCCAGTTGCTATTGCAGCTGCGCTCAGTTTGAGTTTTGTGAGTCTCTGTCTGAGTGAGTGTCCGTCCATCTATCTGCACCACACCCTCACCCCCACCCCCTCTTCTCCTCGACACAACTAAAACTCACTGTATGTGTGTGTGTGCGAACTTCAAGTGCATGAGTGTTGGCCAGCGCTTTTAGCAGAATAAACAGTGAAAGTTGCGCAAAAAGGACACGCCAAGACACCAAAGAGGGCAAAGAGACAGACAGCGGACAGACTGAGGGGCCATAGATAGAGATGGTGATAGTAATAGAGATAGAGATAGATATAGACAGTGCTTCGCATGTCGGACCTTTGAACGTGTTGAACTTTCAAATGGCTTTGCGCGCGGCTGGCAGCTAATGGCATTACACCACCCGCTACCCGTTACCCGTTACCCGCTACCCGTTACCCGCTACCAGTTACCCGCTACCAGTTACCACTTGGCCATACTCCTACCCAGCGTAGACCACCTTAACCCAATCTCTAACCCATTCGTTGCATACAAAGAGCGTGCAAAGAGGCTAAATTCTAACCGTACGTCTCTCTATGTCCGTGTGTGTGCGTATGTCCTTTTTATCCTTCTGCGTTTGTATGTATGTGTGTGTGTGTGTGCGTATGTATACGCGTATGCAATTAGAGTGACGCACGCTTTATTGATGCGAGCGCCATTTGGCATGCATTAGAAGTAGCACAGTCCAAGGTAAAATATCAAAGTTGAAGTGCCATTTTTATGACACTGCCTTCCACAGAGTCTTCCAGCTATTTCTTCAATGTTAACCCGCTGTTATGGCAAATAAATCATAGTTTGCTCCTTGTTATCCTTAAAGTAGTTCCTAAATTTGTTGCACATTTTACCTCCACATTATTTAATTATGCTAATATATTTATCATTTCTTAAAAAAGTTCTACAATTGTGCTACGCTTTCACAATTTCTCACTCTTTCACAGGTTTCTGTTACGATCTCTGTTAATGATACTGTTAGCTGTTAATGAATCTCTTCCTTTTTAATGGAACTGTTCTTTGTTTAATAATCTGTTCTCTATTACGGAAACTGTTCCCTGTTCATGTTTTATACTATATGATACTATGTTATATGAAGCAAAGCCTTATGCTAAGAATATAAATCATATTTTGATCCCCTTTATGCTTGATTTAGATCTAACATTCTTTTTAAATATTACAACAACATTATCAATTATGGTTTGGGTTATACATTATCTTATGATATCTCTAGATATATTGTATTATACTCCATTATATTATATTCTTTTTCAAACTAACCTATTAACAGTTTGTTACTCTTTGTCCTGATATGAAAATGAAAATGTTATAGACCTTTTCTGTTAATCAAACTGCGTTCTGTTAAGTAGATTTCTTATTTTGTTAAATTATTAACTCAACATTGTCAAATATGATTCGGTAAGCAATATGATATCTTATGAAGTCTCTATAATTGTTCTCTATTATATCATAATTTATTCCATTAACAGTATCTTTCTTTTTTACAAGAAATGCAAATGTTTCTGTTAAGTTCTGTGATAATCAAAGAAATGTATAATCAATTTATCATAATATAATTTCCGTTTCAATCCTTAATTTCTTTGAAGTTGATTTAAAGCTTATGAAAATATATTATCAGCATTTTAAGCGAATCATTCGATATGTTTATTTAATGTTATCCTTACAACTTCTTTAGATTATCCTATTCTTTCACCTTCCTAACTATTAAGAGTTTCTTATACTTGAATATGATTTATAAATAAGATTTATATAATATACTTTAAGACCATATATCATAATGAAGTCGAGCTAAAACTTATTAATATATTATCTCAACATTCTCGATTATCAATATGCATGTTAAGCCCAAGCAATCTCAATAGAATATTCATTTTTTAATATAAAATGGATAAACATAACGTATAAACAGTCTTCCCCTTTCTGTGTCTCCCCCTTTAAAGCGGTTATAGAACGTTTTTCTAGTGTTTTCAGTTAGAACAAAGCAATCAACTTTAGTTTATAGTATGGGTTGAGGTTGATGATTTAGCGAAAAATAGATTTAAATTGCATTCGCTGGCATTGGACGATCATTTTAAAGAGTATATTTAAGGCAATCAATGTTAATTCGTAGTTCTTGCCATGTTTGTCATGACGTCCATAAGTCATTTGTTATGATAATTGCCATAAACAATATGTGACGGGTGGGCGGCTAATAATGGGCCAACACACATCAACAAAAACAACAACAAAAACAACAACAACAATAAGAAATATAAACATGCAAACAAGAACAATTTGAAAGGTCTATCGACTCTGCTAACTCGGGCATAGAAAGTTAAGCAACAACAACTGTAATCAATTGTAGTTGAAGCGAAAATCACAAACACTGCTTCGCATTAGCCCCGTAATTACTTCAAATAGCTGCTATATGCATATAGACTATACTATATATTTATATATATATGTGTGTGTGTGTGTGTGTGTAAACTGAAAAGTTTTGCCAAACAAAAACAACAAGAAGATTGAGAGTGAGTGGGATAGAGATAGAAGAAGGGCAACCGCATCTAATCGCTGCACTTCACGTAAATGACACGAAAATGTTTTCAAATTAAATACGTTGACGACGATGACGCTGACAACGACGTTGAAGCAGGTAAAAACTGTTAGAGCGAGTCTAGCCGGAGGTGCCTTCAGCTAACTGGATGAGACACGGAGCCAGCAACTCTGTGCACCCCATTAAAAAAAAAGAAAGAAAAAGAGGAAAGAACAAAAATGAAAGAAAAATATGTGTGGCAACTAGCGCGACACATTTGAAGCCACTTTTGTTAACAGTAAAGCGACTGGCAGCACAATTGCTGTTGTTGTTTTTGCTGCCATTGTTACTAGCCAATTGGGCTGATGTGGCGTATGAGCAATAAAATGCAGCTCCTAATGTGCATGGCAAACAGATACACCCAATACGCGTACCCATTACTTATCGGAGGGCATATTTGATTACACTTTGCTTGAAATTACAACTATTTTACGTACATAGAGAGAGTGCAGTACAGAGTTGAATATATATCAAAGATTTTCCATATGAAGAAGGGAAAACTAAATGGAAACGGTACAAAATACTTCAGAAGTTCTTAAAACTTTGCTTTGAATTAAGAGTTGGACTCCAAAATGAAAATGCTGCAATAATATTTAGACTTTAGTTGGGAAATATGAAAATTATGCTGCTGTTAAAAAGTTTTCTAGCAAGTTAGTTGCTTTCTTAACCTTTATGGAACGTTATTGGAGAAGATTCCGAAAGAGACCCTGGAAAAGTCTTATCTTTATTAATAATCATAATACAAATAACCTTTAGGCATTGAGAAGACCCTTCAATAGTCTATTTCAATATCTGAGAGAACTATTTATAGATATATCTCTAAGCATAATCATAATTCAAACTTCATGGAAACAGCAACAAATTCATAGAAAGCCACTTTGAAGCACTCAACTTCAACTAATCTAGACTTAACTCCATTTGTACAAAATATCTCTGCCCCTTTTAAGCCCTTAATCAATTGAAATATTACCTTATTTTATGCATTGGTATGAAGTATGAAGCATGAAGTATGAAGTATGAAGTACGGGTATTCAATGGTCAGGAGCACTTGTTTGAAGTATTTGGATAGGGTTTTTATATGAGAGTATTGGCACATGAAATGCAAATAGAATTTGTGCTGAGTATTTGTTTGTTTTTGCATAGTTAGTTAGTTGTTCGACTTGTTTGTAGTTCATTGAAATAATTTACAGCAATAAAATGTTGTTAGTTATTGGAAACGAGCAAGAAGAAGATGGAGAAGACAACAATATTTGTGAATAGAAACATTATTGCGGAAACAGAAATGAAATCGAATGAAAATTGCCAAATATTTCGCATTGTCAATTCCCAATACTATAGACTATAGTTTAGTTCGGTTCAGTTCAATTTGGTTCACTTCAGTTTGGATCAATTCGGTTCACTTGCGCACCAAGATTTTTGCAATTTAATCTGCACAGAATAAAATTTCGAAATGTTTTACGCAAAAAATAAGCCACACACACACACATAATATTAACAAAATATTTGTATAATTCCTTGAATTTCATATAAAAGCTGAATGTGACACCACAGACAGAGCATAAAATAAAGTTGACCGAGAATTATTTTAAATGAAACCTCAATTTACTTTATCTGAATGCCTGTGACATGCAACAGACATGAAAAGGATATTCCTTTTGCTCTGTACAAACAAATTTGTCGAGCAATGAAATTAATTGAGTCAAAAACAAAACGTAATTTTTTTGTATAAACATCAGCACTATGAAGGCTTTTTTCTAGTTGTTAAGTCTGTAAAGGGTATGCACACTATGTGTGCGTGTGTGTGTGTGTGTGTGTGTGTGTGGTGTGCTTTTCGTTTGCTGATGGTTAAGCTGTTGTCTAGGAGATTAATAGTCAGGTGATACCTTTTTTTGCCCTCCTGTTTCCATGGCTGCTTTTTGAATATGAACATCGCAATCCATGCTCATGGGTTTGTTTCGAGACCTTTGCAGCATTTGAATGTTGCAGCTCTGTTTCTGCCACAACCCAAAGTGAAATGTCATAGGTTCAAATAGGATTTAATTCGTTCTTGTCTAACAAAATGCTGTCAGGCATCTGGCATTGAAACTGAAAGCCTAGAAGCCAATGCAGTTGCCGTACTCCGATGCTTATGTGCTTCCCCCCTCTTCCCCTTGTGCCACATGGTGGGATCCCTGCGTCATTCGACTGTATGTTGTATGTGCTGCTGATGATGTTTCATTTGTAAAGCCAAAGCTCAACTAAGTCTGCATGCAATGAAGTATGCGTATTTATGGGGTCTTAGGGCTATAATTGCAAAAGTTGCTTTTTATTCAGTGATAATTCTCAGTAAAAATAACATAAAAATATATTTTCTTTGTGCAACAAGCGACTGCAAAGCGTGGGATGTCTTTGAAGAGTTTTCTCCAACAGGCAACCAATAGTCAGAGGGTTTGAGGTAGAGGTACCATAAGTAGTGCTCAGAGCAAAAAATAGAAAGGAACTCTTGACGTAATTGCGCCAAGAGCAGTAAGCTGGCAAAATAATTAAGGATAATCTATCTGAGGGCAAAATGGACACCACAGCTGAAAGGGAATATCAGGGAGAATGATAAAGGGAAAGTCATGTGAAGAAAAGTTTAGAGCAAAAGGGAAAAAGCAAACTTCCAGATCTTCCCTTTAAGAGCACTTAAGCAAAATTATGAAGGAGAGTCTTAAGCAAGCTGGCATTGAGACTAAAGCTACAAGGGAGACTTTATAGGAAAATCCGTCTGAAGCAGAGCTCAGAGCAAAAAGAAGGAAAGGAATTTCGAGGTCTTCACTCAGACGACAGTTCACAGAGCGTACGTTAAAGGAGAGAAGCTAACTCAAGGGGAGTCCAAGTCAACCAGCAGAGACCACAGTTCGAAGGGCATCCGTGGGGTCTTTCGTCAAAAACAAGATGAAGGAGCACCCATCTGAAGGAAATTGCAGAATAAGAGAAAGAAAGGAACCTTCTTACCTCTAAGAGAAGTTAAAGGGGAGAACGATTAAGGAAAACCCTTCTGAAGCAGAGCTCAGAGTAACAAGAAGAAAAGGAACTTTCGAGGTCTTCCCTCAGACGACAGTTTACAGAGAGAATGTTAAAGGAGAAGCTATCTGAAAGGGAGTCGAAGTCAAGGGGCATCTATCTGAAGGAATTTGCAGGGCAAAAGAAAGACCTTCTTACCTCTAAAAGAAGTTAAAAGAGAGAGCGATAAAGGAAAATCCATATTAAGAAGAGTTCACAGCAAAGGGAAGAAAGAAACCTTCCAGATCTTCCTTCCAAGAGCACTTAAGGAAAATCATGAAGGATAATCTATCCGAAGTAAAGTTTAGGGTAAACTGGCATAGCTGGTCTCTATGAAGCCTGAAGCCTGGCTTCATCCAAAACAATGAAAAAGAGCAAAAGAAGGAAAGGAACTTCTTACCCCTTATAGGAGTTAGAAGGGAGAACGATAAAGAGAAATCCATGTGAAGAGTTCAGAGCAAAAGGAAGCAAGATACCTTCCAAATCTTCCCTCCAATGGGACTAAAGGAAAATCTATCTGAAGAAAAGTTCAAGGCAAACTAAAACAGAGACCACATCTCACCTTTGCGGTTTTCCCTCCGAGCAATTTATAGGGAAGGCAACCTTCCTACCTCTAAGAGAAATCAATAGGGAGAGTTCTAAGAAATCTGCCATTGAGACAACAAAGGGAAACTTGAAAGAGAATCCATCTGAAGAAGTCAAAGCAAAAGAAAGAAAGACACCTTTAAGGTCTTCACTCAAAAGCAGCTACTCTCGTAGAAGGAGACAAAGAATCTATCAAAAGGAGACTCCTAAGCAAACTGACATTGACACCATAGTCCTAGAGTCTGATCAAATCCTTTTCAAGGTTTAAGGAGCGACTCTTGTACACATGTCAAGGAAACATAATAAATAAATCGTTATAGTTTGTCCAAGCCCACATGGAGCTTGTTAAACTGATGTATATTGTACGTATGTTATGTATAGTCGTTATATATATATGTATAGATATATATTATCATTTCAACTGTGTGCTCCGCCCACAGAAATGCATATGCAAAACACTTGGCTGCAGTTGCAGCTACTGTATCTCATAGATACGCATGCAATTCATATGAAAGTGTGCTTAATTTAACTACTGCCAGAGTCGTCCTTCTCAGGCCAGCTCGAGCGTCGTCCTCCGACGTTGTGTTCATCCTCAATGTTGTCGTTGTCGTTGTCGTTGTCTTTGTCGTTGTCGTTGTCGCTTGCGTAGATGATTTAAAATGTGCATAATAAGCGGCACTTGGGAAATAACAAAAAACATAAGAAAAAAAAAACAAAAATTCAACAGAAACAGAAAAAGTAACCAGAACCAGTGGGAATGGGAATGAGATGGATGACTGCGTGTGCATATATATGTGTGTGTGTGTGTGTGTGTGTAGCACAGAATACGAATACGAATACGAATACATTTGAATCACAAAACTAACAAATAAATAACACAACGAGAATATGTAAGACAAACAAACGGGGCAGACAAATGTGCAAAGGCATCGGACAGCAAAATCTTTTCAGCAATGCTAAGAAAAACATATTCAAATTTAAAATTTCTGCTTGATTTTCTTTTCATGCAGTTTTCGGGATGTTCGGGTTGCTACCAACACCCTAACGCCCCAACCCCCCCCCCCCTCCCCCTCAAACACACAGCAGCAACAACTTCAACTGATTCCATTGCTGCTTCTTTCATTGTTGTCGTCGTTTGCATTTTGCCAAAAACAGCGCGCAACGTGAAACTTTTCACACATGTGCGATAGAGGGAGGGGTCGAGCGGCAAAGGGGTCGAGTGGAGGCGGTAGAGGTGACAGTGAATATCTCGCATACACATACACATACCTATACCTATACATATGTATGCACATACATATATGTATGTGTTTACAGTTAGCGGGCGCCAAACCGAGGTGTCGCCGTGCACCCAAAATCGTTTCAGCGTGAATACATTTACGCCACCTCTGCCACAGTATCTGTATCTGCAGCACTCACACACACACTCACACACACACACAGATACACATACATACCGCAAGTACACCAACACACACGCACATGCATTGAAAGCCGTACGCTGCGCAGGCAAAATGGCGAAATGTATTCGCATTTTCGCAAACGCGCTGCATTAATTACCGCAGCAGCAGCCTCCTCTATACCCATGTATGTGTGTGTGTGTGCGTGTGTGTGTGTGTGTGTGTTTTCCCTTCACCTAGCAGGTGCTTGGGGCAACATCGTCGTCGAGCGAGCAACCAAAGCCGGAGCACAAGCTGGAGCCGTAGCTCGGTCAGCGGTTCGCTTTCGCTTCGCCTCGTTTCGTTACGTTACGTTACGTTACGTTTCGCGTTGATATGTTAAGCTGCATTTTGGCTTACAAAAATATGGAAGGCAAGTGGAAATAGACGGCAGCTGGGGAAGGTAGTGGAAGGAGGCATACGATGTGCGGTTGGTAGATGCTTTTTTTCTCGTTCTTTTCTTTTTTGGGGCAATGGCTGGCAATGGCAATGAGGCTCCTGGCATGGAAATCCTTTTTACCTTGTTCGGACATTTTGTGATGTATTACGTAAGTGCGGCTTTTGTGGCGTACTTTTGTATATGCAATTTACTATATGAAAGAGAGTTACAAAATGGCCATCCCAGGCACTTGGCGAAGTGAATGCGTAAAATTGGAATGCTAAAATGATGAAGGGAAAAGTTGTTGCAATAGTTCTGCTTCTTCTACTTCTTCTTGTTGTTGTTGTTGCCTTAAAGTTGCCAACAAAAATATATTTTACATAATGGTATTGGGATAAGTGCTGAGCACAGATACAACTACTGCTACTCCCACACAGCCTGGCGATGATGAATGTGCAGGACCCAAAGTGGGTGGTGGGGGGTGGGAGGGATCTGAATGGGAGTTATGGTAAACAGTATAAATGTCTGCGTATATTGATTGAAAAGTGTTTCGAGTACTTGAAATGCTTTCGATGTTTCACTTAACTCAACCAATTAAATAGATATTTGAAATGTTGTTCAAGAAGTGGCAGCTCCGTTTGTCGACAGATATGGCAACGCCGCAGAAGTTTTCTTTAATAACTTGTCAAGTCAAGCTGAAACCAGAAAAAATAAATAAAAAACATTTCAAAGGATTTCACTTTGAAGAATTTGACAGTAAACTTATCGGAGCGACTATATATATGGGGCCTAATCAGGCTTAGCCAAGTTCAATGGAATTTTTGCAGACAATCTGTATACCGTTATGCTTTGATATTTACAAACTTCTTAAAAACTTTTCAACTTTTTTCATACGAATTCTTTTCACAAAAACAAAAGAAAGAAAAAAATCAACGCAGAACTTTACTTTTACTTTAACTACACTCGGGATTGGAGTATGTGAGGCTTTACATGGCCAATCCTAGAGAGCATTCACTAGGCATGGAATACTCTGCCTGCCATGAGATCTTAAGTTATGAGTCAAGAAACCCTCAAATGGTTATTTCGACAGATTCTCATATTATGAAATTGAAGACTTTTTCTTATTTTTTTTTAATAAAAGTAAAGAGAGAAATGTCTACGGCGGAGACAGCTCTGTGTTAGTCACACAGACACACACACATACACACACAGACACATATAAGCATAGGCTCATTCATAAAAAAGTAAACCACTTGCAGTGCACTGCTTAAAGCCACTCCTTATAAAGGCAGCGCTGCTTTCCAACTTATGTAAAATCTTTAAGATTATTTCTTTTAATATTTTACTTTTTTTTTACTTTTCCTCGTTAGCTAGGACTATTTTTACTCTGACAGTTCTGAAATAGACCCAATTTTTATATACTATTCTGGAACTGAATCAAATGAACTAGTTCCAGCTCTTTTAGTGCCTGAACTTACAGCAAGTAAGAAGAGGTATAGACAGGCGACTTCAGATAGAAAAACTCGACTTAATTAGCTCAAATTTTAAAGCCAAACGATATACTACAGATATATATAGAAAGATATATATAGATACATATTTTATAGGATCGGCGATGCGTTCTGCTGCTTCTTATAAGGACTTTGCATAAGTTTATGATGCCCATTTAACCTAGTTTTAATGGGTTAAAAAAAGCAACCGAAACATAAATATAAAAGCAATTTATTTTTATCAAAAATATTTACGATCAATTCGAAGGGTGCTCCTTTGGGTGGGAGGAGCAGCTCCTGGGGCTGGGGACACAGTTTGAGGGAGTGACAACTTAAGGACTTTCGCGCCAGCATATTTATGACTCCGGCCATATACGATGGCTATATAAATCAAAAGCTTTTCCAACTGCATCCATCATAGTGGGTTACGCCGAGATGCACCCACTCCAGTTCCAGCTCCAACTCCAACTCATAGAACCACTTACAAGCCCACCAGGCCACCCACCAAGTGGTGCTCCTAGTCCCTAACCATTTGCATGCACAAAAACGAATTAAATGCGCATTTGCAGCGCTCAATTGCAGACACTTCAATCCCCTGGCCAGACCCAGTTGTGATCCTTTCCCTGGCTGCACTTGGCTGCAGTGCGTTGGCGCTGCTTGGGCAAGTTTCGCTTGCGTTTCACATCCAATTACAGCGCCCGCAAGGATGCTAGCGACGCCATCGCTTTGGTCGCTTTGGGCATTGTTATGTTACCATAATCCCAAGGATAAACGATTAAGGAAACCAAAGCGTGAAACTAGGCGAAAAATAAAGGAAGCATGCAGCAAAATATATATCCTAGAAGCAGCTGCGCTCGCTTTACCTGACGCGTACAGCTCCTGCTCCATCCCCTCACCCTGCTCCTTGTAGTAGTTCTAGCCAGCCCCGCCCACAAGTTCGAGTTGAAGTTGAAGTTTGCGCCTGCAGCTGCCAGTTTTGGCAAATTGAAGGCAGCGACGATGCAAATTGGAAATAAAAAACGAAAATCAAAACGAAGCGAGAGGCGAGAAGCGAGAGAAGAAAAAAATGTATATATATATAAAGAAAAATTGATGCGAATGAGGTGGGCGGCGGCACAGGGAGGGGGCTGGGGCTGGGGGCATAGCCATTTTAGAGGAACGCATCCGCGGCCTGTCGGCAAATTCAATTCAAATTTTGTTGAGCATTAAAATGCTGCTGCAGAAAACTTGGTGAAAACTTGCAGGAGGCGCATGGCGCAGCTCGTGGAGGAAACGCGCCGCGAAATAAAAGTGATTGTAAGTGGCGCAGGTGGAGGGTGGGCGGCGGCAACAGCAGCAGCAGCAGCGGCGGCGGCGGCACAAAAGCGAAAAAAAAAAGGAAAACAGAGAGAAAAAAAGAATTTATGAAAAGATAAAAGACGCAGGCGTTCATTCAAAACATAACACAGGTGAGGACAAGCGCCAAAGCCAAGCAATTTTAAATGGCAACGGGGCGGCCCGAACGCCCACACGGAGAGAGGGCACCATACAGCGCTGGGACAAGGACGAGTGCCAGTCATATAGTATAAGAGAGAAACCAACAACGATGATGACGTTGATGACGATGACGATGACGATGACGATGCTGAGGATGAGGATGCGGATGACGATGATGCTGGAGGACGCTGGCGTTGGCGACGTTGTGGGCTGCCGCCACTTGAGGCCGCATTACTTCAACTTTGAAGATGCTCGAACGCGTTGACGTCGTTGCACGACGACGCTGGCGACACCTAGCGTGCGCAGCTGGAAACGCAGCTGCCTCCCGGCGACCCACTGCTGCTCCTGATGCTGCTGCTGATACCCGATCTCCGCCAGCCCTGCTGCTATGTAATATGCAAACAGATTTCTTCTTTTTTTCACTTTCATTGGGGGTTGGCGGCAGTTGTTGTTGTTGTTGTTGCTGTTGTTTAGCTCGTCGTTTGTTTGCGGCAAACACAGCAAGCAAACCAATCCCAAACCCAATTCCACAACACCAATTTTTCCAGACCTCCACCCGACCACCCGCTCCCAACCCAACAAGTTGCCCGACTACCCCTGACCACAGAACGTTTGTTGAAAAGAAGTTTTTTAGCAACTCAGCAGAAAAAAAGGAAATACAAAAGCGTTGAGTGGGCCAAAGGGATTGTGGAGAGGGTATGCTGCGGGGTAAAGGGGGACGGGGGAGGGGTAGGCAATGTTCCTCAGTGTTTTGTTGCTGCTTTGTCCTGTGGCACAGCACATTTTCAAAATGTTGCGCGCTCTATACACTCTGCTCTAATGTCTCATGTGCATGTGTATCTCTGTCTGTGTCTGTGTGTGTGTGTGTGTGTGTGTGTGTGTGTCTATCTACATATGTATCTGTGTTGTGTCTTTCTATCTGTTTCGTTTGAGCACAGAGAGAGCAGCGGGTAGAACCGGCAATAAAAACACGCAACAAAAGCTGAAACACATTTAATCACACTTTGGTAACTGCTTCACAATGCAGCAAAGCTGCAGAGCTCACAGCTCCAAAGGAAGAGGAGGAGGAGGAGCGAGATAGGGAGGTGGCTGGGTTGAAGTGGGGGCACGTGCAATCGGGAGGACAACCAATTGGCAAATTAGCTTTCATTGCAATTCATTGGCGAGCATTTGAAAGATACATTTGGCAGATACATTAACACCTGCCATTGAAGCGTTTTGCAATTGAATTCCGCTGACTGGCAAATGAGCTCTGGATGGCAGCGGGTGTTGCGGGGGGTGGTGTTTGGGAGGGATTATGGGTTAGTTCTAACAGCTGACACGCCCTCTCTAAGCTACACAGCAGTTTGTTGTTGTTGCCTTTTGATTGGGTTCACATGAACCCTGCGACGATTCACAATTTTCATTTATTTGTTTCCCCAACATTTTTTTTTCTTTTTCAATTTTTTTTCTCTATTTTTTTGTGGCTTTTGTGCTGCTGCAGCTGCAGCTGAAAAGGTTCATCGAATCAATTCTTTTATTTTGGCTTAAAGTAGTTTCCTTTTTCTGTTTTTTTACATTTCATTTTATTTTCCTTCTCTCTTTTTTTTTGCTTTTTTGCTTATTTCATTTTGGCAATTTGTTGGCATTTGCATGCGAATTGTGGCAATTTTGGGATAAGCGTAGAATTGAGTGAGTGAATTAGCAATAGAATTTAACATAAATTTACCCCTAACGACTGACCTGACCCTTTACCCATTCTACGACCACTATTGATTGACTTTGTTAAAGCGCAATTTTCAACTGATTTGTTACACTCCAAATCAGCTTTACGCGAAAATCAAACTCTACTTTTTTAGTTGACAGACGACTCGCAATGGAAACTTGAGCGAATTTCATGGTACATTATTAAATTCTGAATATGAAACTGGTTGCTTAGAAAGAAATAGCTTGAAGGTTGATAATAAATGACATCCAAGGCGCTTTCAGCGATGTCCTTCAACTATTTTTGCATGCCGGCAACGGGCAGCTTCTAGAAGGTGCCTCAACGACCCTGAGAAGGCGTTCCTATTAGGTGCTTCTGTGTCCCTAAGGGAGTAACTCCTCTCTGTACCCCTGAGTAGGTGTCTCTACAAAGTTCCTCTAGATGTTCCTCTGTTTTGTAATGTTTCCTTAGAAGCTACAGAGAGTTCCTAGAAGCTTCCTTTAGAAGCTACAATGACTTCCTAGAAGGTGCCTTTGTGCCACTCAATGTTCTCCCTATAGAGAACAATGAGGTGATGCTTCTGTCTTCATAAAAGTTGCACCTGCTAAAGGTGTCCCTACAGAAGGTTTCCTTAGAAGCTTGCGAGGATTCCTAGAAGAAAGTCTGACGCCTACGAGTTGTCTCTACCTTGAAATGATGCTCCTGTGCTCGCTGGAAGAGGTTTCCCTAGAAGCAACACGGAGTTCCTAGAAGGTGTCTCTGTCCCCTACAAGTTGTTCGTACAATTAGATGATGCCTCTGTGTTCCTAAATCTGCCACCTATAGAGGTGTCTCTAATGAGTTTCCTTGAAAGGATTTCCCTAGAAGCTACAGAGAGTTCCTAGAAGGTGCAACTAAAAGTTCTCCCTACAAAGGGCGTGCAGGTGATGCTACTGGATTCCCAAAAGTTACAGCTAAGGAAGGTGTCCCTAGAGACTAATCCCCGAAGGTTTCTTAGAAGCTGCAATGACTTCCTAGAAGGTGCCTTTGTGCCACTAAATGTTCCCCCTATAAAGAACCATGAGCTGATGCACCTGCTGAAAGTGTCCCTACAGAAGGTGTCCCTACAGAAGGTTTCCTCAGAAGCTTACGGGGATTCCTAGAGGAAACTCTGACGCCTACGAGTTGTCCCCTAGAAGCTACACGGAGTTCCTAGAAGGTGTCTTTGTCCCCTACAAGTTGTTCGAACAATTAGATGATGCTTCTGTGTTCCTAAATCTGCCACCTATAGAGGTGTCTCTAATGAGTTTCCTTGAAAGGATTTCCCTAGAAGCTACAAGGTCTTCCCAGAAAGTGTTCCTAATAAAATCCCCCCTTTGAAAGTTACCCCTCGCTCTCATGTCAATTCAATCTCAATCCATGTTACGGATGTCAACATGATTCTCAGTATTTCATTTGAATTCGTTTATGAGAAAACAGTTTGTCCAATTAATTTATTTCAAACGAAATCCACACTCTGCTTACACTGAAACTGTCAGAATCATGAGCGAACTATAAAACTCATCCCTAATCCCAAAGAGTAAATAAAATACAATTGTAGGCCGATCAATTTTAATTGAAGAATAATGAGCTGTCAATCATTTACACCCAAGCCCGAAACAATCAATCAAAAATATAATATAGTCAATAAAAGATGCAAAAACGTTTCGTATGAATGTGGGAAAGGATATGGACATGAACATCCGACAGCAACTATTGTTGCTTGAAAATTGTTAAAGGATAATGAAGTTTCATACTGTAGATGTCTGTATAACAGCTGTGTCCTTTATTTTTGACATAGGGGTTACTTCGCTCAAGCCTTAAATACATTTATCTATGAGCTTCTGCCTAAGGGTTGAAATTTATGCGATCCGCTTAGGTCAATGTCCTTCGACGCTGATAGCTAGACTCGACTATTGATACTGATCAAGAATATATATATAGTCTGTATAGGAGTCGCAACATATATCCTTTGTAAAGTTAAAGAAGTGAATCGAAGTACTCGTATACCCATATCCTTTCCCTATATCCTCGCACACACTTGAATATTTTATGAGCGTACTTAGCGGGGGAATTTATGTTGATGTTAAACATAGTTTTCTATAGGGTTTGCGCAAATCTTTTGTTATCATAGTTACTTTTTTATGCAAATAGAAGCGGAGCTAATGCTTATACAATTTTGTGAGAGATGCGCCAAAAACTGTTATCAAAAATGTAGTTTTATTTTGTAATTTATTATGAAACTATTGTTGAACGTATTCATTGTAAATGGAGACGTTTTTACATAACAAAATTCAGGTTAGTCTCTGACACAGCCTTATCAACAGCCAGACACTAAATCAACTTTAGCCAAAGGTCTGAACCCACCCACAAATAAACTGAACTGTAAGTTCTCCCCCTAGTTCCCCCCTCCCCCCATAATCCCAGTAGCATTTTATGGTCTACACCTTTTATGCGATGTCACCGCAGACTTCTTCCTTTATTTTGTTTTTTTTTTTTTCGTTTTTGGCAAAAACGAAGAGATAAACCCGAGCCAACAACAAATCCACAACAAAATCCACATCAGGAAAATTCGTCGCACTTAAGCCGCTGCCTTTGAAAAACTCACAGAAGCGAGGAAAAGGCAACTTGAGCGGAAAGGAAGTCGGAAGAAAAACGAAGGCAAAAAAGTAGTGAAAAGGGGAAAGAAGGAAAAAAAAAGAAAAAAAATGAATAATTGCCAATATGCCACAAATTATTTCAAATGATATGTGAGTGTATTTATGATTTATACACTAGAAAGAGAGCGAGCGAGAGAGATAGAGGAAGACAGAGACAGAGAGAGAGAGAGAGAGAGAGAGAGAGAGAAGCGGAAGAGACAAGCGCACAAATAAAATATCTCCAAACGGACTTTGCCCCGTCCCAAGCCACTTTCCAGTTTCAAAAAAGAAAACTGAACACAAAACAGATAAAAGTTTGCCCAGATTTGGAGGCGTGGCATATCATTTGCAATGGCAGCTCCACTCATGAAATGCAAGTCGTGAAATTTGAAACTTGGCACGCGGCTTGATGGATTTTTTTTTTAAGTCCTCTTCTTGTGCTTTTGCTTGTGTTTGCCCAGGAGCCAGGACGGGGCCACTTAAGCGACGCCGCTTTCTCCACCTCTCTATCTACCTCTCACTCTCCCACTTCCTCTAGCAACTGCTCCGCTGTGTGTGAGTGTGTGTGTATGTCCACCCACTTTAAGCTGATCAGGCGTCATAGATTGGCGACGCGAAAGGTAAAAAAAACGTTGCAAATGTCTGCGTTACGTTTCCGATGGGGCGTATGTGCAATGTTTGTGCTCTATGCAACTTGAAAGGCAGCCAACAAATTTGGCGAACATTTGCCACACACACACACACACACACACAGGGAGCCACAAAAAAGGCATTGCAAAGGCAATGATAATAAGTTGTTTACGGCGCGTGAGCTTGCATCAAAACAAGCGCTGACATTAGGGGCGGACATGAATATCGCCAGGACATGGACATAGACACGGACACGGACACGGTCACGGACCAGGATGCAAGACATATTGCAGTTTTTTCTCCCCCCTCCAACTTCCCATTTATACATATATATACCCTATACCCACAAAAGTTCATGATAAAGATGTACTGACAAAATAAGACATCGCCTACCCTATAAATATAATTCTTTATCTCAGGGAATAAGATAAAGAGTTGAAGGCTTATCTATCTGTATATAATATAGGTGTTAATCACAGGGAATAGCAGATATATATATATGTTTTCTTTAATGTTTGATATATAATTTTTGTTACTTTTGATAAAGTTAAAGCATATTTGAATCATTTGCTCCCATGTTTTTTTAACATAAGTTTAAGATTTATTTATTTTTTTATTTATTTAAATATGATTTCATATCAATTGTAGACCAAATGGTTAATAAACACGAAAGTTATTAATGAAATAAATTTCCACAACGTTGAGACAAGAAAAGCAGCCAAGTCTGGATACTAAGTGTGGGATTTGGGATACTTTTGACTTGGATATAGGACATCTCCTTGTCGAGCTCACCCGGCAGGAACAAACTTTTTTGTTATTTTCATATCCTAAAACGAAGTTTTTATGTAATTTTTGTTGCCGAATTGCATAAATGTCTCGCAATTACAAGGTAAGTTCCAATTTGTGTATTCTATATAAAAGAAGTTCGTTTCAAATCAAATTATAATAGGAACTTAGTTGGTTTTTCGTCTGATTCGAGTACACCAAACGTTCAACTTAATCAATGAAAGATATGAAAAAAACAAGTAAAATTTATAACAATATTATTAATAATAAACAAATCAAATAAATAACAAAATAATAATGTTTTTTAAAGTAATTAAAGAAAATCAATAATGATAAAAAAATAAAAAGTATACAAAACACTCAAAAAAATTCTAAGAAATACAAGAAAAAAATAAAAAATTATTATAATATAATTTATAATAAATAAATCAAAGAAATAATAAATTAATAATGTTATTTATAGTTAATAAATAAAATCAATAAATAAATTAAGCAAAAAGATGAGTAAAATACATTGAAACAATGAAATAAACTAGAAGAAAAACAAGAAAAAAATTACTAAAAATTCTAATAATATTAATTATAATAAATAATAATAAATTATAATAAGCAAAAAGCTGATTTGAATACGAATAATAATGAATATTAATAATAAAATATTATATAATAATAAATTCAATAAAAAGAAAAAGATAATAGGCAGAAATGTTTATTTCTTCACAAAGATCTCATTAAGCGATTAATTAAGAGATCGTTCAATGTCAATTGCAAATCAACCTTCGGCTATAGTAAGAAATTATCTATTGCAATTTAAGTTTCCATATGATAAACTATAATTATATAAGTCAAATAACTGATAAATTTGTATATACTGACATAATTACCTAGGTTAAACTGTCAATCAGAAGTAGGAATCAGATATAATATCTTTGACAAGTTAAATATTAAGCATTATTTGTCATATTTGAGGTTTTGCTGATGTTATCGGCGAGTGAATGGGAGGTGGCACAGTGGCGCCAGCTAGCGTCGCTTTCGGGCAACAGCCGGCAAATAAGCAAAAAGCTCGTCAGGCATATTTATGAATGAAAAGCGCTTTGGCAACAAGCAAAGCTCGCAGCAATCTAAGAGAGCGCACGGCCAAAGAGTGCAATGAAAGAGAGCGCGCTAAGAGAGCGAAGGTATTAGCTGCCCCCCGGCATAACTGTTAAGTTGCAAGGCTCCTTCTTTTGCCGCTTAACAGCTGTGAATTGAAGTTGCAGCTGCAGCGACTCGTGACTTGGTCTGATTTGCATTGTTGCTGTTGCTGTTGGTATTGTTTTAGTTGATGTTGTTGCTGCTGGCAACTTCGTAAACAGACAACACTGTGTTGCTCTTGTTATTGTTGCTATTGCTGCTGACACCGCTGCTGACACCGCTGCTGCCACCTCTGCCGCGACCACTGCTGCGGCCACTGCTGCTGCAGTTGGCGGGGTCATGCAACTTTAATATGTAAACAACACCGTCAGCAGGCGCGTGTCTGTCTAACTGTGTGCTCGTATTTGTGTGCATGTAACTCTCTTATTTGCGTGTGTATGTGTGCATGTGCATGTGAGTGTGTGTGCACCGGAAGCAGACATGTTGTGACACTCTTTGACTTGACCTCGCCTCGCCCCCAAGCAACAGCAGACACCAGACGAACAGACAGACACAAGCTCGAAATATGCACGCGTGTCAATCAGGCCGCCCAGCTGACATAATAACAAACCTAGACAACAACAACAACATGGAGTTGGGGTGGTGGGTGGTGTCGGTGTCGGTGGGAGGGGGAGGGGGAGGCAGGTAAACAAAAATGTCTGCAACGATACAAATTTTCGGTTATGCAAAGCAGCGAGTACGAAAATTGTGACCCAGTTTAAGGCTAAGGCAAAATTACGTGAGTTCTGTGTGCGATGCGGGTGTCGGACTGCAGGCTCAGACTCACACACACACAACAAACACACACACATACACAGATAAAGACATTTATATATGTGTGTGTGTGTGTGTGTGTGTGTGTGTGTGCATAGGCGCAGTATTGTGGTGTGTGTTTGTGTGAAAGCCGAAGAAGACGCTGCACGTAGCGCACATTTCGTAATAACTTAATCGATGTCGAGAGCCGGGTCTAGAATTTTTAGTATATTTCAAATACCCTGTAATATACGAAAGGGAATGAGCATATGCGCTGATAGCAACAACAAGTAACAAACTATCGATAGCTGTAGTTATTGATATGGATCGCAAGTTTGTTGCTGGATGATCGATAAATATATCTCAAGCTAAGAAATAATTGATCAACTTAAGCTAAACGAAGGCTCAGTCAATGTATGATTTCGTCTCTTAAATATATCGATAACAATGATCAACTTAAGCTGAACGTAGACTCAATGAATGCTTGCATCTGGTTCACAGATATATCGATAACAGATAACATTGATCAACTTATGGTAAGCGTACGCTTAAGCAATGTGTGCTTTTGGTTCTCTCAAATATATCGATAACATTGATCAACTTATGGTGAGCGTACGCTTAAGCAATGTGTGCTTTTGGTTCTCTCAAATATATCGATAACATTGATCAACTTAAGCTAAGCGTGGGCTCAATCTATATTTGCTTTTGTCTCTCAAATATATCGATAACATTGATCAACTTATGCTGAGAGTAGGCTTAATATTTGTATCGATGACATTGAAAAGCTTAAGCTAAGCATAGGCTCTATCAATGTTTCCTTTTATGTCTTTCAAATATATCGATAACATTGATCAACTTATGGTGAGCGTAGGCTTAAGCAATGGTTGCTATTGGTTCTCTCAAATATATCGATAACATTGATCAACTTATGGTGAGTGTAGGCTTAAGCAATGTTTGCTTTTTCTCTCAAATATATCGATAACATTGATCAACTTATGCTGAGAGTAGGCTTAATGTTTGTATCGTTATCATTGAAACAGTTAAGCTAAGCATAGGCTCTATCAATGTTTCCGTTTATGTCTTTCAAATATATCGATTACATTGATCAACTTAAGCTGAGCGTAGGCTCAATCCATATTTTCTTTTGTCTCTTAAATATATCGATAACATCGATCAAGTCAAGCTAAGCACAGGCTCAATCAATGTAGGCTTTTGCTTCTCTGAAATATATATCGATAAAACTTCTCAACTTAAGCTAAGTCTAGGCTCAATCAATGATACTTTTTCCGTCTCTCAAATATATCGATATCATTTATCAACTAAGAAAATACGACCAATTTGATAGGAATCATAAAAAGTTCATATTTTATAGCATACTTTTCAGATGTTGCTCTGAGAGTTGCCAATGCACTTGTCTAAGATTGGATACAGTTTCATTTTGAGGCGAACCCAGAGCAACATCTTTATCCTTGCGTTAGTCCTTGCTTCGTTTTTAAGACTGAGAATAATCTTAAACGTTTTGTAGTACGTGGTATATATTGGAAGTAGACTGACTTCACGCCCCTGGCGAATCTAACAGTGGTAATTTTTTTTGTTATGGTCCTCGTCGTGGTTGTCGTCGACAAAAAGCCTATCAAGAAGGTGGCTGTGCTGTGTCCTGACTAGCCGGGGCTGCAGGAAGTTGGCAATATATTTGACTCACTGCAAACGGAAGCACGACTGAGGCAAAAGTCTGTCTGTCTGTCTCGAAGTCTGAGTGTGTCTGGTTGTCCGTGTGTCTCTCTATTTGGTCTGTCCCAATGTCTGCTCCCTGGTGACAATGCCAGGCAGCGGCAATGTCGGAAAATGTCGCCTGTAAGAAACGAACGTCGCAACGTGCAACATGCAACGAACTGGAAGCAATGAAGGCTAAGTTGTTGCCGAACTTCGGTCGGAAAGTCGCGCTGATAAGCCAGCAACTAAGTAGTCGCAGTCGGCAACACTGCCACAGCCACAGCCACTGCCACTGCCACTGCCACTGGATGGAGCTAGAGCCAGAGCTGGAGCTGGAGCTGGAGTGCAATACTCGTACGAATGTGCCACAAAAGCTGACACAACTACCAACTAAATGCAACCATAAAATCGGCTAACGGGTAGCAGCAACTGAAGCCACTTGTAGTGCGCCTTTGCGGTGATAAATTTCTCAACTCTTAAATATGCCGACTGACATATTTAGTTGTACTATTAAATGCCTCAACAACAGAAGAAAAGAACCAGATAAACAACTTTAGCACAATCTTTCACTGAACTCTTGATACGCTTACTCACATGTGCCACCAAATCCTGCTCTACGATTCTCAACAAGGACTTAATCCCTATATATATATATATACTATGGGCTTAGGCAGCATCCAAGCTTCAAGTGGAGAGTTTAAATATAGATATTAATAATTTTTGAAATTTATGAGCACTTTAAAGAGAAGACAAACTTTGAGTGCAGGTTATGATAAATTTGAGAGGAATTGTATATGTTTATATAAAATTATATAAGGATACTTTTGTCTAACTCAATCTTAGTGTCCTTTCAGTCTGGTATAAGGATAATCATCATTAGACTTCGTCTACACTAATTGAAACACCTTGAGCTAACCTTTAATGAGACTGAAATTCAACTGAAAACAAAAGAGAAAATTTCCGAGGGGTCTGCGGCAAAGATAATTGCATCTACGTTATAGTTAAATCATTTCCTATTTCCCTGAAGAACCCTAGAATACTTCCGCTAAGGAGCAGGAATTCTTGGCTGGATTATGAAATAAAAATATTTAACGTAGTTTCTAGCTCTAACTTTTAGTTTACACACAACTTGATTGATCTCTAAATCTTTGTCAGGAAAATGATTCTATACTACAGACTGACTATAAAGAAGATCCTGTAAACATAAGCCTGATGTCCTTCAACATTTATTATATATATTGATACCATAGCTTCAAGACTTTTGTTGTTTTGGCTTGAACATAATTTAATTTTGAATTTATTTCTAGCTACAAATTAATATAAATAAAAATACAAATGAAGAAATAAAACTAAATAAATAAATATATAAATTAATAAATAATATACAAAGATATAGTAATAAAATAATAAATAGATACATTTATAAATAAATGGATCAATTTATAAAAAAATAAATAATAAAGTAAATTAATTAATATATATACATATATAAATTAATCAATATATAAATAAATAAATCAATTAAATAAAAAATTAATATATAAATAATTATTACTAAATATTGATATCAAAAATCTATAGAAATATTAAATAATATTTTAGACATTTTCTCTATTTTTGTATTCTATATAAAATAAGTTTTTGGATATCAAATATTCTGCCTCAATTGTAGAAAATATTAAGCAAAATATTTATCTTAAACTTTGCAACCAAAATTCACTCAATAAATTTATTTATTCACTTATTAAATCGAATTATTATTTAATAATTAAACTCAACCAACTAAACTTAATTTCCATTAAATATATTTTAAGCTAAGATGAAGTTATATAAAAGCATTTGAATCCCTTGAGGTTAGAGCAAAGTTATGACAAGCGGATTCAATTAAATTGGTTTCGTTTCTGGTAAAACGTCAGAGCCGAGTTCATTTGAAATCAAAATCAAAATCAATTTGGAATTGAATTCAATAATGCAAGGATATATAATATTTATGCCTGACAAAAGAGTTCCAAATAATGTCAAGCATATACTGAAGTGATGTCTAGGATAAAAAGATGCATATTTTCTTCGAGTAAAGAAAAGCGAATAAAGTTCTATTCATCTCGGCATCTTTTGAACAGTTTTTCCCATTTGTGGTTAGACTCGAGAATTTGAATCAGTTTTTCGTTGTGGTTGCGTTTTTTTTTTTGTTATGGCATAATGTTCAGGTTAAATATTTAGTCCTTTAAATCTGTAATTTGCACTCCAGACCAATTGCGTGCTTCAAGAGGCCGAAAAACTTGTAGCAAATCAATGCAGCTGTGCGAAAGACGACGGTACAGCACCTACTCGTATATATAAAAAACCAACAAGAGCTAACAAAACCAGGCAATATCAACCAGAAAACTGCCAACGAAATGCAGCAGCAGCAATAGGAGGGGGAGTAGGTGGAGGTGGGGAGGAACGTCTGCAATTGAAAAGGGGCCCAAAAGACAAGGAAGCGGCGCCTGGGCCCCAAAACAACAAACACATAAAGTCGATAACCCGGTTGGGTGCCACCGGCTACACCCGAAATCCCCAAGCCGATGTGGTGTGTGTTCTATATCTATATATATATATATATATGTAGTGTGTGTGTGTGTGTGTGTGTGTGTGTGTGTGTGTGTGTGACACAGACGAACAGCTCTTGCCGGCTGCCGGCTTTTGTGACTCTGGCTGTGGGTCCTGCGCCTGGGCTGCATACTCGTATTTGCTCTTCTGCTTTGCCTATTTCAGTTTTTAGCCTGGGCGCACAACTTGCGACTTATGACTTCCCGAGCCTCATCCGATCCCGATCCCGAGTCACCAGCGAAACACCCACACACCAGCACATAGCACACCCATCCACCATCCACCCATTAGGGTTTTTGTTATATTGGACTTGCTGGGTGTTGACATTCACAGCGCTCATTAAACCGCTTCTACACAGCCCAAAAACTTTTATTTTGGTGATGAAGAGGCGTCCTGTTTTTTAAGGTGGGGAAGGAGGTGGGGGGGCCTGGTGCTTAAAGTTTAACTACAATTTACTCGGCGGCTGTGGTGCGCCCTTGCCTCCCGCGCAACTCTTAATAATATCCTTCAGCTCCTGGCTCACTGTCTCTCACATAATAATAGCTGTTGTTATTGCATAATTTTAATGTGTCGTCCTTAATTTAAATGCTTCCGCTGCACACGGTAAGAGCAGAAGGCAGAAGGCAGCAGGCAGCAGGCAGCAGGCGAATCCTTGGCAACGTCACGAGATGCCTCGACATAGTTGGAGTTCGTGTTTTAGGTCCTATGTATTACCAGCCTTTACCCACACACACAGCGAGTGTGTCCTGCAGCACGTTTATTCCGTTTTCGGTTGCCAAAAAATTGTCTATTAGTTGGGCCAGAATGAACATTCCATGATAATGGCATATGACAAGCGCCACATGCGGCTGCAATCGAGGTTCGAAGCGACTTGTGTCCTGATGCCCGAACCACCTCCTGCCAGTTTAGCTCCTCGGGCGTATGCGCAATGCTTATTAATTTAAAATTTACGTAGCATGCATTTAGGCGGCCGAGCTTAAAACTGAAAATGCCACCAAAGCCTACAACGATGTCGACGACGTTGACGACGTTTGATACTCGTACAAGTTAATTAATTGTTGCCCAGGACCAACAGCATTTCATATGTATGTGTGTGTGTGTGTGTGTGAGTGTGTGAGTGCATGTGCAGTGTCACTTATGTAAATATTCAAACACCATTGCAGCAGACAAACGCCCTCTAAAGTTGCAAGCCAACACACGCTGAAGAAGACTACAAACAAAAAGAAAGTTAAAAACTAGCCAAACGCATACACCAGACCGCCCAGATACCCTACAACGTATAGAGTATACAAAAGAAAACAAATCTAAACAGATTAGGCACATAGCATACACAATACAACAAATGAACCCGTTCGGGTTGACTTCTGCGTAAAGGGTATAAAAACAACAACGTGACTACCGCCAAAGGCGCAACAATATGACCAGCACACACACACACACACACACACACACACATGGACATATGAAAATCGAGCAACCCATTAAATGTGTGTGTGGTGGCAGTTGGAAAGTAGGCGGAGCCTGGTGTGCGGCATGTGTGAACTTTTTAACCAAACTCGTGCCAAAGTCAACAAAACAGCGAACAAGGAGCCAGCAGCTGGTCGAGCTGGTAACTGGTAGTTGGCTGCCACTTGGACAAGTGCAGGACATTAAATGCAATGCAAAAGTGGAAAGCCGAGCCGAGTCGCGCCGAGGCAGGACAGTACAGGCCAGACCGGGGCAGACAGACAGGCAGCCAGGCAGCCAGGCAGCCGGTTGGGCGAGCGGTTGGTTGGGGCAGCCGGCGAGGCGGCCATCTATCAAAGTAAAGATGCGCTTGCCCACAGCCTTAGGATAATCACATTCAAAAGGAAAATGAAGCGAGCTGCAAAAACATGACCAAAGATTGGCGACCAGGGACACTGGAAGAAGAAGCACCAGCAGTAGCAGCAGTGGCAGCAGTGTCATCAGTAGCAGACAACAAGCGGAAGTAGGGGGCGTTGAGGCAAACAGGAAATGTTGCACGGCTATAAAAACGAAAAAAAAACACGAAGGAAAAACCAAAAAAAAGAAAAAGAAAAGAAAGGTAACAGTAAAGTAAAGAAAAGCAAAAGAAAAGAAAACGGGAATATCGAGGAAAGATATACAACTGAACTTTGACTGACTGATGGACGCACTGAATGACAGACAGTATGACTGACTGACTGACTGACTGACTGACAGTCTGACTAACTGACAGACTGGACGAGAGACAGACAGCCGCTCACTTATTTTATTGACAATTTTTTGCAGCTTTTCAATTTTAACGAAGCTTGCGGCAAATTGTTGTTAACTGGCTGCCAACGTCGCCGTCGACTGCATAAATTAATCAGGAAATCGAAGCAGCTACAGAATCCACCTCCCACCCCCCGATCCACCCTTCCCAGGCTACATCTCTGTCTTTAACACTGTCCGTCTAGTCGTCGACTGCTGTGAAGTGTTTAGCTGCCAACACTCCGAGTTATTTCGACAATTTTTAGACGCATAGATTTTAAAAAAGTCACGAAAATATTTTCATCATCGCTTCGTTTCCTGATTGAATTCCACTTGAATGATTGCCCGTTTCCGTTTCCGTTTCAAATACTCCCCTCCCCCACTCTCCCTCCCTCTCTTAAAAGCAATAAACTTTACTTTCAAAGTTAAAATTAACCCCTCAATATATATATATACATATCTAATTCGACTACCTGAACTGTTTCCAATTTAAGCAGCCATCGACTAGGAAACGTCTGCAAGGAAAGATGAATATTTGCGCTTAAACGGTAATAACCGATTCCTGATTGAATTTTCTACAAGTCAAGGAACTATAAGTGACTCAAACAAGCACACAAACTAAGACATTGCAGCGGATCTAAGTATACAGAGCAAATGGTAGACAAGAACACAAGAATAGTAGCGCTGCTTGAAATTCATTTAAAACCAAACCTGTTGATGCAATGCGACTTCTTTATGCATTCTTTCTGTATTATCCATATATATATATTAGGAATATCAGACCTATATATACTATACTATAAATTTTCCTTATTTTGCTACTTTTCTGATCCTGTCAGTTAGGTTTAAGTGACGAATGAAAAGCGTACAAATTGCTGCGCAAGTGCCGAAAATCAATTTAAAATATATATATTAATATTGACACTTGAAACATAATGGAAAAATGTGTCACGTTAGAAAGTGACAAAAAATGAAAGTACAAAAAATATAGTATACAATTTTCAAATGAAAATAAACCTAATATAAAGTGACATTATCCTTTTAATAAAATAAAATAAAATTGCTCTCGCTAAATTCTGAAATTTTTGTTGCTTTCAGCAAAAGTCACTTTCGTTTTTGTGTTCCCCCCGCTTCTCGCTTCTGTTCTATATATCTTTCCAATAGGCTGACATATGGTATTATCTTTGCTTCTATAACATAAACTAGGATACTGAAATAAAGCAAATTGAATGTGCTTGTCTATGGTTCAATACATATTCATTAAGAGTTGACTAAGAGCAGTTGCGTCTCTCTTTTGTTTTCTGCCGAAATTTCTATATATTATATATAGTGGAATCCGGATGACATTCCCGCTAAATCGGAAATATCATCAAATATATAATTCGTAGAAACTGCTGTCTGAATCTCCGTTTAATTCGTTATTAATGTGGCTATTTCGACTTATCGGGATTCGATTGTATATATGAAAATTCTTGTATGATTTTCCATAGGCTTGACATATTATTCTAACATGAGAATTATCTTTCTACAGTTCAAATACTTATTATTAAATAATATTATTGTTAAGTTAATGCGCTGTTTTCATTAGCTTTTCATTGCGAACCAAAATTATTACATTTTTAGAGAATCTCCAACTCCAACTCCAACTTCTTTTTAATATGAATAATGCAAACCGATTTGTAAAAAATAACAATTAATGTTTTATGTTTTATGCAAACTGGAACTAAATAGTCTCTCCTATTGATATAGTTCTTATGCACGACTGATATCTAGTTTAAAGACCTGATATGATTCCTTCGAACTGTTGCGAAAGAGTTTTTTGGAACTGATTTCAAACTGCGTCTAAGCAAAGGGCTAAGAAGGTATTTCCTCTTGTTTTGCAACTATATAGAATAAGGGCTAAAGACATATAAGAAAATTTAAGCAATAATCCTTATCTTAGATCTAAAAGAAACCTGCGGCACAAAGCAATTAAAATGTTTTATCGTTGGCTGCTGAACCAAACAATATCAAAAAAAAAAAGGAAAAATATTCTGACCCTAACCAAAGACATTCCAGAATTATGCTATACTTAGACTTTTACAGCAGAAATGCATCTTAACACAGATTGTAATATTGTCACTTTTTAGAAGATGAAAAGTCTTCAAAGTATTTTGCTTTAGCTTCACTTTATCGGATAAATCTCTCTCTATAATATAATTCATAAAAAAGCAACAAACTGCTAGTTGATTTTGCTTGCATAGCAACAGTAACCGCTTCATAACCGATTCGAGCAAGACATTTGCATTAAACATAGATAAATTTTAACATAAACCCGCATATCTTAATCGCATATCAAGCTGAAGCACCTTTGCGTAACCTTCAGTGTCTGAGAGACAGCAGCAATAGCTGAAGTGATTGACAGTCGTATTGATCGATTGATCGCTCGAAAGTTAAGAAATGGTTCGAGACAAAAAGGAAAAACTAAAGCTAATGGCAATGGCAATGGCAAATAAAGCAACTGCTTTACAATCTGTCTCCATTTTCATTTGCATGACACAAAAGTACAAACAAACAAGCCAAAAAAACAAACAGATAAACAAATAAATAAATAAACAAACAGGCAAACAAACAAACAATGAAGGAACGAAAGAGAGCAAAAATAGCGTTGAGGCAAACGAAGGAGATTCGGGTAAATTGAGAAAATGCATATTTATTTGCGTAAAGTATCTGTAGAGTCTAGTTCCATGACTTTATCGCTAAACGGCATCGAAATGTGAGCGATATGTGAATAGATTTTCCATTTCGTTGTTGTTTTTTTTTTTTTTGTTTTGTTCTCCTGAACGTTGTTCAAGTTTTTGTTGTTTGTTTCATGAGTAATGGGCGTCTGTTTGCTGCTGCTGCTGCAGATGCAAATGTACTCGTACTCGTACTCGTACTCGTACTCGACTCGTATCTGTATCTGAGCGCATGTATAAATAGTATTTCAGTTGAACGCACAGCCAAAATAGCAAAAGGCGGGAAGCCTTTTGCCGCGGGCTCCGTCTCGTATTGTATTTCAAAGATTCTGTTTCAAGTTGACACAAATCTGCGCCACAAGAGCCGCCCCAAGAGGTGAGACAAACAAAAACTATGCCCAACAATGTGGAATTTGGGGGGAGGGGGAGGGGTTTAGGGGAAATGAGGCCCTTTTAGAAGCAAGTATGAATACGAGTGCCAGTTTGAGTATGAGTCTATATAAGTACGAGTATAAGTATTATTTGTGAATTGGGCGACTGACTGACTGACTTGAACTCATCATCGTCATCGTCAGCGTCGGCGTCATCATTTGGGTAGCTGCCGTCGAGTGTTTTCCAGCGATAGCAGCAAATACATTTTCAATGCATACAATTACTTCCAGCAAACTGCTTGCGAAATTAAAATTAAATTACACCGCCGGCTGGCAGAAGGAGCACAGGAGCCAAGGGTGGGGCAACTGTTGGGTTGGGCGGGTTGGAATCATCTCGGAAAAGTTCATTAAGTTATGTATGCGCCCTGGTAGTTGACACGAAAATTTTCACAATGATGCAGCCACCTATGAGACAGTCGTTTTGGGGAGTGAATTGCTGGGTGGCTGGGAGATTGGGGGCCTAGTCGCACTTAGGCACATCATTAAGTAGCTAAGACAATCGTGCCAATCATTAAAAATCTGGAACCAAAAACGCTTTGAGTGGGCAACCGCACTGCAATGCGGATGCGAGCATCGTCATCTCTAGCAGTTATCAACACGTACGTTGCCACGGCTGTCGCCGACCTGTCTAAAGCAGCCTAACTATGCAGTTAGACGTTAGAGCCCGGCACATGTTTATAGACGCCCTAGATTAGGTCTTTGTCAGCACTTTTCGAGTGTTTGGTATGCTGTGTGGGAGCGCTCTATGTTTGCGGGTGGGTGTGCGCCGCCTATGTGTTGTCCCTGTGTGCGAGACTCGGCACACTGCAACTGTGTGCTCGAGTGGCGATAGCTGGCAAAAAATAAAAATGTAAGGAAAAATCCAAAAGCATAAGCTTTGGCGCGAGTGGAAGCCACTTGAGAACGAGCCTCAGCTGAGCCGACAACGCTGCTTGTTCCGGATGCCAGGACAGAGCACAGCACAACACAGAGCTGCCACAGAGCAGGCACAGTACAGAACAAGAGACTTGGTCCGCTCAACAACAGCTGCAGTGTCCAAAAGGACCAGGCCATAAGCCTGAGACATGCGAGTAGAAAACGGCTATGCTCGATTTTTGAGTATGAGTTTCGGTTTTAAGTTTTAGGCTGAGACTTAGACAGAGACAGCTGCAGCTACTCGTGCGAGGCACAAAGCAGCAGCCACATGCCACATGTGTGGCATGATCGGGGCATTGTGCATGCTTTCTCTGCCGTGTGAAGTGCTCATAATGTTAAATTCTTAAATGCGGTTAACACGTAATCGTTGCTTAATCGCTTGAATGTAATGAATTTGAAGTGATTTTACTTTATAACTGGTTCATAACCGTTTCGCATGTGTTTGCTATCAGAAAATGCTAAATGCAGCATTATTGACTTGTTTTATATAACCGTTTCATAACCGTTTGGTTACCGTTTATAACCGATTCATGACCGTTTAGGGTATAATGAAAATATTAACATTAAACAACGAACTGCGAGCAAAAATTAAGCAATTTTGTGTATATTTTGTATAACCGTTTCATAACCGATACACCCGTTTCACAACCGATTCATAACCGTTTCGTAAATAAAGTAATTATTAACGTTATGTAACAGAAAACAAGAATTCCATATTTTACTTTTAATTTTTATCTTTTATACCCGTTTCACAGCCGCTATTACCGATACGCAGACCTTAAGTCAACTTAGCCTTAATATTTACGACTGGTTCTGGTTTATATCCACGTCAAACATGCTTAATTGTATTGAAGCTTATTTTTTTGGAAAACTGATCCATAACCGATACAGCAGTGAGCTGAAGTCTACGAATCTAACCAAATATGCGCACTACGCTGTTTGATAATCGTTTGAGCATCAGCAGGCTTTTAATAGACTTGAAAAGCCCTGAAGCCTTTTGCACTCTCTGCATACATTCTTACACTTGAAAAAAAGATGTGTATACGTTAAAGATTAAAATTAACAACTTGGGCATGTCTTTAATTTCACACAAAATATTTCAGACTTTGGCTAATTTACCAAGCCAACCAACCAGCGAATGCCAAAAAGGAAACAAAAACGAAAAATCAAATGAGAAAGAAAAGAAAAAGAGCAAAAAAAACAATAAAAATTAAAAAAGATTGAAGACACACCAAATGGGAAAAGATAACAAAAGCAGAGGAAAAACACATTCGCCAATTTCAAGTTGGGCCACTATTGAAGAAGCCATTTGAAAATTTGAAAATTTTTTTGGCACAGGTACAAAAAACGTGAAACGAACACAAAAAAAAATTGAAAAAATACAAAAAAAATTGCAAAAGGCGAAATAAAGAGACAAACCAAAGACCGCATTGACTCTTCAACTATTGCGGCATATGTATATGTATGTGTAGTGCTTATAATACATATATGCACATGGGTATCTATGGATCTCAGCATGTGTGTGTGTGTGTGTGTGTGTGTGTGTGTACGACTGTGCACTATAGGTTATAATATGTTAGCGTAATACCGAGTGCCATTCTGATGATGGGCGGAGCCAACAATTTCGCTAAACAAAAACACAAACGGCGACAACAACACAAAAAGGCAATGCGGCTGCCTCTATCTACATCTGAGTGTGTGTGTGTGTATGTATATGAATCTCAATATCTACATGTGTATGTGTGTAACTATGCACTGCGGCGGCGGATGTGTTGGCGGCGGCACTGACTGCAACACTCCAACTTGGCCAAGTCAGGCATCAAAAGGCATCTTGCAGTCACTTTGTTTTTTTTTTCTTGCTGTTTTTTGCCTTTTTTGGCCAGCGCTTCGAGTGGCCCTTTTGGGGCCAACATCAAATTTGGTTAATATGAGCCAAGTGAAGCCGCCTTTTGATTAGCCTAATGAAACTATGCAGCATGTAATGAGAACAAGCCGCTCTCACCCCCTACCCCCACAGGTCTGTCCTCAACCCAGAGACAGGCAACTTTGCCAGTTTTCACATCTGTGCATCTGCCGCCAATTGACGTCAAATTACGGACCTCAGTCAACGTCAGCGTCAGCGTCGCCAGCGTCTTCTTCCTTATCGTTTTTGATGTTGTTGTTGTTGTTGTTACTGATCTCAAGCATTTCATCAATTACAATTTCAATTTAAATAAACCCGTTGTCGTTCATTGTTTTCGATCGACAAATAAACAACTCAACGGAATACTGAATTAATTCGGCAGCTATTCAAATTGAGATATAAATATATTGAGAAATTAACTTTATACCGATACCGAAAGCTGCATAGATTTTCGGAATTTCCTTCACACAAATAACTACAAACATCCATTTCGAAATCCCACAGCATTTTCCCATTCCATCGATCAATCAATGAACAAGATCGTATTATAATTGATTTGCCGTCTATTAAGGAAAATTAAATGTGTCAAAATTGAATGAGTTACCACGCAATAAAAAAAATAAACAAACGTTTGACTGTCTCAAGGCGAAGTTTAAATACCCTTTCAGATGGATAAAAGTGAAGAAAAACGTTGATAATTATAGAAGAAATTAAACGATTCTTCAATAAAATTGAAGAACAACTTGGACAATTATTGAAGAAAATATACAGAAAATCAAGTATTTAGATTAAAAGATATAGTTATATGATTCTATTTGCTCAAATTGCATAAAGCTCAAGGTCCACATATATAATAATAAAATCCCACAAGTTAGAGCGCAAATCGCGAATGTTCCAGAAATTGAAACCAACAAATCCGAATGCAAATTTCTATTCCTCAGACGAATATGATGAATCTCTCAATCTTTCGCTAGAATTTTATTATAAGATATTCAACTAAGCCAAAATATTAAAAGGAACTGCTTGAAGACGTTTCTGTGTATAAATTTAACTTTCTGCTTGTGCATTTTATATAAACATAGGCGACTTTTAGATATTGGAGAACTTCTTGAATTGGAATCAGCCTAAAAACCAAGCTGTGCGCATTTATGAGCTTCTATTTGAATGAAGAAAGTTAAGTTCAGATCTTTCCAGCAATTTTTTTGATTCAATATAGAAATGGATCGCTTTATGGTAATATAGATTTGAAACTTTAAGGAACAGATAAACATATAGACTATCAGACGACTTGTAGGACATGACCAAAGTCAAAGTTGCTAAAAGTTTTCATCAACTCAAGATATTCTTTACAAATAACAAATTTATTTATTTCTAAGCATTTCAGATGCTTCACTTTATGTCATAAAGATATTCTATCAAGGAATATGATAATATATTCATTTATGATATATATTCATATTCATTCACATATATTCATACGCATTTCGTATCGATGATTGATTCCCATATAATGTTAAACTGACATATGAAAGGTTCCCGCAAAAGCCTTTGGACAATCACAAAATCTACACCTTAGGTAAGAGTTGAATCGAGGAACTAGATTCTTATAGATACTATAAGATATTATTTCGAAGTTAGAATAAAAGAATATAAATCCAATTATAAATATAAATTAAGTCTTTCATAAAGTTTTCATAACTTTCAGCGCACCTCAAAAAAATCAAGAAAAACTATAACTTTTAGCTAAAGTTTCTTGCGAGATGGAACCTAGTTTGGCTGCTGAAAACGATGTGTAATACGTTAATGGGTTAACTTCTAAGGCTAAGCTATTAGCATAGAATCGAGAGATACGAGTAGCCAAATAAATGCTAATTGTTTTTCGGTATTGGCAAATTTAACGCTTTTCGGCTAATTCGCTTTGGATGTGGGGCAAGACTTACCTGGACTGGTCTGCCAGCTGAGGCCGCCAATGAACATTTTGCTGCAATGGAGAAGAAAACAGAAAGCAAATAGAATGCATTAGCGATATACATATATATATATATATAAAGATATAAGTAGGAGTAGGTGTATATGGATCAGAGCTGGATATATGTATGAAGTTAAGAGAAAACATGAAGTTGAAAAAAAACACTCTAAGATACTCGTATCTTATATCAATGACGTCTCGCTTCCATTGTCATCATCAGCATTGCGAATATTTCCTGCACCGTATCATCATCATTATTATCATTATCATTATCATTATCGCCATCTTCATCATTATCAACTTCATCAGCAGCGGTGAATGAGGCTGACTGTTGTCTTCGTCATTATTTAAATCATAGAAAATAAGCCGCTTTCCCGGCATTGTTTTCATGCTGGAAAATCTCCCAGACCAGCCAAAAGTGACGGCGGCTTATAAAAAAAAAAACGTACAAAAACAAAAGCAAAGGCTGCGACTGCAACTGCAACTGCAACGGCGGCGACGACGGCGACGACGACGACGACGACGACGACGACAATGATTATGAAAACTTCAACAAACTGCAAAAGAGCGCAACAGTGGCAACAATGTTCCAGGGGTTGGGAGTGGTGAGGGGCAGAGAGGAGGCAGGTCGGGGGAGGGGTGAAGGGTGACGGAGCAAAAGGGGTAATGGGCAGTGGGTGGTTGGTAGCACGACACGAAAACGAATGTAAAACACACACAAAAATGCATAGAAACACAAATTGCAATGAAAAGCAAAATAAAACAAGTAAAAATGCAACCAAGAGAGAATTCACACGACTAGCAGATACCCTACACATTGAGATACGTCAAATAACAGCCAAGATGCTTCAGATATGTTACTATATACTAAACATATCTACTTATATAGTATATTTGATGAAGACTTTCCATTACGAGCAGTTTCTTCATCATCTTTGGACCTTTCTGAATAGAAAGTTCATAAATTTAAACTTCAACTTCGTAGGGTATCAGAAAACCTTTATAGTTGGTTGTGCTTGAGTAAATCTAGTTTGACTTGCTCAACTTGGTTGGTGTTCAGGTATATCTAACACACTTTATAGACTGGGAATTGTCTTTTATCTAGCTTTTAATTATATCCCTTTATGCAACCCTTTTCAGTGCTTTTAACAGGGGGTACAGGGTATAATTAGAAAGAGCCAACGGCAGTTATAGAAAGAGAGCGAGAGCGAACAAGAACAAAAATGCAACTAAATGAAAATGTTAATAAAATGTGCAACAACAGCAAACAACGAAGAGCAACAACAACATCAACGCAAAGTAAGCTAAAAGAAAAACTGAACCAGCGAACGGAAGAAGCGTCAACAACAACGAAAAGCAAGGCATGGAATTTGTGGGGAGGGGGGAGTGGCAAACCCGGCCCAGCTACCCTTTACCCCCTTCCAAAGGCTGTGCCAGTAACAACCTTTTGTAGGCATTCCAAACGCTTTGAATGACTTGGATGATGGCCAGTGGAAATGAGTCTAACCATTTTCAGTTTGCATGCCACACAATTTGTCATTAATCAATGTTTCGCTTACATTTTCAGTCTTTTATTTTGGTTTCTTTCTCTCTCTCTGTCTCTCTCTTCCTTTTTTTGCAATAGAAACTCAAAACTCTTTTCAATTAATCTTAAAACTAGCAATTCCATATTGATATGCACATTAAGAGCTGACGTAAGTCGACTGAAAGTCCCTCTGAAACCACCACAAAAATCTGCCTTCCCAGGCGAAACAGTCTAAAGAGAAGGATGTAAACTTTAAATTCAGGACTTTATCTTGAAGGATAACAGAATTGAGATTGATAACAGCGAGATTTACTTAACTTATCTATATATGTACTATTCCAGTTAATAGAACTTTAGCTTGTCTAATTAGCTCCCAAAGATTTGATCAAGTTTTCAGTCACATTTCCCTTTTCTCTCACGTAGTACCCATCCCAATTCACGACTATATATAGTATATATCTTCATGATCAATATTATATACCTACATTTTTCCACACCTGTCCGTATGTATAAGCCCCAGAGATGTCTGGGACTTGAAGAGCTAAATTAATAGCACTTCAACCTGTCCAATCAACTCCCAAAGGTGTTATCCAGTGTCAGTCACATTAACCCTTTCAGTCATTCAAAACCCATCCTAATTCACGACTATATATAGTAATATATATATATATTATTGATGAGCATTAACAACCAAATCCTTCTATGTCTATCTATCTCCTGTGCGCCTGTATAAACCCAGAGATTATCTATTGGGTTGACCGAAAAGAAACCGCTGAAAGTAAATTAAACTTGAAGAGCTCAAAACATCGAATTTGATACATAAATCTGTTTGCACCGTTTTCAAATCAAAATCGATTTCAAATTGTGGAAATTCTTAAACAAATCTGGAAAAGTCTTTAAGCTTTATTTATACGAAAGTAAACAAATTCTTGACCTTCGCTGGAAATTTCACACCGATCGGACTATAAACACAGATCGTTTTAAATGAATTTATTTAATTACCCAAAGGCAACAAGGGGAAAGTCAACAACAGGGTGTGTGTGTGTGAGTATGTGTGTGTGTGTGTGTGTGTGTGTGTGTGTGACAAGTTCAGTTATGAAAGTTATCTGCCAGTCGAACTCACGTTTATAATTGTTTTATATGAATTAATTGACAGCTGAATAAAACGCTTTTAAATTATTCTCAGATTCAAAATGATTCCAACTTTCGGCAGAAGTAACAAGTTTTTTTTTATAGTGTAGAGCAAATAGAGAAAATCTAAAGTTTGTCTATGCGCTTGAGCAGAGATTTTAATAACCTTTTGAAAAGGTCGTCAGGTCGTCCTGCTGGATGCATTCATATTGCACTTGAAATCCTTCTGCTTTGAATCTTTAAGCTGAATTTTTTATTCAATATTTCAAATTTTATTGGTTATTTTATGTATATTTTTTCTTTCATTTCTTTTCATATCTTTCTTTCGCTGCTCGCCATAGACGTATTCGTGTTTGTAACCCCCAACAACAACAGGGACACTCACCATTGAGATCATCCATCACATTTGATTTGCAGTTTGTCGCCCCAAGTCGCCCCAAGTTGCCCCATGTTGCCCCATTGAAGGCAACATTCAATGGCGATGACTCTTTTTTCTCTGTGTACGTCAGTGAGTGGTTATGTGTGTGCGTTTGCGTGTGCAACGTCGCATCGTCCCACTGATCCGCAAATATTTGTATTCATTTCATAATTTTTCAACATTTCTGTCAACGTCTGTGTGTGACGTTCGCGTGGGCGAGCTGCAGGTAACCTTCATGCACAGCATGCTCCACTCTACCCACACCCACACACACCCCATCCCGCCATCCCTCATCCCCCATCCCACACACCTCATAACTTAAACCTACAACCATCTCCCACCACCCTCCCACTAATATCCACTGTTTTGCTACCCAATTGCGGCTGCACCAAATAAATGCGACCTTGTCCTACACTGGCAATTTGTGTGCAGCTCACCGAGCGAGCTGCGTGCTCGGAACTCACCAGCTCGGAGCACTTGGAGCTCTCGGAGCACTCGCAGCTCTCGTTCCTCGATGCGTCCAGCTGCGTGACGCGTAATTGCCGCCTGGCATGGCAAACAAAATAGAAAACCAAAAGTCAACGCGCAAAACAACAACGAAAAGTACAAAAAAAAAAAAAAAACAAACGAAATGGGAAAAAAAAACATCAACAAAAAAATTGAGCAAAAATATTTTTTAAATTTCAATCAAAACGAACGCCAGAATGCTCTGCCTTTGATAAGAAAATTCATGAAATCTCCTTTCTGAGATGAAATCTATGAAACGCACTCAAAAACTCAAAAAAAAAAAATTAAAATATTAAAAAAAAAAAATATATAAATAAATAAAAATTAAAATATTAAAAAAAAAAATATATAAATAAATAAAAATTAATAAAAAAAAAAGATAAATAAACGAATAAATATATAAATAAATAAATATATAAATAAATAAATACATAAATAAATAAATATATAAATAAATAAACATATCAATAAAAAATTATTAAATAAAAAATTAACAAATACATTTTAAATAAAAAAAAATAAAATATTAAAGATATAAATAAAAATAAATGAATAAATAAATAAATGAAAAATATAAAGTAAATATTTATAATAAATAAAAAAAAAATAATAATAAATACATACTAAATAAATAAAAAAAAATAAATAGATATTAAATAAATAAAAAATAGCATAAATTAAAAATATAATAAATATTAAATAAATAAATATAAAATAATTAAATAATAAACAAAATAAATTACACATAAAAATATGAAAAAATTGAACTTCCATCAATCAGAACGCTCTCTCTTGACTTTAATCTTTTATTTATTATATAGTTCGCCATAAGAAAAAGGGGAAAGTCCCATAAAAGAATTTATTTTAGGATATTTTAATTAAATATTTATTTGTTATAATTTCAATGCGCCTTTTGCTGTCAAAAGGTCTTCCATTCACGAGCATTCATTCATTCCATTCCAGATTCCATTGTATGCGATGAGTCCCAATAGATAGTTACTATCTATACCATAGGGGACAACTAGTTTTTTAATAGAGACATTATCTCTGGTCTGTTCTTGACCCACCGGCGGCTGAATCATTTTAAAAAAGTTATTTAAAGCGTTCAAGATTAAACGTTTAATACCCTTACCCGCATTTGCATGGAAGACCAGCGCAATTTACATACGTTGAATTCCATGGAATTTTATACCATTCATGGACAGAATGGACAGAAAGGGAATATCAAGGTTGTATGTAACAGGGAGCTGTTTGGGTATATCTTGAGTAAATATGTATATGTAAATATACCCGATCAGCATGAATAGTCAAAGGGAGCTGGATGAATGTATTTATAAAGTTTGAAATGTATGAGAGGATATGAGAGCTAATGCTCTCACTAGGTTTGGTATATAGTAGATAACAGATCAGAGATCCAGATCCAAGTTTCTATATAACAAAATACAAAATGTTTAATTTAATATAAAGCAGCTCTGAACCTTCCAGCAGTATCTACTACATATCATATCGATAGGATAGCTACAGCATAAGAATAAAGATTTCCTTCAAAGGAATCTTTTTCTGACTCGAGTTAAAGGTAACTGTAAGTCGAGCATACTGCTCTGTTTACTGTTGCCACAATCGTTGTTTATTTATCGTCCCTCCTTTTTGTGTTGGAAAATACTTTTAAATACCTTTATAGTTGCAACTCGCAACAGATACTATCGCGATTATATCTCAAAGGACTCAAACGTATCTGTTCCCTAGCAACACGTCCAATAACTGCTGATGGCAGTTGTCAAAGGAAAAACTTATTGGCTTTCAACTACAGTTTAAAAAGTGATTCAAAACAAGTATTAAGCGGTTTACAGTGTACTTTTATACTACATATATATATATATATATATATTATTGTACATTTGTATATGTGTGTATATAAATGATTTAAAGATTACGCATACGCCGCGTGCACCGCAGCAAAAATCACACTAAATCTTTTTGATGGTGTTCGTATTGGTGTTAGTGTTGTTGTTGCTGGTGTTGGTGTTGGTGTTGCGGTTGTCTATCTAGCTGTCTGGTGCTGTTCCCGACGGGTAATGCCAAGCGAGAACAACAACAACAAGAGCAACTTTGATGACGAGTGCTTTGTCTCTTGGGCAACGTCGATGGCTTCTAGTTTTGCAGCTATTTACAGATTTCCCACAAGTCCCTACACATTACAAAAAAAAAGAACGCACCCACACACACACACACACACATGTCTCGAGTGTGTGTTGTGTGCTGGTGTGGGTGTGCTGAATGTGTTGATGTGCGTGCTAAGCTGGCAGTCATAAACAAGTCAACGCAACATGTCCGATTAGTAGTGCAACCACCGACTGACATTTGTCACTGCTGACGTCGCTGCTTATAGAAGATGCTGGCGCTGGCGCTGTTCCATGCACCAAGCACCAAGCCCCATGCCCTCTAACCCACCTCCCTCCCCCTCTGCCATACAAGCGTGGCCCATGGCTCGATTCCTCGGTCACATTTGCTTGCATTACGAAATAATTGTAAAGCGCACGTCACTTTTCTATAGGCCTGCAAACGAAGCCAGATCCCCAAACCCCCGTCTAAGCCCCCTTCACCCTCCTTATACCTATGCCACCCACACACACAACCACTCTTATACACTTGTCCCATTCATGCGCAAGTCGTCGCCCATTCACAGTCTGCTCTCTAGCTCTAGCTCTGACGCTACCGCTGCCGCTGACGCTGACGCTGGCTCTAGGTTTCTAGCTCTCTAGCTCTGGCTGGGCTTTGGATCTGAGCTCTGGGTTTGAGTTCTAGCTTTGGTCTTTGTGCAATCCCACCCCTCCCCTACCACCGACCCCCTCCCAGCTCAATGGCCGACCCCAACCAGTGCCGCCGACGACCGCCGTTTGCCGCTTGTTTGCCATTCAAAATCCGTTCAGACTTTGTATGCACATTGAAAGTGTTTCTCTCTCGCTGCCCCCCATCGCCAAACCCCCCCTCACCCCTCCCCCGTCCACCTTCTAAGCACACATATACATGCAGAGCCCTCCCTTCACTCACGCTGTTTCCCCTGCGCTAGTTGACGTTTTCTATTGTGGCTTCATTGTTGAATAGAAAAATGTGCAAAATAGTAACGAAAAAAGTAGAGAAAAAAAATTATACGAAGCAAGAAAATAGCAAAACAGCAAGCGCAACATAGCCCTATCCCATACTACACCCAACACACTACTACCCTCCCCTCTAGGGGGGAGGGGGCACACGCATGCAGACTCGTCGTCTGTTGCGTGGACTTAACATGCAAATAAAAGTGCAGATCTTGTAACTTTAGTAATTTTTCACATGACAAATTATGTGAGCGGCAAATGCGGAGAGGCCTAACAAAGGCGAGCGGACTCTGGCGTCTCCACTGCCATGTGGACTGAACTGGAGTCGAGTGGATTAGAGTGGAGTGAAGTGGAGTGTCGTGGAGTGGGCATCAAGTGGATAGGGAGTCCGAGTCGACGACGAGACGAGTGACGGGATTGGGCACGAACAACGACTGCTAGACACCAAAAGGTGCCGAGCTGTGACAAAGCAAACGGCAAATGGGCCAACGGCAGAGACCAACTTGTGTGTGTGTGTGTGTGTGTGTGTGTGTGGATGGTCAGTTCGGTTTTAGCTGTGGAAAATGGAAAAGCTATCGCCGTTGAAGAGCAATTGAGCGAGGAAACTAGAGAGAAGTAGAAGAAGCATAAACTGAGTGCACAGTATGCAAAATGCTTCAATGATCAACATATACCCAATAAATATGCTAAACGGGATTATGACCCGTTATTATACTATACTGTTAACGGAAAATCAGAAAACTGTTAGATTTCCCAGCTAAACTTCTAGCAGGTATAAGAATTATTAGATTAAAGACATCCCAATTATAGCTGAAACAAAATCTTTTAGTTGTGGACATAAACACAAATTGTACAGAAAAAATTTATATAGAAAGCACTTTGCTCTGATAATTATACATATATTATATGTAATATAAGATTATATGATGTATTGACTCTATATATATAATATATATATATATATATATATTTATGTATACAGTAGACATTGAAAGCCTTATATAACGAACTCTTATACTCAATTTAACGAACGAAAAGGGAAATGTATATGAACGTAACATAAAATCAACGCAAAAATGTAAATGTAATACATACATAGATACACAGATAGATACATACATAGATACACAGATAGATACATAGATAGAAACATAGATAGATACATAGATAGATAGATAGATAGATAGATAGATACATACATATATACATACATACATACATACATACATACATACATACATACATACATACATACATACATACATACATACATACATACATACATACATACATACATACATACATACATACATACATACATACATACATACATACATACATACATACATACATACATACATACATACATACATACATACATACATACATACATACATACATACATACACATACATACATACATACATACATACATACATACATACATACATACATACATACATACATACATACATACATACATACATACATACATACATACATTCATTCATACATACATACAGTACAGTATTACATATTCACCCACTCTTACATACTCACCCACTCTTACATACTCACCCACTCTTACATACTCACCCACTCTTACATACTCACCCACTCTTACATACTCACCCACTCTTACATACTCACCCACTCTTACATACTCACCCACTCTTACATATACACATACACATTCACACAAGAAGACACCAAAAAGCATGGCCTTATATGAGCTTAAGTACTTCATTTGAGATTCGAGGAGAAGGGCCGTTGACTCACTTAAAACGGGTAGTTCTTAGGATTGTTTGTGATGTCGAAAAAAAAAGTAGTAGTAGTAGATAAAGTTTAAGACAAGACGCACCTCTGTTGTATAACAGATAATTTTGAATAAAGAACTGAACAATTTATGTTCCATACATATAGTACTATATATAACTAATAATTATATGTATATAATAATGATATTTATAGCAAATAATAATACGGTAGAAGTCAAGCTTAACGTACACTCCGGACTTCTACAGGGTATTCATAATGTAATAAAGCGTAACTCAAAACTTTTTTTGCTTTTAGTAGAAATTGCAATTTGAATCCCTGTTGCTCTTGAGACTTTGACAGTGATCAGATCAGTTGTAGCTATTATTGAATTGTTCAGTTAGGAAAGATAATGAATCTGTGTATTGAATTGAAGCCTATGAACACCACTTCCATAAATAAGTTCCAGCTTTGCCAGCATTTGCTTGGGAAATTCATATATAAACAGCAGAGATGCTACTTTTCTTTGGGCCAAAAGCATATTTCTGCTTTGCTTCATACATATTTATTTATATTATAGACATATAGGATATTATCGGGTTTAAAGCATGTAAAAAAAAAAAGAGAGGTTAATAAGCATAAGATTATCCTCTGCTTTATTGTTTTATAATTTTCAATTGCCAAACTAATTCAATTGAGCTGAATGAGCGATTCATTCGTTAATTTATTCTTATTTTAATACTGGAATTGCAATACAGTAGACACTCACTAATAAGAAACCTATGAATGGAATGATGGATATTATATATATATATTTTTTTTTAACATCTTTTGCTTTCATTTATTTCAACGAGATCAAAAAAACAAGGCATAAATCAAATTGTTATGGAAAGTGTCCTCTGGTTTATAAGGGACTTTTTTCCACCAAAGACATGATCAGTCCTGTACCAAAAAAACTATTTATTTAGACCAAAAACATAAAGAAACATTTGTGAATTCTATATGATAAAAGAAACAATATTTGTTTATCAAAAAGATTCGTGTAGAAACAAGTTTGTATAAGAAATATAAATTTGCTTCTTTGCAGTTAACAGAAACAAAGCGTTCACAATAAATTGGTTCTTAATTGTGAGGCTCTACTGTAATTGATACAGAAAAACGAATAAAGCGAAAGCAATGTAATTTTTCAATGAAAACAATAAATAAAAGAGGCTATAATCGAATCAAATCAAGTCAAATTATTATTATAACTCGACCTAACAAGCTCTGCAGCAAAAATATGCAATGCGATGGAAATGTGTGCGTTTAAATTATATAGAAATCAATTTATATACAAAACAACAATCCCTGCATCATCATCATATATATATACAATATATAAATATATGTTCGAGTGGGTTGTGACTATTAACATATCGATTCCCATTACACGTGCATTTCGAGCAGAACACAATTTCTTTTCGCTTCTCTAATGGTTTGGCCTTTAAATAAATTATAAAAGGATTTTCAAGCACATAAACGCCGCACCACGAAGGAGTCCACAATCTTTTCCCAATACTCTACCTTCAGGTCCATCCCAATTTCAGTGCAACTCGTCAGTTGTTCGACTTCAATTGGTTTCATGCTATACATTCTTATTGCGATATCTCAGATGTCTAAGATTCCAATTTGTTTTGAGATCTTTCACTCTTTGGTTGGAGCAAATTGAATCCCTGATAGAAACAAGATTTGCAAGTGTAAACACTATTCGATATGTGTTGTTTGAAGTTGTTGTTGTGCTTGTTCTTTTTTCCTACACAAAAACCTCTGCACAATTTGACTCCCGTTAAGAGTCCGATGACTATCATGTACGGCTATCAACAACATCATCAAAACGCAGCAATGGCAACAACCACAAAGTGGAAGGATGAGATGGAAATGGAAATGGAGCTAGAGCTGGAGATGATGAAGAGTTGCTGCAATTGCTTCGTGGTTACAACTTTTATGTCTGTGTGTGTGTGTGTGTCTATGTGTGTGACTGTATGTGGTTGTGTCTGTATGTGTGTGAGTGGAAAAACGTTGCAACATGGACATGGAAAACTAAAAACTGAAGCACTAAACGAGGGCCGAGCTTGGCTTGCAATGCTGAAGCATAAATATGTTTGGCCGACAATTGTCTGAATGGGAGACACATTCAAGGCAGGGTGGCAACTCTACGTATACCGTAAGCCGGGTGACTGCGAGCACACGCAAAACAGAGCACAAATATGAGGAATTGTTGTTGTGGGTGTGGAATGAGCCATGGTAGGTGCCAGACAAAGGCCCAAGCAGCGTCTAAATGTTGAGCTCTGGCAATGTTTTATACTATGCGGCACCCCTCCCTCTCCCTCCTCGATCTATGATATGACCAAGGGAGATGGGCAAAGCCGCTTCTTTATATATGTATATATATTGTATATATACATATATATATCTAACTCGCTTCCTACCTTCCTACCTCCCTCTCTCTCTCTCTCTCTGGTGTGTGTGCGTAATAGAAAAAGAACTTTACAGTTGCATCGATTTAATCGTGCGGAAAGCTAAATACACGAACTGCAAGTGGAGTAGGCGGGTGGGCGGAACCGGCGACTGCGTCTGGAGCGTCTAGAGCAGCACCAAAGCCAAGCACCGGGCACAGGGCCTAAATTGGGATACGCTTCGTTCGGCGCGGGCTTTTGGCTCATTTAAAGCAATTCTCTGCTATGCCCTACATGCAATTTATGTATAATGAATATGGTGGGTGGCAGTGAGATGGGTCGCCGGGTGGCAGTGGCAGCACTGCACTTTGCGGTTGAAAGGATGCATTGTGCCAATGTCGGCGATACATTTTCTTAGCCACAGATAGATAGAAAAACTTTTTTCGCTCATATTTGCAGTTTTCTTTTATTTTGCTTCTCTGTTTTTTTTTTATCTTTTTATTGCGTAACCATAGGTTGTACCCGGTACCCCCGTCTTGTAGGCGGCAATCGGACTACCAATAAAACGTAACTTTCCCCCGTCACCCGCCAGGAAACTCCTACGCTTTTCACCCAGCGTCGCTGTTGCCCTCGTCATTTTCTAATGGCGGCTTGCACTTCCTAAGTTGCTTTTTTCTCTGTCGGCTGCTGCCAAAAGTTATGACTGCATTTAGCAGAAAAGGCAACGGCAAAAGTTTTTTAGCCTTGCATTGATTTCAAAAGGGTAGAGAAATAAATATATGTATATATATATATAAGTATATATATAGGCTAAGTATTATAGTGCGCAATTGAAGCGATGCCTGTCGACTCCCCTCCAGCCACCCCATCGCGTACACACACCACAAAGCGTGCCTGTCAAGTTGCGCCATTTTAATCGAACTGTTTACCCAAAAGTGCAGCTAAAGCAAATGTAAAGTTTCACAAATGCCGTGTCAGAGAGAGGGAATGTACGAATAGTATGTACAACTCTTCATCTCACCCTCTCTAGCGTCCTGCCCGCACTCTCTCTCTGTGGGCAAAGAGAGATTGTAAATTGAATTTTGATAATGTCAATTGGATAAAATGAAGTTTCTATTTGCGGTTGCGAGTGCGAGTGCAAGTGCGATTGCCAATGCGATTGCCTCTGTGAGTACCAATGAGAGTGTGAGTGCGAGTGTGAGGGCAAGCACGAATGCATTGAGAGAGGCAATGGCAGTGACCAAACAGATCCAATCAGATCCAATCAGACGCAACCGCTTTAGCTCGCAGCATAACAGCGTCATGTAAACGGCTTAGAAGCTAAGCTTTAACATCGGCCATTAACTCGACGCTTAGAATGAATTGTTATATGGAGCAGATTGCAGCACTTGAATGAAGTTAACAGCGACATTTTAGCTCTGTAATGGTTGCCATAAAATTTGTAAACACCAGGCAATCACATTTTTAAGTCAAAACTAATTTATGCACATGACTAATAAACCAATTTGGGAACATATTAAAAGCAAAGCACATATGCGGCACGAAATTCAAATCGACAAACACAAACACAGCTGGCAGGGCACGACACGGCACGAGTAAAAGAATTTCTCTGTATGTATATATGCATGTGTGTGTGTCCAAAATATATAAACATACACACATGCAATATTATCAGAAACTATTACAACACATACAATATATGCAGATAAAACAACAGTTTTCACAAACTCATACAATAAAAATTAAAACTAAAACAAAAAATTTGCAATACGAAAAAAAACCAAACATATCGCCGATAGCCAACTGTTGCTGCGCTCAGCTGTTATCGATAAGCTTAACAGCAGCGGCGGGAGCAATCAACGTGACAGTGCTATTAAACCTTTAAATGAAAATTAGAAAAGGACCTGATGACGCAGCTCTGATTTTGGCAACGTCACTGCCACGGCACTTTATCCTAATAGCTGCCCCATGGGCACAAATTGCCACAGGTCTCATTATGCATACAAAATGAGAGCGCTTATTGGCCCAACGGAGGACAGGCGACGGACGGAGAGTTGCAAACAAAATGACGACGACAATATGGAATTGCGCACACAACGACGACAACAGCACAAAATCATTTGGAAGCAATTACAACGGCTGGCCGGCCGGTCGATCAGTATATGGTGACAAGAGGAGGGGCCGGGCCGGTCAGCAGGTCGGTAACGGCGGTGACCGTGCACAATGAATCAATTTACGAAACGTAACAAAGCCACAATTACAAGCAACCATAGACAAGAACAAAACGACAATTATGAAAAGAGCACCGAGTGCAATTGCATTTCCAATTGCAACATGCATTTGTAGTTGCACATTTTTCGGGCCAGGCAGGCACACGCGTTAAATGATGCGGCCGGCCAGCAGCCACTGGAGGTGGAGGGCCCAGGCTCAGCCAAAGAGACGACGACTATGACTATGACGACGATGTGGTGGACGTCGTCGACGATGACGACGACGACAAACCGCAATGTTTGCGACAGTGCGCACTCTTTTTTTTTCTTAGTTTCTTCTCTTTTTTTTGTTTTGGACCCGCGTGTCAGTTGTAATGGATAATTGTCGAACTCGCATGCCAGTCGTTGCTCATTTTCTATACCCTGTACATAGGCATAGATATATATAGGGAGCCACAAAGTGGTGAACTTACCACTAAAATTAGTATGTAATGATTATAATATACTTGGGATTATTGACAGGTAACTCCATTTGCACACTTTAACATAACCGAGACGACTCTAGAAGCGGGTGACTTACAAAACCGATACATATTAACTATCGATAGAAATTAATTAATTTCGATTGCCTGGAGCCTGCTGTTAAATCTGTTAGCTTAAATTCTCTCTGAACGAGAGAGAGAGAGACAGATGGGGCAACTTACAAAACCGAAACAAATTAACAATCGATAGAAATCAATAACCTTCGATAAGATGGAGCCTGCTGTTAAATCTGTTAACTAACATTCTCTCTATACGAGAGAGAGCGCCAAACTGATCTTATGTTAAGGAAGCCAAGTACCGTTGCTTTCAGTCTTGATTGATTTGCGGTAAATAAAAATATTTAACATTTCATTTACAGAGTATTTATGTAGTATAGCAATTTGCCAGTAAGCTGTCTGAGTTGTTGTTTTATTTTGTTTTTTCTTTTTGTTGTTGTATTTGCACTAAAAATACATTGGCAAAGTGAATTGTATTAATAGCAGAGCATTTATTTAGTTATTTCTTTCTATGTTGTTTTATTTTTCCCTATTTTTCTTATTCGTTTTTTTTTGTTGTTTTATTCATTTCTTTGCTCGTTGATTCGCATTTGTGTTTATTTACTTTGCCATTTTGCGCTGCAATGTTGCCAGCAAATCTTTTTGGTGGGCCCTTCAAAAGATTTATAAAGTAGCCGGCTAGGTAAAGGGGTGCGAAGAGGGAGGGGTTTGTATGGGTAGGAGGGGGCATAGTGAATAGGACGTCCAAATTTACTGAGCCGTGGCGATGCGATCGCCGGTCGCAGTGAACGAAAGAAACTGTGAATGGAATTGTATTCGCATGTATTCAGCGATATTCGCAAAGTTGCACAACGCACATTGCACTAGATGATGCACTTGCATATGTATGTGTGTATGAGTGTGTATGTGTGTGTGTGTGTTTATATATATGTATATATCAGAGCGTCATCAAAAGGTATTTTACATTAATTCAAGATTTATGCATTCAACATTCGCTAGGTGCTGCATTTCCCATTCGCGTCGCCATCGCAGACATTGCCCCAAAGTTGCACCTGCCGCCGTCTGCGTCGACGTCAAGCGTCAGCGTCAGCGTCGTGTGTCGAGCGTGGAGCAGCCAGCAGCAGGTGATCCATTTCTTTTATCCGGTAGCTATAAGTGTAGCTTCTCTCTACCCAGTTTTTTTTTTCTGAGGATGGGATGCAACAGCGCCCCGAAAATGTTGCTGCCTGCAAAGCCTATTTTTGTGTATGTGTGTGTGTGTGTGTGTGTGCGCTGAGTGTGTATTTTCTGTGTGTTGTGTGTTTGGTAACTAATTCAGATAGACAAGATGAGCTAGCCTAGCTCCCTCTTTCCTTGGGGAGTGCTGAAATTCGCATGGGTTATACAATTTGCAGCGCTTCGATAATAGATATATGTGCATATAGTTATACATACATACATACATACATACAGGCATATATATGTATGTATGTGGACAGATAGAGGTATATATGTAGATATAAGTATGGACTGCATAATTTATAGGCTTTGCGTGTTCAATGGGTTGCGACGACGGCGACAGCGATGTGGCCATATGGCATCGGCATCGGCATCGGCAACGGCATCCGCATGGAAAGCGGGGCAGATGGAGATGCCGCTGCTGATGCCGATGCTGATGCTGATTACTGGGTGCAGTTTACTGGAACCAAATCCCCAACTTAGTATACGCTACAAGACGCTCTACAATGTTCAACTCCAACTTTGACATCGGTCAAGAACTTAATGAGTATTGCACTTCCATATCCAAGAATCATAATATGATATTGATTTGACTAAAAGACTTGACTATATATATTATGTTATATATCTGATATATACATATATACCATCTTCAGCATAAAACATAGATGTCAATCCAAGATTTTATAGGTGTTTCATATGTTGGGTTAAACCTCAATCCAGTAGGTTTCTACTTCAATTGTTATTCATATGATTTGATCTAAGTTCACTTTCTTATAAGAAATGTCTTAATCAGAATTACTTTTTTCACTATACTTTAATTTAAAATCAAAAGAACTGAAAGAATATTAAACAATTACACACATTCGGGTTCAATACTTATCAGATTCAAATAAAATATACCCTAATTGTTAATAATATTCGCATATTGCTTTGATCTCTCTCTTTAGTTTCTAATAAGAACACGCATAACCAGAATTGTTTTTCCTCACTATATTTTAATTCAGAAACGTTTTCTTCCAATGAAATTTAATGTAGATCGAAGAATGTTCTGCTATTTGAAACTTCAGTAAACGTTTAGAAGACTCGAGAGGTTTCTTTCCCAATTGTTAATTATATATTAGGGTTGATCTATCTTCAGTTTCTAATAAGAATATCGTAACTAGAATTGTGTTTTAGCTATACTTTCATTCAAAAACGAAAGAAAATTAGGAAATTTTACACTTTCAGGTAGAAAATTTATTGAATCCAACAATTTGTATCCGAAATTGGTAATAATACTCATATAATGATTTGATCTGCCTTTTCTTTCCAATAAGAAATTGATTTTTAATTGTTTTCTGATTACATTTCAATTCAGGAACGATTTTAGATACAAAAATTTGATATCGATCTTAACTATTTTGGTATTTGGCACTTTGGACTTAACATTTATGGGATCCGAGATATATAATCCCCAATTGTAAGAAAATTCATATATTAAGTTGGTCTGCCTTCAGTTTCCAATAAGAAATTGTTTAATCAGAATTGTTTTTTGACCACATTTTAAATCAGAAATGATCTCTTGTCAGGTGAATTTGATGTAGCACCAAGAATATTTGGAAATTTCTCGCTTTCAAGTGCAAAATTTATCTTTTAATAATAACCATATAAAGATAATCATGTAAACCTCAAATTCTAATAAGAACACCCTTAACCATAACTGTTTTTACCCAATTAATTTGTACTAAATTTCAATGTTTAGCTAATTATAGGTAAAATCTATTATTATCAGAAATATTGCTAAAGATCCTAGTATACATGCGCCTATTATATTTTCTAGTAAAAGCCTTAATAATAAAATTTATTAAATGGAATAATTTGTTGCAATTTGCATATCAAAAATAATTTAAGCAATTGCTCAAAAAATATCAAAGTTTGTCATGCAAATTATATAGAAAAATGTTACGAGTAGTCAGTCGGTCGGAGTGTCTTGCTGTTGATTCCCTAACAAGGGCCGATTATCTAACTGAATAAATCAAGCGAAATATATATAATATATCAGAAACTATGTTGAGATCTTGTTGTTGATCTTGATGCTGATGATGTTGATGATGATGATGATCGTTGATGTTGATCGTTTCGTTTCACACAGACAATTTTGCACTATTTCTTTCTATTGTTTTCACTTGTGAGCAAAATTGCAATCCTAATTGATAGCTTCTGTGTGTGAAAATTTCAATTGTACGAAAATTGAGCGCAACGTCTGAGCACCTAAGTTTTAGATGCAATTCTTAGAAGGCAATTTATGGCTTTACATGTAATATATATTAACAATCGTGATAGTAATTGTCTCTAACAGTCAGAACAGTCACATTTTGTCTACCTAAGCTTTCACTCAATGTCAGCGCGCAGCTGATCTCAATTTTTGAAATGCGCTCTTCTATGCGCTTCTCAAGCTGTCTCTCATTCGACCATCTGACATTTGTACACCTGCTCATAGACATCTTAGATATTTTACAGCCTTGCAACTTGTTTCGCACCTTCAACGCTGAATTCAAACAATATTCAGATCATTCGATTATAACATTTATCTAAAGTCAGCCAGAAGCTGATCTCAAATGTGGAATGCGCTCTTCTATGCGCTTCTCAATCTCTCACAAACATTTTCTGACATTTCTACACCTGCTCATATATATTTTCGATACAATATTTTACAGCCTTGCAACTCGTTTCCAACTTTCATCGCAGCATTTAAACCGTATTTAGACAGTATTCATACAATATTGAGATCATTCGATTATAACATTCATCTAAAGTCAGTCAGAAGCTGATCTCAATTATGGAATGCGCTCTTCTATGCGCTTCTCAATCTCTCACAAACATTTCTCTGACATTTCTACAGCTGCTCATAAATATTTTAGACATTTTAAATCCTTGCAACTCGTTTCCAACTTTCATCGCAGCATTTAAACCGTATTTAGACAGTATTCATACAATATTGAGATCATTCGATTATAACATTCATCTAAAGTCAGTCAGAAGCTGATCTCAATTATTGATATGCGCTCTTCTATGCGCTTCTCAAGCTGTCACAAGCATTTCTCTCATCTTCATTAATCTCTGACATTTGTACACCTGCTCATAAATATTTTCGATACAATATTTTACAGTCTTCCAACTAGTTTCGCACCTTCAACGCAGCATTCGCAGCGTATTCACAGACATTATTCGGACAGTATTCAGAGCATTCATAGCATTCACATTGAAGTCAGTCAGAAGCAAACATTTTAGTGCCAATCACTTGCCATTCATTTTGACTGACTTTCTGACTCTGTGACTTTCTGTCGCTTTTTGCCCAACAACTGATGCAAATTATCAGCAATGCAGCTTGCAATTAATCTGCTGCATATGACACCGCAATCACAACTTAACCCATTTTAGACACTGCCAGATACACACACACACACACACACACACACTAACACAGAGACAGACAGATAGAGTCAGCGTTGAGGCCGAGAGCGATAATAAACTGTTGCCAATGGGTAAACTGGGAAATTGGCGAGCGGTGGACCAGGAGCAACTGCAGTGCACTAAAGCACTAAACTCAATGGCTTTAATTGAATTTTGATGTCCTTAGCAAATTGTTTTCTAATTAGTTTCACTGGAGAACTGGATAAGCGACAGGGACAGGAACAGCCTCATCCGGCTGCCCAGCGCAGTTGACACAGAAAACTTTCTGTCAACAGCAACCCGGCGTGACAAAGTGGGGGCTGGGTTCATTTCTCTCTCTCTCTCTCTCTCTCTCTCTTAAGTTAACTTCAATAATGACAACTTAAAACTAAAACAATTAATGCCACGTCCATGACGACACTTACCCAGGATCATTGGGCACCTCTGAGGGTGAAACGGGTCCCAGCTCCGTCTGCTGCGCCTGTTGTTGCTGCTGCTGCTGCGCCTGTTGTTGCTGTTCAATCTTGATGTCCATCTTGGCTCAATCTCTCAATCGTTCCTTCTCTCGTTCTCTATCTCTGTCTCTGTCTCTGGCTCTCTTCCTCTCCCTTGTTGACTCTCTGTCTGTGGGTCTCTGGAACAGTGCTCGGGCTACGTGTCCTAAAACTGTTGATGCGACTGTTGCTGCTGCTGCTGCTGCTGTGCGGGCATTGAGGGGGTCTACGTCTAACTCTAACTAAGACGACTGCGACTCCGGCGACGGCGACGTTATGAGCTATCAATCTAACTCTTCTTCTTTAATCATTGACAATGGCTGCTAAATCGCTACTTGACCCGCTGGACGCTGTCTTGAGTTCCATTGGTGTTGCTTTGGCTTTTACTTCTTCTCTTCCTCTCTGCTTCTTCCTAATTTTGGTTTTATTTTTTATATATATATAAATTTAATTTTCCTTTACTTATTTTCTTATTTTGTTAATCAAAACAAAAGTGTTTACGTTTTTTGTTACATTGCGCACTTTGAATCACATTTCTGGGTTGTTGCTTCGTTTGACAGGCCACTTTCGGTTATCAAGTTCTTAACTTTCTTATATTTGTTTTTGTTTTTGTTTTTTAATGTATGTTTATTTATTCTTAAGAAGTTTTAGAAACGTTGCGTTAACTATTGTTGTTGTATTTGTTTTGAAGGCAACATATTACTGGAAACAAAACTGTTCTAAGCCTCAATTAATTGAGCGAAACCTAAAACACATTGCAATATTCAACATCTGCTTGGTAATAAGTACTCATACTCATACTGATACTCAAACTCATACTGATACTTATATTCATACTCATTCTCATACTCGTATTCGTATTGGTAGTCGTAAATTCCATATGATTCGCAACGTACGAGTAGGAGTACAATCGTTAAATAATGCATACGAATACGAGTAGAACAACTGGTGGGGGAGCGCCGTGAATCTTTCTAGATACTCAAACGAATACTCATACGTTACGTTATGAATACTTGTTGTACATTCGAATATATGTGATCAGATCATTGCTGAAAATGCAAATTAGGTGCAAAGATCTCAACAACTGAACTGATAAATTGCTTGCGCTGAAGCCAAAAGTCATGTTTAAACTTCTTCGCGAACACTCTACAATAAGTATAGAAAGTTATGTGACCCTTCTGATACCCTACCAGAAACTTCTATAGACATCTCTGATCTTTGTTAAGCAAAAGACTCATAAGCTTTTAACAGCTTAAGAGTCCTTTGAGAGGTAATTGAATGCTATGATTTGATATGGAATTCAATTTTGTTTTACTGTTAAGCAAAGGTCTCCAAAGCTTTCTTTCATCAGTTTAAGCAGCTTTTCTTCTCCTAGCGTTAAGCATAGCTTTGAGTAAGTTAGTAAATTCTTTAAGCTTAAGAGTCCTTTGAGAGTTTGTTAAGCGAAGATTTAATAAAGAATTCAATTGTTTTCATTACTGATAATCAAAGGTCTCCAAAGCTTTCTGCTTCTGCCTGGGAGTGTTTCTTCTCCTAGTATTAAGCTGAGCTTTGAGTAACTTAGTTAAGTCTTAAGGATTGTACAGTTAGAGTTGCAAAGCTTTAAAATCAAATGTCCCATGTGGAATTGATGGCTTTTTTTAAACGCCTCTAAATAACTAGTCGTAAATTTATCATCTGAGCTCTTTTTACGACGGTTTCCTTTTATGTGGGCAATGAAAGGAAACTTCTGGTGATAAGTCCCTGCAAGGCCTGTTAACAAGCTTTCGCAACAACAACAACAAGAAACTGCAATGACGACAACAACAACAAAATTGCAGGGCGAACGTAAACTAAAAACGGTTTCATAGCAATGGGCTTTTTGTTGTTATTGCCATTGTTTTCAATGCACGCCTTGATCTTTCCCACACCCACACACACACAGACACAGACACAGACGCATGCATGCACAGACATGCAATTGGGACAGCGTGTTAACTCCCCCAAACAACAGAGACAACAACAACAACAACAACAAGAGCCGCGGTCTATAATAACGCGCAGCATGCAAGCGACACACACACAGGGAAAGACACACAGGCAGACGAGCTAGCAGTTACGGTACATGCACCGTTACAACGAGAGCAGAAGTTAACTGGCTGCGGCAGCAAACACGTGACCCGACAATTGCGACAATTGGCAGCTAAAAACAAAAAAAAAGGGAAAACAAAAACAAAAAAAAAAAAAACTTCGCTGCGAAAATCAAACGAAAATTGCATAAAAAGTGATCGACGAAATTGCAAAGCTGCTGCAGCAAAACAGATGCCACGATCAGCGTTCAATATAGTTGGAGAAAGGAAAGAAGAAGAAGGTGATGGAGAAGAAGAAGAAAGCAACTGCTGATGGTGATGCTGCTGCCTGAGGCGCTGCTGTTGGTGTTGTTATTTGTTATCATTCGCAGCTTTGCCGGCCGGCCGCCATTTTGCACGTGCGATCGACAAAAGCTGCCTGCTGCTGGCGTTGTTGTTGTTGCTGGGATTATGTGTAGGCGGGCTGGCAGGGTTGTCGCTGCTTTTATTTATTTCCGGTCTGTCAACGTCTGTAGAACAAACACTTGGCCTATAAAAAAAAATAAAATTTCGCCACCTCGCTATGAGCACACACACACACACACTCGCACGCACACACACACACACACACACACTGGCAAACACTCAAATTGCACTTTGTTTGTCGTTGTTTGTAATTAGAATTGAATGCCGCGCACTTTTATATAATCGTCAATTTTGCATTGACACAATGCCTTGTCCCGCCTAAAAACCAAAAAAAAATAAAAACAACAAAATAAAAAAAAAATAAATAAATAAATATTGTTGTCTCTTAGTATCAATAATAATATATATTAAAAATTAATATTTTTTTTGCAATGTTTTTTTTTTTTGTTATTATTGTTATTGCCGTAACTGGCACGCACTTCACTTGCAACTGCAACGAGCGAGCCAAATTATTATTATTTTATATATGATTGCTGCTATTGCTGCTGCCGATTTAGTGCGCGCACACGAACGCGACAACCAACAAGACGACACTGAGACACGGCCACGGCAGGCAGCCCCAACGTAGCTGAAGCCCCAAACAACACACTGACACTGTCGCAGGCAGCAGCAGCAGCGTCAGCAGCAGAAGCGTCAGCAGCGTAAGCGTCAGCGGGTCACAGTAGCACACACGCTGCAGCTGTAGTAGTAGTAGTAGTGGTACGTGCACTAGTTGTAGTTCGAGCAGAGCTTTGCGGCGTCGTCGGCAGAGGCTGTGCAAAACACATTCACATTGCACCAGCCAGCCGGCTGCATTTTGCCGAAAAGCCAGCACAGCTGATAAGTGATAAGCGACGAGCGAAGAGAGTGCGCATTAACTTAAGAGCGGCACGCGTTCAAATTTAAGAGCGAGCCAAATGCTTTGAAAGCTTACACCGAACGCTTGTAGCTTAAAAGCTGAGCAAAGTTGTGAGCAGGAAACCGGTGAATAAATAAATAAAATCAAGTTTTGAAAGTGACAAAAGCTTTTCTGTTGAAGCTTTTGCACGTTACGCTTATGATTTTCATCTTAAATAACGTCATATTTTACAACACTGTTCATAATAATTACGACATCTCTTGGGAAAATTAGATAAGAGAAAAAGGCGATTTGAAGTTTTCCTTCGCTTTTGCAAAACATATTTATTGAATTAGCCGATCTTTCAGATATCTTTTAAATTAATTAGACTTCCCAACACGTGACCGTTCTAAGCGTTTTTTTGCGCAAATTTATAATTTTTATTGTACAAATTTTATTTGAATACGGCAAATTTGGCGCAACTCTTTTTTTGTCCAACCAGAATCCCCTTTAGAAGCAACTTCACACAGCGGTTAAAGAACAAACGGAACGTTTTCAAGGACGAATTGCTGGTGGCGAAATAGGGGCTGGGGTTGGGTTGGTCTGTGTGTTCGTATGTGTGTGTTTGTGTGTGTGTGTGTGTGGGGTGCTTAAAATTGGGTTGGTTGTAAAAAAACGGATTTTAGAATTTACTTTCAAGCACGTCGTTAATTTAGAGACTCATGTCGGAGTCCAAAAACATTTACTAACTGCGACTAAGACTACAACAAAAACAACGAGCAACTAAATAACGCAGCGTCTAGCTGGAGGCCGTAACGGGCTTCGTGGGCGGCGGCGGCGGCGTTGAGTCTGTTGCGTCTGTTGGTGTGGGCTGTTCCTTCTCCTTGTTCCAGCTCTTGAGACCCTCGGGTAGTGTTGTGTCCTCCTCGAAGGAGCCAGTACCTTCCACAAATTCTTCATAGGTTGACTTCTCCTTGAAGGGACGAGGGCCTAGCAGCTCGATCATATCATCACGGCTGAGCACCTCGTTTGCTAGTAAACGCTCGGCCACACGACGTACATCCTCCTTGTGCTTGACTAGCAGATCCGTTGTGGTCGTATGGGCGCACTTAATTATATTTCTCACCTCGCCATCAATCATCTGAGCGGTGTCCTCCGAGTAGGGCTTGCTAAACACGGGCTCACCACTCTGACCCACATCAAAGCTAACCTGCCCAATCTTTTCGTTCATGCCGAAACGCACCACCTGCGAATAGGCAATGTCTGTGATCTTCTTCAGATCGTCCTGTGCACCGGTGGTTATTTGATTGAAGAACAATTCCTCAGCCACGCGACCACCTAGGGTCATGCACATGCGATCAAATAGCTGCTCCTTGGACAGCAGATAATGATCCTTGGGCAAGTACTGTGCATAGCCCAATCCCTTGCCACGCGGTATAATCGAAACCTTAAGCAACGGATCCGCGTGCTCCAAGAACCAGCCTGCTACCGCATGACCAGCCTCATGGTGAGCCACCGTCCGCTTCTCCTCCGGTCCCAAAACATTCGTCTTCTTCTCCATGCCAGCGATGACACGCTCGATGGCTTGCTCAAAATGTTTGAGCACAATCGAATCCTTGGAATCGCGAGCTGCTATCAACGCCGCCTCATTGCACACGTTCGCAATGTCAGCGCCGGTGAAGCCTGGCGTGAGTGCAGCCATTTTACGGGACAATCCATTCTTGTCCAGCTCCGTTTTCAGCTGTCCCAAATGCACCTTAAAGATGCTCGCGCGTCCCTTAATATCGGGTGCAGGCACATAGATCTGACGATCAAAGCGTCCCGGACGCATCAGTGCCTTGTCCAATATATCCACGCGATTTGTGGCCGCCAGCACCACCACGTTCGTTGTCGTATTGAAGCCATCCATCTCGACGAGCAGCTGATTCAGTGTATTCTCCTGCTCTGAGTGACCACCAAAGGTCTTGCCGCCACGCTTGCGACCCACTGCATCTATTTCATCAATGAACAGAATGCATGGAGCATGCTTGCGCGCCATCGCAAACATATCCCTGACACGGGAGGGTCCAACGCCGACAAACATTTCCAGGAACTCCGATCCGGAGACTGTTATGAAAGGAACATTCGCCTCGCCCGCTGTCGCCTTGGCCAGCAGCGTCTTGCCCGTACCAGGTGGACCAGTTAACATGGCACCCTTGGGTATCTTCGCACCCAGATCGATGTATTGTTGTGGATTCTTCAAAAAGTTAACAAATTCCATTATCTCTATCTTAGCCTCCTCACAGCCAGCAACATCTCTACGAAACGCACAAGGATAAAAAGGATAATAATGAATCATTAGTAGATCTTTCAGCTGCTCAGCTCCTAATCCCACGAAGCTTTAGGTATTCTCTGCAGTTATCTGTCCGTTTGTCCTATGTACTCTAATTATTAGTAGATCTTTCAGCTACTCAGCTCCTAATCCCACGAAGATTTAGGTATTCCCAACAAGAAGCTGAGCTTCTTTGTAACTCCTCGGATATACGGACAACTTATAGGTACCCCAAACCTTAAGTTCTATAGAACTCACCTAAATCCCACGCCAATTTCTGTGGGATTAATCAGCTTAGCTGTTGATTGCATCACGCCTCCAAATAGGCCACCGCCTTTGCGTCCACGTCCAGCGCCCATCATATCTGCAGATTTTCTCATCATGTAAACGAGGAATCCGATGATTAGCAGAGTGGGCAAGAGACCCGTAAGACTAGCCGCCTCCACTTCGTTGCGATAGATGACGGGCACAAAATTGATGGACTCTACGCCCTGTTCCGTTTGTGCCGTCTCCAGGTTTCGTTCAAAAGAGTCAACGCTGCCTATATTGAACCACAAGACACCGCTGCTGCTCTGGCCCTGTTGCAATCGCACTCGCACCCACTTTTTGTTGACCACCTCCAGTTTCTCAACGAGGCCCTTGGTAAGGTAGCTGTGAGGCAGAGAAGATGACAAGGTTAACCATATAATATATAAAGGTACACAATATATGAATGGAAATTGGGTCTTAGCCAGCTGACAATTATACATTCTATAAACTTATATAAATCTTTTCATGCAGTGGTGAAATGCTGATAGTTTCTATAGGATGTATGAATGCCACGTGGGTGTATTGAAATATTGAGATCGCACCTGTTAACAAACTCTTTCCAGGAGATCTCCTTGTAGCCCATCTCGAAGAAGGCAAAGGAGCCAACCAATACCACAGCGCCAATGGCACCTAGCAGAATCCAGCGTTCCCGGTCGCCACCGCCTCCTTCGCCCAGGGGACGACCACCAGGTGTGCCAGCACCGCGGCCAGCGGGACCACGTGAACTGTTACTGAACATGCCGAAATTCCAGTCTGATTTGGACTCACTAGCAGCACTGGTGCTGGGTTTGTTAGCGGGTGTTTTGGGTTTACTGCTGCTACCACTCTCAGCTGTTGGTTTGCTGCTAGATGTGGGCTTCTTTTCTCCGGCGGCGCCTTTGGGCTGTGCTGTTTTGCCACCAGCTTCAAAGTACTTCTCAAAGCCCTTTGGTGGCTTCTTGCAGAACAACTGCATCTGTTCCACAAAGTAGCGCAGCAGCGGAGTCAATTCAAATGTGGCACCGCGCTGCACCTATAGCAATTTATTTGCATTTATATAAAGAAAAAGTGGTAAAGACATATTTAAAGAAAAATCCAAATTATGAAACGCACCTTGTCTGTCAGCGGGGCATTCATATAACTTCGCTTAATCAGGCTTTTCATTGCCTTGGCCGAGCTGAGTAGCCGGAATGCCATGATGTTGTTTGGTGTTAACGGGCGGGCGGGGGGTTATTTGGACTCTCTAGGTTAAATAACGTCGAGAGTGCAACACAGCGGCACCGTTGATTTTTACTAACAACTGTATAAATTTTGAACCAACTATTGAGTATCTGCGAAGAGCTGAAAGTTGCCGCCTCATATATCGCAATGTTGTTTCAATTTAATGCTTTAAAAATATAAAAAAGTTCTTAGTCTTTACGGTGCGCTATTGTGAAATTTAGATTTTCGGCTAATAATTGAAGGCAGAGTTTATTCGATAAATACCGAGGGCTGGCAGCAATTATCAGTGTTGGATACCGATAGTTTGACAGTTATCTTCATAAAATTGATAATAATTTTTTTGTATGTTTTTTGTTCTGGAATTATTAGCAATTATTAAAATGTGTTTTCTTTTTTCATTTTCTATGACAAAGATGCAATAAATTGTTAATAAAACTTTGATGATGACGTCACAATTGCTCTGACATTTCATTTTGTCGTTAAGCAACACTAACCAACATGGCGTCCGGTGTTGTGCTGTGTCGTGTGGTACGTATTGCTGGTTGTGAAAAATTTCTTTTGTTTAAATTAAACAGTAAATTAAATCAAATTCGTTTTGAAAATTTGCTCAAAACATTTGCCAATCAGTCTGCTTATGATTTCACATAAGTTTTTGGTAAACCCATACGGTTGTCGCCTATTAAAAACCTTTTCCGTAACCGTCTGCGCGAAGGGTACGCAATTTGCAGGCCAACACAAAAAAAAATTTGGAAAAAAAAACTTTTGCTACCGAGTTGACACTATGTGTGCGTGTATGGGTGTATCTGTGTGTATATGCTTATGTGTACAGTTGGCTGCTAAAAACCACAACAAAATTGTATAAAAATAGTTTACAAAATGCATTCAAAATCTTCTCCGTTCCCATCCGTGTATTGCTTATTGGTGTGCGTGCAATTTTTTCCGGTAGTCTGTGTTATGTGGTGTCGTCGGCAGCGGCGGGGCATTTGCAATGGGTAAAATCTCTATGCAGCTGCTGGCTGGCTGTATAGATGTATGCGTGTGTATCGTGTCAGTGTGCGCCTGGATATGTACGTACTTGTGTACGTGTATATGTGCAAATTGTACGAATCTCCGGTTTGCAACACTAAAAAATCAATAAAAGTGCAACAACAACAACATTGCAGACTTTTTTTTTTTTTTTGGTGTAGATTTCACTGACTTGCTGCCGCTCAACAGGGGGCGCTCTATTAAAAATCATACTAGTGTGAGTATTAATTGTTCAACTTTCTTCTCGTTGCAGCTTTTGTAACTAAAACTCCGTTTTGACATCACTTTCATCATAATCTGAATAAAAATAATAATAATACAAACAAAAAACAAAAAAAAAAGAATATAATAATAATAGAATCCATCGAAAACGAATCAAAAAAAAAAAGCAAATAATAATAAATCATCTAATAAAATATATAAATACAAAAGTTACATACCAACAATACAAACAAACAACAACTACAACAAAGCTCAAAAAGTCTAAGAGGCGTTCAAACCGGAGGCGCATCTGCCATAAACTTTTAGTTTTGAAATTTCCTTTGTTTTCGTTTGCAAATTTGCTTCAAACTCTCTACTACTACTACTACTACTACTACAACAAATAAATATATATCGAAAAGCTCCCTCATGCTTTCAAGTCTTAACTCAAAAGCCGAAAGAAGCGAAAAAACGAGAACTTACGCGTAGAAAGACTACAAAAGAAAAAGGAATCGTCGCCGGCAACGGTGAAGGGCGCTCGTTCAAGAGGTCTCTGTTTTGTGTGAGTGCGAGCGAGAGCGAGAAAAGCATAGCAAGAGATAGAAAGAGAGAGATAGAGAGAGAAAGGAAGGAAGGGAGAGACGGCATAGCGACTGCGCATCTGTGCATAAAAAGAAATAAAGATAAAAATAAAAACAACAAAACAAAAACAAGCCAAGCTTGAAACGAAGACTTTCAAACCAACAACAAACCAAACAAAATTCAAATACACTTGAAACGCTGTGAAATTAACTCGTCAATACTCAAAGCAACAACAAAAAAAAAGCTACAAAGAGAAATCAACTGAAGTAAAACGGAGTTGAAGTCTTTACAAAAAATACAAATACAATTCAAAAACACACGCACGCACTACAAAAAACAAAAACAAACAAACAGAAACAAATAACAAACAAACAAACAAAGCAAACAACAAACAAAAGATATAGAAAAGAAAGTAACTGTTTTACTTAGAACAGGTTAAACGCGACGCTCAGGCGTTGACGTTGATATCAAACTCGAATAAATAAAATATATATATAAACAGCAGCAACAACAATAACAATAATATAAATAATAATAATAATAATAATACACAAAAGTTATAAACCATCCCAAAATTCCTCATTTTCTTTTCCTGAAAGCTTTATTTTAATTACGAATTTGTGTTAAGTCAAAGTGAATTCAATTTGCTAAAATTATTTTAAAATTAAGACAAACATAAAACAATTGCCGCCTCTACAAAAACAACAACAACTACAACAGGAACAAAGGAAGCAAGCAAAGATAGATAGAAAGAGAGAGAGCAGAGAGAACACAAACAGCATAAGCAACACCAACAACCAAGAAACAACTGAATTAAAGTTTTAAAGTACAAAACAACCGGGAGTAAAAAAAACAAAAAACAAAACAACTAATTTAAACATATTAAACAACATTTAATTTAAACGCAACATCACTTTAAATTATTTAACTAAGCAAAACGAAAACAAAAACAAATAAACAAAAACAATACTCTAGCCTATAAGAAAGAATAAGAGAACGAAATTTATTTGTCGCCAGTCGAGCGGCGGCCGTGTGAAGAAGTGCAAAAGCCCAAAAAAACTGATTGAAAGAGAGAACAGTGAAAGAGAGGAGTGGGCGCTCAAGTAAGCGACGGGGCGATCGTAAGAGACAGAGAGAGAGAGAGAGAGAGAGGAGAGAGATAGTCACCGTTAGAAAGTTTCGCCTTGTAGAAGAACAGATGAAAATAAAACGATAAAGCAACAATTGTGCCGCAAAGAAAAAGAAACCACAAAAAGCAACAAGAAAAAAATTACTAAAAAAAAAAACAAAAAAAAATTATTTTTTTTTTAAAAAACGAGCAACTAAAAAACGGTAACAATAAAGAAAAACATTTAAAACCAAAAATCTACAAGAATTCTATTAATTTTAAGTAACTTTTACAAAATAAAAATTATAAAAAAAACACACACACACTTACAATATAATGAAGACCCCAGCAACAAAAAAAACTGAGTAACACAAAAAAAAAAATTAAAATAAAAAAATCTTATAAAAAAAAATTATATCGCAACTCAACTTAGCCAATAAACAAAAAAAAACAAACACTTTTGTACATATAGAATATTAAGCTATATCCAGAGGAAGACGAGAAACAACACAAAAGTTAAGGAAAACTGAGAATAAATAAAAACTGCGGCCTTGTGCCCAAAGCAAACAGTTTTATTTTTATTTTTAAAACAAACTTTTGTTTATTTTTAAATAGTTTTCAATTTTTTTTATAAGTGTACCTAGTGAGAAATGTTAAAAGTCTAAATGAGATAACGATTAAAAGCAACTGAAACAAAATAAAGTAAAAAAAAGAAAAACAAAAAAAAAAACAAATTCAAAGAAAGATTAAACAATTCTGTGATAATTACTGTAAATTTATAAATATAAATACATAAAAAAAAAACGAAAGAAAATCTCTAAAGCATAAATAACAAAAAAATGAACACTAAGAAAACTAATTTTTAACAATAGAAAAAAGAAGAAGTAAGAAATAGAAGTACGAACATCGTAAAGAACAACAACAACTTTATAGATAAGAGCAAATGCAAATTAAAAGATAAAAACATTGAAACAAATTCGTGATATCTTAAAGGACTTCGATACATATACTATAGTATATTATATATTATATTATATAAACTTTAAGTAAATAAGCTTAACTTGGCAAGCAAACAAATGAAAACCCATAAGTGAAAATACAACAACCAACAACAAAAACAAAAATTAAACAACCCTAGGTTAAAAAAAAAGACTAAACAAAACGCGCATTCAAATATATATATATATTTAAAGAAAAAGAAAAAAACAAAAACAAAAAAACCAACTTAGACTTAAAGTTCAACATAGTAAATGAAAACCAACAACAATTAAAGAGTATCTATATATTAAAGAAAAAACAAAAACAAAACAAAACAAAACTATAAATAACAATAACAATATAAACCATATATAATAATAAATGCATAGTGAATAGTAAACGAAACAGCAATAAAATTATACAAAACGTGTAACCGATAAGTAATAGCTACAACAACAGCAGCGATATCAACAGCGAATCAAGAAAACAAAAAATACATTAGAAGAAGAAGATAACAACGGATCATTTGCAGCAGCCCTCGTTCCAGGCGTCATTGTGCCACCCTGGCAGCTGTGGCAGGCACTTCAAAGAGAGCGGCAGAGCTGCGCACCAAGAGCGTGTTCAAATAAAAAAGCTTAGCGTGTACCAAGCGGCAAGAACAAGAAAGTAAATAAAAATAGAAATAAAAAATCACTAATACTTCCTAAAAAAACCACAACGATTGCCTACAAATATATATGTATAAATATATATTATATATAAATGTATATTCAAGAACCACAAATAAAAAATAAAAAAAAAACAAGCAATTCTAACAAAAAACATATTAACCACACTTCCCATGCCCGTCAATAAATATATACGAGTATAAAAAAATAAATCAACCATTAACTATATATATATATATACATATATATATATATTTATATATATATCAAACGAAAAGCTCTTAAATAGCTCTTAATCTAAAAACAAAACAAAAGTATTCCATAAAGCGCCCAGTGTATTTTTCTAGTAAAACTAAAACTTAAACGAAATAAAAGGCAACAAACTTAAAACAGCAATAAAAATAGCTACAAACTTAAATGATTTTCAACTCGTAACTACAAACAACCAACGGCAGCAGCTAATGCATTTTCATCAGAATACCAATATATATATATATATATATATATATATGTATGTATGTATGTATGTGTATGGATACATTTTTAAAAAACAATAAAAACACAAAGCAGCCGCAACTTTAAATACCTACAACAAACAAGAAAACTGAACATTACATTATAATTGTCGGCATTTTTACATACAGAAAAAACAAACATATTACAAAAGAAACAAGAAAAAACACACAAAAAAAAAACAAAAACGTGACAACAAATGATTGTTTTTTTTTTATTTTTTATTTAAATTAACTTCGAAGACAAGGAATTTCAGTGCCTCTTGTGCCAGTGTTTAGCCAAAATATATATACACAACAAATACGTATTTATTGCTTAGTTTTTCTCTTTGATATAAAACATATAAAAAAATTACACAAAAAATCGTAAAAATTAAAACAAACAAAAAAACTCATTAAAAAAAAAACAAACAAACAAAAAAATTAAAAAATTAAAAATATATAAGTAATAAATCCATAACAAGCAGCAGGTCGGTTTTTGATCCAGCTCCATAACGCGCTCGCTCTCTTCGTTCGAATCGTTCCCGTTTCACGTTGTCATCCATTTTCTACAATCAACAATTATATCGATTGATCATCTTTAAAAATCAACAACAAAACCACAACCAGTCTCTTTGTGCTAGTCGCTATCAGCATTTTCTATAATATCCAAACAAGAAGGAACCAATTAACAATATGAATACCCAATCCAAAGGATACCGCACAGGTGAAGGTAAGGATCAATCGATTTTAATCGATCATTATCTGTCTGAATAATCGAAAATCCAGGTTAATAGAGTTCACATTTGACATACGAATATGTTACTATTTCAATTAAATTTTTAAAGAACATGTTTTACATTCATATTACAAATAATAAAAGAACATCACGGCTTATAGAGATTAAAAATCAACATTCCAGCTTACGAATGTATCTGGTTAATAAAGTCGCGGTTAAGGAAGCTCTCTGAGATACACATAGACATATCGATACATAATCGAAGTTCAACTGTCTATGTACATACATATAAGTACAAATCGAGCTAAAAGATAGATTTTTTTTTTTTCTGATCTGAAATAATTTATAAGAAAACATATTCTGCTTTCTTCAGAAAACTAGTATCTGTACTTCAGTATCTATGAATATCTAAAGTTGAAGAAGTTCACAAAAATAGTAGTGTTTTTAAAGCTTATTTTTAACTGTTTTCATTTTGTTGTGAATCTATTCTTGTTTATAAAAAACCTTGCAAAAAAAAATGCAATAAATTTCAAAACTGGTCTAAATTCTTTATAAAGACATCAGCGTATCTGATCAAATAAAAATATTCATAGTGCTTCTTATAACGGCAAGTTCAAATAAATAGTCAAAGCTTTAACTATCCGGAAGTAGCTTTTATATCTCGTTTTTTCAGTTTTATAAGAATTTAAGTATCTAAAGATAGAACTTATCTTAGGATGAAAGATACTATCTTCTATTTGCTATAGATAGATATACATCTATTAGATACAAATTATTGAGATCGTTCCGAAGATGCGAACAAATCTTTATAGCAAGCTACAAAATCTAATTTAATATTAATAGATACAACTGCGATGCAAATTTAAACTAAGTCATAAAAATAATAATTTATTCTCTCGGCTTTGTGTGCTTTTAGCTATGGTAAAATCTGCTGTTAGTAACATTGACATCTAATGTTAATAGTGTTCTGTGCATGTAAAGTGTACCCTCAAATTATGTTATGTAAAATAGTTCATGTTATCATTTAGAAAATAGACAGGAAATGTCTATTTCTACTATAACATTGAGATGACATATCCGGTAGCAGATTTGCTGCCTAGATTATTCCAAATATATATACCAAAAAAGAAGAAGCACTCGCAGAATATCTAATTGTTAATTATAAATGTAATTGCAGAAATTTATGATAATTTGCCGTGCTTCGATATGACTGCCATACGCAACTTGAACATACCCACAACTTTTCCGACAATTGGAACATTTACGCTTGATTCCACTACTCTGGGACTGCAGCAGCAGTCGCACGGACAGCAGTCTTCGTCCGTTCAATTGGCAATGTCCCAACCGCAGCAGCAGCAGCAACAGCAGCAGCAGAATATGCATCATCATCAACAGCAGCAGCAGCAACAACAACAGCAGCAGCAACAACAACAACAGCAGCAGCAACAACAACAGCAGCAGCAACAACATATGCAGCAGCAGCAGCAACAACAACATCATCAGCAACAGCAGCAGCAACAACAACAGCAGCAGCAGCAACAACATGGCAGCATTGGCATGTTTGATGCCAATGAGGTCAACGATATCATTCAAAATCCGCCGCAAATTGGCGTCTTTCAATCCAACAGCGTCCTGAACAACGGCGCTGGCAGCTCATCTTCCATTTTTGGGTCGCAGTCGAGCAACTCCTCGAACACGGCATCGGGTGCCAACGATCCCAATCAAGCTACCCGTGAGACGGGCATCATTGAGAAGCTACTGGTAGGTTGTCTCATTAAGATATCTTCTAAAGATCTGTTTAATTAAAATTTGTTTTTGCTTTTAGCATTCATATGGCTTTATTCAATGCTGCGAGCGACAGGCACGTCTATTCTTTCACTTCTCTCAGTTTAGTGGCAACATTGACCATTTGAAGATTGGCGATCCCGTCGAGTTTGAGATGACCTATGATCGCCGCACCGGCAAGCCCATTGCTAGTCAAGTATCTAAGATAGCCCCAGAGGTTGTATTGTCCGAGGAGCGTGTTACTGGCACTGTGACCACCGAGTTGCGCACTGATAGCGCCAACAATGTGCTCAGCTCCAGCGAAACAACCGGACGCATTAGCTATGAGAATCGAGGCGAATGCTTCTTTCTACCCTATACCAAAGACGATGTCGAGGGCAATGTTAATTTACGTGCTGGTGACAAGGTCAGCTTCCAAATTGCAACGAACCAAAGGTAACTAAAGTGCATCCTCCATAAGGTGTATAATATTAAAGTCTCTATCATTTGCAGAGGTAACCTGGGCGCCTGCCATATCCGCCTGGAGAATCCGGCCCAGCCTGTTAAGTATCGTGGCGTTGTCTGCTCAATGAAGGAATCATTTGGTTTCATTGAACGCGCAGATGTCGTCAAAGAGATCTTCTTCCATTTTTCCGAAGCTGAGGGCAATGTGGAGCTGCGCCCTGGCGATGATGTTGAGTTCACCATACAAACTCGCAGCGTAAGTATTTTGTATTGATTAAGTACAGCATGCCTCATTGACAAGGAATAGTCTGCCTCTGTGCCTCCGCAGGGCCGTGAGTATGCCTGTAACATAACGCGCTTGCCGCCAGGCTCTGTCATATTTGAGGATGTCGATAGCACCATTTACAAGGGTCAAGTGCTCAAATCGCTGGATCGCAACAATTCTCTACGTCAGAACAATGATCCGCTACCAGGACGCATACGTTACCGTGCACCGGATTACTCTGAAGTGGAGGTGCCATTTGGTGATAAGGATCAGAAAGGCGATTTTACTTTGCGTCACGGCGATTGGGTACAATTCCTTTTGGCCACCGATAGGCGGGATCAGCTGCAGCGCGCCACTTCCATTGCACTGCTAGATGAAACCTTCAAGGTGTCTGGTGAGAAGCGCGAACAGGGCACCATTGCCTCACTTAAAGATGGGTTTGGATTCTTACGCTGCGTTGAGCGCCAAGTGCGTTTGTTCTTCCACTTTACTGAAGTCCTCGATACGGTAAGATTGCAATAACTAATCAAGATTGGTTCAGAATTCGAGATGCTAATACTTCCCTCTCTCTCTCACTCTCGCAGAGCCGTGAAATTGATGTCAATGATGAAGTGGAGTTTACTGTAATTCAGGAGCCGGGATTGGCCTATAACAATTCGCGTCTGCAGGCCATACGCATCAAGCATCTGCCTCCCAATTCCGTGCAATTTGAAACTTTAATGGCCAGCAACATTGAGGGTGCGTCTAAATCTTTTATATATATATATATAAAGAATCCTTTGGCTAACTTTTGATTTCAAATCCAATTTAAACAGGCTGCGTTACACGCGAGGCACCAAAGAGTCCAATTAAATCTCAGGATCGCGTCGAGGGTGGCGTCATCACCTACGAACATGGCGATGTTAAAAAGACTATTATGTATTTTCTTAAAGACTGCGAAAAACCACCAAGAATTGGCGAACGTGTGCGCTTCGATATTTATATGGTAAGTTTTCAAAATACCGAGGATCAAGCAGAAAAACCTCAAAGCAACCACCCCCCAAGTATACAAGAAAAATAAGCAAGTAGCAAAACAAACCTAACGAAGATTTATATATTTTATAATATAATCGCTCAGATCTGATACAAAATATAATTTGAATAATAAAAAAAGAATTGAAAAAGTCAAATTCGTTAACGGATTCCATAACATTTCTGTACGTAAGCTGCAAACATATCGATGACAGCAATAGAGTTTACTTTCAATCCTACGACTGTTATTTTTAGTTAAATGTAAACTATCGAACAGATATCGATACCTTTATAGTACTTTCATTCACAATGTAAACGCTACCGACCGGTGTTGAAGTAACATGGTCTGTGGTGGTTCTATTGACATAAGACCTGATACTTTATCAGCTCATAAACGAGTAAATATTTAGACGGATTTGACTCATCGTCAACGAATCAAACAATAGCTACATTTGCGGAGGTCGGAAAAGAATAATATATATATATATAATCATATCTGAAAGGGGTGATTAAGCTGGCACAATGCGGTTTTCCTTAATGGAACTTATTTTGTATCTTCATTAATGAATACGAATTCTAACCTTAAACTTGTCTCTTCCGTTTTCTTTCTATTTGTTTACGGCTTAAGGTTAAACGTAACAAGGAATTCATTGCCGTTAATGTGCAGCAAATAACGATGCAGCAGCAACTTTTGAATCAGCAGACAGCTGCAGCCGCGGCTGCTGCAACCGCTGCCGCTGCTGCTGCTGCTGCCACGGCTGCTCAACAGCAACTTGAGCAGGCACAGCAACAAGCTCAGCAACAACAACAGCAACAGGAGCAACAACAAGCACAGCAGCAACAGCAGCAAACAGCACAACAATCACCTGTCGTCGCCGCCAATGTGAATCAAACTGATGCACAACCGATTCCGAATGGAGTCACCTCGAATGCAGTCCCCATCCAGAATGGTTATGTCATGCACGGCAGCCCCGGTGGCGGCAGCAGCAGCACCAGCACCAGCAGCAGCAACAGCAGCAGCACCAGCAGCAGTGTGAGCAGCAGCAGCACCAGCACCACCACACAGCCGATCAGTACTCCAAATATTGAGGACTTCAAGCTGGAGAATAATAACCATACCAATGCAGAGGCAACGCCCGGAGAATTGTTCCGGGGTTTTATTGCTGTTATTAAGGAGAATTTTGGTTTTATCGAGACGCTCTCACACGACGAGGAGGTCTTCTTCCATTTTAGCAACTATCAGGGCAACCCCAACTGGCTTGAACTGGGCCAGGAGGTGGAGTATTCACTAGCCCCGAATGGCAACACAACCATATCGGGCAATTGTCTCCCAGCCGAGAATGTGCGTACGCTTCCAAAGAACACCATACCGCAGCCGGCAATTTTAGAAACAGTGCACAATGGAGTTGTGGCACGTCCATTGCGTTGCATCAATCCGGACCAGCAGGAATATGCCGGCCTCATTGAGATACTCGACGAGCAACGCACTACAATCATATCGCAGCATGAATTTGGCATCACCAGCCTGGTGAATAAACGTGATCTGCTGCAAAAGGGTGATCTTGTGGGCTTCCGCATCGATGGTAGCGGCCGGGCCGCCGAGGTGACCGCAGTGCGTCAAAAGAAACGCGCCACAGTTGACTCCATCAAGGGTCAATTTGGATTTCTCAATTTCGAAGTCGAAGACGGCAAGAAACTTTTCTTCCACATGTCCGAGGTACAGGGTAGCTCTGTGGCTCTACATCCAGGTGATACCGTCGAGTTCTCAGTGGTTACCAATCAGGTAAGACAAACGAAATCTCCGTCAACCCAATCCAAAGCTTACCTTTTCCTTTCTTTCACAGCGCAACGGCAAATCATCGGCTTGTAATGTATTGAAAATAAACGATCGTCCCGATCGTCTGATCTCGCGCCTTAAACTTAATGGCGATGATACTATGCCGCGTTTAATACTCATACGCGCACCCAGAGGACCACATGGCAAGGGCTTCGGTCTATCAGCACGAAATCCACGCATTCCAGGTGTGTAGCGGCAACGCTCCCGGTGTCCACTTTCTTGCTAATCTCATTCCTCTTACAGGCGTCCTGGTTGAATAATTCCAAAAAAGATATTAGAAGATGCAAATGAAAGACAATGCATGCATACATATATATGTATATATACGTATATATGTATACTATATATATATATTTATATATATATATTCCTGTACGCTTGTGCGTAACATAAACAAGGCTAAATGATATCATGCAACAAAAGAAGGCACAACAAACAACCAACAACATCAACACCAACAACAAAAACAACAAACAAATCCGAGCAACAATTATGATACTAAAATGTGAACTTGTCGCTACCAACCATATTATGATGCATACATTTATTAAACAATAATAATAATAATAATATAACAAATATCTTAGAAAACAACAAGAACAAAAAAAAGGAAAAAACCAAAAAAAAAATACAAAAAAAAAAAGAAACTATTGGAAACGATAATAATAATTGATAGCAAAGCATATGGCATACCACTTACAATATAAATTGATGATATATATATATAATATATATATATTATTAATGCGAACATTACATGGCAACTCCAAAAAAAAAAACATAATTTCTACGTGTCTGATTAAAAAAACGAAAATGAATAAAAAAAATAATAATGAAAATGAATATGAAATTTCTACGTAACGTTACGCATTAATCATTAAAATAATAATAATAAAACTTAAAACCAGGGCCCTCCTCCTATTGTAATATCCAGTATATAAAAATACATGCATACATACTTACATACATACTACATACATGCATATACATTTATATATATTATATACATTTTTTTTCGATAGTTTTTTTTACAATGATTTTTTTTTTTTTTGTATTTGTTGTTTTTTCTATTGAAGTTGTGCGCTGCTTAAACTGAAATTCAAGTGTCTGAGAGATGAAACCAAATTGTGTGTATACGTATACTATTTTTCAACTAGTTTTGCTTTAATTTAATTTAGCATATATATTATAAATACAAAGAACGATATCTAAAAATAATGAAAAACAAAAAAAAAATTAAAAAAATACAAAAAAAAAACAAACAAATAAGAACAATTATTGTATAATGGCAACGAAGTCCTTGCGAACATAGAAAACAAATACAATACACAAACGAATGAAACACACACACACACACACACACACACACAAACACACATACACATATACACTATATGCCATAGATGCGTAGATAGTTTTCTTCTATAATTATATATGCTCTATTCTTATTCTATACTATATAGATCTATTCTAATTCTAATTCTAATAATTCTCGCAACTGTTCTTTAACTGCTTCATTGAAGTCTTAACGTGTAACTTAAACTGGCATATATATTTATTGAATAATGATTGTATACAACATGACGGAAGATGATGACGATGGATGTAGGGGAAAGAAGCAAAGGAAGTATTTATATTTAAAAGCAAGAAAAACTTAACAAGTTCTTAAGTTCGTTTGTAACATTGCAACACCAAAACACTCTACGAGTATATTATCTGTGTATGTTGTTGTTTCACTTATTAATTATTAATTATTATAATTATTATTATTTCTTTTTGTTTATTTTTATATTTTTAATTATATTTTTTTTTTATATCTATTCAAATGGGTTGCATTAACTTAATTACATTATATACAAATACATACATGCATACATCTAACATACATACATATACAAAGAAATACAAAACATTTAGAAATCGAAATTTGTAACATCCAGCAAAAAAATTTAAAAAAAAACTTAATAGAAAAATAGAAAAAAAAAACACACACACAAAACAACAAAAAAAATCCAAGCATAATAACTAAAAGTCTTTTGTGAGAATTAAGATGATGTATGAAGAAGGGCAAATGAAATTTGCTGCGCCAAATCTGTTAAAACCATTTAATGAAAAAGATTACAAAAATTAATTTTTAAAAATGTATTTTTAAATATTAAAGTATATATATAGTAACAAAACAAAAAAAAAAAAAACAAAAAAACGAAAACAAAAAAAAATTACAAAAAGAATGTGTCGGAAACAAAGAGCAAATATTGTGAAAAACAAATTATGAATTTCAATTACTAAAAAAAAAAACAAATACAAATACAAATACAAAATATACCACTTAACAAGCTAACAACAAATTTGGGATCAGTACGTCCTACTATAGCCATGTTATACATACATACATACATACAAACATACATATATACTTACACACATACATACATATATACAACTACAAACAACCACTGCAACAACAAGAGAAAAAAAGGCAAGATTTAACAGTAACTTAAATATGTATAACGCTATTATTAAACGACTATATATATATATATATGCAGCTATACTATACATATATATATTATACTATATATATATAGATATATATGTATAGTATACGATATATGATATGCCGACAATGAGAAAAAGAGATAGCAACTGCGCTAGAATGAAACGAAAGATAGTTAACTGCTGGCGTTTAGAGATTTATGCAATGCAAAGATATGAACAGCACAGACAGAGCAGAACAGAAACTAATCCTTATTTATAAAATATAAAACATTAAAAAAATCGTAAAACCTACACACAACAACAAAAAAATGCAACAAAAAAAAACACAAAAGAAAACTTAAAAAAAAAACAAAAACAACAAAAAATACATATGTGCTTGAATACGAAAGAAAAAAAAAAACAAAAAAACAAATACAAAAAACGCAAACTATATAAGTCAAATAATAAAAAATAAATACATATTTCAATAAAGCTAAAAAATAAAATCGACTTTCTTTGGGGTGTACTAAACCTGTGGGCGTGGCAGCCTACTAAAAAGAGAAAGCAGCAAAACATCAAAAGAAGCGAGATGCATAATGTTTTTTACCCCTAGAGCAACACGAGATAGATAAAGTATATCCCATTATCAGCTAGAACTATTTATAGCTGGAATAAATATCGCTTCTCTATATATATATATATAGCTTCTATATAATTTGTACTCTTTCGAAAAGGTAGTTGAACTTTATCATAGGGAATGTAACACATTGAAAGAAGCTTTTTGAGCTCCTTCTGATATCCCAGAAAATAGTTAAAGCTAGGCACAGATACTCTTTGATGTACGAGAATGTATATCTATATATAATATAATCCATATATGTATCTATATATACCTCAAAATCGGATCAGATATCTATATCATAAAGCCATCTTAGGCACGATCTGCCGCAATCCCCTTTTGCTTTTGCAGCAACCGCGTCATAGTTTAGCTCAAACCTCTGCAAACTTTACCCAAATCTCTTTACCCACATTATATATAGCCACTTCAGGTATTATCAGGCATAATTTAGGATTTATATAAAGTAAAACGTCGTTTATTTTGAGTTGTATGAAAAAACTTTATTGCTTAAGTTACACATTTTCGAGTTGAGAAACTACGCTTACCACCTCCACGCGTACACTTCAGATATTTTGTTTTTTGTTTAAGATCTAGGTTAAATCTACTATATCTGGGGTATATAATAACCGGTATACCCAGAAGTTAATGTACAAACAATGTCAGAAAGACAGTTGGGAGGGAGAGAAAAATAAACGGCATAGCTTTGATTTTGGTTTCTTTTTTGTTTGCTTTTTTATACTTTTATTTATAAGAATAATTTATATATCTGCTTAAGTTTTTCCGGTTACATGACGTGTCTATGGTATGGTATCGGCTTTTCTTTTTGCATTTTCATTTAGTTTTTCTCTTTTTTTTGTATGTTGTTTTGTTTGTTTTGATTTTTGATTCTGGTTTTCATCGGATTAAAACTCGACTAATCGCTTTTTATTGACATCGACTTCGTTTGTTGCAAATTTGCAATTTTGTATCTTGTAAGTTGTATTTTGGTTTTAGCGTTTAAATTGCTTAAAAGTCAAATATTTCGTAAATAGTTGTTTTGTTTTTGTTTTCTTTTTAATTATTAATATTATTATTCGTTTCGTTTGAGGTTATGGTTAGGTATGTTAAGTCATAAGTTGCTTATAAAGTTATGCTTGCATTGTGTTTTTTATAGTGAATATTGCGTTTTGTTTACTAATTTCATTGTTTTGTTTTTTTTTTGCATTTGCTTTCGATACGCATGATTATATCGCCTATGTATGTATATATGTATATGTATATCGCCTATAACTATATCCGTATATGTATGTATGTCAAAAATTGCATGTTGAGTTTAAGAACGTATTTCGACGAATTAAAAAACCGATTATTATTTGCATTATATGTATATAAATTCTGTAAAAAGGGTTCTTCTGCTTCTTCTTATATCGCTTCGTATTACAAATTTCTTCTTTTTTTTTATGTATTGTATATATATTTTTTTTGTTTTTTGATTTTCATGTTTTTTCTCTCTTTTTGTTTGTTTTGTTTTCTTCGTTTTGGTTTATTTTTTTTATTTTTATTTTTATTGTTTTATTAACGAATACTCGGTTCGGCATCTTGACTCTCATCATCAATATCATCATCATCATCATTATCATCATCATCATTATCATCTTCATCATCGTCTTACCAATATATAATAGTACAAAAGACATTGAGTTTTGTATAAAAAATCGAGGTAAACTTTGATAGTGCATCGGATTTTGGGTATGTTCTTTTTTTTTTTTTGATTTTAATCCTTAATTTCTTAAAACTGGCAAAACCAGAGAACTCTCCAATCTGTCGTACGACCAGAGCGTGAAAGGCATTTCATGTATATACTTATAATCTGTGTGTTTGTGTGTGTGAATGATGAATATTCTAACAATTGTTCCTTATGATTGCCGATGCACTAATTAAAAATTCCTTTTTTTTTGATGATATTTCGATGTTTGTTTGGGCGGGGGAAGGATCTCTTCCCATGAACTTTCAATGAGTGTGTGTGAACTGTGTGTGTGTTTGTTGTGTGTGTGTGTCTTTTAATACGAAAGAGAGCGAAAATTGATTCTTCAGTTGGGGTGGGCAAACTTTTGTTTCTTTTAGAACCGCATGTATATAATATATATGTATGTATGCATGTATGTATGTATGTATGTATGTATGGTATGTATGTTTGATGAATTGTTTAACTTTAAACTTTTACCTTGAATTCTATCATATATAATTGTTACTTTGTTGATTTTTGTTTTTCTTTTCTTTTTTTTTTGCTTAATAGGAAGAAGTAGATACGTCTTAACATACGTGTGTATATAATATATATATGTATATATATATATAGCTATATTTGATATAAATGGGTTGTGCTTTTCTTTTCTTTTTCTTTTATATACTTTCTTTGAGTTTTTCCTGGTTCTTTTTAATATTTTGATTTGTTTTTTTTTTGTTTTTTTTTTTTAATTTTAATTGTTAAATGTTGCTTCTTTTTTTAGGGAGAGCGAAATTGTTTCTACGCCTAATTGCTTGTGCTGGCTACGCCAAGATTGTGGTGTTCGAGTGTGTCTCTGTGTGTGTGTGGGTGTGTGTGTAGGTGTGTGTGTGGGTGTGTTTATGATTGATGTTTGGCTGCTTTGCTGTTAGGCTGTTAACTGAGCGTAAATCTATATGAACTTGATGTGCTCTTAAAGCGATTTTAGAGATGTATATATACTATATATATATATGTATATGTATATATATAAAGGGATTGGGGGAATTCGAGTGCATAATGAGATTTTTGGTTTTTTTGTTTTTTTGGTTTTTTCTTTAAATTAATCTTATGAATTATCATTTGCCTTTTGCTTTGTTTTTGGTTTCATCTTCAACTTAATCATCATTTTAATCACTAATTCGACAGTGATTGTTACGTTCCCCTCCTGGGATCACACTATTGTGCTGTAGGAGGCACTTAGGCGCTATTCTTGGAGACAAATTCGCGCAATATGTCGCCGGCCATTTCGATGTTGTTCCGCGAGATGCCGAGCGCTGTGATGGCATTCTCCTTTGAGTAGCCGGCGTTCATCAGGCGCGCTATGTACTCCAAATTGATATTCTCGTAGGGCACAGTGCCGCAGTCTTTTTGATTGATAGTCACGTTCGCATAGAGCAGCGGCTGGTGTTGCTGTTGGACAGGATTAGCCGATGCTGCTGAGGTTGGCTTAAGTGACGCTTTCTTGCCGTTGGCCAACGTGGCTGCTGCGGCTAAAGCCGCAGCACTGGTGGTTGTGGTGCATAGTTGTGTATAGTGAGATGTGGCCACATCGTGTGACCCACTGACGCTGCTGCTGCTGCTGCTGCTGCTGGTACTGCTGTTGTTGCAGCTGAGCTTGGGCAGTGTGCCGCGCGCTTCCAGCGGACGTGTGTCTATGACGCCGCTTATGGTCTCGGCTGGACCCACCTCGACCATTTCCTCGAACAGCGACAGCACTGGCGATGTGTTCGCTCCGGCAATGCGCTGCTGCCGCATCAAATCTTCAGCCAGCGTATCGACGCTGCTGCTCACATGCGGTGGAATGGGTGGGGCCGAGGACAGTGGCGGCACATTGTCCACGCTAGCTTGGATGTTGTCAATGCTCTTGCTGCTTGATGGTGTGGCATTTGTTTTCGAGGGCGTCTCGACGCCCGGCGATTTACGGGGTGGCAGTGGTGGCGCCACAGCAGCAGAGGAAACAGCAACAGCAGCCGCAGCAGCAGCAGCCGATGTTGAGCTGGAGCTCGAGCCGGAACTAGAGCTCGATCCAGCTCCACCATCGTGCAGATTTTGTAAAATAGCATAAGAACTGATAGATATTGTATCACCCGAACTGCCGCAGTCCGTTTTATTAGGCAACTTCTGGCCATAGGTGGAATTGACCACGCTTGATCCGATTAGTGGTGCACTCATGCGATTTGTGGTCTTCTGTGTGCTGCCATTGCCAGTGGATGGAGCACCATTGCCAGCGCCATTGCTGATCACTGCGGCGGCTGGTGGCGCTGAGGGTTGTGGCTGCTGCGTGGAGGAGTTCGTTGTGGAGGCACCATTATTATTGCTGGGCAGGCTAAGTATGGGTGAGCCGCCCGCATAGAGATCGTTTTGCACAGCCATCAGACTGGGTGTTGTGCTCCGTCTGCCCAATCGTGGCGATGTATGCGGACTATGCCTCTCGACGGACGAGTGTGAGCCCGCCGAGGTGCTTAGCGCATGCAGCGACGATGTGGCAATATTGAAGTCGCCCATATCCTGCAGGATGTGGAGTTTGTTTCAGTCAGTTGTTCGGTGTTCGTATCTATTTGGGTTTCAATTTGTAGCTGTTAGGACGCATACGCATGCCACTAGAGCAACGAGTCTGCAAATTAAACGTTCTGGACATGCACAACAACATGGACAAATCTCAAAGGGAGCAACAACAACGCAACTGAACGCAAATTTAATTTTAAGGAACACACAAAATTACTCGAAATTAAATAGAAAAAAACGTAACTAAAAGAAAGGATAAATAAATAAATCAATTTGTAGCATAAAAAAAACAATTAAAACCAATATTTATAAATCTTTCTACATATATATATATTTTTTTTTGTTTAGTGTTTTGTGTTTGTTTTTGTTTTTGTTTTGTTTTTGTTTTGTTTTTGTTTTGTTTTGTTTGTTCTATTTGTTTTCGTATTAGAATTAGGCATTAAAAAAAACTTATTAAGAAAATCAAAAACTAAAATTTAAGTCTTGATAATCGCTAAGAATCATAGTATATATATATATATATAAATTGCATTTGATGTTTATATACATATATATATAGATAGATTTTAAACATAAATAATAATTGAAATTTGATATATATATATATAAATATATAATTAATGAAGCCTAAGGTTAAGGAAACGAAACGAACTGAGCCGAAAATGTTTTTAAATAATTATAATTATAATTATAATAATAATTAATAATAATAAATGAATGATAAAGGATGCATACAAAAGTGATACACATTCACACACATACATGAACAATTATTAATTTCTTTGCTAATACTTTAAATGTTTTATATAAATTCTGGCCTAGGCTTGTGACATTTAACAGCTAACTAACTACAATAGTAATAATAATAGTAATTGTAATAGTAATAGTAATAATAATAATAATAATTATAATTTTACATACATATGCATATAGATTGGCCTAGACCATTGGTTTAGCCTTTTATTTATATTTTGATTTATTGTTTTTATTTTAATATTAATAAATTACAGTCTTAAGGCAGCTGGTAGGCCGCTTACACACACACACGCACACACACATCGAACATTTACACATACATTTATGAAATAGAAAACCGAATTGAGTACTAAGGACACACACACACACAAACATGAAATTATAAACCACTCACAAACTAAATATATCTTTGGAAATATCAAATAATAAACTAAAATCTGGGAAAATATATATAGCTTATACGTTCATTTCTATATATGAGAGATAATAATATACTGTAGGAAGAACAAATACGAATCGAGAATACGAACAAAACTTCTGACAGTTTTTCGGTTACAATACAAATTACAATCAATAATAATAAATTCTAAGTGCTGCCTAAATATTTACAATAGTGTTAAATAAGAGAAATAAAAAATGGGGAACAAAAAAAAAATTATAATATATATTATTTAAAATGATCTTTTGTTTTCTATTGTTGTTGCTCTAAATAGAATATAATAAAGAACTCTGTTGCACTACGCACATAAAGATTATTAAAAAAGAAATGAATAATAAAACAGAGGCGAGCGGGCGGGCGAGCGAGCGAGCGAGCGAGCGAATGAATACGTGAATGATTCAATGAATGACTGAGTCTGAGTCTGAGTCTGGGGTCTGAGTCTGTGTCTGATTCTGAGTGTGGTGTGTGATTGTGTATAGCAACCAACAAAACGAAACAACAACAAGAATTAACAACAACAAGAACAACAACAACAACAATAAGATAGAAGAAGAAAATAAACCACAGTGCACGGACAGAAACAGATACTTAAAAGAAATAAGCGAGCGTTGATAAAAAACGATTGCAATGCAGCTGATGAGCAACTTCCGCTCGCTCGCTCGTGTTGCGGCTGGAATCAGCTCAAAAGTCTATGGGAAACAAATAAACATATACATAGAATATACATATAGATATTATATATATATACATATATATGTGGAATAATACCCTATAATTGTTGGTCCTCTGTTTGTGTGCACAACACTGCGGTTATTTGCATGGGTTTTAGATATTAGCTAATTATTTAGGTATGAAACGAATCAAATGAAAATCTCTAACTGCACGCTAAGTTAAACATTAAACTTAATTGTAATAGAAATATATACTATGTATATATAAATATATATGTATATATCATATATACATATATAATTATATATATACATAAACGAACCAAAATTAATATTTGTAATCGTAATAAGAATAATATTTCTTTATATATGTATTTATAAGAGAGAGAGGCAGCACAGCACAGGCGGGCGGCGCAGGGCAGGCGTCAAAGGCTTTATATCAAAGCACTGCACAAAACTATACCTCTGTATCGTCATCGTCCTGCTGTAGCTGTCGTCCGTTCGTTGCATTGCGATTGTGTTGCTTTCGCGGATCGAAGGCATCAACAACAATTTGTTCGGTGCCTTTGATTTCCGCGCGACAGAAGGGGCAACCCTGCGGCGCACAACCGGAAACAAGAGAACGGAAAGCATTAGGATTTGATTCGATTGATTCCATTTGCTGTGTAATTCGATGGCTTACCTGCCCCTCCGAGTCCACCTGCCATGCTGTAAGACAGGGAGTGCATAGTAAATGTCCGCAGGGTTCTATGCGTATATCCTTATCATTCTCCGCACAGATTTTGCAAAGCTGAAAAGTGCTCCCTGGAAATGGAACGTAAGGAATTATATTTAGTGCGAGAACCATTCGATATAGAAATACAGAGATTAGATCAGAGACTTACCCATTTCACAGTATAGCTCGTATTGCTCTTGAGTGACAGTGATGTGATCCTCGGTTGGACTTTGAACGGCAGACGACAAATCGGGATTGTAGGCTTGGCCATCGGGATACAAGTAGAAGCCCTCACTAAATTTGCAGTCAGAGCAGCAATAAAAACATATGAATTATTTCAGTATATGCAATTGATGTAATTAAAATGCAAATTTTGTGGTTAATTACGATAAAGATCATGGTCTGCTCCATGTATGTGCATTAGTTGCACACGGATGTAGTACGCATGGTGTGCGTCGCATAGACTGGATAAGCAGTGATGACAAAGCAATTGTTATGAAAGTGCACTATTCCACACGTACACACAGAGAGACAATGAAAAAATCGCGTATAGCTTTTATATTGATAACACTGTTAGATGAATCTAGAAAGCCTGGAAACTTTTTGCTTACCGGTGACCATCGAGCAGTGCCTGGCACAGCGATTTGTTTTGCGGTATTGTCTGCAGGATTTCGCCATCGGCCGTCACATAGCCGATGGCCCATTGTCCGAGGCGTGTGCAGGATAAACGAAACACATAGCTACCTGCCTTGTGGATGTAACGCTGTAAGCGCGCTTTCACCTCGTCGTAGGTGAGGAAGGCCACATAACCAGGATGGGTGACCGCCAGTATTTGCCAGTTGCGTAGCAGTGTGACCCAAGGCTGAAAGAGACGTGTAAACACATCGAATTCAAAATTCGATATATAATCATTACACGTCAAGTCGATGGTCGTCTTTAGTGCCATCGCCTCCAGGCCGGACGAAATCGGATGCACTTTATTCAGTTCCTGGCGGAAAATTTTCCAAGGCACCAGCGTACTAAACGATTACACAGATAACACAGATAAATGTTGTTTATTAGTTGAGTGAGTCCATTGTGATTTGTTTAGAATTCAAAATTGTTTGTTGCCGGATGTACCTGTTGCCAAAATTACTCTTCCAAAAGTCGGCTGCATCAGCCTTGGTGATTCGAAACTGATCACCAGCAAAGACACCGTTGGGAAATATAGCTTTGAGCTCACTGAGCATGTGGGAAAAGACCAAACTCAGTTTGGTTAGATTGCGGCGATAGTGTGAGTTCTCATCGAACATTTTCTCCTTTCCTTCCTTGAACAGCTTAATGGCTTGCTTACATTTACGCATCAGATTATTAATAAAGACATTGAAGTGTTCGTTGGCGTGCAGCAGATGCATCTGATCCTCATTTTTGGAGTATATCAAACGCAATCGCTGATACGTGTCCGGCAGTATATCGAGTATGAAGGGGGGACTGTTTTTTAAATTCATTTTGGGCTGTTGGCACAATTTAACCACTTTATCCATCAGCTTCCACGTCTTTTCCAGCGTTTTCTTGTCCGTGGACAAACGCTGTGAGACGCATGCTTCTGAGATGGCTCCATGCAGTTTCGAAAAGATTGAAGGAAAAATTTTTGGTTGTGATTGTATGCGACTGGTGCGACTCGTCGCCATCTTTTCTCTCAACACTGCTGCTGCCGATGTTGTTGTTGTTGTTGTTGCTGTTGTTGGTGTGGCTCTTGGTTTGGGGAGTAAAGTTGTAGGTTTCACTCTTCACACACACTTCGCGTTACAACGACGGATAGCGACAACATTAATTTCCAGCTCCCCAAACTGCCAACACACCCAAAATAATTAAACATACACTTTACGTTTAGCACTAGGCATCTGCATTTGCACAATTTGCGCGTTTCGTAGTTAGTTATAGACGATTTTTTTTCCCACACAATTCTCCGACTTTTTCAATGAGTGTGGCTGTGTGCGTACGTGTGCGTGTGTGTATGTGTGTGTGTGCATGAGTAGCGATGTAAAAACTAACTATCGATACGTTTTCAACTATCGAAATACGCAATACTGTCACACTGTCTGCAGTGTTGTTAAATTCGTGAGAATGGCCAATCTGTGACGTCAACGTTGCTCTGTGAAATGGGCACACTCATTGCGGGCCAGTTATTTTTTTAAATTAAGATAACAAGTTGTACATATTTGTGCCAGAATTAGCATAACATTGCAATAGCTAGAAATGGTGAAAAGCAGCAAATAACAGCACGAACGCATGCTGCACGCTGTTGGTGTGTGCTGGTGCATGCTGCTTGCTCATCAATTTGAAATTGGCATTTCACGGTATTTTCACAAGTGCAGTCATAACAACCACTTTTGATTTTGTTTTTTGTTTTTACCCATATAATTTCCGCTTTTACAACGGATCTGGCTCTATCATCACTTTTATATAATACTCGTGCTTTTTCTATGCAGTAGCTTCCAGGCTGTGATTAGAGTCAGGCGTAGAAAACCCGCACGACACGACTCGCAGAACAGGTACGTGGCTCTTGCTCTTGCCATGTTATTGCGGCTTCTATCATTTTATTACACTTTTTTTAGCGCACACAATTTTTTTTGTTTTTAATATGCATTGCACTGCAGCTACAATTTTCACTTTCCATTTTTATTGGCAGCCACAACCACAACGACGACATCAAATCTTGGTTATGGCCAAAAAGAAATTGCAATGCTGCCAAAGGTTTTTTCCAACATTTGACGCCGGCTTTCTTTTAATTAATTTTTTTTAAGTGGGGGCCTTCAGCATTAGTTCTGGGCGGCCGCGGCCGCGGCTGCTGTGTCATGGCTGTCAGATGCATTTTGCCGCTTACATGTCTGGGTGCCCAAAAACTAACTGTAAACATTCACTTACTGACCTCTTTTTTGCCGTTAAGCAGCAACAGCAGCCACCTCCGCCCGCTGCCGTCGCCGTTACCGCCGATGTTACGGCTGCTGCTGCTGCTGCTCCGCTGCACCACTCAATTTTCTTTATGCACGCGAGCGTCCGCCAAAGCTCATGTGCGAGCTTCAGTATCTATTTATGCATGTGTGTGTGCTTATGCGTGTATGTGTGACCCTTATTCGCAACGCCACTCAGGCGTAAAATTTATGGCTTAAAAGTCGACAAGTCTATAAACACAGCTTCCAGCTAGCAACGTCTGTGGCTTAGAGTATCGGCATCGGCATCGGCTTCGACTTCAAAACCGCGCGGCTGCGCACTTTCTACGGCGACTGCCTGCCTGCCGCAAGCCTGCCAGCCTGCCCACTGCAGAGATCGTGCCTATAGGAGGCTGTGGCCTATGCTATGTGTGTGTTATAATTTCAAATGCGGATCGCCTTTTTGGTTGCATTTTGCTGCCACTTTTGGCAAATTAAATTTGTACGCAAAACCGATTAGGTTGCAGACAACATGACCAAGTTGTTATTTTAAATACCGACAACTCCATTTAATCAATGCCTAAGCGCAACCAATGCCAATGCTAGCAAAAACCACCCAACAGCGAAGACGTCCCAGGCGCACAGTGTCCCAGGCCAGTCCAGTTGCAAATAATTTTATGACACATCTGTTGTTCCGGTTAAAACAAAGCTTGCAGTGTGTTTACATAAATCCAATTGGAAAATGTTAAGTTTCATGAGCTGAACATATTAAGGACAAAACTTTCAGTATGTTAACAGAAATTCACAAATCCAACTGGAAAATGTTAAGTTACATGAGCTGAACATATAAAGGACAAACTCTAACTTTTATGTTAATGTTAACAGAACATAATTACTTGAACATTTGAAATATAAGAAATTGTGCTCTAAATGAAATTATAACATATTTGATTTGAATAAATTTCGCAATTTAAACCTGAACTTTAATTAAAATCTCTTTCATTATTATATATATAATATAAATCAGTTGGAATAACAAGTTCTAGTCAAATGGCCTTGAGAATAAACTAAGCAAATAAGTAGTGCAAAATTTTGACTAGAATATCTACGTGCCGATGGTCACCACTGTGCGGCGCCCGAACGACGCCAGCTGCGCAGCTGCTGCGCTGCGACTGCCTTTCACTCATATAAATGGCATTGCAAATTCGAGTGTGAGTGTCATTCAAACCTTTCTCTCGTGTAGTGCGGTACGGCGCAGTCGCAACAGCAGCAACATTATTTTGTCGCAAACGAAATTGGAGCTGGAGCTGGAGCTGCAGTCGTTTCCCAGTTGATCGTGCAACAAAAGACTTAGCAACAGCAACATCAAGAACAACAACAACAACAACAATAATAATAAAAGCCTATAATTTTTTGAATGTGTAAAATCAAAGCGCGCGTGCGTGTGTGCGAGACTAAGTGTGAATGTGTATGGATGTTCATTCATTGAAAACGCAGCACCACATCGCATCGGCATCAGGCAACAGTCAACAGCAGCATAACAATAAATAATGCAGTCGCTGTAACGTCAACGTCTACGTCGACAGCAAGAGCAGAAGCAGAAGCAGCAACATCCACATCCATATCCATATCTACATCCACATTCACAACGATCACTTCGCATGCGAAACTCAACGAGCGCGCATCAAAATCAAATTCAAACGGTTACGGTTACGGCAAAAGAGTAACGAACTACGGCTAAAGCACTGAAAAGAACTTCGAGTGCCCGCCCCGAAGAAGACTCTGAAAAGATATTTTGTGTGCATACAATAAAAAAAATATTAGAGGACGGCACAGAACGAAGAAACAAACGGTAACGGTGGTAAACTTCAAAAGGCAGAGTCGTAATTGAAATCGAATTAAAGCAAACGTGCAAAAAAAAAACTAAAATAAAATACAACAAATAAAAAAATATAATAAAAATTAAAAAGAAAAAGAAAAAAGAAAACCAAAAGGCAGGGCGATAAAAAAGAAATTATGCTTCATTGTGCGAGAGGTCAGCAGATTCAACAGATACCAGAGATCCGTAGCGAGTGTTAGAAGAAGGAGCGTTTCTATAATTGCTCTGTGTAAAGTAAACCGAATCGTCGCTTAATGTTTAATAGGCAACGAATGAACTCATAAAAGGGCCCAGGCCAAACCCAAATGAGCGAACCGCGAACCACAAGACGACAACAAGACAAACGACAGCGACAACCGTTAATTCGAGCGTTGGCTGCGACGCCAGCATCAGCATCAGCAACAGTATCAGCGTCGACGTCAGCGTCAGCGTCGAAGGCAGCAGCAGCTTGAGCTTCTGCGTATTTGAGCTTGCACCAGTTATTCTCGTAAAGAGCCGTGCATAGGCGGTGGGAAGAGGTACACGGAAAACTTTCTTCAACGCAACTCCAAACTCGTGTCGTGATCTTTGCACGCTGCCGCATAGCTGGTGTTGAACTTGAGAAGCTCAAACAGCAGCAACAGTCGCAGCAGCAGTCGCAGCAGCAGCAGCAGCAACAACAGTTGCTACTATTTCAATTGTTAACGAGCGAAAGCGTCGTAGTCACGCACACGTAGTCGTTGTCTAGCCTAGGCCAGGAAAGTGCAGTCGACAGTGAAAATGATGTACCCGATGTACCAGCCGGAGTACCGCCCGACCCGCTTTAGGCTCAACTTGGAGCGCCAGCTGTTTGGCGCACTGCTGGCTTTAATGCTAACGGCAACGCTCACTAATGGTAAGTCATAGTCACAGCGTAATACACAAAACTTAACTTACCGGGACGATCTCCATTGGGGGCTCAGGCGCAGTGCCAAGATCATGACCAACAGCTGTGCACCGCTGCGATAGAAAGGCCAAAAACGCTCTTCCCTCTCTTCTTCTGCTTCTTCTTCTTCTGCCACAGCAGTAGCAATTAATATCTAAGGTACGAGTACAAAGTGAATGTAAAGCTGACATACATCAGACCCGACCCCCGACCGCCGACCGCCGACCGCCAACCCCTCCGGCCCCAACTTCAGATCCCTCAACAGGGGTATGCTATGGCATGTGCCCATGACTCGACTCCGTCCGAGCCCCACTTTAACGTGTACCTACAAATATATGTACTTATGTACACTTAGAGAAATACCTTTGCTTTTCTCCAACACAGAAAACTATCTCTGAAAGTTTCTATAACTCAATGAGACCTCAGCTGTATATTAGATATATATATATTTTATATATCTTTGAGTGGATAGATGTGAATGGCTGGACTAATTTATGGTTTTCCAATTGAGATAAAGAGTTTTCTTTATTGTTGAGATATTTGCATATGTTGAATATAAAATTTATATCTGAAATCCACTTGAAAAAAAAAATTGAGAAAGTAAAAAATTGTTTTTTATACATTTCTATACAAGTATCTGAAATTTCCATTAGCTGTTCAGATACTTTTTCAAGATAAAAGAAAATTTTTTTGGGTTTTAAAGAACAGATATTATATAATATATATTTTCCTGTATATATAGCAGGACTATGTTTTATACACTTAAAATTCTTAGATAGAAATATATTTCAGTGTAAAATATTTGAAAAAAAACTCGAGAAAGTAAAAAATTCCAATTGTATCTGAAATTTCCATTAGCTTTTTTGATACTTTTTTCAGATTAAACGAAACTTTTCTATGTTTTAAAAAAGTGATATTATATAGTATATTTTATTCATATACATATATATATATATATATATATATAGAGCCGATAAAGTTATATACCTTTAGACGCTTTACCTTTACCCCTAGAGTTTTTCGATAAATTTCTATTTAAATACAGAAAAATTTCAGAAAGTATTTTCCTATTTTTGTCAACTCTTTTACAAATGATGTACAAAGTTCATTTAAATTTCTTTGAGTGTACTTGTATCTGTTTGTATGTATATTATGTATGTTTGTGAGTAAATGCAAAACCGAACATGCTCGTAAATTTGTTCGTCGTGCACAATTTGTCCAACATTCAAATAAATTCATTAAACTTGCTCTCCAAGCAGAGTTGAACCCCGGAGAGGTTTATAGTACAGTGTTACGGCAACTGGTTGGAACGGGCTCAAATTAAGAAGATGCATTAAAGAGAGCAGCAAATTATTTGGTTGATTGCTTTATGAGGTCGCCCCTAAAAGACTTGACCCGTGGCATGATTATGAATACGTACAACGAGTGCGACCAAGAGTATGAGTATGAGTATGAGTAGTATTCACAAATTGAAATTGGAATCAAGCGATTTGTTTGTTTCTTCGACACGATCGTTACTTAATTGAAATCAAAATTCTTTTGTGGCAACATCGTTTAAATCATCATCATCATCATCATCATTATCAATTTAGGCAGATGACTAATGGTTCTTCTCGGCATTGTGCGTATGGAGTACTTAGAGTATAGTTAGATCATTCATCCGATTCAATCTGAATGATTCGCAATATAGAAATTATTCAATTGTATTTCCAACTTGACCCAAATCTGATATTAAATAGGGCAGAGTTCAGTCCGAGCTGGATGATAAGTTAAGATCAGACAGAGATATAGTTTAGTATTCATTCAAGTCAATTGTCTTTAGTTTATTTATCAGATTTGGTTATCCTTAAGATAACATTTTCTTATGTTTCACATTAAAGTTGGAGCCTGTTTTATATATTTGATTGGAAAGAGAGCAAATATAAAATATGAGATCCATTTTTATTAATAAAGTGTACTTAGTTTGGAACTATTATCATTATCTTTCAGATAGTACCTGTAACTGTATCTGAAACTCAAAAAAACGTTACGTTCCTTTAATAGCTGACATACTTAGAAAAGTTTTATATATATTTTTGATTGGCAAAAGAATTGAAATACAATTAAAGCGGACATAATCTTTTGTCTTAACTAATTATACCTAGATCATTATCATTATCTTTAAGATAATATCTGTAACTCAAAAAAGCGTTACGTTCCTGTAATAGTTGACAAGCTTTATATATTTCTGTATATTTTTGATTAGAAAAAGAACTGAAATACGATGAGAGCATCTTATATTTTTTTTACTAATAACACCTAGACCATTATCTTTATCTTTAAGATAATATGCGAGTATGTAACTCAAAAAAACGTTACGTTCCTTGAATAGCTGACACACTTAGAAGAGTTAAGCTGCCTTTCATATCTATCTATAACTAGAGTAGTTATATTTTCCCTGTTAATAACTCTGTTGGTCACATCCTCTCTCTCTCTCTCCTTTTTTTATCTCTTTGGGAGCCATAAAGTTTATGGCTTTTCCTTGTTAGCGGGAAAACACTTTCACCTTCGGTTTGGCTTAGCTTTTTTTTTTATTGAGCGAATGTTACGTTTTGGGACCTAGGAGAAGTTGTTGGGTTTTTCATGTGTCCTGGCACCACTGTGCGACTGAGTTCGTGATATGTGGGGGCAGCAGTTGCAACAGCGAACACACATATCATGTCTGGTCCCAGAGCTCGGCCCGGCCTAAGCCTGCCCAGCATTGTGTGCCTCTCGTTGGATTCCACTTTTGAAAATTATACGTTATGTGCGTTGCTTTTTTTTTCTTCTTCTCTTTTTACTTTTTGCTTCTTTTCTGCAATTGATGGCATCCGATAGCAGGAGCTAGGCCTGTTCCTGTGCTGCATAGTGTACTATATATACATATATATGTATGTGTGTATGTATGTATGTGTGTGTATGCTCCAGCACTTTGTTGATGTCTGTATTAATTTCTAACGCCGTTTAATTTTCTCTACTTGTGGCCATTAAGTGCTGAGAATGCGACTGCGTCTGGGATTAACTCTTGGAATTTTTGTTATTTATCTTTGTTTTTATTTTATGTTTTATGTTGTGTGTGCGAGTGTGTGTGTGTGTGTGTGTGTGGCTTATCGCAGCTGCTACAAATTGAAATAATGAACGTGGGTTCAATTATCTCAGGCAAACAATCGCAGCTTCGCTTGAAGCGCGCTAATAGATTTTCTACATCCACTCGGCTCTGTTTCCTCTGGTGGCGTCGCTTTCTTTGCAAACAAAACCAAACGGAGGCCAAACATCCGACGACATCAGACAACAGAAATTTTTGGCCGGGGCCGGAGGCAATTAGTATGAAAATTTCACTTGCAGTTTTAGCCTCAAGATTTTTGGCTGGGGGTCTGGGGATTAGCCAGCGCAATTATAGATGGAGGTCACTGATAGAGCCCCGACATATTAGATTCTACTGTGTGGGCTGTCTACCGTTAACTCTGGGCCACACTCCGCAGAAAACCCATTAAACGTCTGGCTAAATGCACAAGTTAGTGCCGGAATCTGGCAATTAGTCAAGTTTTGTTTCATTGGGTGGAGCAGCTAGAGATGGCCTCGTGTCGCGGCACGAAATGCGCTCCCAGTCGGTTTAACCCTAGGAAGCCAATCGTGCTTATCCAGCGCGTGCGTGACACGACACGCGCCCAGCTCTAGGGGCAGCAACATTTTGAACTGCGCAAAATGCTTCACTCACTCGAAGCTAATCCAAGAATTGTATGCCCAGTGGTGACTCTTCCGCATGCCGCCAACACACTCAAGAGTCACAAGCAAATAGAAACAACTTTTCACAGATCCGCTCAACCTCTTGCTATCTCGCTCTCTCTTTCTGTTTGTGTCTCTCTCAGGCGCCGTAACAGACTCGCCCATTAAAATCATCAGGCTGCCCGCACAGGCGCCTGTGATACGTTATCGCAATGCGGAAGCTGGTCCTGACTCCCCGCTGATCAACTACCGACAGGATGCAGAGCCAGAGCTGTCCGCGGCGATCATGCAGACGCCAGTGGCAGCAGTGGCGGCTCTGGAGAACCTACTGCAGGAGGAGACGGAACAGCAGCAGCAGTTGGCCATGGGCCGGCAGCATCGAGCCAGTGCCTCGAGTAGCGCCAATAACTGCCCGCGCTCCTGTCCGCCCAGCTTGACGGTGGGCGCGGAGCCCGTCTGCGGCACCGATGGCCTCATCTATGCCAATCTCTGCGAGCTGCGCAAGAAGACCTGTGCCCGCAATGGTGTCTCACTCATCAAGGATGTGCGCGACGGCTGTGAGCGTTCCAAGGGCTCCGATTGCAAGCATCGCTGCAGCACCGAAAAGGATCCAGTCTGCGGCACCGATGGACGCACCTATCTCAATCGCTGCATGTTGCGCGTGCAATCCTGTCGCGTCGGACTCGCCGCCGTCAAGCTCTCCCATGTGGGTCCCTGCAGCAACACCAGTGCCCAGCGCGAGTCCTGCCCCGTCGACTGCAACAGCGCACCCAAAGATGGACCCATCTGTGCCTCCGATGGCAACGTCTACAACTCCACGTGCGAGATGAAGCTGCACACCTGTGGCCAGGGCGTGGTCAAGACCAGCCGCAAGCACTGCCAGTCGACGCGCATGTGCCGCGAGTCCTGCTGGCGTGTGGCCAGACCCACCTGTGGCTCCGACGGCCGCCTCTACGCCAGCCCCTGCAAGATGCGCTCCACCAACTGCGGCAAGCATGTCTTCGAGGTGCCCCTCTCCTTCTGTATGCCACAGGAGCGACATGGCAGCCAGTCCGCAGAGACCTGCCCCACTGAGTGCCCCAAGTCCGATGCGGATGCCACTTCCCAATATGTCTGCGGCAGCGATGGCAACATCTACTCCTCGCTCTGCGAGCTGAAGATGCTCAACTGCGGGTGAGTACAGCTCCGAATCCCTCCTGCTTTCAGTTTGTTTCAAGCTCATCCCTTTGCAGACCCCAGCGCAAGTCCATACAGAAGATGAGCATGGACAAGTGCAAGAACAGATTGAGTCGCTGCAAGCAGCTGCCGCCCTGCAAGGACTTCAACAACCTCTTCGGCTCCATCTTCAGCTCCAAGCGCAACGACAAACTCTGCGGCACGGACGCCAAGACCTACAACAATGAGTGCGAGCTGGCGCATGCCACCTGCCTGTAAGTATTGAATCCCTACCGGGTCGTTGCTTGCTCCAAAATCTAATCCTCTTATAGGCGTGGCGTTAATCTGGCGCACATCGGACCCTGCACGGATCTGAATACGCCGGCCAAGGACTGCGGGGATGCGTGCACACGTGCGGATCTGGAACAGCAGCCGGTTTGCGGCTCCGATGGCAACACCTTCGGCTCCATGTGCGAGTTCAAGCGACGCACCTGCAATCTGCGTGTGGTGCCCGTCTCCCTGAAGAACTGCGCCCTCACCGCCGACTGTGAATCGGATTGTGATGCTCAGCCGCCGAACTTTGTTTGCGGTTCGGATAATAAGTTCTATAAATCGGAGTGCCACATGCGCAAGGAGAACTGCGGCAAGCATGTGTTTGTGGTGCCACTGAAGCGCTGCTTGGCCGCCTTCCAGTTCAAGGGCTGTGCCCGCATCTGCCCCAGGGAGTTCGAGCCGGTCTGTGGCAGCGATAACAAGACCTATCTGAACGATTGCTTCCTGGACATCGAGAACTGTCGCACCAATAGCACTGTGGGTGTGCATCACTATGGCGCCTGTGGACGCCCCGAGGCTCCATCCACCAATTTCCTCTACTAATCCCCACCCCCCACACACCCCTCCCCCGGGCGCGTCTCATTTACATTTTACTTGGCATTTAATATTTTTAGGCTAGAGTCTATACGTATTGTATGTATATTTTTTTTTTACGATATTTATTGTGTTGGAATTAAAAAGCCGAACGAACCTATAAAACAATATATGCATAAGGGTAAGCTAATCTGGAATGCAACCAACCAAGTTAGTAGCCTCTAGGCGGAGTCATCAAACAGTTTGCTAAGCATTGCATTGATCTCATGTGGCCGATACCTCACATACTTGTCGGGATTCTTGCTGAACTGCACCGAGGCGTACCTGAAAAGAGAAATGGGTTTATTCGATATATATCGAAGGAGGGAATCTCTTAGAGCTTACATCTCAAAGAAGCGATTGTAGTTGGGCAGTATGTGCTCCACATTGTCGCGCTTGATGCCCTCCCGGAGTATCACATCAGGAATGGAAATGCCTCTCTGGATTTTACACGCTTCATCAAACTCCTTGTTGAAGTTCTACAAAGATAACAAAGATGATCGTTCAGATTAGGATGGACTAGTCAGAAGCCTATGTGCTTACTGAGAAACGCTCCTTGAGCACACTGCGATCCTTGTCCTTCACTTTGCCACCCACAGGCTTGGGCAGCTCCTCCAGCGAGTAAATGCCTGCCAGCATTTTCGACCAGGTCTTCTGATAGCTCGTCTTCAGCTCACGTATCATCTCCAGATAGCTATGCTCGCACTCCGGCTCCGCCAGTGTAACCAAATCAATGAGATTGGATCGTTGCAGCGACTTGAGTATATAGTGTATATTGTTCAGCCTAAACAGATGCTTTGTAGCCTGATCGTTGTACTGCTCGCACTTGTTCATAATGGACAGGTTGAGCTCAGCCAGCGCTTTCTCTGCGAATGATGGAAAACAATGTTTAATTTAGGTGGAAAGATCTGGAATAGGTAACCCACTTATGTAGATAGCTAGCAGCGCTTTGTTGCGCTCCTCTCCGGGCAGTGCCTTCTTCATCAATATGGTGTCCAGTTGCGTTGAGTATAGCACATCCTGGGCGAGTATGGCGCCAATGACATCAAAGTGCTCATACAAGTGCTCAATGAACCAAATCGTATTGGAGGTCAGCTCGTGGACAGTCGCATCTTTGGGCACATTGCTCTGGCCTACAATATTTGTGCTAGACTCGCCCTTGACTACGTCCAGAAAGTGCTCCAACGCCTTGGCGCCTGTCAGCTGCAGCTTGTTGAGCACCTTCGTCAGCTGCTCGCGCTGTGCAATATCGTAGGTGCGTTCAATGTCCGGTTGGAGCAGGATGACCCGCTTTAGTGCTGAGAAGATGCCCAAAGCTGAGGTCCATTCCTTTCGCGAGATGCAGCGCATTATGCGCTGTGTTATGGACTCGGCATCCTTTACGACCAGCTCGATGGCATTGTAGGCCAACCGAGCGAATACCTCATTGTGCTTGGATTGTGGAATAATGTCCCGCATGATGGCGCGCTCCCAGTTGAGCAGCCGCTGCAGACCGAGCAACATGACCAAATACTTGTCTAGCTCCTGATCGCCATCGAGCAGATCCTCCGATGTCAGATGATCCGTATGTGAAGAGGCCTTCTTAATCGAGAAACCCGTCGACTGCTCAATGGTCTGCGTCGCACGCAGATACAACTTGTTCGCCTTCTTCTCGAAGCTGTGGATGGAATAGAATTAGTGCCTGAAGATGGAGTCCAACGTGTCCAGGCTTACATTTGCTGCAGACGCGCCGAGGTGTTCTTCTTGGACTCATTCTGCCGCCCGCTATGACGTGGTCTCTGCAAAAAGTCAGCGGTTAATGATAAGTAAAGATGCAGGGGAATTTCTCTCAGTGTGATTTATTTTTTATTAGAAAAATATTTAAAATCTATTGAAACACATTAAAATAATTTGAAATTGTGCGAAAATACATAAAACATTTAATTTTCTTAACATATAAAATACTAAAGCTAGGCAAGCAGATCAGCCAGCGATCGCTTGAGGCTGATAGGGATCAGAGGCCGTTGAGGGCGTCCAGTAGGCGTGTGCATTCCTCATCCTTGCACATGCCCAAGCGCTGGAAATCGGCGCGTTTCATGGAGCCCAAATCTATCAGATCAATGTTCAGTTCCTCAAACTTATCCATATACTTTTCCAGACCCACAAGGAAGAGCACCTCCTTCACGTTTCTAGCATGGTTGAAGACACGCGAATGATTGGAGGCTTGGAGTGAACGACGACGTGACTCGGTGCACAGTGAGGTGTCTGTGTTGCTGCTGCTGGAGTCATCCAGAAAGTTGTCCAAGCTGCTGTTGCTGTCCTCTTCCTTGGACTTCTTCTTGGAGATCTTGATTTGTGGAGGCAACATGGGATGCTGATGATGCTGGCGATCCTTCTTGAAGGGCTTCTTGAAGTTCATCGGCGAGGCGGGACTTATTGGAAGCTGCATATTCTTTATAGGTGACAAGTTGGGCGAGCGGATGTCAATCATAATCGGCGTGGAGCAGCGCACATTGATGGAGTTCACTTTAAGCGTGTTCCAAATGGGCCGGCACTTTGCCCTGGGCGTGCGCTTAAAGTTCAGCTTACGCTCCTCTTTCGGTGTACGACTTTCTGACATTTTTTCTTTCTTTCTTTTTTAACAGTTTACACGAAACAAATTTAATTTAAACACTGCACTCGACGCGCTTGAGAAAATCGCAAGTCAAGCAATGGCGGCGATCACTGCTATTCGCGCTTCACCCGAGCTTTTGGGAAGTTTCCCGTTACACGAAACGCACAGCGTTGCATTTACGCGAGTGTTGGGAAGTAGTATAAAATATATTGAGCTTAATACTTACCAAAGCTTCGTTGCCCCAGCTGCTGCTCTTCTGATGATCCTTTAACAGCTGTAGAGAGCGTAGTACTACCTCTCCCCGTTCCGTGGCATAGATGTGTGTGTATTCGCGCATATTCTGCTCCAGCCAGAGCGATATGGTGAACAGCTCCTCGCGAATACTTTGTGATAGCTGGCGAAAGGACGTGTACTCGTCGCTGGATGAGTCATCCTCTATGTAGATCAAATCAAGCAGCTCCACAGGCTTTAGTGGAGCGCTGTGCTTCTTTAGCAGCATGCTGTAGTGCTGATTCAGACCCTCGCAGCCGGTATTGAATAAGCTGGTGACGTTCTCCAGTTCCACACTCTGTGAGTTATTGTGCAGAAAGTAATCCATTGCGGCACGCAGCTTAGCTAACGCGTCCAGGAAGATACCAATGTTGCCCTCGACTGGACCCTGATGTATGAGCTGACAAACCTCCTGCGAGACATCGTAGTGGGAGAGTACGCTTTCCAGGCAGTTTAGTGTCGACTCCAAATCTAAAATATGGGGCGTTGTCAGCACTGAGTACGTATTAAAGTTATTATATTCTCACTTTGTTGTCGCTTTTGCAGCTGCTCAGTTTCCTGATAGACTGGTAAAATTGTCTGCTCCAAGTTGCCCAATCGCTTCTCGAAGATTGTAAGTATCATGGACATTTGCGTGGAGAGATCATGGTACTTGTCCACACGATCTTTTAATAGCACCAAATTAGTTGTTTCCTTTTCCAATTTGTTGTGCGCTTGCACCGAACTATCCAAATTATTCATTGTTTTGGTTTTGATTCACTACAACATCATCACTTTACTGATGGGTGTGAGTGTATTTTATATTTCACATAGCGCAGCTGATAGTTATCGATAGTTTACAGTGTCTACTTACAGAACTGAATGCTGTTAAATTCAAATTTAATTTATTTGTGTTCTTTTATTAATGAAATGTTTACATATTGCTTAAAATAAAATTATAAATAATATTTTATTTCATTACAATGTATAGGAAGACTAACAGAAGGCTTTTTATTAGTTAATGTTTACTGCTGTTAACAATTGGACAATGTTAATTCAGTTGGCGCTCTTAGGGATTGCTGTCGGATGTCTGTTAAGCTTTTCTCTCTCTCTCTCTTTCATTTCTGTTGATCTCTACTAAAATGCAGTGTATAATTCTGTTAAGTGAGCAACATTTCGTTAAGTTAGCTATCGCTGGCGATATCGATAAGCCTATGTTTTCCCCTGCAATATTTAACTGGCAGTTTGGTTGCCATGGCAGCTTTTGTTTTGGCCCAAACAAAACGTAAATAAAATGAAAAAGGAGCCAACCAAGCAGCTTAAATAAAATAAAAAATGCGTGGCGTACTCAAATGGTTGGAACGTATCGAATTTCCGAGTGCCAAAGAAGAAAACATCAGGTAATATTTTCAAGTTAAGCTTAAAGATCATCAATCACCTGTTGATCGTTGTAAATTTTCATCTTTTCAGTGTACACTGTGTTTGCTATGCACCCGATGGCAGTCATTTGGTGGTGGCGGCAGGTGAGCGTTTGCTTATATACAATCCGCTCGACGGAGCGCTGCTTAATACGCTTAAAGCACACAAGGATATTGTAAACTCAGTGGTTTACTCCCGTGATGGCAAACGCTTTGCCAGTGGCGCCGCTGATAAAGTTGTTATTGTGTGGTCACCACAGTTGGAGGGGCTGCTCAAGTACTCGTAAGTATTGAATGCATCACTTTCAACGTATAATCCTGACCTTATTCTTTCTATGTAGTCATAGCGACTCCATTCAGTGCATGAGCTTCAATCCCGTGTCGCATCACTTGGCGTCATGCTCGACATCGGACTTTGCCTTTTGGTCGGCAGATCAGAAGGCTGTGCAAAAGTACAAGATCGGATCGCGTGTTAATGGTTGCGCCTGGACAAACGATGGCCAGTATTTGATACTTGGTCTGGCAAATGGTTCCATATCTATACGCAATAAATTGGGTGAAGAAAAAAGCCGCATTGATCGTCCTGGCGGCTCCAGCAGCTCTGTGTTCTGCGTCCAATGCTGTCCAGTAAATGGCGCCGGCGCAGTGGACACCATTGCCATTGCCGACTGGGGCCAGACGCTTTCGTTTCACACGCTAAGCGGCCAAATGATTGGCAAGGAACGGGCCCTTGGCTTCGATCCGCTCTGCATGCAGTATTTTCCCAATGGCGAGTTCTGTGTGGTTACTGGTTGCACCGGAAACTTGCACTTCTTCACACGGGATGGCGTACGCCTGGGCACACTCGGCGATGGCTTTGATTCCTGGATCTGGTCGGTGGCTCTGCATCCAAATGGACAGTCTTACACCATTGGCTGCCAGGACGGCACACTGGCCAGCTTCAACATCGCCTCCAGCACTGTGCATGCTCTGTACCGGGAGCGTTATGCGTTCCGTGAGAATATGTGCGATGTGATCATACAGCATCTGATGTCGGGTCAGAAGGTGCGCATCAAATGTCGAGATCTGGTACAGAAGATTGCCATCTATAGAAATCGTCTGGCCGTGCAGCTGCCGGAGCGTGTGGTGCTCTACGAGCTCAGCTCGACGGAAAATCAACCCATGCACTACAAGGTCAAGGAGAAGATACAGCAGAAGTTCGACTGCAGCCTGCTGGTTGTGTGTGGTCTGAATATTGTGCTGTGCCAGGAGAAGCGACTGCAGAGTCTCAACTTTGAGGGTGTGCTGCAACGCGAGTGGATCATGGACTCCTTTATACGCTACATTAAAGTAATAGGTGGACCGCCGGGACGGGAAGGTCTCATGGTAGGCCTAAAGAACGGACAGGTGTTCCGCATATTCCTAAACAATACGCTGCCTTTGCTGATCACGACGGTGGTGTCAGCGGTGCGTTGCCTGGACATCAATGCGAACCGCAGCAAGATTGCCGTGGTGGACGATGCTGGTCGGTTGGTGGTGCGGGATTTGCTTAATGACGCCATTCTCTACCAAGACACGGGTGTCAACAGTGTCACCTGGAACACGCATCTCAATACCATGCTCTGCTACACCCATTCCTGCGGCGGCCTGAGCGTGCGAGTCGGGAATCTGCCACCAAGGGCACCACAGAATATGCATGGCGTTGTTGTGGGTCTGTGTGGCGCCACTGCCTTCTGTCTGCGTGGCAACATAATGCATAATACGCCCTTGGCTCTAGGTGCCACCATGTGGCAGTTCATCGAGGCGGGTTTGTTTGAGTAAGTAGAGGAAGTATGTAACCAGCAATAGATCTTTAACATATTGTTTCTCTTATAGGGAGGCTTACCAGGTAGCCTGCCTTGGTGTTACCATCAGCGATTGGGAGGGACTGGCGCAGTCAGCCCTCGAGGCTTTACATATAAACATTGCACGCAATGCCTACGTCAAGGTGCGCAACTTGCCCTGGCTGCAGACCATCAGTGAGCTTCGAGAGCAGCAGCAGCGTTCTTCGGTGCCCAAGGAGGTGCTTCTTGGCGACAGTTGCGCCTTTGCAGGCAAATTCAAGGAAGCAGCGCGTCTCTTCCTGAAATGCAACCAGCCGAATCGTGCGCTCGAAATGTATACAGATCTGCGTATGTTCGATCTGGCGCAGGAGTACCTCAAAGACGGAACTGAAACTGAAAAGCGGGATCTGGTGCGCAAGCGCGCCGAGTGGGCCTACTCCGTAAAGGAGCCACGTGCGGCGGCTGAGCTGTTGCTCTCTGCCGGCGAGCACCAAAAGGCCATTGACATTGTGGCCGAGCAGGGCTGGGCGGATGTGTAAGCTTGACTCCAGTTCCCATCAAAGCTCCATTAGCTAACTTTCTGTTTATTTTGCAGTCTTTATGACATTGGTCGACGTCTGAGCCTGACCAAACGGGATGCCTTGGAATCGGTGGCTCAGAATCTTAAGCAGCTGAAGGCTTTACCACTGGCCGCTGAAATGTTTAAGAAACTGGGGGATGAGGCTCAAGTGGTGCAGCTTCATATCGAGGTACAAGACTGGTCGGAGGCGTTTCGTTTGGCGGAGGCTTTGCCCGAGCTACTGCCCACCGTGCACTATCAGCATGCGCAGTGGCTGGCAGAAACGGATCAGTTTATTGAGGCGCATAGGGGTAAGTCAAGAAACTATCTTTTAGAGAATCCTTCAAAGCATCTATATTCTTCTTTTAGCTTATTTGAAAGCCGGACGCACCAAGGACGCTAATCGTCTGCTGAAGCAGCTGAGCAACACGGCCATTTCCGAGGAGCGTTACCTGGACGCTAGTTACTTCTACTGGCTGCTAGCCAGGCAATATCTGGACATCTATCACGAGAAACCGTGAGTGTACAACCTGCCTGCTTAGACTCTCTCCTCCTTCATTCCACTCTACTTCTTTATACAGGGAGCAGAACGCTATTGATCATCACCTGAACGAGTACAAGAACCACTTGCGCATAGCCAAGGTCTACTACGCCTACAGCGTCATCTATAACTATATGAAGGAACCGTTTACCACGCACTCACCCGTTAGCCTCTTCAATGTCAGCCGCTTTATCTTCAACGAAGTGGAAAGCAAGGGTGCACCCAAGGGCGTCAACATGTTGTATGTACCCTCGTTATGCATCCATAGGATTAACTATAACTAATCTTGGTTAATTACAGCTCGGTGTTATTCACACTGGCCAAGCAGGCTAAGTTGTTACAGGCCAATAAGCTCTGCCTGTTGGTTAACAAGCGACTGCAATCTCTCAAGCCACCTCCAGGGGTACAAGAGCAAATCGATGTAAGATTGGATTATCAGACTCCTCATGGAATCCATTATAAATCCCTTTCATTCACAGCTGAATTACCTTAACAGCAAGGCCTGTAAGAGTGGTTTCAATGATCCGGAGGAGCTGCTGCCGTTGTGCTACAAGTGCTCCAACTACAGCCAGCATATAAATAACAACATTTGTCCCACCTGTAGACAGGAGTATATATTCTCATATGTTTCATTTGGTGGGTGCCTCCTCTGTATAAGATTATATTTCCCTCTTTCAATAATCCTTTTCTTTTCTTGCAGAAATCTTGCCTTTAGTACAATTCTATCCGGAGGTGGATATAACCGATGCGGAGGCAGAGCGTTTGCTCTTGGCTCCTTCTAAAAACGATGATGCGGATCCCTTCAATGAAGATGTGGCCAGTGCCTTGCCCCTAAGCTTGGATCGTAACGCGCTACGCGCCATTGATCCCCATCATGTGCTGATACTCAAGCGGCAGGATAAGCACATACGCAACATCTACTATCGCAATATATTACCCGATCTACAGGTTACCTACTGCTCCGAGTGCTTACTGGTAAGTCTGATAAGATTCTATATGATCTTTCGTTTGCGGTTTCACTGTCATCTGACTATTTTCAGCTGTTCTATGCGGAGGACTTTGAGCTGCAGGTGCTGCAGCGGGGTCATTGTCCGTTCTGTCGCACATCCTCAGACAAGCTGCTGGAAGAATTTTAAGGACTTAAATGGTATATAGAAATAATGTCTTTTTTTATTGGTGGTTTGCCCCAATCCCGACAGAAATCACATTGAATTGATAGCAATTCCTTTGAGACTTTTTTAAAACTCAAGAAATTATTATTTTAATTTATTGTCAATCGAGTTGAAGTTCCTTTGGCCAGTTTTACTTAATTTATCTATTATAATTTAATGAAAAATGAATTTTAGGAAGTTAAAAAAATTATATAAAATACAGAAAAAGAACGGAATAACAGGTATCTACGGCGTACTAGGAATTAAGCTCCTTTGCCGGCATAGTAAAATTTGTGCCTAAGACAAATCTAGAAAACCGCAGATACAACTCAATTTTAAACCGATATGTGCTATATATATATGCTATAGTTTTAGGAAAACTGATATATCAGATCGTGTAGGAACAGAGTATATCAACTGAGCGTTTCAGTTTTATCAAAAATATATAATCCTTATGGGATCAGCAATGTCACTTTAAATGAAGACTTAAGTTCTAGTGGAAAGAATGAATAATTGGACTAACTTTTACTATGTCTGAGCAGCTTCTTCCATAGAATATATTCATCCTAGTCAAATCTTCCTTATGGACCTACTCAATGATGCGGAATGCATGTCTATGCCATGTACTACCTTAGGTGATGTATTTCTGTATTTCCTTTATGCAAAGAGAAACATGTTACTAAAAATTTGTAGGCTAGTGTAAAGTGTGTGCTTCACGCCCATGTTTCCTCCTGATAGCGTCGCTGTTTTATCAGTTGCTCCATGTGGAGTGGATCATTGTCAAGTGCCTCGACAAAGGCCTCTCTTACAGCTTTTGGCATGTTGTTGGAGCTGCCTGCCACATACACATAAGCATTTTGTTCCTTTATGAGCTTGGCTAGATGGGCACCATGATCTTTGATCAGATGCTGCACATACACCTTGTTCTCCTGGTCACGTGAAAAGGCGACATGGACTTCAGCATGTTGATTATCTTCCCACATTTCAAAGTCTTGCTTGAAGTGGAAATCGTTTTCTTTGTTGCGGCAACCAAAGAACACTACAAGTGGTCCAATGGTGTTGCCAGTCTGGAGCAGTTGAACGCGATTCTGTATAATGCTTCGGAAGGGTGCGATGCCCGTACCGGGTCCGATCATAATCAGTGGTGTGTCGACTTCCTTGGGCCAGCTCATGGTGCCCGGCTTGATGACAGCAGGTAGCCTCACGCCCGTTTGTAAGTTTTTCAGCCAGTTGGAGCAGAGACCTAGGCGCGGGGTATGCATTATAGTCTTGTAGTTGACCACAGCGACGAGTAAATCGAGTGTGCCCGATGAGGCATCGGAGGCAATGGAGAAGCTACGGGGTTGTATCATTGGCATCATCTCAAATAACTGTGAGAGGGTTAGATTCGCTGTGGCATGTCTGAAATCTTGTAGCAGTTCCAGCAGGGTGCGTCGTGGTCTATTCACGTAAGCTATTAAGCCATCAAGACCTTCGGCAGTGCAGAATTCCAAGAGTTTCTCACGCTCCATTTCATCGTCACAGTTCTGTGCCAGCACCTCAAGGAAGCGTTGACGTGGTTTGGCGCTCAAATCCCAAATATATCTGGCCGCGTGTTCCAACGATAAAGGCGCTGCATAGGCCAAAGGTTGTGGCAAATCCTTATGGGCACTACTCACTTCAACCACGGTGTTGGCATCGAAGTCGAGGTTGTGCTCCTTCAGTAAATCGAAAAATTCCTGGACATTTTCAGAGCTATTCTGTGGCTGTACTTCGAGCACGTCGCCTGGCTGCCAAGTGGGCATCTTGGCGTCGCTACTGCTAAGTCGAAGCAAACGCACGTCCTGAAAATGATCCTCAGCTGTTGTGCGCTCGCTTTCACTTAATGTAAAAATGTGCGGAGGTTGCTTTTGTATCCATTGCAGGCGCTCCTCGTCCAAATCAGGCTTCTGTTCAAGCACACGCACATTCCATCTCTTTACCTCCAAGTGCTCGGATTGTTTGCGTATAGCCGATGTGCCGCTTAGTGCATCCCACAGAGACGCAGTCCAGGCCAGCGATGTGCCCAAGTATCCGTGGTCATGTTGATCGTCACAAAGCCCAAGGGGACATACAGATTGAGCGCCCAGATTCATCAAACGTTTGTGTAACTTTTTGGCAGCATAGTTGAATTTTGGGTAACTGGAGTCACCGAGTCCAAGGCAGGCAAACTGTAGTCCGTTTAGTGAGTTACTTGGCAAGCTGCGTTTCAATAGAAAGCGCCAGGCTTGCTTCATGTTGTCCGGCTCGATGCCATCGCCAGTGGTAGCCACCACAAAAATCACGAGGCGCTCCTCTATAAGCTGTTGAATATTGTAATCCTCAAGGGCGAGCACTGGGCCCTGGAAGCCCCATTGACGGGACTCACGCCATATCTGTTCCGCCACATCCTGTGCAGTGCCGGTTTGACTGCCATATAGTACCAAGAGACGCATAATTTTGAACTTAAAAGAATTTCGAAATGCAATGTAATTCCACACACAAGGCCGGTTTGCCAGCTGTTAGACAACGAGGCTAGTAATATACAAGGTAGCGACTAAATCAGGAAGTCAACATTAACAAACTTACGTCATACAAAAATAAAAAACAAATATATTTTTGGAGATAAAAACAAAATAAAAACGCTAAGCTTTTCACATTTTCCGTTACGAAAACCTTTTATGTTGTGCATAAGTTGACAGCTTGTGACGTCAGAGCTCTCTGCGTCACCTTGTACACATGTCACAACATCTGTTGAATCCGCTTTAAAAATGGAGTTATCGATAATCTTGCCGGCCCGCGTTCGATTAATCGACGCTGCCACCCACCCACCATATTTTGATATTTGCGCGAAGAAGGGTTGTGAAATTGCAGAAAATTGTATTTTATTAGCCAAGAACTGAAATAGCCATGGCCAAAACACAATCTAGCACGCAATTAAGCAAGCAACTCTCTTGGTTGCTTCGTCACGGCGCACAGAAGGAGGGCTTACCAATACAGCCCGATGGATTTATACCAGTCGCGGATATTCTGAATCATCCACGATTCGGTGCACAATACAGCTTAGAGAAGCTCCAGGAAATCGTAAAGGCGGATGATAAGCAACGTTATACATTGCGGCGTAATCCGCTAACTGGCGCAGACGAGATACGCGCCAATCAGGGCCATTCACTGGTAGCTGTGAAGTCTGAAGCCTGCATGAAGCGCATAAAAAGTGTGTCTGAGCTGCCAGAGGCTATTGCGCATGGCACCTACTATAGTAACTGGGAGAAGATCAAGACTGAAGGCCTTAAACGTATGCAACGGAATCATATACATTTCGCTGTGCTCAGGGATGATAAAGAAATATTGAGCGGCTTTCGCAGTGATTGCCAAGTGCTCGTCTATTTAAATGTATCAAAGGTGTTGGACAATAAGCTGGAACTGTATCGTTCAAGCAACAATGTCATACTATGCCCTGGTATCGATGGCTGCTTAGAGAAAAAGTACTTTCAGCGCGTCATTGATAGACGTACTGGAAAGTCGTTGACTTTCTAAGTCCATGATCCTGACTATCAAGTATGCTATGTCCTTTTGATAAGACTTTCTTTACGTATGTTAATTTGTTGCTTTTACAGAAATCAGTGAGGAAACAAGTTCTTCGGCTCTAAGCTGTCAGATGCTTCATACCACCTATATAACCTACGTCCAAAGCCCGATCAACGGCTGCTGTGGAGGTTAGTAAGATTGTAGCTGTAAGAACCAGACCATGCCATGGTTTCCCACTTGTAGAATCTAATACCAGAAGACTTTATGCCAGAAGACGCTAGGACTTGTCCAAATTTTTTTAACACTACAGTATTTTCCATGTGGAATAAAAATGGTTCTTTATTTTGAGGCTATTAAGATTCGATGAGAGTCTTCTATGAACAAACTCATTTATGTAACAAATATATAATATATAAATACATATATATATGTATAACTATTTGTTTCTGTAATAAATAGAGTAATAACTAACATTGTTACATTGTTTAACTTTTGATCTAAGCGTAATTCATACTAATCAATTGAAATCTTAGTATTTTTGATTTGTTTTTTAAATTTAGTTTATAAGGATAAAAATTGGGATAATACAAAGTTGTATGTACACAAAGAGCACAAAAAAGATAGTGAGCAGAGGGAATTAAGAAAACATAAGTGAAAGGGGAATACATTTTCAACATTGTATAAGTACGTTATATACTATATATATGTATATATATATATAAGTAAATATTATCACGTTGCTGCTCTGGAAATGATCCGAGACTGGTGTTAAAGCCCACACGGCACTGCTATATTCACTAATGTTAGGTTAGAATTCAAGTTCTACTCATTGGCCTACATAACTACTTGCAAGTAACGGCACTTGGGGCTTAATCCTAAACAATCTTAGTTATATCTAATGTTATCTTCGACTAGAACTATCCGCCCCTGTTACGGCAATAGCAATACTTCTTAATAGCAAAATCATTCATGCAATCCGAATCGCCGTTGTACGAATTAAGGCGACTCACAGAGCCGGTAACCAGGACATCGTGGCCCTCCGGAAGATTCTTGTCGTAGCGCACTGTTGCCTCATACAGAGCCTTATTGGGTGTTGTGGTGAAGGTCAGCCAATATATTTCTATATGGGTGGGATCATTGTCATTCAGTTTGGCCTTATACGCAGCGCTGATGCCCTGCAATGAGAGTGGGGTGCAGAGATAGGCCAGACTGCCATTCCGGAAGGTGGTCACAAACTCGTTCAGATATTGCACCACACGCCTGGCCGAGTGGCGCACTGTCTTCGAGTTCTTGTAGACTTTCTCATAGGCCCAGCAGGTGCACCAGTGATCCTCAATGGCCACATCTTCGCAGCTGCGACTCAGTGGCACTGGCAACAGTAGACTTTGGCATTGTGGGCAGTCCTTGGCACCTTCCATAGACTCCAGCGTGCCGGCACGTCCCGAAAGTGCTAAAATATGTTTTAGTGTCATGTGCAGATCGTATGGAGTGGTCAGCCGATTGCGATTCTGATTCAGTGCTTCTACAAATTCCGGGTACTCCTTACGCATAAACGGCGGCAGCCAGATAAACAGAAAGGGCAGGCGCTCCTCCAAATGGCCCGACCAAGTGGAACGTGTGGGTCCAAAACGTAGGCCATGATCACTGAAGAACACCACGACGCTGTTTTCCATTGTTCCCTGCGCCACCAGACGCTGCAGATAAGCCTTTAGGTAATCATCCATCGAGCTGGTCTGCGAAATGTCGCTGTGGCTGTGCGTGTTTGTCCAGAAGAAGCCAAAGGAGGCGTCGTTGCGATATCGTTGTGCAAATTCCATCGCATAGTTATACACATGCTCCGCCTCCGTCTCAAAGCCCAGGCAATGGGGCAGACCAAGCACCACATTGCCGTCGAGCAGCTTCTCTATAGCGGATAGATACGGACGCAAGTAGTAATCCACGGGCGGCTGACTAAATCCCTTCTTCAGGTAGTTGAATGTGTTGATCTTAATCGCATCCTCGGCGTAGGCAGTCACATAGCCATGGTTCTCGAACATCTTCCAGACGAAATTACATTTATCCAGACCATCTTCCCTATACGGATTGCAGTACTTCATAGCATTGGTCAGATTATAGCCCGCCATCAGAGCCATTATATTGGGAAACGTATTATCATCTATCTGTGCACCAGGAGAGAGACAGAGGGAAACGTTAATCTTATTGCCTTGTACCAAGCTCCAATTGTAGTCTCACCTTGTTATAGCCCGCCAGCTCGAACCAGTCATTGTCGTACAGATACTGTGCGGTCTTTGGCATCGCACGGATGAGATTAACCCGGGAAATGCTGTCAATGCCAATCAACAGCACGCTAGGCACACGTCGGCGCTGATCCTTGCGTGCCCATTCCTTGAGCCGCTCACGCACCGCCACGCGCTCCGGTATCATCGCATGTCCATTGATGTAGATCTGTCCAGTTTCCGTCGAGCACTTAACTATAACACTATCCGTGGTGTTGGCCAGTTCAACTTTGCTCTTGAACTTGCGGCACGACGAATAGGCGACATGCGTCTCGCTCACACGCTCCACAATCATGTAGCAACAACGGAGGTAGCTGTTCACCTTGTAGCTGGAGAATGCCGCCGGACTGATCTTGACCACGTAGCGCTGACTGCTGGGATTGTACTCCATGAGAGTGAGGGGCGGGCGTTGCTTGCAGGGCTTGTAGGAGACACGCTTAAAGTGCCGCATCACATCGTGCTTGTAAGGATCGAGATCCACAATCCTGCAGTGGTTGCTATAGACAAGATAACCTTGCGACAAAATTGTAGTCTGATCAATCGTCTGATTAGTTGTGTGCTCGATTGTAAGTGCAGTTTGTGGTTGCGTTGGTGATGGTAAAGGCGTAATCTGATTAACATCTAAGCACGACGGCACAGGACATTGCAGGACATACAAAAACGGAACACGGATCATGCAAACACGAACAAAGAAACAAAATAAAATACACCAAAAACAATTACAACAAAATAAATAAGCAAATACACAAAAAATATATATATACATATTGTTTCATTCTTTTTTTTTATATATAATATACGAATATATATTTTTCCAAAATGAAAATGAAAATTCAATTTGTGTTTTCCCAAGAACAGCTAAAAAAAATAAGCTTGAATATTTAATATCAGCCGAGAATCTATCTATATATATTTATCTATCTAAATTTATATTTATATTTATATTTATATTTATATTTATATTTATATTTATATTTATATTTATATTTATATTTATATTTTATATATTTTATATATTTTATATATTTTATATATTTTATATATTTTATATATTTTATATATTTTATATATTTTATATATTTTATATATTTTATATATTTTATATATTTTATATATTTTATATATTTTATATATTTTATATATTTTATATATTTTATATATTTTATATATTTTATATATATTCTATTTATTTTATTTATTATGTTTAACCCTGACTTCAAATAATTTCCTATAAGTTTAATCCAATCAGAAAAAACTGGACAAATTAAAGTTCGACCCTTAAGAATATCCTTTTTAATATATATCCTGTCATGTTCGTCGCTTTTCTCTTTAAGCTGAACTTTAATTATATTCTTATATAACCCACATCCATCGAGCTTTAAAATCTTAAGCTTATAGTTTAAGGTGCAAATAAGTTAATGTGTGTGTATTAAGAGTGTGTGCGTGTGAGTGTGAGGTGCAAGCGTATGTGTATTAGGTTTAGTTGTGAACTGAGTGCAGAGTATCGAAGAGTAGTCGAACCCAGCCCATATCTTCTCTTAGAAGGTCGTGCATTAATATACTTATTACTAACATCGTGACCACATCCAACCACCCCAAGATCTATCGATATCCATATGTACACAATAACCCAATAGAAACACAAATGTATATGTGAGTGCTGTTCTGTTATATACCTTCCATATCCACCACACCCGACTGATGATGGACGTGCACAATGCTGTCCACATTGTACAGGTCGAGCACATCGGCGGGTCCAATTAGGAAATAGGAGCACAGAAAGACTAGCAATAGTCCCAGGAGCAGCTTGCGTCGCAGCAATAATTGACGGCAGTACCAGAGGAATGTGGGTGCAGCATTGGTCTTGTATGTGACACCGGATGATTCCCTGGCGTCTGTAATGCCATCCTCGGTCTCGTTGTCGCTGCCAAAGAGTAGTGGACGTTTTTCCCCCATCGCGATTATCATTTATGGCTGCTCTCTGTGCTCAACATGAGTTTGCCTTGTCTGCCCAGCAACCCAGTAGAGCTGAATAACAAAAGATGTTTTTGAAAGAAAATAAAATAATCAATTATTATATCATCAGCAAATCATCATAACGATAACGGGTTAAATTAGACACGAATACGGTTAAACAAGCACAGCTGTTTTTTTTATTATTATTATATATTATACTTGTTCGGGGTGCAACAACACGCAAAAGTTGAAAAGTAAAATCAAAAAAACAAAATAATAAAATAAAACATAAAAAACAAGCAAATCCAAGATAAAATTTGCAATGCAATCAGGGGCTAGACCTCTGCCGGGAATTCAAATGATTGCAGATTCTTCTATTCTAAAAACAAATCAAGTTTCTTTTGTATTAAATTTGTAGATTTAAACCCGAAAAAGTATTTTAGCTAAAGATGGTCTATGAAAGTTGTTCTTGATCGACAGCAAAAGGTGAATTGAACGACCTCTGAGACTCCGACTACGTGCGTAGTTGAGATGAAACTAGTTTGAGATTTGGGATTGGGACTTGTCTCTCCCCCGCTGAATGAAGGGTGGTCAACAGTTTTCGATTTGAATTTCTGTTTTGTTGCTGTTTCATAACAATTATTTGTGTGTTGTGCAATGGGGGAAAAGGTCAAGGTGTCTCGCATCTTAATTATGATTTTTGGCTAATGCACCTGAACAGGTAATTATAGTTAGGATAAGTTCAAAGAAGAACTGTATAATTTTTTATATCTTTAATCACATTCAATCAATCAGCTTTGCCGGAAACCCAACATGATTATTATCAATAGATATATCTTGTTTTTGTCTGGCTTATTTCTTTGGGCAGGTTTTTTTGATATTTATTTTCGCACTAGTATTTTGTTGTGTGTTTTCGTCTATGTTTAGACTGGGACTGCACAGAGCACAGAGCACGGAGCACGTTCACTGCCAAGAACGAATTCTGTCTGAGCATTTCGTATACTCATTTTCTGGGAGCGCATATAAATAAAAATTTTGTTTGTTAATGAACTAGAGCGACATTTTAGTAGAGTGTTTTTTTGTGTTCAACAGTTTTTTATAGTTTCATTTTCATTTTCAGTTTTAGTTTCAGTTTCAGTTTCCAACGGGAACTAGCGCACATGTGTATTAAAATTTATATATTATAAAGCGTTGTTCTATTATTTTTTTCAATTTACTAAAACTGCTCGGCTATAAATTGAACTAATGAGGTGTATAGGAACTCATGTAATCTGCTTACAGTTTGAATTTAGCTCGCAAATAAAAAGAAATTTACATAAATTGAATTGGGCACAAATCATTGAACGTGAGAGCGAAAGAGCAGCGAACCGAACGCCTCGACCGATCCGTGAACACTTCAAAGATACTCGTACTAACAGATACAAATGCCCACGGACGGAAGCGGTCACTGAGATGGGGGCCCTCGTAATTGTCGTTCGGGCTTGGCTTTGACCAAATCGTCTAAATTCGTCGCTCGTCGACTATTGTTCGTCATTTTAGTTGTACTAGCTTTACCCTAGGCGTTAACTCTTCGATGCCACCAGATTATGTGTATATATATTGTATATATACGTGCAGCTGTCTGTGCATATTAGTTGAGAGTCTATCGATTTGCATTGCATTATCACATCATTGACATGATGGCCTTAGTGCAGGCTATGCCTTCTATACCCTGTGATTATAGCTCGTGTAGGGTATACCTGTACATCTTAAGTTGTTTTAGGGACTTCAAAAACTATTTGTATTTTCATTAATGATAAAAGATTTACTATCATATATTTAAATTACCTTTGTAACTACTTAAAATTACTTGAATTCCTATTTTAATTACTTTATAATTGAATTGTAGAAGACAAATAATGCGCCAACTACATTTAAAATTACGCTTCTGCTTCTTTTTATACATTTATTTCAACTCGATATATATATTATATCTGTTTATTTACTTGAACTTAACAAACTATTTGAATAACTTAAGTAACTGCTTTTAATTACCTGAGCTCCTATTTTAATTACTTGATAATTGATTGAATTTTACAAGGCAAAGAGGAATCTAATTATATTATATTTTATTATTCTTGAATATCTTTTTATTTACTTAAAGCTCACAAGAGACTTCTATTAACTTAAGTAATTGCTTAAAGGTTACACAAATTCGTAGTTTAACTACTTGATAATTGAATTGCAAAGGGTAAATAATTAGCCAAATACATTTAAAGGAATACTTAGACTTCTTATTATGCATTTAATTCAAGGCGAATGTCTTTTTATGCAAACTGAGTGCATAAAACTATTAGAATTACTTAAGCAATTGCTTTAAATTACTTTGAATAATTTTTTTTAATTACTCAGCTGTCAATGTTAAATAAGAAGTCAGAAAAGATTCAAAAGTTCTATATAAAATATAATTAATAAATTTATTCTTTTCAAGAGTTTTATCATAATCCTTTCATCTATTCGCATTTTATTTTATATATTATATATATATATAATATTATAACAGGGTATTTGTTAGTCTATAAACTGGTAGTTTTTTTTGCTGCTAATTGCATTTTTTCCTTTTATATGTTAGAGCCAAAAGTGCTTGAGCAACGCTGATAGATTGTGCAATGTTGATTGCAAGTTTTTAAACATCACGATTTCCGACTATGACACAATATTTTCTTGTTGGCAATAAAATTGCATTTGAAAATTGAATCCCAAGACAGTTACAAACACTTGTAATAGTAATTGTAATTGTAATTGTAATTGTAATTGTATACACCCATCTATAGATCATATCATCAATAAAGTTTTTCCACAAAAGATGAAGCAATATGTTCTTTAGAAACTCAGCAAGAATTATTAAATTACAACTTTTTAGTTTCGAATCATTTGAAAACTGGGTGTATACAAGGTGTTAAGACCTTTGGCTGTTATTATCGTAGTTACTGAGTTTATGAGCATACATAATATATACACATATATCTATATATATATATATGAGTATGTTTTGGCGATACTTTTTGATAGTGTTTCTCTGTTGGGAAAGACAAATTTATACTTACATGTTTTAAGCTTAAGTTCGTTATTTGAATTAACGATTGAGCGTTTCACCTTCTTTTGTAAATAAACAAGAAATTATTTATAATGAAAAAAACACACAAAAAAAATTTTGAAAGATATTTCACAGTAGAGAAAATTGTTAAAAGTGAATTTACTAACATTTTTCATAAACAGTCATAAAGTCTTTACCTCTCGTGTTTGTATTGTTTCGATTAAGCCACGTTAAGCCCGTTAAATGTTTTCCCGTTAATAAGCCCAGAGAATTATTCAATTGCATGTCAAGTAGCAGTATCATATGTGATTCACGCATACTACCAAACATCGAACTGACTTATTTTAAAATCCATGAATCATGGTAAATTATTAAATTATATTTTTAATTTCATCTAAAGTCACTAATTATGAACCGTCGACTGAGCCACATTTCGCATTAGCGTTTAATTTACACTAAATAAATAAATAACACGAACGCTAGATAGAGATAGCCTTATGTAAACACAAATGAAAGTTATAAAAGCAAACAAATTTGAAGCTGGGTTAGGAAAGATTGTAAACATTTATCAGGCCGAAGGGAAATGAAATAATAAGCGGAGCGTGCAACAAGAATATTTGGTTACCTAATACCATACCACAGATAGGAGATACATACACATATTATTATAGACACATATGAGAACTTTTAAATGTAAAACATCTTGAGAGTATTATAAATATTTAACGAGTAATACGAACGATTATAGAGTCCTGGGAACTGGCAACTGGCAACTGGCAACTGGGAAAAAGCGGCAAATGAGTCACCAGAAGGGTGTGCGGCAGTGCAGTATTTATAAAAGCGTATACTATGCTACTACGTATCCGTTTCTGTATATATGTATACACGTACGTGTGCATATGTATAGGTATGTCGAGGACGTAGTGACGTAGTAATACACGCACACTCACACACATGAGCTGAGAGCGTGCAAAGTGCTGTCAAGTTCCCATTGAAGTATTTTCAGCTGCAGCGTCAGCGTAAAAATTTGTGACACAATAGATACTAACAAGCTGCGCATACTTTGCTACAAACACACCCATCTACACACACACGCACACACACACACTTACAGTGTACAGAATTTTTCGCAATCGTTTTTTTCGCATTACATTTTCGTTGCTTTTTAAGGACATTTTCACTCACTTTTCATTTATAATTTAAACAATTTTGTAGCATTTTATTGATTACAAAAATTCGTGCTTGATGTGTGGCTTTAATTTTGATTTTATACAAAAAAAAATAAAAAATAAACATACACACACACACACGCACGCGCTGGCCCACAAAACACACCTACACGTCGCTCGCGTGTCCTGCTGCAGTGGCTGGCAAACGGATAATAATAACACAAAATATTTTGCACGCTGTCACCGCGCGAGGCTGAGGCGTCTCAGTGTGAGTGCGAGTGTGAGTGTATGTGTGAGTGTTAGTGTGAGAGCTTTCACACATTCACACTTGCCACCATTTGCCGTATACGCTAAAAGAGACAACCGTAGCGGAAAACAGCAACAGTCACTGCAATTTGAGAGCGCCGCCTGAAAGTATGCAATGTTTATTTTCCTGTCGCAGTCTCTGCCGAGGCCTCACTCACAGCGACTGCGCAGTCGACGCCGACAACGCTCGTTCATGATTTCTGAGGGCAACATCCACGGGGCGCACACACCTGTTGAATGCCACAAATATTTGCAAATTTACGCCGGTTGCCGCCAAATTGAGTGAGAAGTGTGTGTTGCAAGTGTTTTGTTTGGAATTTGCCGCACGTGCTTCTCATATATGAGAAGGAAAACAACGCCGCGGGCAACTGCCACTGCCTACATTGGAAAGCAGCTTTCTTCACGTGTAACGGCATGCAGGACATAAGTACACTTGCTTCGTCCTTCACGCATTATTAATGGACACAAAATGGTAAAGTTAAATTGTGTCAAGGGATTTAAGCAGCGAGCTTCGGCATCTTTTTAGCTGTTACTTTGTGCGCTCTCGTTGGTTGCAGTCAGCAGGTTAATATTATACTGCTACTACTTCACTTTTCTTTTTAAGTATAGCAGCCTTATAGGTACGTTTATAACTGAGCTTTTTCTTAGAGTTATTTTTTTGAATCGTTACTCTGTTAATCTTAACAAGAATTAGAAACTAGAAATAATAATAATACTCGCCGTCTTAGAAGAGATGTGCAGAATAATGGGGCCCGTATAAGAGCCCGCAACTTCGACTAAGCGAGGGTGTTCGACCTAGGTCCTAGGACCTTCTTATAGGTCGCCTATTTTAAAACTAGGAATTTATTTTTAGTTTTTTATTAGTATTTTTATTTTATGATCAGAAATTCCAAATATGCTCTAAATAACATGTTGTCGTAAAATTTGGTCACAAGGTTTGTGGAACTTAATGATAAAGCTATATATACAGCTGAGTTTGTGCTTTGGTTACTTATGGTACCTTATTAGTGAACGAGGAGACTTGCAAACTGTCTTCTCCTTAATCTCCTGATGGTCCGTGAACTAGGCTATAAAAGCATCTTTCTAAAAAGAGAAAAATCTGAGCATGTAACTTTTACAGAGAGGTATAAGAGCTGCCCTCCAGTTCAGCTGAATGGAAATATCGTTTCCTCCCATGCAGAGTCTTAGTATCTCGGGTTTTACTCTAGATAAAAGCTTGATCTGCAGCAGTCTAATATATCGTGGTAAAAGAAAAAAAGATAGAGCTCCAATTTGAGCTTAGAAAACAAAGTGCTTCCATGCAGAACAAAGCTAACTTCCCTCTGGACGTAGGGTATACACCTTAGGGGCTCTACAGCCATATCCAACATCCAACGAAAAGATTTCAATCTCCCTAGAGGGTACTCAGAAGAATAGTTGGCTTCGAGTGGTACGTCCCCAGCTCTATAGGCATCAGAGATATGCCAATCCATCAGGCGAAATAACTAACTCAGGTGACTAGATGATCCAGAAGGTCACCTGCTTGACAATAGCCGACACACCTGAAGGCTGAAGAGGTGCCAACCCATGGACCAGCTGTTCCCATTGTCCGTTTAAACTTTAACCCAAACTTTTTCCCTATTTATCAGGATGTTTGTTTAATATCTTGTAAAAATAGAGAGAAAAATAAATCTTTCTTCCGTAAAGTTTTCCTCTGAAGAGAATCGAGTTTCTCTCGAAAATATCATATAAAAATATTTTGAAAATCCTATTAGCAATAATTGAATAGAAAACACATTGATAAATAATTTTTTGACATTTTTTATTTATAAAAAAAATTGTTTTTTATTATCATTATTATTAAATTCATGCATTTGTTTTTGTCGTTGTCTTAACTTGGGGTGTTTATATTTTTGTGTGTGAAGATGCGTCTTGACTTGAAGAAGAGCTGTGAGAGCCGCTTTGGCGGCCACACACACACTCGCACAAACGAGTATAGTAAATGTATGTGGGTGTATATAGTAAATAAAGGGTCTGATATTGGTACAATATGCATTAAAAATTCATTTTATAGTCGTTTATCATGTACATCAAGCATTTTGTTAACTTATTTACAAACAAATTAATGGATAAAAATGCATCAATTGATTTTGTTGATTTCTACGATTTTCTTTTGTTTTTCCTTTTCTTTCTCTTTCTCTTTTGCCTGGCCATAATATAATAATAAATTAGATAATTTCATAAAACTAAGCTAAGCGAATGAAGTTTTTTCTTTTTGTTTTTGTTTTTGATTTTGATTTTTTTTTGATTTAGTTTTTTTTTGTTTTTGTTTTTCTTTTGATTTTCTTTTGTTTTTCTTCTTTTAAGTTAGGGTAGTGAAAAGTGAGAATAAATAAATAGTTTAATGGGCACATGAGTAGAATAAATAGAGTATGAATAATGGGAGGTGGGGGGTGGGGTGGATCGATATGCATGTGTGGGGTGTGTGGTGTGGGGTGAGGGTGTTGGAGGGGGTGTAGAGTGCGCAGAGGGCGCACAATTGTCAGCATCGCAGGGCCAAAGGATGTGGGCATCCCTTGCTAGCAAGGCGGCAATTGGGCGTGGCAGGCGCAGTCAAAAAAAATAAATAAATAGCGTTAAATCAACTTAAATGCTAATCAAAAATTAAATATTTCAAATGGTTCGCATTATTGGCAAATTGACAGTGTGGGAAAGTGCGAAAAGCTCGGAAAAGTGTTGCGAAATTCTTGCGGTTACAGCTCGGAGTTGCAGTTTCCCTTACCACAGCGGCATGGGGCGATGTCTGGCCAAGTAGGCGGGCAGGCTGGCGGCATTGGGCGCTGGACAGCCTGTGGAGGGAAGAGAAGCAAATCCAATTGGTTGAGATTTGTCTTTGAGGAGGGTAAAGATCTACTTACGGCAGACGGCGCATGTTTGTTCGTCGGTGCCATCGCCGCAGCCATCGCGTCCGGAGCACACAATAGCCGTGGAGCGGCACAATCCGTTGCTGCAGCGGTGCGGGCAGTAGGCGTCCGGCTCATTGCGGCTGGCCAGCAGGCCACCGGCCTCGATGAGACGCATGAAGAGGTTGGGCATGGCCCGGGAGCCGCACAGATGCGGTGGCTCATCGCTGCCATCCTTGCAGGAGACGATCGCATTGCAGTACTCATACTCCGGCAGGCACTCGCCGCTCTTGCAGCGGAACGTGTGCGCCGGGCAGCTGTTGCCGCCCTTCTGGTTGCCATCGCAGCCGAGCTCATCCTCGCCATGGGGGCACTGCTTGCGTCCATCGCAGAGCGCCGCCCGTGAGATGCAGCGGCCGCTGCGCTCACAGCGGAACGCCTCGGCTGGGCAGGTCTGGTTCAGACGCGCATTGTGGGTGCACTCCTCGTCCGAGTCATCGTTGCAGTCGGCGCGGCCATCGCACACAAAGAACCACGAGATGCACACGCCACTGGAGCGGCACTGTAAAGGGAAATAGGAGGATTGGGAATAAGAGAAGCTCTACCTAATCTCTATATAATTGCTTACCTGGAAGGTTCCGGGACTGCAGCCAGTGCGCTGGGCACTGCATTGTCCTTGTTCGCCGTTGGACGCGGCACAGTCGCAGACGCCGCGTGCATTGCACATGGTATTGGGATCGGCCAGCTGGCATTGACGGTCACTGGCGCAGGGCAGACCCAGGGAGATGGCTTCCAGGCCAAGATCGACGCGCTTGCGCAGCTCTGAGCCAGGCTTGCCGCTCAACAGGGAGAGGGCTGGTGGCATTTCGGAGGATAAACTGGCAACGGGTTGTGGTGTGGCTTCCTCCGATGTCATGAGCGGCTTCAAGGTGGTGACCACAGGTGCTGAGGGTTCCATGAGGGTCACACGACTGGCTAGGCCGAGCATGGTCTGTGTGGTGATCTCAACGATATCTGCGGGATTGGGCGTGGCCTCCTCGTGCACCTGACTGACAGCGGGCGCCACAGTCTCCTCCTCAATGTGATTGTTCTCATCCAGCAGCGTATCCAATGTGGTGGACTCCAGTACCAGACTGTCCGATTCGAGTTCGTGCACCCTAATTGGACCGGAGCTGTCGCTCATGTCGAAGGGCAAGTCCTCTGGCAACAAGATGTGTTCGGGCTCAGCCTCTGGCTCTACTTCAGCTTCAGCTTCGGCTTCGACTTCGGCTGTGGTGGCCTCCGGCTCTGGTGCAGACTTCGAGGGTTGCTCGATCTCAGCTGGGGCTACTTGCTCCGCTTCGACCTTGGGGTGGAAGGTGCTCAGCTTCTCATCTACCTCATTGCTTAACGTTTCTGTGGCGGCATCGTGATGCTCCTGTTCCTGCTGGAGTTGTGTCTGAGGCTGTGCCTGGGGCTCATGCGATTCGTTTGCTTCCGGCATTAAACCGAAGAATTCTGGCGTATCGATCTTCAGCAGCTCCTCATAGTCCTCGGGGCGCATGGTCGGATTCACAGCCTGCTCAGCGCCAAATGGCACAGGAGGCACGGTGCTGTCGCCTTCGAGCATCAGATCGCTGAGTATATCGGCGATGCTTTCGCTTTCCTTGAAGTCATCCTTGGTCAGCTCCTCGCTTACCCCCGCTGCCAGGTCTGGTAGCTGGGTTACTGCGACCACCGAATCGGCTTCTACTTCGTTGTCTTCAGGTGAGGCTGTCGCCAGCTCGGGTTGGACTTCCTCGGATTGCTGCTCAACAAGCTCCACGGGTTTCGGCAGCTCCTCTTCTGCGGGTTTGGCTGGCTGTTGTTGCTCCTCAATAGGAACATCGTGTTGTGCCTCCACTGGAGCTGCTGACTCTTCAACAACATCGGCCTCTGGTTCAATGGCTTTGATTGGCTCTTGCTCCACATTTGGCTCGGCTCCTTGTATGATATTATCATTTTCATTTTTGTCCATTTCCGTTTCATGGAGCTCTCCACTTTCACTGCGTTCGGTGACAGTTTCCGATTGCTGCTGCTCCGCCTGCTCTGTGGCTGGCTCTTCATTGATGTCGGTCGCCTTCAAAGCTTCGGTGGTTTCCTGCAGCTCTTCATGGTTAATTGGCAATGCTTCAGTCTCAGTCTCCGACTCGGAGTCAGCCTCAGCCGTTATTTCAGTGACGGCTTCAGCCGCACCTTCATCATGATGGGTCTGATGCTCAGTCTCCGCCTCAGCTTCATCCACATGCGACACCTCATCATTAGCAATGTTGTCTAACTGCTCTGCCACTGGTACTGGTTCGGCCTCCGCTTGGGGCTCTGGCTCTGGCTCTGTCTCTGACTGCGGCTGTGGCTGCGGCTCAGCAATTGTTTCCGACACTTCGGGCGTCTTAATTGCATTTGCATTTAGCTCAGGCTCCTCTGGCAGCGACTGCGTCTCGGCTGTTGGAATGGAGCTTTCTGGTTCAAGTGCCGTCAGTTGAGTTGTTGCCTCCTCCTCTTCCTCCTGCTGCTGCTGCACTTCAGGCACCTGCTCTGTGGTCAGCTCCTCGCTGTGCTGCTGTGGCGCCAATTCATCATCATTTGTTGGGTAAGTCAATTCTTCGTGTTGCGCTTCGCTGATTGCCTCCACTTCGTCCGCCTCTGTCTTCGTCTCCGACAGCTTCTCAGCCTCGGTGGCAACATGTTCAACATCATTCTCCCCCTGCTCCCCCTGCTGCTGCTCATGCTTCTCATTGATTTGCTGTGAATCCGTTGTTACCAGCTCCACTTTATCTTCCACTTCAGCTGCTTGCTGGTGCTCCTCGATCTGCTCTTGATTTAATTGATTGGCTTCATTTAAATCATCTTCGCCACTTGTCGGCTTAACGTCGGCGCTTTGTTCTGCCTGATCGGCTTCAGTCTCCATCTCCTTCTCCTTCTCTGACTCCAACTGCTGCTCAGTCTCAGTCTCTGCCTCTGCCTCTGCCTCCGTCTCTGTCTCGGTCTCTGTCTCTGGGCCTGTCTCTTTCTTCGTCTCGATTTCAGCTACATTCTCTGCCTGTGGAGCGGTTTCTGTTGCTATCTCGACTTCTGTGGCTTCTGCATCTGGTTCGAATTTCTGTTGCTCCTCTGCCACATGATGCTCCTCTTGCTCCGGCTCTTTTTCCAAAACAATCGCCTCCGCTTGGCTTTCGCTGTCCTCCAATTTCGCCGGCTCCTCAATTTCGGATGCTTCTGTTTCGGTCTGGACCTCGCTAGCTGCTGGCTGTTGGTCTTCTGGTGCCGCCTCCTCATCAGCCTGCTTAACTGGCACTTCATCATTAGCCGATGTGACGTCAACATGCTGCAGCTCTGGTACAGCCTCAGGGGCCAACACAGACTCTGTCTCGGTCTCGGTCTCGGGCTCATGGTCGCCCGATTGCTCCTCCTCCTGCTCCGCGATCTGTGGTTGAGTCTCCTCTGGCTGCGTCTGCGTCTGTGGCGCATTGGTCACACTTTCAATTTCCGTCACATCATCGCTATGCACGGGTATCAAATCATCATCAGCGACAGCGCCCGTTTCCACCTCCTTCTCATCCTCCAGCTGCAGTTCTTGATAGTTCTTTGTGGCCGTCTCCGCATCAGTCTCGCTATCGGTCTCCTCGTCTCTCTCGATAGGCACAGCAGCAGCAGCAGCGGCAATTTCGGGCATCTTCTCGGCCTCCAGCTCATCATGTTGTGGCTGCTGGTGCTCCTCCTCCTTCTCGCCAGCCGTTTCATAATCGAATTTCATGGACTCGTCCGCAACCTGTGGTGCAATCTCTTGTGCGCCCGATGCTTCTGGCTCATCTTCAGCTGCCTCCTCGTTGTGCTTTGTTGGTTCAGGTGCTGCTTCTGCTGGTGCTGCCTCTGCCTCTGGCTCAGCCACTGCCACAGCCTCTGTTTCTGTTTCTGTTTCTACTGGATCAGCTTCGGGCTTGATTTCATGCTCCTCTGCGTATTCCTCGTCAATTTTGTAGGGATAGTCATAGGCGGGTGCCGCTTCGGTCTCCGGTTCGATAGCTTCTATAGCTTCAGTGGCCACATCAGCAGGTGTCAGCAGCTGCTGAGCTCCTGTGGTAGAACTGTGTGCAGGTTCCTCTGCTGGTTTCTGTTCCTGCTCGGATGTCTCCTCCTGCAACTGTGGTTCAATTGCTTCGGGCTTCTGCTCTGCCTCTGAGAGTGTCTCCTGCTGCTGCTCCTCGGCTGGCTGTTCCTGCTCTGGTTCCTTATGTGCCTGTTCCTCCTCGGGCTTCTCTTCCAGCTGCTGTTGCTGGGTGAGCTCCGTTTCCTCATGCGCCAGATCAATTGCCTCCAGTTTCTCACCATTGTCCACCTCGGTGATTTGTGGTCTCAGCTTGGCAGCTTCGCTATCGTCCTCCTCCAGTGTCTGTTCCTCAACGCTGACGTCCAGCTCATCCTCCAGCACCACAGGTGCTGATGTGGTCCTTCTCGTTGTGGGCACTGGGGTGGTCGTAGTCGTCGTCGTCGTTGTTGTTGTTGTTGTCGTCGTGGTGCGTCTTGTGGTGGGCGCAGGAGTTGTTGTCGTCGTCGTGGAAGCCTTCTCAATGGGTTTCTCAGCGGCTGCTGGCGCTGGGCCTGTCTCATCGGCTGAGGGTGCCACACAGAGTCCACCCACCATGCGCGCTGGCGACGTGCACTGACAGCGTCCAAAGAGATTGGGTATCAGGAAGTCGCAGTGGGTGCGTGTATCGAACATTTGACAGTGGGCATGGCTATAGCAAACGGCGCCAGGATGAGCCGCTGCAACGTCCAAAAAGGGGAAAGAAGGAATCAAGTTAGCGAGGGAAGTGCAAAGAGTACGAGTACGCATGGGATTGAGAGATTCGCATGCTCCGCTTTGGGGCCTACTCCGCGTTCTGTTATTAAACTAACCGTAAACCGTGCATCAGGCACCAAATGCATATTAAAAACCCATCATCATCAACCAGAACAGCAACAGCAACAGCAACAGCAACGTGAACAACAGACAACAACAACTGAGAACAACAACAATCTTCTATTATGCCAACAATCTGCAAGGCATTAGCCCGCCTTCGACATGCCTAATAACCGTCAATAGAGTCAACCGCATCAACTGCATCAGCATCGACGCTGACGTTGACGTTGACGTTGACGTCGACGTCGACGCAACGTGATGACGTCGCCCATTGGCCATGCCCCAAGCCCGTTTCCCGTTTCCTCTATTGGCAACGTCGTAACCCTCCTCATCAGCATTCCTCAGCTTAAGCGCCCGCCCGATATGGTGCGGCTACTGCACATAACAGGCCTGCCAGCCACCTGAATCTCAGCTCTAGCTGTTCCGCCTCCTTCTCTTTTGTTTTCTGCCCGTCCTCCTCCTCTGACGACGACGACCTCTCTGTTTACTGCTCTCAGTCTGGCTGTGACCCACTTTCCGGGCATGCCGCCTGCTGCAGGCGCTCAACTTGTTTTCACTTGCTTCGCTTTGACTTCGGCTCTGGCTTTGGCTCTGGCTTTGGCTCTGGCTTTTGGCGTGGCAAACAAAAAGCAACTGCACAGAACTGGGCATCAGCAGCACCACTTCCACCATAGACATGCCATTGCCATTACCACAACGAGCAGCAGCTGCTGCACCTGCTTCACTCGCTTCCACCTCCATTCGCTGCTGCTGCTGCGGCGTCAACACTGCCCTTAGGGCTGCGTCTGGCTGCGCACAGTCTGAGCCTAGTTAGGCCAATCCAAGCCAATCTCTCTGGCTTGGGAATCAACCAGAGAGCCAGGGAGGCGCCCCAATTTTCGATTCGAGCTGCGCATACCTGCGATACCTGAGCAATCTGTGATGCTCTATGGAGCCAGAAAGTATTTCAGAGAGAGAGAGGGAAAGATGAAGCTAAACCAAGGATGGTGACATAACACACAGAGGGAACAGGAATGGGAACTATCTTCTACGGGTAGAGTATATCGTAGTATATGGATTTCAGTGTCTGATCTCATTTTTTGGATATATCACAGGAAGATCTTTGGAGTAATTGTTCATCTCTAGAATTTTTGCTTTTTGAAAGATATTTCCCGCGGGATCTTGGGGATCTTTTGTGTCAAGCCCGGGGGTGGGGGAGCAAGTGACAGAGTCAAACGTTGGCGGCTTTTCACAAAGGTATTCAGCATCAGCATTCAGGCTGCCATTGGTGGAACCGGTTGGCCTATGCACTTAAAAGGCGCATACATGGCGTATACTTAACGAATGCGCCACTGACATTGACGCTGCCCTGGCTGCGACTCTGACTGTGACGCTGACTCTGACGCTGACTCCGACTACGACTACGACTCCGACTCCGACTCCGACTCCGAGTCCAAGTCAAATTCAAACTGCAACTTCGACTTTGACTTTGACTGTGACTTTGCCTCTGGCCGGGGCAGACAATGAGCCATTCCAAATGCGAGTAGCTCAAACGTGTCTCGTTGCAGTTTGACACCAATATGGGAAGCGGCCAGAAAAGAAGCTGCCTGCCAGAGCCATAGGCAAACCCAAATGGGCTGCGCTTTTCTTTCACTTTTATGCTGTGAGAGAGCTATTGAATCAACAATGGTTAGCTCGCTGGCCCACCCTGGCGAAGATGACGACGCCTCTGTGCGGCGCAGGCACAGAAAATGATCGATAAGCTGGGGCAATGCCATGGCCACTTAGCAGTCACCGCTGCAAGCAGCCGACTCCACCGCCGCGCTGCACGCCACCGAACGTTGCACGTTGTCTTGAGACTGGCGCACCGGTGTGACAGGTTGCATGCGAATGCGGCACGACTGCATCTGGTAACCCACTTCGATTACGGCTGCCAGCGGCGGCGCGTGTGAAAATGTTTTGAGTCGAATCGCAGCTGGAGTTGTTGCAACGCTGCAGCGGTGCAGCGGTGCAGCGCTGACTTTTGGTGGTGTGTCTTGTGCAGCTCCCGCTACTCATCATAAACAACAATAATTTCATCAAAATCAGCATAAATTTAATTTGCCAGCTTCCTACGCAGCGGCAGCATCATAACCAGAAACTGTGTCAACTGCAGCCGCAGCCGCAGCCAGAAACATGCAACATTCAGTGGCAGCCACGGGTAATGCCATAGAGCCGCATTCCTGCGGCTTTAATAAGTCAATTTCTGCTAATTTAGCTGCCAACTTTCATTGCGATTTAGTCATAAAAAAATAGATACCAAATACTATTTTTTTTTATTTTTTGTAATTAATTGAAGCAATTTGCATTTGGAATTCGGTTTCATTTGGAGTCGTTTGTCAGGTGCGTTGCCAATCTTCGAGTCACCTCTATCTATGTTTTTTCTTTTTGTTTTCCTATTGCCTCCGTGTGGCCCACAATTATGCATTTTCTTTTTTGCTTTTCTTTCGTCTTTACTCGTTTTTCTCTTTTATTGTTATGGCAATAGACTCCGTTCGGTTCACTTATTGTTTGCGGAAGTGGAGGCAGCTGAGTGGAAATGAAACTGGTCATGACTTTGACTATCGCGGTGACTATTCCGAAACTGTTCCACATAATTTGCATGTGATTTAGCTTCTGGCGCAATTTGGCCAAATGGTCACTCAAACATTTCAAACACCCTTCTTTCTTTCTCCCTCCCCCCCCCCCCTCTCTCTCCCTCTCTCTCTCTCTAGTTGTACTATTATTGTCGCTAGTTTCAGTTTTTATTTATTCTTTTTTTTTAAGATTTTTTAGTTTTTTTTGGTGCCATTCAAAGCGGTCAAACGAAATGGAATGGCAGCTTTTTTTCTGCTTTTTTCTTTCTTCTTTAATTTGCTTGTTGGCATGGAAAGTGTTTTATGTTTTGAGCCACAAAAAAATCCAAGCGCTTAAATCGAAGATTAATAGCTGAATTTGTGTAAGGAAAAGTGAGAGGAATCCTAGGTAAAAGTGCTCAAAATGGCACGAAAAGAATCTTAAGCTCATCTCAAAAGTATCTATGAAAAGAATCTGAGGTTCATGTGAAAAGTATCTGTGAAAAGAATCTGAAGTTTGCATGAAAAGTATCTATGAAAAGTGTCTTAAGTTCATAGGAAAGCTATCTATGAAAAGTGTCTGAACTTTATATGAAAAGTATCTAAGAAAAGTATCTTAAGTTTATATGAGAAGTATCTTAAGTCCATATGAAAAAGATCGATGAGTTAATAAGTTAATATGAAAAGTATCTATAAAAAGAATCTGAAGATTGTATGAAAAGAATCTTAAGCTCATCTCAAAAGTATCTATGAAAAGAATCTTAAGCTCATCCCAAAAGTATCTATGAAAAGAATCTGAAGTTTGTATGAAAAGTATCTATGAAAAGTGTCTTAAGTTCATAGGAAAGCTATCTATGAAAAGTGTCTGAACTTTATATGAAAAGTATCTTAAGTTTATATGAGAAGTATCTTAAGTCCATATGAAAAAGATCGATGAAAAGTTAATATGAAAAGTATCTATGAAAAGAATCTGAAGATTGTATGAAAAGAATCTATGAAAAGAATCTTAAACTCATCTCAAAAGTATCTATGAAAAGAATCTGAGGTTCATGTGAAAAGTATCTATGAAAAGAATCTGAAGTTTGTATGAAAAGTATCTATAAAAAGTGTCTTAAGTTCATATGAAAAAGATCCATGAAAAGATAATATGAAAAGTATCTCTGAAAGTATTTATGAAAAGAATCTGAAGTTTATATTAAAAGTGTCTTTGAAAAGTGTCTTAAGTTCATAAAAAAAAGTATCTATGAAAAGAATCTCAAGCTTATATGAAGAATATCTATGAAAAGAATCTGAAGATCATATGAAAAGTATCTACAAAATATATCTTAAGTTCCTATGAAAACGGTCTATGAAAAGTGTCTTAAGTTCATCTGAAGAATCTGAATGAAAAGTATCTATAAAAAGTATCTCGAAAAGCAATTAATATTCGTATTCGATTTAAATTAATCAGATCTATTATTGTCTCTAAAAATAGCAATCGAAAATCGAAAAGAAAACAACACTTTGATGAAGAGTTAAGGAACTTGATTTCTGTCTATCAAGAAGATGCCAGAGAGTTAACTCAAGGCAACAGTTGATCAGTTTGATCTATGAATTTTCTTTGTGACCTTGAAGAAAATGGTTCAATTTGCATTTCCTAGTAGCCAGCAGTCAGTGTGCTAGATATTGCTTTATAATAACTCTATCGTAGTGTTGGTCTTAACACCTCATTAAACATGCTGAGAACAAGTTTGGTTAATTAACCGAAGACCAAGTGATTCATTATGAGCAGCATTTGCCTCACTTTTGCTGCAACTTTGTATGCAAATGAGCGCTGGAAGATCTTGATCAGAAAATTTCTCGAGCTGCTTTGCCCGTTTATCTGGCACTGATTCCTTTTCCATCTTTCATCTCGTCATCATTCTCTGTGTTTACTGTGCTGCTGTCTGGATCTATATATATATACACACTCTTATGTGTGTGTGTGTGTTTAAGTATGTGTTGTGGCATACTTTTTCCCGAGTCGGAGTTGAAGAAGCGGTACACATTGTCATATGTGCATAACTCATAAAGATCGCTGAGTGTGGGCTGGGCAGAAGCAGGGGCGGGGGAAGGGGAGAGGGTTTCGGGTATGGGTATGGTGGCTCGTTAAAAGACACACACGAAATCCCGAAATGGGCTTGGGCATGAGGTTTGGGTTAAGGTGCATGGGAAACTGGAACAAGTGGCCTGGCGACAACCGAACCAGCGAAAGCCTGCCGAGCTCCAAATCTGGCACAGTACCAGGTACTTGCTTAACTTGACCCAGGAGGGAGAAGTTAAACGAGAGAGAGAGAGAGAGATGGGGGCAGGGGGAAGTCTCAAGCCTCAAGTCAAGTGAACGTTGTCAACTGCAGTTGCAATGAATTCTTGGCCAGAACCGAGAGAGTTCTGGAATCGCTGGAGCTGGAGCTGGTGCTGGTGCTGGAAACTGCTACGCTAATTGGACTTTCTTTGGCCTGTTGCCGTGTCGCTGGCTTTCTTTCCACATAATCAGTGCAATTTAATTACAAAAGCAGCCCCAGCCGGGCAATTAGGCATGTAAAGCAGCCGCAGAGCAGTCGCAGAGGCAGTCGCAGTCGAAGAACTTCGAATGATGCAGATAGAAATCGACAAAAGCAGAGGCTGTCACAGGACTTGGCCAGCTCTTTCGAATGCTTCACCACGGTGAAAGGTTCTGCTTCTCCCTCCCTCTCTCTCTCACTCTCTATCTCTCTCTCTGTTTGGTTTGACTTGCTTTTTGCTTTCTTTGTGCACTGCTGCTTGGTTTTTTTGGTGAAAGTATCTCATAAATGCATGCAACTGTCTGCGACTCAGCCGCAGTTGCAGCCGCAGCCACAGTCTCAGTCTCAGCTTTGGCTGCAGCTCTTGCGACCTGACCACATGTCATTAAAATTATTTTAATTAAATATTTAAGCATGGCAATGCCAGCTGCCAGCTGCTGTGCCACGCCCACTGGGCGGCACACGTATTCAGTGCATTTAAATGCGCTATAATTATGTCGCCAGCAGCAACATAGAACAGAGCAGCAGCAGCAGCAACAGGTGAATGGCAAAGACACGAACTAAAGCTGCTGCAGTTGCTCCCATAACCAAGACCAGGTTCCAGGTCCATGTCGTGTCTGCCTGCTAAGCAACAGGGCAAACAAATGTACCGCAACTCAGGCAGCTGCTGCTGCTGCTGCTCCACTCGATCGACCCAAAACATTCTAATCCGATTAACGACATTAGGCGCCAATGTGCTAATACAGAGAGGCAGAAAACCCTCTCAGATCTACCCAAAACTGACAAATCACACCTGAATCTCTCTCTCTCTCTCTCTCGTCTCTCCTTTGAGGTTAGGTTCAATGCTCTACGGCTGAAACTAGTTCATGCCAGAAACCTATGCCAAGGTCAGAGTTGATCGACCCAGAGACAAATATATATCAATAAAATTCATATGCTGCATATTCCTAGGGTTCTCTCTAATCTCTAGTCTCTGCTTAATTCCTCAGATTATGATATGCACTAACGAAGTTGCTGATTTTTATGATAGTTTTACGACGGGCTCTTCATCCACGTAGAATAACGAATCAATGTTTTCCGCCCATTCGGAACGTCAAATTGAAAATAGAAAGAAAAGAAGCAGAAGAGAAAAAGCCAACAATCGGCTTTGGACTCAAAATCACTTTAGGACCCTCTCACATATCATCATCATCATCATCATCTCGACTCAAATTGAAACTCAAGCAACACTCACACTCGCACTTCTCGTTTTTTTTATGTATTTTTGTGTTTTTTTTTCAGTGTGGAGCCGAAAGATTTCTACCGGCTTATGGTTCATTACGGGTTCTTGGAAAATTAACCAATTATGCGTATAATTAGTGACACGATTGTCTTGTTAGCCCATATGTAGCTATTGTTATTGTTATTGTTATTGTTGTTATGGCCATGTTAATTGTTTTTGTCAAGTGGCGGCAAAAGAAAGGAAAATTGTTATAGAAGTGTTAACGAACGGCAAACAATCAACGGAAATGAATGAGAGATGTTTAAACAGAGTTAGAGAGAGAGAGAGAGAGAGAGAGGATGGCAGTTAGTTTTGAGGCGGAGCAGTAAGAGTGGAAAAATGGCTTAAAGTTTGCGTGTAATTCCTATGATGATAACTAAGCAATCAAAGTTCCATTCTTATGTTTTGTTTTTCTTTTAAGAATTTATTGCAATTTATTGCCAAACACCAAAGAGTTGAATGATCTTCATCATCATGATCATCATCGTGATCATTATATGATATTATTAATAATTATGAAATTCCATGCAATTAGGGCCACAATTGGTCAACAGTTGTCTGATACTTACGTCCCAGACATGTATGCTTCCGGAATTGCAAGAATCCCTCGACGCAGCGACAGGCACCGTCTAGGCAACTGCTGTTGGCCACCTTCATTGAGCACTGCTCGCTCAGCTGGCAGTCTCCGCCCAGTAGTTGAGCTAAATATACAGAAAGAAAGAAACAGAGAAAGAAACAGAGAAGAGAAGAGGGTGGTGTTATATGAGTAACGGTTCTCCACATATATGCAAACATCTTAAGAACTATTATTTGCTGGCCAAACAACACTTCCAATAAAGCCACAAAAATGCAATTGTCCAACCTGTTTCTCTTCTGTTTGGCCATGGGAAGAGCTATCCCAAATGGAGGTTACACAAAGATTGACTTTGCCCAGTTACGAGTGGTACTAGTGGTAGTTACTTACATGACAAACAACGCGTGGTATCCAATTGGACAAAGTAGGGCGCACACTCGCAGTAGCCCAGCGCCGAGCAGCTGCTGCCCTTGATGAAATCTGTGCAGTCCATGTCATGCTGGCACTTATCCCCCAGCTCCAAGCCCTGAGATGTGTGCACCAAGGCGAACAATACAAAGAACTGCAATTAGAAAAAATCATTTTAATATGGATAAGATCTATATATATATATATATATAATTAAGGATCATATCAGAGAGACTCCAGACTAATTAAGTTTATGTGGGAAACATTCTGAGAGAGACTTTAGAGATGCCTGAGAGAGTGATAACTGTGAGTGATCCCAAGAATCAGGGAAGATATATAACATAATTAGAAGATATATAGATTGAAGATATATAACATAATTAGAAGATATATAGATTGAAGATATATAACATAATTACTTAATTCAAAAGATTCCAATCAGACTCTAATGAAGCTTTTTTCACTGGGCAAAGCAGACTCGAAATCTCAGACTCAATAAGTATCTTAAGCCAAGAGATCGTCCAAGTATCTCTATTATACAATCCAATATACATATATATGAAGCTGCCTACTCTAAGCTTAACTTAAACCTAAAGATCGACTCTATTATTCCAATCAAATATATATCTATATAAAGCTGAATGACCCTTTAGCTGTCCGACAAAGCAATTATATAAATTGCACAGATCGAAAACTAATTTAGCAATTTCTTAGAGTAGTTATCTGTCTATCTGAGCATCGTTTGAAATGGTTGAGAAGTTCGTTATAGCGTGGCTTACTCGTAGTTGTAATCGCAGTAGACGTAATCCAGAGATCTGACATAACAGCAGATGATATAAGAATTAGCCTTAATAAACAATTTAATACTTAGCCGAGCGTAAAATTTGAACAGCTCATGCAAAGCGTATAGAGTTTTCCAACAGATGAGGAGCAGGGGAGAGGGGGGGATAGTGGGAGGGAGAGGTACAACTAATTGTTAGAGCACACGAAACTGCCGTTAACCAAAAGTCTTGGCCATAAACAACAATCGCAGCAGCTGCTGCTGCTGCTGCTGCATGCTCATATAATTAATTTGTGTAGTCGAAAATCGCACGAGATACAAGATACAAGATATACGTACTAGATACAGCAATACAAAGCGCAGCTACTTTTTTTATGAATGAAGAGCAACACACACACACACACACACACACACACACAGTAGACATGTGTGTAAGATAAAGAGACGTACTAAAGTTGTAAAACAAAATTAACAGTTGCCTGAGCACAACACACGCCCAACGAGCCAAGCGAATACATGTGCGAATGTGAATACGAATACGAATACGAATGGGTGTATGAATAGTTGTATGAGTACTCGTCTGTGTATAACTGAAAACTGAAAACCATTGGGCACTATAATTAAACAAAATCTAGACAGAACCAAGGTACAAGTACAGGTCGGTCTGTTGGTTCTTTCTTTTCGGGACGAGCTTCAGTTGTTGCTGGCAGTACGTGTATCTTATGGATACAAACTGTTCTTTTTTGTCAGAGTACATTGCACTCTGGCAGGGTGTAGCGTTAAGCGCCACACGCCATTAATTATGCCAACTGGCAAGAGGAGAGGGAGGGGAGGAGAGGGGGAGATTACCTCATCTCAAGTTGGGTAACTGAATCTATTTGCATAAAAGAGCAAAGCAAAGTTAACCTGTAGAGAAAACGGTACTGCGCCGCTTGATTTGTATAATTATGTATTTAATTTCCTCCTTGAATTTGTTGAGGCATAAAATTCAATGACAGCATTAAATTGAAACATATATGCCTGGCTCCCAAGCAGGAGGAGGAGGAGGAGGAGGAGAAGAGCTGGAGAGGATTGGTACGCCCAAACTCAATTGAAGATTGAAGCACGCAGAGTCGGAGTCAGAGTCAGAGCCAAAGTACTCGTTGTGGTTGTTGGTAACAAATTTAACAACTTTGGACATAAGATTACAGTTAGTTGTTGTTGCTGCCTCTGAAGGAAGAACAAGAATGGCAACCTGAATGCAACTCTGCAGCGAATGACGCAAGTTTTCACGATTTTGTTAATGGCAATAGATTGATGATAATGTTGATTATAATGATATTTATAGTAAGTCTCTGTAGACAGTAGAATTTCACGTTCTATAATCAAGAGGACAAATCAAATTCTAGGCACATATAAGATATATATACATATATATTGTATATATATATCATCATTATAGCCAGACCTAGGCTCAGTTATGCAATTCCAATTGAAGTTCTTGGAGTACAGTTAGAATTTGGTCTACACTCTCCACAATCACTTAACAACCACAATTTCTACTTATTTCCAATTGGATTTTTGTTGCTGTTGCAAGTTGTTGTTGCTGTTAGCTGACACAAGCCGCAAAACTAAACGTGGGCTCATAACAAAACACTCAACAGCAGCCAGCGGTGGTAGCAATCGCCAGGGGCACGGGCTGTTTTCGTATTAGATGGTTTTAAAAAGAATGGAAACAGCCAAGACACACAGAGTCTTAGTTCCATTCTCAGCTCTCCATCTCCAGCTCCATCTCCAGCTCCGTTTCCATCTCAGTCTCAATCTCAGCCTCAGTGGCGGCATCAATATAAAAAAAGTCAATAAAAATTGTTTAATTATGCTTTCGAGTGGCTTTTAAGCACGAGCAGAGAATGTGATCATTGTTGTTGGCCCATTAGAGTGGCACCATATGAAAGACCAGATATATCTCTCTATCTCTATCTACCTTTCCCCCCCCCTCTCTCTCGTGCGCTGTGTGTCTGTGTAGCAGGTTGACCCATTAAGAAGTCAAGTTACTTTCATTGCCAGACGCTTTGTTGTGGCAGCAACTTTCGAGTGTCTGTCTGCTGCCAAGAAAGTCGACTAAATACTCCCCGAAAATGTGAACAAAATGAATTATTGGCAACTGGCTATTTAGGCAAATAACTGTGATCATATGTCCACCCAATGACTTACAAGTGCCGACCCATAATTCATCTTGATCTTGGATGCAATTTTCTGGCCACCTAAACATCAGACATCATCATCATCATCATTACGATCATCATTATGTACGACTATCTAAACACACGAGTGCGAGTAGGAGTCATACTCCGAGCTGGGGCCTTTGGTTCTGTCTTCGGTGATTTATTTATTCTTTTTCCTTTTTTTGGTTTCTTTTTTATGGCAGCTTTGCAATTTTACAATGCAGTTGTGCTAATGAAAAAAAAAACGTTGAGGCGCTGTACGCCCAGTGCCAGTGTGCTCGTTATTTACTTGTGGAATCGTAAAAGAACAGCAACAGGACCAGCTACTTGTAGGAAAATAAGAAATAAGAAGAAAAAAAACAGCACACCTTAGAGGAAAAACAGAAGACGAAAAAAGCAAATAATTTTTCGTGTTTTACAAATTACTTTTATACAATTTTTTTGCTTTTAATGATCGTCGGGCGCCAGACTGTCTGCTGACCTTTGGCCGCAGGAGGAGGAGGCGGGACAGAAAGGTTGCCCGAGCAATGGAAGGCATACAAGAAAGACAAATAAAGATCTTCAGAAAGAATAGGTATAAGAATAATAAGCTAGAAGCTAGAAGCTCTATAAAACTCGTATCAATTGTTTGGCATATCTTAAGGAATTGCCATCTTTCACTTTTAATGTTTATCTAACAGTTCTTCCTTCTAAGTGTTAGTTCCATGCCTGGACTTTTTAAAGACCTCTCGCCAAGCACATGCATAGTGAATGCAATTAAATTTGCCTAAGTCTTAAGCCCATGAAATTAGTTTGTTTGAAAGAGGAAAGAAACCTGTTGCCTTATAGATAGATAGAAGTAAGTAGTTTCCACAGAGAAAGAGAGATAGAGAGATAGAGAGAGAGAGATACTGGGGGCCCCCACTAATGTTTATAGAATGCAGTTACCTTTTATGGCTTTTCTTGCAATGAAAAGCTTCATTAACATTTACGAACCTAATAATTCAAAACTTTATGATCTTCCGTGCATTCCGAAAGGCATCAGCATAAACCCACTGGACCATGACTACAGTTCCCAAGCTCGGATTCAAATGAAGAGGAAAAAACAAATCAAAAATAAAAAATATATACTATATACTATATAAGAAAAAAACAGCAACAAGAAGAGCAACTCCCACCTTTTTATTAGATTAATTTGCCTACATTACTCAGCGCCCAAGTGACGACTCCCTGCCAGGCAATAATAATAACAAAAGCTATGGCAACTGCGCTCGTACTCGCAGAAGAACATCATCATCGACGCCTAGCCATCTATCAGCTACAGTTTGACCCAATGGCCGACTTCACAGCTCTTTCACACAGAGTCACATTATACAGTGAGGAAGAGAGAGAGAGAGAGAGAGAGAGAGCGACAGAGAGAGAGGTTGGCAAGATGGGAAAAACTTGGCCAACGGCCCACGATCAAAGTTAAAGTCAAGTTAAAGTAAATGATGCCCCAGTCTACTGGCCCAACCCACGCCAAAAATGTTAAAAGACCGAAATATGAGTACCATATATATATATATATATATATATATGTATGAATACAAGAGTTAAGTATCGCATATATCTTTTTGATTGCAGATGGGAACAATGGAACTGCTGTTGTTGACAACTTTTTGAAGTTTGTGGAGCAATTCGCATTGGCAACGCCCCAATAAGATTCTTGGTACTTTATTTGATTGTTTGCTCTGATCAATGGGATTTGCAAATTGAGTTACGACTACTCTATATATATACTATATAATGTGTCTATTGGGAGCTTTGTACGTTTGCCACTTACCGCTAAAAGCCGCTTAACCGTAAAAGCTTCGCTGAGCAACGCGTTATTGGCAGGTTGCTTTCTCGTCGCAGCCGACGTCGATGTCGGCGTCGCTGTCGCTGTCATTGCTGCTGCTGTTGTTGTTGTTGTTGTTCCTGGTGGTGTTGGTGTTATAGCTGATATTGTTGTTGTTTGTTGTTTTTGTTGTTGCTCTCACAGAGCTCTCGCTTCCAAGAAGAATTTCCCAGCAATGTGATTTGTTGTAAAATGCGACTTGCTGTTGTTATATCTATATATTTTTTATTGTTGTTGTTGTTGTTGCAGTTGTTCATATATACATATGTTTGTATGTATATCAGCGAGCAGTGTGTGTATGTGTATCTCACACAACCTTTGAACTTGAGGGGTCAAAACGGAAATGAAACGAAACGAAACCAAACGAAACGTTTAATACGTGTAAAAAGACCACAAAAAAAAACAAAATGTGCGCCCCAAAAAAATCCCAAAAAAATAACAAAAATATCACAAAAAATAATAGTAATAATAATAATAATAATAATAAAATATGTGTGAGTGTGTTTCATTCTTTATTTGTAGCAGTTGCCGGCCGGCTCGCACGCCCCTCATTCGCATTCAATGGGCGCTGCCAGTGCGCTCCACTTTAAAAAACGAAAGACTTAGGCAACGAACTTGAAATTAACACCTGGCTGCCTATAATTGTTTTTTGCTTCCTACTTTATGTTTTTTTTTTGTGTTTTTGTGTTTTTGGTCTTTTCGACTTGCTTGTCGCTATTTTCACTTGCTGTGACGACCTTTGTCTTTACCTCTCACTGTTTTTTTAAAGAACTCTTTTTCTTTTCTACCTTTTTTGGGCTTTGCTTGAGTAAAACACATTTTATTGCAATTTACGTGTGTGTGTGTGTGTGTGTGTGTGTTTATGTGTGCTTGGGAATGTGAGTCGGAGACGCTTCCAGGCCCATAACCGTTATGCGCTCGACTATGTGGCGCTGAGAGACCATTCAATTTTTGGTCGAATTTGGGCTGCTTCCCAGCCGCCCGAGTGTAAGTGTATCTGTATCTGTATCTGTGTGCATTTCTTCTGTGCTTTTTATAACTTAATAAAAAACTTAGAGGCGTTGCTCCGACTTAGAGTTCCGTTTAAAGTGGGTTGAAACTTTTGAGCACCAACAGCCGCAAGCTGTGCACATAAAAATTAGTGAGCATCGGACGCTCAACGATGTTTGTGTGGCCCATTAAACTGCAGTCTATGCTAATGCCTTCGAGCAGGGCCAGCATAGGCACACAAACATAGAGAGACAGACAGACAGACAGACAGACAGACAGACAGACAGACAGACAGACAGACAGACAGACAGACAGACGGACTGACAGACCTAGAGACAGACACAGATAGAGCACTGCGGAGCCATAACCTATTGACCAATAATGCTCTTGTAAATTATAGCTGCATACACAGAGCGAAAATAGGTTTGGGTATAAATTCTTAACGAGTGGGAATAAATCTGGGTGAACCTATATACACATATATATATATATATTGCGACTGATCATAAAACTGTCAGGGAAGTGTCGTATATCTTTTCAAATGACTCGTTTAAAGCTACCAAAAAGTTTATTCTCTCAACTTTTTATGGGAACTTTCCCCAAGGATCCAAACTGAAGTCTTTCTCTTGTTATAGCACCTGTTTCTCTCAGTGTAGTCACGTTGGCAGTGCTGCTCGCAGCAAACCCTGTAAATTATGATTATTTGCATTGCGGTCAAAGTGCAGGCATGGGCGTAAATCGCCTGTGGGCGCGCCAGTGCTGGCATATTCAATCAGCTCAACCGCAGCCACAGCCAAAAGAAGATTGATTGTTATGCTGACCCAGTCACAGGAGCAGCAGCAGCTGCTGCTGGAGCAGGCAGGATTAAGGATAGTGCATTGTGTGTATGTGTCTGCCACGCACAATCGATCAGCAGTCGCTGAAGTGTTGCAGTGTGTGGCAGCAACCGCAAAACTGCAAATGGAGTTGCAGATGGATGCATTTTACTCATATTTTTTTTTTCTCTTTTCTATTTTTTAGTTTTTTATATTTTTTTTTATTTGCGGTTTTCGCTTGATCGCACTTTGGTCGTCGGTGTCGGTCTATCGGTCGCTGGGTCGTCATCAATGCAGCAGCCATAGACATAAACTTGGCAGCATAAAAGAGAAGAACACTCACACACACACACACACACACACACAGACAAGCACACATGCAGCCAGAAAAGCTGTGCTAAAGCAAAAAGCAGCGCGATTTTTGCACCGTTATGAGCCCAATATGGCGACGCATCGGGCAAGAAGGAGACACCACACACAAACACACACACACACACAGTCAGAGAAAGAGAGAGAGCGAGCGCTGGTAGCACATGCTGCATCTGCATCTCCTCCAAAACTAGCCATGGCAGGAGTGTCTTCATCTGCCCGCCTGTCCGCCCGCCTGCTCCTCTCCTTGAGCTTGTGCTGTCTTCACTTGACTGCGTTCCGTGTTTGTTTGTTTGTTTGTCTGTTTGTTTGCTTTTTCGAGTGTGTGTTTCTATGTGTGTTTGGGTGTGTGTGTGTGTGTGTGTGTTTAGAATGCGCAAGACAGAAATTACAGTCGCCGCTAGCCGCGCCTTGGACATGGACAGCGCAGAACAACTACAACTGCACACACAGATTTTCTCCCTCCCTTTACCCCTTCCCTCCTTCTCTAGTTGCCTCGAGATCCCCATACCCCAGAGGCTGGACATGGACAAAATCATCGCCGCCGCTGCCACAGTCCCAGCCCCAAACACACAACAACCCATTGAAGAGACGTTGTACGAGATCGAGAAACCGTAAAAAACAAACACAAGCAAGTTAGAAAAAAAAATAAAAAGGTTTTCTTTGATTTGAAGAATTTTTCGCCTGGCGAAAAATGTTAAGCGCTTAATTTGCAGGATCGGCCGAACAAAAAAGAACAACACTTTATCCCTAATATATAATTAAGATGATCATTATTCAATTATTATTATTATTATTATTAATTTCTCTTCAATTTTTTGTGGCAAGTTTGTCTCATCGTTTGCACACGCGTCGCGCACACATTTATTTTTTTTCTTTTGTAGTTTTGTAATATGTTTTTTTTTTTTTTCAATTTTTATTTTTACCAAAAAAAAGTTAAAATTTCCAAAATATTTGTGTATATGGCTGGTCTATTATCTGTGGTTGTTGTAGCCAAAGCAACAACCAACAACGGCAACAACTGCACACTTAAACACGCTGTCGTTGTTGTCGTATTTTTGTATATATATATTTATATATATATATGTGTTTTAGGCGAGCTTGGCACGTCCGCACGTTACGTTGGTCAGCAACGAACTGAAGAGGAGCACGCCAACAACGGACTTAAGAACTAAGACAGCAGCCGTTTGCAGACGCGAAGAAGTTACCAACTGCGGCAGCGGCAGCGACGCCGGCGCAGACAACGCGCTCAGTTAGCCAGCTTAAAAGCTCCAACTATCCAAGGCAAAGTCAAAGTCAAGGCAGCAGCGACAGCAGCAAAGCGGCGGCAGCGACAGCAGGAACGGCAGCAGCCGCCACTGGCCTGCCAGTTGGAAGCTTTGCACAGTTGACGTCGACGTCGTCGCTGGCGTCGACGCTGCGCAGACGCAAACGCAGACACGACAAGTGCCGTCGTCGTTGTCTTCGTTGTCGTCGTCGTTATCGTTTCTGTTGTTGTTGTTGTTGCTATTATTTTCTTGCACTATGTTAATGTGGCCGCAGCGACTGCGGCAGAGGCAGCGACGGCGACAGCGACTGCATCGTTGCTGCTGTTGTTGTTGTTGTTGTTGCTGCCTGTTATGCTATGTGCTTTATTTGTTTCTTTAATTATGAGTGTCAGTTGGAGACAGTTGCAAGCGCAGATTAAAGCAGATAAACATGACCAATACACTCTCATGCCCAAAAGTCACACCTACCTACGTGTACACACACTACACACACACTCACACACACTCAGAGATTTATATTTTTTTCACTTTTTGCGTTAAAAATGAACCGTTTTTTCGTATCGCTTCCGCCACCGTTGGGCAATCGCCACAATTTCATGCCGCAAACTAAGTTGCGTCTCAACTGGTCAACTGGCCAGAGTCTTCTACCCCGGGAGGAACATGGAATTATTCTATATTCCCGTACTCTCCTCGTACTTACTCCAAAAATAAACAAAGCAACAGCGCTAATTGAATAATGCGTTCGGGTGTCTTCTGTTTCGTCGCTGGCTGTCCGGTCAGTTTGTAGACTCTTTAAAATTTAAAATTTAAAATTATAATTTAATGGCTTTAAATTGGTCGCTTGGGGTGTAATTTTCGCATTTGAGTTCATTCCGAGCACTCACCAGAGTCTGGGCCCAAGAAATTGCCGCATAAACCGTGATTTTGTCGGCCTTTCAACTTGCTCGGCGGGTCACTTGACTACTTCTAGAGATATAAATAATATTTATTTTATATTTATTTATACTTATTTATATTTGTTTATATTTATTTATATTTATTTAAATTTATTTATATTTATTTATATTTATTTCTATTTATTTATATTTATTTATATTTATTTATATTTATTTATATTTATTTATATTTATTTATACTTATTTATATTTATATTTATTTATTTATATTTATTTATATTTATTTATATTTATTTATATTTATTTATATTTATTTATATTTATTAATATTTATTTATATTTATTTATATTTATTTATATTTATTTATATTTATTTATACTTATTTATATTTATTTATATTTATTTATATTTATTTATACTTATATTTATATTTATTTATTTATATTTATATTTATTTATATTTATTTATTTATATTTATTTATATTTATTTATATTTATATTTATTTATTTATATTTATATTTATTTATTTATATTTATATCTTTAATTCAGACAAATATTTTTATATTATTTTTAATTTATTTTAATTGAGAGGCGACTACAAACAGTCGCATAGAATATAACAGTTTATTGTTAATTGTATAATATAAAATTTTAAAAAAAATATGAAATGAAAAAGGAAAAGTAAAAGCTCTATAAATAGTATATATATAATAATAGAAAATATCTTTTCTTTACGCTTTTTCTTTAAGTATCCGAGACACTTTAAGAGATCTCTGGATTAAGCTAGAGTTAAGTGAGCCAGACACTTGTTTGTCTGTCCCAGATATTTCTCTATGATATTTCATCTGACAAATTCATTTAGTTGTTTTAATCCAGAAACTTCTTAAGCTACCCACGCAGAAAGTCAGCAGGCAATCGCCCTCGCATAAAAAGCGTAAAGATCTTTTTTTATATTGTGCCAAGTGGGCACTTGAAAGCGTTGATCTTTTCTGATTTCGTTTTCTTTCTTTGATCTTGCACAAAAATTGCTTCGATTTTGGTGAATTTTCTCAAATAACGAATAAAGACAGACTTTAATTTGATGATTTATATCGAGCACCGGAAGGCGCAAGACGAACATTTTGATTGTCCCAAAAGTATACTTATTTATAGTACTCACTTATATATACATATATATATATATATATATGTCTGTATATATGTATGCATAAATCGATAATTGACGCTGATTGTGTTAAAAATAGGGGAATGATCTTGGCTTTTTCTTTGTTTTATTAGGGTTGAGGGAACTTCGAATACAATATGTAAAATAATGAACTTATTCTTAATTTAGGCCTGTTCCGGGTTCTTTTTTTTATCAGCTGAAGAAGGACTTCATTAGCGGCTCGAATTCATTTGTTAAGTAAACAACCAACCTTGGGAATTATTCAGATTTGGGTACAATCTGGGTCTTAGCTCTTAGAACTCTGAAAGATAAAGATGACTGCTGCTTAACTGGATTTAATGTTCAATGAAAATCAGTTACAGTAAATTCTATTTCAATATATATAATTCATAAGTTAACAGCAGAATGTTAAGATCCTTACAATTAACAGACACTTAACATTTGTTTCCTTTCCTGCTTTTACATTTTATTTAAAATCTTACACTAAAAACTAGAAACTAAATTTTAAAGTCCAACTTAACTAGAGGAAATGCTCCAGTTGAGAGAGAGCTGGACAACTCCCAATACCTTATAGACTGATCTTAGCTATAGTATCTAACACTATGTCTATATAGTTCTAAATCAGAAGTTCTTGATAAGCATAAAGATATCTCTAGAAGTATGGCTTCTCAGCCTAGAAGGATGCATCTAAACAGCACCAATCTATAACTCATATATACTCTCATAAATAGTTGAAAATTCTATTGATTTGTGGCACGTACCCAGTGGCACCTTCTGGACAGATCTCTGCCCATTCTCCCATAGAAGAAGCGTTGCACTTAATGGGCTTCTCTAAAGCAAATTGTGTTAAAAACCATAAAATTGTTATTAAAGGTTTAACAGAAAATAACAAATGCCCACCACCTGCAGCCCATCCTCTCCATATAGTTCCTCCTTCAAATGGCAGCGCTATCATCATCATCATTATGAACATCATCATCATCGCATTGGCGGCACATTAACAATGAAAAGCAAAAGTAAATCGAAATCAAAGTAGCCTGCAATGGAGAAATGGGCCTCGGCATCGACTGCTAAACAATTGAAAATTGTGTTTTTTTTTTCTTTTTCATCTTTTTTTTTTCTTTTTTCATTGGGGGCCAACACGTGCCGGGTCTGGGTCTGGGGTGTGTAGAGTGTTAAGTGGGGAGTGCGGAGTGTGGAGTGTGGAGTGTGGAGTAAGGTGCAAGGGGTAAAGGGGAAGCGTAGAGCATGCCACACAGTGTGGAGATCGTGGGTCAGTAAGTGAAGTGAAGAGTCCGCGGGGAGGGTTGGGGGGGGAATGGTCAAGTGCCGGCGCTGCCAGTGGCACTGGCTATAAGTATACAACCTGTCGCTGCCACAGGCAGTGGCACAGCCACCGTTAGCTCATATCATAGAGGCGCACACGTCTGCCCTGCCCCACAAACACATAACACAGACACTCTATGGAGATCTTAAACTTTCATTTATACAATTGTCTTCAAACTGTGCAGCGATTGCCGCTTGCCTCCAACTCTGGCTCACTTTTGTCTGCTCTCAGTGTGTGTGTGTGTGTTGTGCTGCTCCGAAATGAAAGTCGGAACAAAATGGATTTGCTTTTGGAATTTTTGTTCAAAAAATACATTTGTGTAGTTGCTGCTGCTGCGGCTGCTGTTTCTGCTGCTGCCACTGCCACTGCCACTGCTGCTGCCACTGCGGCTGCGACTGTAGCTGTGGCTGTGGCTGCGGCTGCTGTTCATTCGTTATGGGCCACAAGCGTCAAGCATTTGCTTTATTGCAGTTTTCATATGCTTCTGTGCCAAAGGAAAGGCCACGCCGGACGCGACTTGACTTGGGCCCAATATCTCATTAAATCTAAATGGACTTTTTTGTCTTCAGTTTTTGGCCCCAAAAAATGAAAAACTTTCGCCGGTACCGATGGCAGAACACCACTCACTACCCCTCCCTAACGCCAACCCTGCCTCCCCTCCCCCTGAGAGTTCCTGCTGACCTTGCTTCAACTGACAGCATACGCTCCCTTTTTTGGACTCCGACTCGGACCTGGAGTCGTTGCCTCCTCACGATATTCTGCGTAATCCCCAGTCGATGATACCAGCACATTTTGGCCCTTTAAAGTGCTGGGTCATTGGCCGTCTTTGCCAAAAACCAAAAAGCAAAAACAAAAAAAAAACAGAACCTCAACTTTAAACTGGTTATTATAATTTTCGGTTTCGCAGAATCCACGCAGAACAGGCAAAAGCCAATGTCTAAGGCAAAGCCAAAGGCAAAGGCAAAGGCAATGGCAAAGGCAACCAGCGCCAGCGAGTGGCGAGTGGCGACTGCGGCCCCTGCCCATTCCCATTCCCATTCCCATTCCCATTAGTTGGCCTCATTCTTGGCCAGGAAATCTTCGCATCCATAGACCATACAAGTACCCAAGTACGAGTATAAGCAGCGTGCAGCATTCACGGCATTTGCTTCGTGACAAATATGAATATTTCGAGCTTATGAAAACGAGACAACGCTGCGACGAGAGGCAGCCATCCAGAGGCTTCGGCTCCACGCTCCACCCAGCCCCTCCTCTCGAGCTTCTATCCACAGAATGCAGGAACGCGGCTGCAACGCGGAAGTATTTAACGTGTTTGTTTGCCCATGCCAATTCTATGCCTGTTGCTGCTGAGGCTACTGCTGCTGTTGATGCTGATGCTGATGTGGCCAGTTCCAGGTTCAGCCTCAGCTTCTGCTTCTGCTTCTGCTTTGTGGCCTGGACTAGCAAGCGGTCGCTTCGTTTCTTGTTGTGTGTTTCGTTTGGTGAAAAGTGTTTTGTATGCAAATCATTGAAATTACATATTATGGCCAGTTGGCAGTCGTAAGTAGCAGTTGGCCAGAAAGTCGCCTGACATGCAGCAGAACAGAACAGAACAGACTAGCACACAGATAGAGAGCCATACCCAGAGCCAAACTGATCCAGCACACAACAAGCCCAACAAAGAGGCATTGAAACGTTACAACACAAACTCAAATAGCAAAGTGGAAGATTTCATACAGCTCTGCCAAATGCACATGCACATCCATTGGGTGGGTCTCCCATCTTCTGACCCATCTCTCTCTCTCTCTCTGTCTCAATATGCCTCCAGGCGGCTACTGCTCAAAGCAGCCATGTGATATGCCTGGGCACAGCGACAGCTCATAAATTCATTAGACCACTCCTAAAGGCGATCCGTACTAACTCTGGAACCCACACTCTGAACTTACCAATTGAACTAGTTCCAAAGATTCAATCTTCAAGAAAGCTTGTATCATTGATACTCCATATAAATCTCTTTTACACCCACCTGAAACTCTGCTCAAAGAGAGATTTTTGAATCAAAATTATATCATTTTGCGATAGAGATCAAGTTTCGGATCTGCTTTCCTATAAGTAATGGTACTCAATGAACACTCAACAACATGGATACACACTCTGCAGAAGAGGCTAAGAAGACGTAGGAGTAACCCACAATATTTAACAGTTTTGCTTAGTTTTGGTTAATTGTTTATTACCCACATATTAAAAGAACACTCGGAAATCTAATTATGATTTGTATATTATCTATAAGTAGTTCAGAATATTCTGTCCAGGTGGCAGCTGTAAAATCAGCAGGATGGCTTTTAAGTGAAGAATTTGAAGAACTCGAGTGAAGCTGGAGAATGTTAACTTAGAGCAGGTAAATTCCATTAGATATTAGGTTAAAATATGTGAAGAATCTTCTTATAAGAATCATTCTTAAACATGATTAATATATACTTATTCCATAGAGAGAATGCATAGCAAAGAATTTCAGACAAAAGATGATAGTCGACCCATTTTATTATATTTAAATTAGGTTAATATGTATTATATAGTCAAAATATAAAATGGTAAAGTAATAATTAAATATGGACAATTAATATATAAATTAAATATAGACAATTAATAGAGAATTTTAATATAGAGACTTAATATAGAAAACCTATATTGGAAATTAAGACAGAAAACTAATCGGTATAGATAATTGATGATAGCCAACTCATTAGTTTTCTTTTTTAAGAACGAAAATAAATGGTAAACTTATAATTAAATATAGAAAATTAATATATAAAATTAATACATTTAAATAATTAATGGCAGCCAAACAATTTTCAATGAATATACTACTACGATAAATGTATTATATATTTAATATTTAAGTATAATTAATACATAAATTCTATACAGAAAGGAATATAAGAATATTACTAATCCATTTTTATTTTATAAAAAAATATAAATATGATTAATATATAATATATATTCTTTATAGAAAATTAGTTATTAAATTATTTTACACAATTGATGATAGATAACTTATTTTGATTGAATAGGATTATATTTAAATAAGATTAATATATTTTATTTATTTCATATAGAAACTTAATAGTAAATTAATTTAAATTAATTACCCATTTTTTTTTTATTAAAAGAGAACGAATTAATTTAATTATGATTAATTCTATATAGTAAATTCATAGCAAACTATATTATATTTTTATTGAATATAATCGCACGTTTATATTTAAATTAAATAAATATAAAAATATAATGCAAGAATAAATAAATATATATTAAAAATAAAGATTAATTTATATATATAGCATATATATATAGAAAAATAATTGAAAACAATATTAGAAAATAAATAACTAATTTTTATTGAATATACATATATAGAGTCAAGTCTTTTTTATTAAATATACAAGAAGGATTAGGTCTAAATAATTATATATTATATTTTATATAGAAACTTAATTGTAAATTAATTTAAATTTTTAAGCCGGTTTTATTAAATATACTTATAAGCTTATATTTATATATTTATTTGTATATTGTATATGCTAAACAGAAAATAAATGAATGAATATTTCAATATAGAAATTAAATCATTTTAAATAATTAATAACCATTTTTTTATATTATTTTTTAGATTAAGTTATTATAATATAATTTTTTAAAGTGGTTGAAATAAGCTGTGTCATTGTTTTTGGTTAATTTTTTAGTTTTTATGTATTATTAAATAATGAAAAAATATTTAAAAAATAAATGAAGTGGTATTTTATAAGTTAAAACATAAGACTAACAAATTGCGTTTAAATTATTTTAATATCCCGCTTGGTTTAGATTTTATAGATGCCTAAACTTTTTTTAAGGTGCTGGTTGAAATAAGCTGTGAGCCACTGTAAGGATTATGTTTAAATAAGATTAATTTATATATATTTAATAAAGAAAACAATTGTAGACAATAAACGATAGCCAACCCATTTTTATTGTATAAACTAGTATGATTATATTTTCTACTTTTCATACATTGTCAACGTTGGTTTATTTCTTTTAGAAATTTGTTTTTTGGTCACTTTTTTTTTGGCAATTCTCTTAGCGTTTTCCCTGACCAAGTTTCAGTTGTTTGAATTGATCAGTTGAAGTGAACTGAAATTTCGCTAACTTCTGTTATGTGCAAAAAGCAAGTGATTCTCTCTTTCATATCTCAAATTTGTGGACGCTCATAAAAACAAAAAATAAGAATACAACAGGAAAAAAACAAGCAAAACAAAACAAAACAAAATCTGAAAGAAATATAAATTCCAAGAGTCGTGACAGGCGTGAAGTTTGGTAAACCCTTCACGCCAATGTGTGTGTGTGTGGTGTGATGTGGTGTGTGTGTGTGTGTGCCTAGGATGACTTTTAAGTTGCAGGGTGAAAATCAAAAGAAAAGAAATTTAATTATAGTTTAATGACAGCACGCAAATAGTCGACAAATGTGAGTACTGCCTCGGAATGGTTCAGTCTCAGTCGCCTCGTGGCATCTTCCGCCTCTCTCAATTGTTAATTTTTTTTGTTTTTTTTGTATTTTTATACTTATGATTTTTTCACCGTCGTCGAAAGTAAAATTTCCAATTGATTTTTGTTGTGCTTTTGTGTTTTACACGCTTTTCGTTTTTGTTTTTTTTTTTTATGCGCACATTGCGGACACATTTAGCAAAAAGGCAAAGTAAATGCCAAATTCATTTGACTAACATTGGACCCAAGGAGAAATGATGGCCACATCCAGAGCTCGTATAGGCAGCACTTTCATCTCTGCTTACGCAGCATGAGATTCAGATCTGTTGTGGGTAGCAACCAAACGGTGCCGAACCGGCAAAGCCGGCAAACCGACTCCCAATCCCAGTCCCAGACACCCAAACGGCAGGCGACTTAAGCCTGGCTTCTAGCGGCATCTAGCTAGCCCCATTGTTGCCGGGGCCTCTCTCTCTCTGCCTCTCTGCCTGCCTCTCTGCCTGCCTCTCTGCCTCTCTCTCTGTCTGTCTGTCTTTCATTTTTGAAAGCTCATCGTGCACGAGGTCAATGGAGAGCAGCAGAGGCAGCGCTGCCAGCAGCGACGCTTCTTTCTTACAGTGTCTTCAAATATCACAGATTTTGCTTTCAACACATTTTTGCAATAAATACTATATATACTTTTTTCAAGAAGATGCTGCCAACTATTAGATGCTCTCTAAGGATAATGCTGTTAACCAGCCTAAAAGTATGCTGCAAAGATTGTAGAACTGAGACAAAGGCTCTAGACTTGATTTAATCTCTAATATTAATCAGTTAAATCTATTGGATTATTATCTCTTTCCACGCTTTATGTGTTAATTATAACTTGTTCTCAAATAAATCTTCTCTTTCTTCTTTAAAATCTTCTCTTTTCCCACATCTTAGTAGAAATAATTAACCTCCTTTCTAGCTACACGGTTTCTATTCTATTCTATCCTTTACTTTTCTCTATACTTTATACATTCTACTTGTCGCTTACTTTCCTTCCTCTGCTTTTTTACTCTTATATCAACATATTTATAAAACTTACGTACTAAAACTTACTGATCTGATTGGGTTTTTCTGGGTTTTCTCCAAACCGGCAACAAATGTTGGTTCAGTTTTAATTCATTTCTAATTTTGAATACCCCTAGAAATATATATTTTATTTTATTCGTTTTTAACTTTTTTTCTATTTTTATTGATTTCATTTTGTAATTTTCCACTCAACTGCTTTAAGTAAATAAATAAATTATGTTTCTAATAGATTAAGCTTCGTTTTCAAACTACTTAAGATCCTTGTAAAAGTCAGAGGTCCAGACTGATTCTGGACAAAAAAGTCTTTAATATTTTCAGTCATCCAGAAGTAGAACAAGATCTTGTCTATATCATAACACCAAATATAGTACAGTTGATTCGTGATTCATGAACTTATACCCTACCCTAAATACTCTTGATTACTTCTAGTTAGTTTTTTGGGTTCTTGCCTTGGGCTGGCATAGACATTATCTCTGGGTGTGGGACTGGTGGAGTCGGTTTCTTTTGCTGTGGATAGTACTCCAGCTCGTACTCGTAATGATGTGCTAATGATGTCTGTATGTGTGTGTGTGTGCGTGGTTGTGTGTTGTCCAGCAATTAATCTTCTAAAGTCGTTTCGACGCTTCATTCATTCAATTTGTTTCTAAGCGTGTGTGTTGCTGTGTGTGTTTGACTGGTTGTGTGTGCGTTTTGTTAATTGATAGCAAAATTACTCGAAATTGAATGTTTTAGGCACTTTCACTTGTTTGGCTTGAATGATGCATAGTTACAAACTACACCAAAAGAGCCGTTTAAATTGACAGATATTTGTTGTCTAATGAGAGTTGTTGTTGTATTTCTTTTACCTCTTTTTTTTTCTTCTCCTCTTCTATTTTTTTTGCACGGCAGCAGCTGAAAGTGTGAGCTAAAATAATAATGATAAATGGTGCTTGAGGCAGCATCGGAGAAGGTAGAGAAGGTAGTCATACGATCAGAGATGGACTTGCTGGCCACTCTGAACGATTGAAGTCCATTCAACTGGTCAATTATAAGGATTAAAGTCAAATTAATAATAATTAATCTCAATAAAAGTCATTGAAGAAGACATCATTCAATATAGAAACCAAAATTCATTTAATCCTTCTTTTGAGACGTTTCTATCTGCCTGTTAGGTAAGTGGCAGCTGCTTTCTTAGCTCATCATCTCATCAGCAGCCGGCCAATATGGGTTGGCCAATAATAAGATCATGAGTAAGCGCTACCGTTGGGTAACAAATCTGCATAACTTTCTTGGCAGTCGCATAACTTTTACTCATTTTGTTGTGGGGATGGCATACAAATGGATATATAGTAGAGTCAGCCCTTGCTTCTAAATGATGCTGCTTAATTAGCATAAGCTCTACTTATGCTAACAAATAAAACGAGGCATCTGTATTATGAACTAACTTATGTAAATGAGCGACAATAAACAAATCGTCTAAACGATCAATTAAAATTACTTATACGCAATTTGTATTCCAGATTTGTAGCTGCTGCGGCTGCTCTCTGTCTCTCTGTCTCTTGGCACTGTGAATGACTTTTTACATGTTTTCACTTTTAATGCAGACACACATAGACAAATGATAGTGAAACCATATACACAAGACTACAAAACGAAACGATATATTCGAAACATTACAGTTTAAGTTTTGCCTTTTGCCATAATTTGGCTCTGTCTCTACCTTTGTCTCTGGCTTTGGCTATGGCTTTGGCTATGGCTTTAACTTTGGCTTTGACTTTGGCTCTGACTCTCTAACTGTTGGCATTTTTTGGCATTTAATGATCATCGTCGTACATTCACCGTGAGTAGGTCTCTGCCGTTGCCACCCGCGCGCTCTCGCGCTGCCTCTCAGCCGCCCTCCTCCATTCACACACACAACACACACACACATCTTAGGTCTGTCGTCTGCTCATATAAAATATTAAAAAAAGCCTTTCATAGCCTGACGCTGTTCTGCTTCATTTTGTTTAATGACACTGAAAGATACACACTCACACACACACAGAGAGGCACGCACAACACATGTTTACAATTTTTGCTTTCGTTTATGAACTTTCACGTGTCGCTGTGTAAAAATGTTGTAGAAAATTACACTGAAAGTGCCCCTGGCAATGATTCGGCGTCGGAAGTCGTCTTCGGGTCGAGAAGATTTAAACGCTTAAACGCTTTACGGAATTACCTAATTTCGGTTACGAAACAAATCAATTAATGCGTGTCAGAGTCGCCTCCCAGTACCCCCTCCCTCCGTAGGTGAGACCCCTTAATGAATCTCAATTTGTGTTGCATAGGAACAAAAACTATAACTGTATTTGGAACAGTTCTGGCCACACACACACACACACACACGCACGTAGAAAGAGAAAGAGAGATAGACAGAAAGAGAGCACTGCATTCGCTTTGGCAGATTTCACTTGCATAGGAAGCAATCAAATTTTATTAGCCATTTTAATGTTCAGTTAGTTGGTTTTATTGGTAGGATATTGAAAGCCGCATGACCGCGATTTCAAATTTTCCAATTGTGCCAAATAAAGTGCAATAAAAAAATGCAAATACTTAATCTCTAAATATCTCTTAACTTGGCCACAACACTTCAATTTCCCAGCCAAGATTTCGCATATCAAAATGATGATGATTGCATGGGAAACACTCTTATATGGATATATGGATATATTGATCTCTGATTGCCAGTTTCCATCCAATCCATTTACATTTACGACTCTTTTGATCGATGTGTGTGTGCGTGTGTGGTGTGTGTGACTGTGCTAAACTTCAACTAAGTTTATAATTAAGCTCATGGCAGCAAAACCTTCAATTAACAATGCTGCCAAATTAGTGTTTTATATTTTGAGCTATACCACATATCTTTATATCCGGCTACAATTTTTATTATACTCTAAAAATTATATACAAAAGTGTGTGAAATGTTCAGATTTCTATATTCAATGTGCTTAAACTTCCGCTTAATCAAGCTTCCCATCTTTCTTCAGAAATTTTCATGACAAAGCCGCCTTTTTCATACGAATTATGGCCAAATTATATATCATATCATATCATTATACTATGACTAATACTTATACTAATGTGACTATTAATATGCTAATGCTATCTTTCTCTTTTGGAATGTCCAGGCTTAGACCTCCTATTAAGTATAAGCACAGATATATACGAGTATATCGGGATTATAATGCTAATAGTTGCAAAATATTTCTAGTAGAAATATAAAGTGTTCGAATATATAAATTAAATATAATAAAAATTATATTAAAAATACAAAAAATTAATACTAAATGCATAAAAATTTATTTATTAATTTTTATTAAAAAAAATCTAGAACAAAATAATAAAAACTGAAAATATTACGATTTAATATATTTAATAATAAATATAATTATATTAAACACATTAAGAATTATAGGTTTAAACAATAATAAGGTCTATTAATAATAGTATAGATAATTTTTGTATTATTTTTATTGCATCAATTATTATTATAATTTCATTAATTGTTATAATGTTAGCTTCTATTTTATTTTATTTTAAAAATAACAAAAAAATTCAATTGGGTTGTTAAAAATTATTTTCAAGCTTTTTAGAGAAATTCCAGGTTCAAGTAATATTTAAATAAATATTATTTTATTTGAAATTCAATACAATTGATGAAAAAAATAATTAAATTGTATAATAGAATAGAGTAAACTCCTTTCAAGCTACATTTCTTCAATTTATCTTACTTCCTTTTAAATCTCCACTGATACTTTTATATACTATCACTTCTAATAGTATATTAATTAGTAGTAATTCTATTATATACTATCTTATATACTATTGCTCCTAAAAGTATATATAGTATGTAAGTAATAGTATATTGTCAATATTCTAACACTCCTTTATTCTACACAAATATACTTTTGGCTGGACCGAAAAGAAACCGGTGATTTTGCATACAAACGGCGTTGACAATTTTTGTGAACGTCTTGTGACTCTGTAATTGCATTCTTTCTTTTGTCAGTTATTAGCTTTATTTATTATTTTTATTATTATTATTTATTAGTTTTTAGCTGGTACTTTTGCAGGAAAGATGGCGAAAGGTCATCCAACGAAATGGAAAATATATAATTGATTAAAGTTCATTCTAAAATTTAAAAAAATGTATTTACTTTCTTTTAAAAAATCATCGGTCAACCCAATAATATATTGATCTGATTGGGTTTTTCTGGGTTTTCCCCAATGCTTATATAATACTTTATATGTTTTAAGCTTAATTTGGCAGTTAGCTAATTTTCGTTGACTTAAATAAATAAATAAATAAGATTCTGATATATATTTATATATTTGTACAGTCGAATCTCTATAACTCGAAATGGCAAGTGGATCACATTTTTTACTAATTTCACGGGAGTTCCTTTTGTTGAGATTTGACATAAAGGCGACATCAGTTTTTATGAAATATTGCGAATTTCGATTTGTGGTACATTTTATGGGGATTTAACTATATAAAATTGATTCCATTATATACGGGATTCCTTTGCTTTTTCTATTACCTAAAGGAATGCACTGCCATTCTGCCTATAAATTTACTTCCTGTTTATAGAATAATATATAAACAAATTTTATTTTATTTGGGAAAAGAACTAAATAATTGATAAAAACAGAAATACAGTAGACGTCCGGTTTAACGAATTCGCCATTTAACGTACTTGTCAGAAGAAGGGCAGTTGACTCACCTAAAACGGGTATTTCCTAGGATTGTTTTTTGATGTCGAAAAAAAGAATAGTAGTAGACAAAGTTGAAGACAAAACGCACTTCTGTTGTGTAAAAGATACTTTTGAATAAAGAACTGAACAAGATATGTTCCATATATAGTACTATATGTAACTAATAATTATATGTATATAATAATGATATTTATAGTAACTAATAATAAGGTCAAGTTTAACGTACACTCCGTTTAACGGACTCGCGACGAGGGTCCTCAGTTGAGTACTCGAAATAACGAACTATTCGATTTAACGTACAGGGGTTAAGCCGGACTTCTACTGTAAATGGTATAATAAAACAGATTTCGATATATATAAGTATATTTCATTATATTCTACGGCATATACCTTATCTTTTTCTATAACTTCAATAACCTTAAAGAATGCAGTGCCCTTCTGTCTGAAGTTTTACTTGTTGCTATTGTAATCAACTGGTCGCTTGTTGCCTGTCACTTTGTATCCTGGTGTGTGTGTGTGTGTGTTGTCCTGCTGGAGTATAGAGAATACATAGAATTGCAATTCCATTAGCAATTGCCATGTCCATTGCCATTGCCATTGCGAAGGCTTTCAACATTTCCGCGGGCTGCACTAGAATTACTTTCAGATAGGCCGTCAAAGAAATTTGCATATAAACGGATGGATGCAGGAATTAATATTTGGCTATTGGCCATATTTAGCTGACAAAACAATAGATAGCCATGAGCTGGCTTGGCTGAGTGGCTGACTGGCTGACTGGCCGCTTGGCTACTACCTGTTGGCCTGGCCAAAAGGTCCGACCATGTGAAAGCCGCCAACATGGCCAGCAATTTGGCGAGCTGTGAGCGTATTAATGATTTTCACATGAGAGCTAAACTGGAGGTGGAGCTCGAGCTCTGGCTGTAGTTGGAGCTGGAGCTCGAGCTGGAGCTGGATGCGTGCATTGGGTCTTTAGTCTGTGGATCTGCGTTAACATTTGCGTTTGGGTCTGCTGCGATACATTGACCCAGTAGACATTTGGTATGCAACAAAGTCAGTTGGCAACAATTATGGCAACGGCTGCTGCACTTCATTAGTAAAAACGAACGCAAATGTTGCGGTGTCTCTTGGCTTGGCTTTCGTTTTTGCATACGTTGCTTTTGTTGCTTTTGTTTTTTGGTATATATATTTTATTTTCTTTATTTTTAATTTTTGGAAAGCCATTGGCAGCAAGTTATTGGCAAGGTTTCCTTGCCGGGCATATTGACAACGCCTTTCACTGGCTGCTCTGTCTCTCCGCGTCTGCTGCTGCTGCTGCTGCTGCTACTTCTGCTGCTTCTGCTCTTCTGATGAACCTGCCTCAGCTTATAGCTTAATGCTCTCATAGTTAAATAGTAATACAATGCACACACAAATCAAATACCAATCAAATGGGTGAATCGGTAGCCCCTAACCCACATCCCATCTCATCCAAAGAGACCCACAGACCCAAACACACACGCACACACAGACAGACAGACGCACACACAAACCAAATCTGTCGCGCGAGCTTAACATAAATTTGCATAAACACTAAAGACGACATAACTGTAAATATAATCAAATCCAACTCTGTGTTGGATGGCCCTCTTGTTGATCGAAACAAGCGCTTGATAAATAACTTAAAACCCACAAGAAATAACACTCATCAACTGTTTCTATCGACTGACAAATACCCTGTAATTATAACATGTATAGCCAAAAATAAAATAAATAAAATAAATAAAATAAATAAAATAAATAAAATAAATAAAATAAATAAAATAAATAAAATAAATAAAATAAATACAATAAATAAAAAAATAAAAAAATAAAATAAGTAAAATAAATAAAATAAATTTGATAAATTAAATAAATTAAATAAATAAAATAAATAAAATAAATAAAATAAATAAAATAAAATAAATAATATAAATGAAAAAACTAAATAAATAAAACAAATAAAATAAATTAAAGAAATAAAAAATATATAATAAATGTAATAAATAAAATATATAAAATAAATGAAAAATTAAATAAATAAAACATATAAAACAAATAAAATAAATTAAAAAATTTAATAAATAAAAAAATAAAACAAATAAATAAAATAAAATAAAATAAATAAATAAATAAAACAAATAAAATAAATAAAATATATAAAAAAAAACTGTAAACTTATGCCATTAGCTTCAACTATAAGTTATATACTTAAAAATTAATTCTATATATTTCTGAGCTGGCGAACTGCAGCATTAAAAGTTTTATTTACGTGGAAAGTTTACACACTTGGAATTTTTTAGATAGACATATTACCCTAGGCAGATAACCAGCGTTTCGATAAAGTCTTTTTACCTGCAATTTAAGGTATCCAGGTTGAACCTCTTCCCTAACAAAATAAATACAGGGTATGAAAAAGAGAAGAAAATAAAACCAAGAATTCTAAACTGATGAGCGACATTTGCATTTGGACAGATGTGGTGAAATGAAATATATATATATATATATATATATAGGAATATGTGCCACATGCCACATGATCAGCAATGCGATTAAAATGCAAGTGTAACCAGAGAGCAGGAGCAATCTTCAAAGTCGCCTCAAAAGAATGCGACGTTCCACAAAGATAAGCTGCGGCTGGAGGCTGGTGGCTGGTGGCTGGTGGCTGCTGGTGCGGCATTGAAAGCAGTTGAAATGGAAACTAAGCAACCAACTGACTGACTGACTGACTAACTGAGTGACTGAATGACTGACAGCTGCGCGTCTTTAGAAATGGCGCACAAAAGCCACTGACGCCGGCACTTTGACGAAATTGACTTTCTCCATTCAATATAATTAATAGTAATATTTTTGTTGCTTTGCTGCACGTCTACAGAATTGTAACGGCTGCTGCGGAATGTGGCCCAGGAAGTAATTTATTATTGCAGGCGTGCAACGGCCAACAACAACAACAACGACAACAACATCAGCAGCAGAAGCAGCGGCAGCGGCAGCGGCAGTAGAAGACGAACAGCAAGAAGAAGCAGATGATGTTTAAGAAGAAAAAACTGAAAAAGAAGAAAAAACAAAACACATTTTAAAATAAGTGTAAACTTGTATACCACATATACATCAAGTTTTGACATGCAGAGCAACAGGAATGGCCCAAACTTCCACCCAATAATTCATTATTTGAAATTCGCAGCGCACCACGGGGCGTATGTGTAACAAGTGAAAAGTCAAAGTCAAAGTCGCCGTGTGTGGCAGACACACAAACAAACAACCAAAATTTACAAACTAACAATACACACACACACACACACACGCACACACACATTTTTAATCCTCATTTTTGGTGTTGCTTTTTTGTTGTTGTTTTGGGCCCGTTTTAATTTATGCAAATTGTTTTCTGAGCTTAGCTTCTTCAGCTATTTAGAGTCACTTTCAAAATGTCCAAAAAATTATTTTTAGCCAATAATTTAGCATAGCTTCTGCGGCTTTTACTTTTCTTTTAACATTCGCTGCACTGAAATTGAAATTAGTTTAGTTTCGGCCTTTTTTGTTTATTTTTTGTTGTCGCTCTTTTTTTTACATAACAATCAAATTAAACAACAAATAGCGTTAAGTGTTTTGTCAAAACAAGGCACGCACTTTGCGCATTGCTAGATTGGTAGCTAAGTAGTTAGGTAGTAAGCTAGTTAGGTAGGTAGTTTGGGTAGTTAGGTAGTTACCTAGGTAGCTAGCTAGGTAGCTAGGTAGGTAGGTACGATATGCGGGCAACCATTTCACGTTCATTGACATGGCTACTACGAGTAGTAGATGGCTAACAATGGCTGAGGCAGCTGCTCCATGTTGCTCCACGCTTGTCAAAGCGTCACCAGAGACCCATCACTTTGGCTATTGGCGTCCAACAACGTTTCGCCGGCACGCGCGCTTTTAACATAAGTAAATGAAAAAAAACGAATAAAATGATATAAAAAGTAAAAGACCGAAAAAAATTACTTGAATTTCTTATTTGATTTGAAACGTTAATGTTATTTAATGCAGTTTGTGTGCGTGCAGTTGGCTGTGGCTGTGTCTCGATTAAAGCTGCTTATAATTAGATTATGTAACATATCGTTTTGTTCAACGATTATCTAATTGTACAAAAGAAAGCGGCACATGCTGCGCTACCAATTAGACTAGTTTTTGTTATTGTTATTTTCTTTTGATATTTATTATGATTGTTTTGTTTCTTCTTTCTTTCTTTAACTTCGAAAAAACAAAACTATTCGGCTTGAATTGTCGCCAGCTTTTGATGCCTTTCAATGCTCACTGGTCGCTTCAGATACGAGTGATATATGCTAATGACATCTTTGATATTAGCATAAATCCATATGGTTAAAGCGACAAGCGATACGGAGCTGACATAGAATTTATTCGATTTTGATGGGATCAGTAACAAACATAAGAGATGCACATTCAAATACTTTTTTGTTGTTAATACTTATGCATTTTAATTAAACTATTCGTATTCGTATGTTTTTTGCTTTTAATACGCCCCTAACTGTATATTTCACACATCAAAGTTCACTTTCGCACATAAACATAAAAAAAATGTGATAAAAAGACACACTTTACACTTTTATCTGCAGAGTGACAATCTTTATTTGCATATCTACTACATATATGTTGTATATATTTTTAGTAACTTCGCTCTTGCGTTTATAACTCAACATTTCACTTTTATGCCATAATTCACAACTGAAATCTCAGATCAAATCCTAAATAGGTAAAAAAAATTATTTGCATGGTCTGAACAACTGTTAAGGATGGAGAAGATTTTCTTATCCGCTCTTTCTTTTTAATTAGTAAAAATATTTGCCCATTTCTATACCCTGCTAGAAGTGTGTTAAACGGGCTTAAAAGAGAGAACGTGCCAATCCTAGAGACAAATATTGGGGATGTAAGCATAAGTTCTGGTATACTTAAAACAGATCAAATACTTCTATCATTTAAAACAAAAATATGAAAAAAGTATACAATTTCTATGTACACATTAAACTGCTTTGTAGAGTCTTGCAAAAGTATAAAACAGAAAATATACACACTGTATTTTAATCCCCAAAATTAAATTTATTCAATCACATATTGAAATTTAAGTTATTTTATTTTAAATTTTAGCGCCTTGAGTATGCTTCATAAAAAGCTGTCTGCTGTGGAACTCGATATAAAAGTTTCACAACAAAAGCTCAACGTGCAGAGTTGCTGTGATACGACAGCTTTTTTACAAATACCAACAGCTGACGGTCAAACTTGTATTTATCTAGCGCCTTATCTTTATACACACGCGCAAATAGTCAGACCATTTCTTCCCCCCATTGTTTTCCTTTCCAATCAGTTCTACATTGTGTCTGGTTGGGAGTGGTTCGCCATTTTGCCGTCTACAAAAATAAACCCAGTGTTCGTCTTTTTTTATACATTAGCAACCGGCATTTAAATAAAAATTATTTAAGGTGAGTTGTCCATAGGCCTATTATATAAAATTTACCTATTGACTGTTCTTTGGAATGTGTAAACAAGTCATTTGTGTTCTGATAAGAATTATATCTCATCAAATTTGTAATGCTGACTTTCAATTTTTTTTCAACTATTAATCAAGGTTGCAATTGTTCATCATATATTATATATATATATGTATTGTATGAGTATGTATTTTTGGGTAGGCAATCCAAAAAGCAAATGCAAATATAGTACTTGTACTTAAATTGGAGGAGTGTTTTAATGAATAATTCACGATTGTTTAAGCTTTGAATAACCTCCTTCTATTATTTGGCTTTTGCCCTGAACACTTTTTGATCATTTCAAGTTGAACTTTCCCCAGCATACACACACATACATAAATATACCCATGCATATGTATATAATACACATACTTAACATGTTCGCTTTTGTATGCATAAACCGCTGGCACACATACATACATACATAAGTTATATGCAATTTATCTGCTTGTTTATTTTGTTGTCTTTCTAACCGTAGCCGGTTTGTCGGTGACCGGCTGTCAAAGATAAATAAGAAGAGAGAAGGAGAAAGAGATAACAAGTTACACGTCGCCTGTTTTAAGAGAGACGACTGCACCAGGCACCTGTGCTTTAGTTTTCTATCGGCACCGTTCAAAGTTTGTTATTTCAATGTCAACTTTTGCTACCTTGATTGTTTCAGACGAATTGTTCCAGCAACTTCTATGTTTATCATTGTAATAATTGTCAATTGTACATAAGGTATTATTTTTCACTGCCAAATCTTATCAGCAGGCGTATAGTACTCCTCTATTTTGAGCTGATTAAGTACAAAGTGTAGAGCTAAAGTAGCTGTAAATGTGTTAGGTGAAAGCGTCGACATTTTGGCAACCATCTTAAATAGAGAGAGAAATAGTTGCTCCCTAATTTGTAGGCGCGTCTTGTTTAGTTATGAATATGGCGTGATTGTTTAATAGACAGAATCACGCTATTTGGGATTTGAATGGACCAGATGTGCCAGTATCATAGTTATTATCGTATCAGGCTTATTAGACTATATCGGAATTGTTTGTTCATTTGCATGCCATTGTGGCAAAACAAATTTAATTATAGAAAGACTAGTTAATCCCAAATTAGAAAGCTTCATGTGCTATCAGCGCGTTGTTATTGTTATATAAGCTCCACACATATATATGTTAATAAAAAGTTGCATATTAGACCCGCATGCGACAATAAAATGCAATTATCTGATTAGAAATCCCAGAGCCAAACAGACAGACGCATTGGCGCCGGTTTCAAAGTCCAATTGCGCTTTTCGTCGCGTCATTTAACAGCACTGACAAATGTCACACTGTTAAATACGGTTATCGATAATGATCGAGATGCAAAGTTTATATTCTTTCCTATCAGTAATGCTTTTGGCCATGAACTTGTCATTAAATATGCTCAACTGCAAGTTAAGCTTGTCTAGACTCTAGAGCAGAGCAGAAATGTACTGAGAGAGTGAGAGAGTCTAATTCGATTGACACGCCCGGCAAACGCGATACCGATTACAAACTTGAGGCATACTTGTGTTTATTCTGTATTAGTAAAAGTATTTAGTAAAATAAATAAAACGAAAAAGTCTGATTTAAGCAACAACTAATAAGTACATAAAAAAAAAGTAGCGCATTAAATCTAATCTAAATTTATTGTATTGTACAAATAAGTGATAACCGCGATTGCGCAACAGATTCGAAAGTAGTGCATTTGAGATTGTCTGACAACTAACGGTGCTCAAAAATTACAGTTATCAGTAACGACACGACAGGCGCGCCGTAGAGAGTCCGGCAATTTTGTGTCTCGCAGATTTTATTCTACGTTTCGTCGTGTGTTGTTTTATTAAATAAAACGCAAAGAAAAAAAACTCAAATAATCAAAATTCATTCATCAAACCGAAGACTTTACTATGTTTGCCCTTCGTCGCACCCTAAACATGGCCACCCGCTCCCAGGCACACTCGATACGCGCCGCGTTCCAAGCAAATTTTGGCGTCAGCGCAGCGGTAGGTTTCATTTCATTTTTGTTGTGTGTTCGTGTTCCCTTGCTTCGATCAAAGTTCACTTTGGCTACACTGTTTATGCTCATGTTCATTATAAGTATTATCTAAAACAATCTATATAGAAAATCATTTCCATTGTAAGAGACAAGTCAAGTTTGCGCATAATAATATCATAAATGAATCTGGCTATAAGCGAGGTGACGCTCTTTACTTTAACGCACACATCTACACATCGCATGCACGGTTGGATTCCTAAATAATTGAAACTAATTTGTGACCTGTCCTACAGATGGCCCAAAAGATACGCGCTGGACCCGTCGTCGATGTGCTGGGTGATGAGATGACCCGCATCATCTGGCAGTCCATCAAGGATAAGCTTATCCTGCCCTTCTTGGACATTGAACTCCACACATACGATCTGGGCATGGAGCATCGCGACAAGACTGACGATCAGGTGACCATCGATTGCGCTGAAGCTATCAAGAAGTACAACGTTGGTATTAAGTGCGCCACGATCACACCCGATGAGAAGCGTGTCGAGGAGTTCAAGCTGAAGAAGATGTGGAAGTCACCCAATGGTACCATTCGTAACATTCTCGGCGGCACAGTGTTCCGTGAGGCTATCATTTGCAAGAATGTGCCCCGTTTGGTCACTGGCTGGGAGAAGCCAATTGTCATTGGCCGTCACGCCCACGCTGATCAATACAAGGCTGTCGACTATGTTGTCCCCGGCCCTGGCAAGCTGTCGCTCACATGGAGGGGCAATGATGGCCAGGTTATTGATGAGGTGATCAATGACTTCAAGGGTCCTGGCGTTGCTCTAGGCATGTTCAACACCGACGATTCCATTGTGGACTTTGCCCACGCTTCCTTCAAGTTTGCGCTGGACCGCAAGATGCCACTTTACATGAGCACCAAGAATACAATCCTGAAGAAGTACGATGGCCGTTTCAAGGACATCTTTGAGGATTTGTACAACAAGCAGTACAAGAAGGAGTACGAGGCTGCTGGCATCTGGTACGAGCACAGGCTGATCGATGATATGGTCGCCTATGCCATGAAATCTGAGGGTGGCTTCGTGTGGGCCTGCAAGAACTACGATGGTGATGTCCAGTCTGACTCCGTTGCCCAAGGCTACGGCTCTCTGGGTCTGATGACATCAGTGCTTCTGTGTCCCGATGGCAAGACCGTTGAGGCTGAGGCAGCTCACGGCACCGTCACACGCCACTTCCGTTTCTACCAGCAGGGCAAGGAGACCTCGACCAATCCCATTGCTTCGATCTTTGCCTGGACTCGTGGTCTGCTCCACCGCGCCAAGCTGGACAACAATGCTCAGCTGAAGCAGTTCGCCGAGACCCTCGAACAGGTGTGCATCGACACCATCGAGAGTGGGTCCATGACCAAGGATCTGGCCATTTGCATCAAGGGCAGCATCAGTGCCGTCGAGCGCAAGGACTACCAGGAAACCTTCGAGTTCATGGACACCTTGGCCAAGAACCTCCAGGACGCTCTCACCAAGTCCTCCAAGCTGCCTCAAGCTTCCCATATTTAAGCCATCTCCTCCCCCTACCCAACCACATCATTGTCCTTGTCATTTACCTGTTTAAAATAAATGTGAATGTACGTGTGTGCATTAGGTTCTTTTAGGTAATCTTTGGTTCGTTTTTATGCATGTCGTTTCCATGTTCATTGTCTCTGCGAGACCTCATCCTAAATGTTCTTTCCCAAAAAACACTGTGAAACAGAGAAATTTTAAATAAACATATTTTTTTACCGCCAACGTTTTGTTCTCTGGTTCATTTAATTCCTCTACTAATTGAGGTCTTTAACCTGACGCCCACCCATAAAACGTTGCCCACCTCTTACGAGTATATGGGCCACTTGTGAGGCTTCGGCTTGCGGGCACTCAAGCTGCCCAGCTTATTGGATTTGCGCCCAGTTTCAGCTCACAGTCTTGAGTCAACGCTTGTGAGCAACGCATCCGTCCCAACATTGAGACTGCTGAGGAACAGCTTACAATGTTAGCCAGGATCGCGGGATATGCCTATTGCCTGACCTATGTGCTGGCACTGATTAGTTGGCCTGGCGAGGCTTATCCAGCGAACAGCTATAGGGATCTGGACATCTGCAATCACTGGAACGGCAGGCGGCACTTTCTGGAGCTGGGGGAACGTGGCGAGCTGCATGCTCGCAATGTCAGCACCACAGCGTTTCGAGTGAGTCACCCACAGGATTTGCTATTCCCATACCCATTTCTACTACCCGATAGAGCTCCCCGCTGGCCCTCAAGGACGATCTTGCGACGGTGGATGTGTGGTACCAGTGCAATCTGGAGCTGGTCACCTGTGCTGAGTGTGTCATACGGGTGACATTCACCCATGCCAACTTCTCCAAGAGCTGCAGCAACACGGGCGGCAAGTCCAATATGTGTCCCTGTGAGCATATACAGTTCTCGGAGCCGCCCTACGATACGACCATATCGGGTCAGGAGTTTTGCGGCGACGGCAAAGTGTTCCGCAGCAAGACCAGGACACTACAACTGAAGTTTTTCTATAGGGCCACCAATGCCCACGTCTTCTCGCTGCAGTACTTCTCGGAGCGTAAGCCTTTGATCAGCCAAGAAAGGAGTTCCTTATTAGCCCTAATCCTCCATAGGTAACGTGAAGATTGTGAGTGGCTCGCCCAAGCAGTCCATCGTGGGCAACGGCAATGCCAAATATCTGCCCCAAGTCATATCGACGCCCTACTTCCCTATGGCCTATCCAAGGGATTACGGAATCGAACATATACTCACCTGCGAGGCGGACAACTGCCAGGTGCGCCTGGACTTCACCGACTTTCAGCTGGGTCTAGCCTCAACGCTGGAGATTTTCGACTCCAATGGACAGATGCTGGACTCCTATACGGGTGAACACTTTCGCCCACCCATCACTGTAAGCAGCGGCAAGTCGCTGCTGCTCCAGTTTCGTGGGAATTCCGCAACGGGTGTGGGTTTCCGCGCCGAGGTGAGCTTTGTCTCCTCAAAGCAGCTAAAGGACGAACGGCTGGTGCCCTACACGGGTAAGCAAAGGGTGCTGGGAGCCAAGCACTTGAGGGTCTGCCACTATAACATTGATTTTGGCTCAGACTATAAAGGTGGCAGGTCAAGGGGGTGGTGGGCGGCAGGCGGGTGGCTCTTGTGTAAATTTCAATGTCAATGCGAAACAAAAGTGGACACATAAGACAAAGAACTAGGCGACTGTTTGGCACAGTCTCGTTTGGTAATAGAATCGATATCGTTGCGGCACGTGGTGGGTTGAGGATTTGTCATAAGAGCTAAGAAAATTAAACCCATTGAGACATAACGAGAGAGGGATCAGGGTAGGGGGTCAAAGGTGGACAAAGGTGCTTGGTTTGAGGAGACAGCAAAGCAATTGGGAGTCCTTTATAGGAATCGGAAGTAGACACTGCTGAAAGTCACCTCAATGCTTCCCTTGCAGACTGTGGCGGCATGGTCACCGGACCAGGTGGTGCTATTACCATGATGAACATGATCGAGAACGCCACGGATGTGCGACTCTTCGACTGCATCTGGATCATCAAGCCGGGAAATAACTACATGATGATGAAGACCCATATATCCCTGCGTGTGGATGACTTCTATGGCATGGCAGCCAGGTCGGAGCTGACTATTAAGCAGGGCACCACCTCGGATGCACCGGAGATTGAGAACGTTATGTGGCCAAACAATGGACTCAGCAAGGAGAATCACATTGCGCCTATACTGACGGGTTTCTACATTCGCCTGCGTGGCGTGTTCGGGATGTCCTCCAAGCTGGCCATTGTCTACAGCGTCTTCAACTACTTGAGTGAGTATCCGGAGTGAATCTGCATCTTCAGATCTGCTAAATGCTCCTGTCCCCACCACAAAGATTGCTACATTGGTTCGGAGTTCCTCTGCGGAAACAATCACTGCATCTCGATTCGCCTGCATTGCGATGGCTTCGATCACTGTGGAGATGGCAGCGATGAGCCCGACTCTTGCGAGGAGGACTGGGCACATCTGCATCACGATCGCCGCTGGTATTCCCATAAGCCCAACTACTACTTTCCCAAGATCGATCAGTATCCGGATCTGAAGACGGCAACTGGCATCTTTATCATAAGCACCTTGGGCATCTTTGGCGTCCTCTCCGGCTGGATGGTCATCCTGTATCGCATGGGCGTACGGGCGCGACATCAGCGCGAGCTGCAGAGTCATTTGCAGACAATCAGCGAGCTGCTGGATCGCCAGGACGAGGATCGCACACCGGACGAGCCACCTAGCTATGAAGCGCCACCGGACTACGAGGAAGTCATCAAGGTGGGCATGCAGCAGGAGCTGCGTGAACCGCGTCGCCAGCGTCGACGTCCCCGCCACAGGGAACGCAACTGCAGCCGTGCACCCAGCAATTGCACCGTGCAATCGATGGTGCCTCTGCACCGCAGCTGCAGCCTGGAGCAGGATCAGCCCAGCACCTCAGCGGCAGCTATGACCAGAACGGTAGCCTCTATGGACACTGCGCAGGATCTGACGCAGCAGGATCAGCTGGCACAGCGCATGCTCCAGGCAACTGCCATCTGTGGTAAGTGCCTCGGTTCCCAGCTCCCACCCCCTGCAGTCGCTAATTTACCCACAGAATCTCATTTGCAGGCGCTGCAGGCACGTCTGGGTCGCCAGCAGCGCTCGCAGGCGGGCTCACAGCCAAGCAGGAACCCATGGGGCTTCCAGCGTGCTCGCCATCGCTTTCCACTGGGTGTGAACTATCCGCAGCCGCTGGAGCGCCGCAGCCGACGACACCCAACAGTGCGGCTGATGACTGCACCGACGCCTTTCGAGACAATTCCCTCAACATTTCACTGACCCTGGGGCTGCCCTCCACCTCAGCCGGCAGCGCCAGCGCTGTTGGCTCCACACTGGTGCCTCTGCATAACCAGAGCTTGGCCAGCAACTGCACCGAGCATACCTATTTGAAGCGCTCCTGGCTGCTGGTTCAACAAGCGCCCTATGGTCAGTGCCGTCGCGTGCAGCGTCTGCGTCACACCTTCTCCTCGCCGGAAGCCTTCACCGCCAACGAGCTGAATCTGCCCTATCCGGACTTCCTCAGCTACGGCACCAACTTGCCACACGAGCGCAGCAGCAGCAACTTTGGCTCGGAGCTATCTAGGGATCCGTCCAGCTACAGCTTTGGCAAACGTGCGCGTCTAGCAGCAGCTGAACAAAGCGAGAGCCAGATTCCGACTCCGACTAGCGGCCCGGTATCCTCCGTCCAGACGCTGCAGTCGGATATGTCGCTGTCCCCACAGGAATTGATTGAATCACACAGCGACAGCGAAGCGGAGCAGCAGGTGTCCTGCTTCGGTGCCGTTGCTCAGCGTCCCAAACGACATCGCGTCCGGAGTCGCTCGTTTAGCAACACACGCGCCGGCAGCGGGAGAGGCAGACGACGCCTCATGCAGCGCAGCTCCTCGGCAGATCTGCTGATCTATGCGGCCATGCAGAAGGATTCAAATGGAAAGAAGGAGCCGAATACAATGCAAAGATTGTTTTTCATATGAACGAGAGATGGGAGTACAATGGAACGAAAGTATTATGCCTGGTGCGAAGCTGATCAGGATCTGGTTTTAGTTTATATTTAGAACTTATATGCATAATTATATCCAAGCTAAATAAAAGATTACACAATCTGTTGCGTTATTCTTGATATTTCATATATATATAATATATATATATATAATTTATGTGTATATTGTTGTATATATATAGCGATAAGGGATTATGTCAAGCCTCTAGGCGACCTACAAATTGGACAAGCCTAGGTGCGTTTACGTGCAAAAGATATAAAAATGGAAATAAAAATAATTCTTCATATAGAGACTAAGGTATGCAAAAAAGTACTTTATATAAGTACGGTATATATATGTATATATATGTTATGTATATATGTGTATATATATGTGTTTAGACTAGACTTGTATATAGACGAATACGATCAATAATACCAAAGGCGTAGGACTGCCTGCTAGCCAGTTCGGCCTACATACATATGTGTATATATATTTATGGCTGCGACTGCAGCTGCTGTTTGAGATTCTCGGCGAGCAGGGTTTTACCCGCCTCCAGGGGCACGACAATGTTACGCAAGCTATCGATGCTGTTACGCAGTTTGGTGGCTTGGAATTTAGTCGGCAATTTGGGGGAGCCGCCAACGGATGCAAATGCAAATGTCTTGTACTCCTGTGCAGCCAGACAAAAGAGAGAGAGAGAGAGAGAGAGAGAGAGAGAGAGAGAGATAGTGATATGTATATGGTAGAAAGAGAGAACATTAGAATGAAAGAAAAAGAGAGAGATAGTTATATGTTATATATGCCAGGTATATATTAAGTTTTATTTGCAGCAGCAAAATAATCAATAAAAAGTAAATAATCAATCGATAAACAAACAAACTTCAAGCAGGTAAACAGCAGTTAAGGTCAAAAGTTAACTTAATATATCTAAATATAGGAATAGTAGTATATAAATTCTTTATATGAATCATATGTGGGGGTGGGATATATATAAATAAGCATGATAAACAGTTGTGAGTACTGAGAATGGCATTCCAGGTGCTTAACAGCTTTAAGAAGTCTCAAAAAATTAATTAAAGCCATTGAAACTTATAAGGAAAACCCAATGTACTCCATTTGGAAACTTATAAACATAGAATAATATCCAATAATAATAATAATAATAATAAGAACTTAAAACTGGTGATGTTACAGCGCTTGTCATGGTAGTTCTGGTGGGTTCTGGTAGGTTGTACTTAGCTGGGATTTGGGCTTGGTCAGATTACCTGATTGGCGCTGGGCGAGCTGGCCTCACTGACTGTGGCCGCCGCCTGGCCCATGTATGACTGGAATGTGGGTCCTCCATGATCACCGCGATGGTTGCCACCACCACGTGTGGTCACCTTTTCCTGTAGCGAATTGAATGTCTTCGATAGCCAGGGCTGCCAGCTGTTGCGATTGGTCTGCAGCTCGCTAAGCGTGTTGCTCAGCTGATGGTTTAAGTCCTGGTTCTTGCACTCGGCCTCCACCTGAGCCAGCTTGGCCTGTGCCAGCTCCAGCTCCAGTTCGCTTATGCGCTGAGCTGCCGTATTCAGTGGATCCAATGGACCCAGCATCGCCTCATTCGCATTGCGCATCGAGTAATTACCCTTACCAGCCGCTGCCTGCTGTTGCGAGGCATTGTCATTGCCCACGTCGATTTGCTGCAAGCAGTGCGAGCACTTCGAGACCGTGTGCTGAAAGTAGATAAGATTAGAAGAGCTTTGGAACTAAGTTGCTTGGATAACATACCATAACCTTGCCAAGTGTCTCGTTGAGTGAGTTCATGTCCTGTTCCTGGCGCTGTATGATCTGCTTGTATTCCTGTATGATGCCCGTGTGCTTCTTCTCCTTGTCTATGGCTCGCTCATTGGCTCCGGCCAGTTGTTGCGTGAGTGAGTCAATCTCTGACTGGAGCTTGCGACGCTCCTCGCCGAAGCGATTCTCATAGATTTGCGCCTCCTTCTCCAGTCTCTCCTTGTGCTGCTTCTTTAGTAGAAACTCCTCCTCGTACTGCTTCAACTTCTTGATCTTACGCTCACAGGCCTGCTTCATTACTTTGCGTGCATTGTGGGAGCTGCGACACTTTTTGGGCAACGTCACCCTGAAATACTTAAGTATGCCCTCGAAATCCAGTTGACGTAGATCTGACTCGCATATGGACAGCAGTGTCACAGCCACCTGAAACAGTACAGGCAAACCGTCCAACAAAAATACGTCTAGCACATGGAATACAAAGCAGAGCGGAAAACGGGCCGTGTACAGCGTGAGGAACCACTGGGAGGCGTACATGTGCGTCTCGATGCCGCTGGCTGTGAAATGTTCGTGCAGCTTGGGCAGCTGATCCTTGATAAGGCGTTCCAGCTGGTAGAGACGCAAATAAAGCACCTCAAAGCCCGCCTTGTAGAGATCGCGAAGCCCGTAATCGTACATAAGCGCAACGAGCACGCAGAAGGCATCCTCCTCAGGCATCTGGAAGAAGATTTACATGGAAATGGTTCCATAAAGATTACACAATGCTGATTCTACATACGTGGAGGAGCAGGCTGGCTGCAATGAAGCTGAGGCCTTGGCAGTAGCCCACCTCGCTGTCATGGACGGCATATGCTTTGGATACCTTGAACAGGGCATCCTGGCCAGAACCGCCAGTCTCCTTGAAGCACTTGTGCGCCGGAAAGGTGCGATGAATGTCTCGTTGTATGACTGTCTCGCACTTAGTTTCCTGGAAAAAAGAGCTTTAGTTACTGACGCCGCAACTAACCACAAAAATGTTGACTAACTTTGGTGATAAGGATCTTATACATGTCATTCATTTCCACCTTGCCCTCAACGTTGGCCAATTTCTGCCAGATCTTTTCACGCAGTGCCTCTGGCACGCCCAGACGGACCAAGGGCGCTAGATTCTTGGGTCGCTTTTCGCTATCCCATTCGCGCAATATGGGATCCCAATAATCAAGTGTATCCTGTGAACAATCCTTGGATACTTCTCCGGTTCCACTTAGCAGCGGCTCATCTCCATCGCTGCTATAGTCGGAGGGGCAATCATCCTCCATTGAGGCTATGGACGAGCTGCGCACAATGCGCGATAAATTGGTCATTCCCATCTTAAGCAGCGATGCGGAGCTCTGCTGTCCGCTCGCCGGCTCAATGATCTCCTCTGAGGGATCGATGCTGTTCACCTTCCAGTTGAGTTCATCTGTGCGCTTTAGATGCAAATAGAAGCGCAATGTCATTGGCCTCTTGGACATAAAGTGATCCATTATGCGCATGTCACTGGCCGCCTGAATAGTCACCGGCGTCTCAATGACAAAGCGCACCGGCTCCTGTATGCCACGCATCACAATATCAACGGCTACTGTGAGATTGGTTTTGGACGTTTCTAGATTTAGTTGCTCGAAAGCCTTCTCCGCCGCCTTCCACTCGGCGCGTATGGCATACGCATTTAAGCAGCCGTTCACATTGTCCGGCTCAACGCTAGCGCCTTGTGCTGGCACATAGCCCATATTCAGCATATCGATAAGATGCATATCCTTCTGGACAACGAGCTTGCCGGGTGCAACGAGCACGCCAAAGCAGCGCTCAATGTACAGCGGCTGCAGGACATTCGAGGTGGTTTGCTTCACGGTGATGCAGACCTCCTTATCCGTATTGGCACGCAGCTTAAAACAGCCACGATCCCGCGGCACAGCCGCATACGAGTTCTTGGCCACCTTCTCACGTATTTCCAGCGAGACTATAAACTCATAGCCAGCGGTGTTCAAAGGATTACCACTCACATCCGATGTGACCGAGTTCACCATATCCACGGCCGATGTCAAGCTGCAGCTCATGCTGGGTGCGTACGTTTGAAACGCCTTCTGAAAGCAGGCTGTTTGCGAAATTTTGTCATGAATATAAATGTGAATCAGATTGCGATATTAATCATTGTAATCCACTCACCGCTGACTTGATTAACCGCCTCGGGAATATGGCAACGGAAAACATGGCACTGGAATAAGGCATCTCCGTGCAACCACGTAAAGGCAAAGCAACCATTCTCAACGGTATCGACGGGCCCGCGATAGTACAAGATTATACTGGATATCTCATAGGTGGCTATAATCGTATTGCTCTCTGCATCGTGCAGGCTGAAAGAACCAAGGATTAGTAAACCAAGAAACCCAATGATCGATTCATATGAAAAATTTTGCTTGCATGATATCTATTGGTACTTGTTTAGAGTAATTTTGAATTACTTTTCAAACGTCTTAATTAACTTGGTATCATGACTTGTTGACATAAACACAAATGTAGGTAAATAAATTTTGTACATACATACGGCTTGGCAACAGTCCGGGAAAAGCTTTTGAAATGTTAATTTAAAAATAAAACGCGAAAATTGTAATTGAAAGCGTGAAACAACGTCGACATTCTTACGCATGGAACAATGTATAATAATGGGGCGTTGCAAGAGGGGGTTAAATGAATCACTTACACCACTAGCCCATCGGAACAATTGGGTATGCTGACTGTTATCTTAAGACCCACCGACTTGGAGCCGCTGTTAAGTTCGCTCATGATGCGATACACATCCGTCTCAGATTTGGGCGCATTAATGTTGGCAGCGCCCAAATAGGTGACTCCAGCGAATATGGTGCAGCCCTGATCGATCTCTGAAACTGTTAAGGGATGAGTAGATAAATTATAAATTATAGGATTTTAATTGTCTTTTGAAGGTACCTTCTTCATCCGTAGTATCGCATTTCTCTGGCTTCATGGCGTCTTGTTTCTCCTCAATGCAGGCTGGACTGGCGTCAATACAGTCATAAAAAACCGACTGACCCACACGATTTTGCTCAGAATTGGAGGCATCCTCCGACTCATCGCAGGCTTTCGGCGAAAACAGGTTGCATTTGAAACGCATTTCTGAGTCGCCTGCGGTTTCTGTTTGTGTTTTGCGACCAACCAACGGCAATGTCAACGATTTTTGTTGTTGTTGTTGTTGTTGTTGCTCCGATCGCGGCTGCTGTTGTTCCTGTATTTGTTGCTGTTCTTGGTTCTGCTGTTGTGGCTGTGCCTGCGTCTGTTGCTGTTGCTGTTGCTGATGATGACGCGTCTTATCGCCGACAACTGAAATATGTAAATTGGCAATTAGAACAAAGTGCTCAAGTGAAAAACTTCATTCACATCGTTTCAATATTGTGTCGTAAGTATAAATTCTTTTTATTGATATTATTTTATTCTTTGCAACACAATTTGTTTGCGCTTTGTTGCCATGACAGCGATTGGTATTCTGGTGTAGAAATGTGCGGCTCGCCAAGATAAGATTGTGCGCTAGGCTTACAGGGGCTTAAAAAGGCGCGAGCGCCCAATTTGAAGAGACGCAATGTAGTGTGTGCACAGCTGGCGACGACAAAGGCGTCTGGTAAGCAACTGAGTGCACGCAACTAATTTTATTGCTCAGTTTATTTAGTTGTTGGTTACTCACCGATGGCTGCTAGTCCGCTCCGCTCCAGCTGCAGGTCGCGCAAGGCGTCCGTCATTTCGTGCTTAATATCGCTTAAGTTCCGATTGTGCGCCATGTCCAGGGTGGGCGAATGATCACCGCAAGGATCGCCAGGCGACAGAGAAAGTACGCTTAGTGTTTCCACAACCTTTTCGGCAACTGCAATGGCAGGCGGCGGTGGCGGCACTTGCTCCAAAGGTGTTGTCACATTGCTATCGGTGACAATCTCGTATTCTCCACTGGTTGTTATCGAAGACTCAGAGGATTTGGTGCTCACATTATCATCCATTATGCAGGTTCGTGTATAGACTTCTGTGTGTGTATGTCTGTGCGTCTGGTCTCAAGGTTGTCTTAGGTTCAAGATGTACGTTTGCCAACAGCCACGAAATTATTTTTGTTGTTTATTTTCGAGTTTCTTACAAAATGCGCATTTTCTTCCAGTTAAACAATCGAATTTCTATTTTTGTTCGATTTCAATTAAGAGTTTATTTAATTTTCAATGCAGCTCCACTCCATTGTTTAGCTTTTGCATTTGCTTTTGCTTTGCCTTAAATCGATGACGAATCGGAACGATACTGTGGGGTACCTTGGGGGGCGTCAATTGCGTTGCATCTGTGTTTGTACTTTAGTTCTATGTGTTTGTTTGCTTGACACAAAAACTATACTGTAGGGTGGCGCTAATGTCGTCGTTGTCGTAGTCGTCGTATTTGGGGTCAATAGTTTGCTTTCTTTACTATGTATGGATTTTTGTTTACATATTTTTGCTGTGTTGGAAAACTCTGGGCAGTGCCGCTAGTGCTGTTAGATGCTACGAAATTTGTACTATAACTTTGCTCCAAAGACCCCCCATTAACAGGATCTATTCCAATAAAAGGGACCAACTGACGGCTCACAACATAAATTTTGTCAAAACATAGCCTTTAATATCCGTAGAACTAAATTTTTTAATCTCCTAAACAAAACTAATGGAAATAATTTAATCGATTACAATTAATTTTGCATATCCTTTGATTTGCAGGATACATTCCTATGCATCCATACTGTCAAACCATTAACAGCAGCGAAATCCATAAAAGAAAACGATTACCCAACACTGTTAGTCACGACGAGGAAACTTTCGCAACACCGATTACTATCGATAGTGTCGATAGTATAACCGCGCTGTCTGACCAAAAAAACGTGCGCGTGCTACCTACATTGCAATATATTTTTATAATTCTCCAAATTTCTGTTTATTGTCAGACACTTATACAATTGTTGCGAGATGTGGCCGCGATTTGGCATTAAAATTGGTAACAGCACTCTGTGCATTGCTTACGTAAGAGCCGATGGCAAGGCTGAAGTTATAGCCAACAAGCAAGGCGATCGCGTCTCCCAGGCATGTTTGCTATGGAACGGTGACACGGAGATCGAATGTGGCCTTACTGCCAAACAAAAGATGGCCACACGACCCAAGCAGGCTGTGGCACACAGCTTTCAATTGTTGCAGCCTGAGGAGGAGCTACGTGAAGACAAATTAGCCAACGCTCTAAAGGATGTTCCATGTGAATACGACAAGGAAGCCTTTGTATTCCGTATGGAACACACAATACCATCGGAAAAAGAAGATCAAGATGATAAAATTGTCACTAAGGAACTAAGTGCATTTGAAGTAACAGTAGAGCTGCTGCGTGCTGAACTAGAGCTGGCTAGACAATACAATGAAAGCGAAAAGGCTCCAATTGCGGTGCTCTCAATACCCAGCTATTATCCCCCACCTGCCTCAAAGCTGCTCTCTGATGCTGCCACAGCTGCTGGCTTTCACGTGGCTCAAATCATTGCAGAGCCCACAGCCGCAGTGCTCTGTTATAAAATTGGCGAAGAGCAATTGGAGAAACAGGTGCAGAAGAGACAGCATGTGCTCACCATCAAATGCGGTGGACTGTATAGCAACTTTGCTCTATATGCCGTGGAGAATGGCTTATTTATTGAACTGGCCACTTTTGGACCATTCCCTATTGGTGGCAGGCAGTTTACCGAGGCACTAGTCCAGTTCATCTGTGAGGAGTTCAAGCGCAAGTACAAACTTGATCCGCATGAGTCACGCCGATCATTAGCCAAAATTAGAACTGCTGCATCTAACTGCAAGCATATACTGACAACGTTGCCGTCCACGCAGCTGTACATTGATTCCCTAATGGATGGCGTCGACTTCAACGCCCAAATGTCACGTGCACGTTTCGAAAGTCTTATTCAACCGGTAATCAACGGCTTTATACAGCAGCTCAGTGAATGTGTAGAACGTGCGTTGCAGGAGCATCCCGATTTAAAGAGCATCGATGATATTGTGCTTCTGGGCGCCACCATGCAAATACCAAAGCTTCAGGCGGCGGTGGCGTCACGCTATCCGGAAGCCCGGCTCCATAACAGTCACTCAACGGACGAGGTTGTCGCAATTGGTTGCGCCCGCCAGGCTGTGTATCTGCTCGATCTACAGCAAGCTCAGTTGCACAAGGCCGACGATTGTGTCCTAGTTGAGGATGACTTATACATTTGGCATGGAAACGATGAGTCCAACGCTAAACTTGTGCTCAGCAAAGGTAGCATACTGCCTGCCAAAATAAAAGTGTCTTTGCCGCAATCTGGCGAGGGAGATGCAATCGATGCCCTGGCCACATTCAAGTTACGAACCGGACAAAGTGAGATACTGGCTCATCTGCCTGATACAACGCCCACGACGGACGACGGCCTGTTTCAGCTGGAAGTGGAAGTAGATTGGGACGACAAGGATGGCAACATGGTGCCGCTGGTGAGGCTGCGTTGTATGTGAACTCAAACATATAGTCTATTTATTGTTGGTAGCCTAATACTTATCGTAAACGAGTATGTAATAAATTAAAATGCTTCAATCAGTTTTACGAGTTTAAATGGTTTTATTTCATCTTTAATATAATCTTGGGAGAAAAATTATACATAGAGTTGGAACGGTTGGTAGATCTTAAGCTTGTGTCGCTTGTGCCCAGTTAATATGTGTCCTTCAAGTGGTTTATATAGTGTGTGCTACGTCTTGAATAGGAATATAAAATGTAGAAGTGTGGTTCGTGCTGTAGGATGGAGATGAGTCACTAGAAGCTTCCAGCGCTGGTCGGGTTTTACAGGCCATGCGCAAAAGTAACCAAGTATTTTATAGAGAGAGAGAGAAGACGCTTAAGTCCTTAAACAGCCGCAGAAGTCCACCTGATTTGCTGGACTGCTCTATTTGGCGACAACCACAGGTAAGTAAATATTACATTAAATTTTCTTGTCCCATCTGGGATATACTTTACATAAATAGATTATCAAAAAAAAGATCTATATATCTATATATAAAATTCTATAATTATATTTCTTAAGTATTATCGAGCAACTCCTAGAATTCCATTGATTTGCTCTTGTAGTTACGCTCTAGTTTACGCAAAAACTCCTCGAATACCACAACGCCCTTAAACATGGTCGTTTTCTTGTAGTCTTTGATGCGACTCTTATCCTCGGGTGCATCCATATAGCTCTTGGTCTTGTCATCGTAGGCATTAATCTCGTGGAGTAGCTGTGAGATGGTGGGCACCGTGGTGGGATCAAATTTACCCACTGCGCTGGCGCTGAAGGGTAAACAGACCTTGCCCGTTGCGGGATGTATACAGAATGGAGCCTTGAGCAAGTGATTGAAGCCCTTCGTAACATTGACGTCGAGGCGTGGGTAGAGCAGAACCAACTGCACATCTTGCACAATGTTCTTTAGCTTGCGATTCCAGACGTTCCCAGCGCTGGTACGCATCGAGTTGGCGTAGCGCACAAAGCTCTCCCAGATCACTTTCGAATGGGTCCCATCCTCGTGAGTCTTCTGCAGATAGGCTTCTAAGTCGTTGCGAGCACCTTCATCGCTGATCAACTGCAGCAGCTTGTTAACGCCCTTGGGCGTGCCAAACAGATTCTGATCTTCCAATACAATTTCCTCAAACATGGGCTCTACAATCTTCAAAGCACGTTTCAAACTATGATGAGGCCGATCGCCCATTTGAACGCGTGCCGAATTGTTTGTATAGGTGAGTATGTTTAAGTAGTCGGTAACAGCTGCGCGTGCACGGGAATTCAAGTGACGTGCCGTGTGATCACACACCCAGCAATGTATGCCACGACGACCAGAGAAAATCCAAAGCATGTGCTCAAAGTTAAAATCCTCACGCAGAGCGACATCGAGCACGCGCGCTGCCAAGACCATAAATTTCCAGCACTTGAGGCACATTTCCGCACCGGAGCAACAGTTACGAATATCATCATAATCCGTGGCATCAATATCGAAGACCAATTCACGCTGTACTGGCGTCAAGCCGCCAGGTATAACACGGAAGTTCTTCGGCCTGCTGGACAACACGGCGCCAATATCGATTTTAAATGGATTCTTTGTGCAAATCTCCTTCTCCAGCTCCGCTTGTGTTTCAAAGCACAAATAACGTATATAGATGTCGTCGTGTAGCGTAAATGATATCTCACGGTTGACAAATATGTTATCTTCCGCTGGAAGGCAAAAATAATACTAGTTAATCCTTGTGTCACTTAATGAATGAACGGAACTTACAGTAACCATAGTTAAGCCAGCGATAGAAGGGCTCATGTGGAAAGAGGCGTCTATAATAGACGGGCAACATATCAGGCAGCATGTTCGAATCGTAGACGGGTACTATCGACTGCTGTGGCGGCTGTGTCTGAGATTCCTGCTCCGTGCTTAATTCCGGCATTATGAAAAGTTCTAAAATTCAAAAGATTGTGAAGATTGTAAAAAAATTCCTTGGGAATGGGTTAAGTATTTCTGTGTCTCAAATCCCTTGAATGTCCCTTGAATCCTCCAAAGAAACTATGCAGTTCTTTTTATCTATTATCTATTTGCGTTATGCGGATAATTTAAAATGAGTTTCAGATAGGTTTTCTTTTAAAATTCCAAAGGGGAAAGAGTATCTGGTAGTGCCACCCCTTGAAGCATTTTCGTTTTCCATGTAGAACCAGAAATGTGCGCGACTCTGGGCTGAGGTACTTTAGACCTGGGTAAAGGGTGTCTAGAATAGCGATTAGAGCTTTGTAGTTGTACTAGTAAAAAGGGTGAAAGCTGTTTACAAAGTCACGCGAAGAGATAAGAAATATTTTCATTAGATCGTTTTTAGTACACAGCGTCGATTTCATGAAGAAAATGAAAACATATTTTATTTTTTTTTGTTTTTTTTTTTGTCGAAACCTTATTGCTATATTTATATATATATTTTTTTGTTGGTTTTTTGATTTGTTTCTTTTATAAAGAGAAATACACGATTTGAGCTTAAAATATTTACATATTGTAACGACATGCAATTTTAAAGTACTTGGCTAATTAATTGTCAGTAATGAATCGTGTCAAGTCGGGTCGACACAATGGAATAATAAGATAGTACCGCGTAAAGAATATGGTCTGTGAGTGTGATAAATTTGCTTAGCAGCTAGTTAGAAATTCTATATATATATAACTATATATACTATTAAAGTAACTACTAATCTTTAATGTCTAGGTTAGATCATTGTTGTTGCTTAAAGTTAAAAAAAATCAAGCGTCACGGAGCCCACACGACCACAAACACACCCAGCACAACAGCCAGTTTTCTTTTTCAGGCGACAGTCAGTCGAATGTCCTGCATTTTGTGCTGCTGCCAGGAGTGAGCTGGCTGTCGTGGCGGTGCCGTATTGTACAGTGTCACAGAGGCAATGTGATTGTTGGGCATCACCTCGAATATAAGATCCTGATAGCCATAGCAGAAGGTCGAGCCAAAGGGGTTTGCTGTGTTGGTTGAACTGGCGCGATGCAGCACCACCGGACGCTCTGAGGTGGCCAGTAAATTGCTTATCTCATCCCATTTGGTGTAGGCAGTTATATTGACATGGTCATGTTTGTTCTCATTTTCGCCAGGCTGATGGTCGGTTTCCAGCTGAAACTGGAACTCGCAGCGATGGTACATATTGAAATTGAAATGTCCCGGATAGTTGGTGTGCAGTATGAACTTCTTGCAGGTCTGTGTGCGGGCATCAAACAAAACATCGATTCCAAGTGTGAAGTAATTGAAGAAAATGTCGCTACGTTTACTTTGGGCCTGTCGATTAACGCTCGAGCTATGAATTTTCATTTTGTCTTCGCTTTTAAAGAAAATACGATTCGGCGCGCCCAAATTAGTTGCCACATCTTCGCAGCTATCGCCAAACAGCAGTTCACGCGTAAAGCATTGACGCCGTGGCTCCAAGGCACGTCCCGAGCCCTCGGTGAAAAGCTTAAGTTTGAGGCCCTTGGTGTGTCCATAAGAGGTGCGGAGCACTGTTGCTGACTCTACATACATTTGTCTATGATAGCAGGCCAGTGGCAGTATAGGCGCGCGATTTTCAGCTACATTGCTGCCCGCATATAGCGACATTTTGGATACCACGGGCGATGCGCCATTTAGAAATACCAGGGAGCCTAGGCCGTGGGCGTAGCCTGAGTGTAGCTTGCTATCGACAGGAAAATAGAAGCTTAGCCCACGGAAATGCAGGGCAAAGAGCTGCTTGGAGGCATCGTAGACGCCCGGATGAGTGGCACCAAACGAATGCTCTATCTGTTCAATGCTGGGCAGCACTTCGGGTGAATTAAAGTACACGCTGCAGTATTTCAGTTTTACCAGCTTCATGTTGAACACTTCAATGGTTTTCAGGCGCTGCACAACCGGATCAAAAATTAAACGAAGGCCATCCTGGGGTAGGTTTATAATGATGTCCACGCCCAGCGGGTCGGTGTCTGAGTATAGCACCTGTACACCCTTAATGATGCCCACTTGAGACTGTATTATAGCTATGGCTTGGGAAAAGTGCATGCCCAGCACAAACTCCCAGGCATCGCAGCCTAGTGAGATCTCAGGCACAATTTCCAGGTCGAGCATTTTCTGTAGCAGACACACCAAAAATTATTATGACGACGCCTTTTTTTATTTATTTACTTTTTTTTTGTTTTCGCCACCTTACTGACCTTGATATGTGAAATTAGCTGCGACCCACGAAAATATGCGCAATTTCGTGTTGTTTTTGTTATTGTTTTGTCTGTTATTTGTTCAAGTCCGTTGCTTCTTCTCGTCTCTGTTTATATATTAACTGCAGTCACTGTTTGTTATTTTATACTTAATTAATTTTACACAGTTGATTGTTCGATTGCGTAAACGTATAATATTGGGCGTTTTACATTAAATCATGCAATTTTGCGTATTTTCTAAAGTATATTGTCGATTTCTAATACACACTCTGAACAAAGGCAAAAAAAAGGCAAATGCGCAGCAGAAATACAAATGTAATGTAATAACAAAGTTAGGGTATTGCCAGATCGGCAAAACAGCTGTTTGCTAATTCTTCTAAATTTTTTAAGACTTGTTTATTATTTAGTTTTTGTTATTTATATAAATAATACTACACACTCAATACGTAGACACATAATAATAAATCAACAAATGTGATATTTGTTGAATAAAATTAAATTCTTGACTGCAGGTGGCAACGCTCGCTTAGAACGCAACAGCTGTGTTGGGCAGCTGCAGAATAATTTTGGCGCGCTTTTCCCAATGTTTTGCACTTACCTTTTGTGTTAATTTGGAATGATATGAAGGTGAAATCTATTTGCAGTCGATTTGTACAGCATACACGTAAGATAAATACACTTTTTAGCAATTAAATAAAGCAATAAATCCGCGAATAATGTTTCACTTCAGCAACAAGCTCACGCACCGCGCTCACAATACAAAACAGTGTGACCAAACCGTGATAGTAATTATTTAACAAGACTCTGTTATAATTTCAAGCGCGTCTTTGGGGCAACACTTAAATCTTTATTCCAGTGTTTATTTATTTTATGTGTAACAATACTTCCTAATCTATTATAAAAACGACAGTCACATATTAATCAGACAATTTGTACACCCTTCTCCGGACAGGGTGCTCCACATGTGGTGCAACAAAAATCGGCGTCAGTTTCCAAATTTGCACTTAAACAGTAATAACAATAGATATGCCCGCAGTCCATGTGATGCGGCAGCGTGGGACGTTCGCCGCAGTAGGTGCAAATGGTGTTTATTTTCATCTTGGGTGTTACAAGCTCTCGGCTGAGACTTTCACGCCTGTGACCCGTCTGGCGATCCCTTCCAAAGAAACCGGTCTTAAACAGCCTGTTTATCTTTCGGAAATTGATAATAGGAAGTAGAAGCCCAAGGATTTCCTGTAAATAAAACACCGTTTTACTGAATGGAAACATTTTCTTGCGTCGGAAGCTTACCATAAAACCACCCCAAAGGAGCTCACGCGTCAGGTATTTATAACCAATGTCGCGTCTTTGATTGTTACGCAAACTAATATAGTCAAGACCCAGCAAGAAGTCAATCAGCATGGGCTTCCGTCCAGTCTTTAAAAATCTGAAGTAGTTGAGCACATTTAAAACCAAGGCGCTGTTCTCCGCCCATGTGATCGCCTGGCTGAACCATTCGACACGACGGGTCAAACGCCGTTCTTCCCAGCTTTTAATATAACCCGGCAGCACAGTCAGCGCGAAGTGCAGCACTAATCGGGAAATAGTAAGCTTCTCAGCATCGTATGCTAGGACCAGCAACTGCTGGCCAAAGGTTGAGCAAAGTTTGCCAACGGAACCGAACCAAATTGCTGATTGTATGACTAAGTCCAGCTCTGGTTGTATTTTGAAAAAGAGCACGGGCTAAAGCTGAGATTAGATATTATGCCAATTATTAAAATTCATCTAATACTTACTGATATTGCCTGTAAATTCTCCAGCAGATTATCGCGGATCATACGCGTTATGTCCTTGTTAAGATAAATGGCATCTATCTGAATTTTGTGTTAAAAATTAAATTTAATTTATAGTTTAATTTATTTGCTTACCTGATTAACCCGAGGAACATATTTGTTCTTTTGCGACATTTTGTTTATATTTGCGGCCTTTTCACATTTGTCTGTTGTACTCTGCCCCTTTGTTATCATTCTGTTATTCTGTTTATTAGTTTAATTTGAGTGTACACATTGGTCACGCCAATGACAGCATGTTAAAGTAGTGGAATATAACAGAATAACTTTACAGTTGTATAAAAGCAGAGATGCCAATTAAACAAGCTACATCAACATTCAAGGCTAGAATTATTTTCTTCAAAAAATTTAGTAAATACACTTATAATTTTTTATTGCTGTTTTAGTCTTTCCGCTTAAAAATAAAGTTAGTTTATATTTATTATTATTATTGCTTTAATCTCATTGAATTTGAGGGTTGAGTTCCTGAATCAATTGCGAGTCATTTCTAAAATTAATGATACTATATCCACTGCTTCCTCTATTTTGATTTATATTTTACGTTTTAAATTATTTTAAATATAATTAAAACGTACTTACGTTGCTGGTGATCAAAAATGTAATTTAGAGATGTAAAAGCAACATTGATAAAAAAACCACATTATTGATCAAATCTGATGCTATTGTAAGATACTTTAGTTTGTTTTAGTTTTAAAAAACTTATATAAAAGTCATATTTAAAGCCAGTCTTTATTTTAAAATTACTTGGGTTCGGAAAAAAAAACTCCAGAACGAGCGGTAAACTTTTAAATTGGGAACAGTGTATATGATACTCAGTTAACAGAATTTTATTTAATGATTTATTAGTTTTGTGTACACACTGGTTACATGCCACTGTTGTCAATTTAACAATTTTATGTACGATTGCTAGAAAAACTTGAAATTTTCTATTAGCCGGAGATCTGGCTATTTAAAATATATATTTTGGGATTTTATTTTCTTAAATTTAGCAATTTTGTTTCTACTTTCTTAGTTATTTATTGAACTATTATTTATTTTGCATTACATAATATTTATTAAAAAAATATTTTAATCGTTAAAAATGATTTCAGCCAACTTGCAACTGCCAATAATAGAATGAAGAAAGGACCTGTGAAATAAGATGCTTATTCAAACACTACAAAGACGATGTGAATGATAGCCCTTTTGCTTTTATGGAAACCAGATATATCAGGATCTAAAATGGCTGAGGTAAAGTAGTTTTTTGAGGTACGAAAATTAGTATATTAAAGATGTTTAAAAACGTTTTTCCTTTCAGGGGTCTCTGAAAAATCAGGTCGAATATATACACTGCCAAAGGATGCCAATCAACGCAATCTACGGCAGGAAGAGTCCTGCTGGATTATTCGTGAAAGAAGCTCTGTACCCGAAAGGACACATATCCAAGGAATACTACACTGGTAGTATTATAAATTTTAGATACATATATTTTTAATAATTTAATATTTATATATTAATAAAATGTAATTTTAATTTAATTATACACTTTATTATACATAAAATAACATAGTTTTAAAATATATTTTACTGAAGAAAACTTTACTGAATAAAATCTGATAATATAATCTAAAATTATAGCTCTGTTTTCATTAATTCGTTTAAAAAAGAACATATCTTGCGCCAACGCGACAAATTATCATACGCCTTTCATTAGAATGGACACCAACGTATTAAACGCCCCTCGCAAGTATAAAGGCCAACTTATCAAACTCCCCTCGTTGGCATAAAAGCTAATTTATCAAACTCCCCTGGTTAGAAAAATCACAAACTTATCAAACTACCCTCGTTGGAGAAACACCAACTTATTAAACTCCCTCGTTAGCATCCACACCGACTTGCTTGTTTCAATGTGTGTGTGCTTGAAATTTCATGAAAATCCCAAGAAATCGCATAGATCTTTGGCTGCCAGGTACCAGGCGAACAGAATCGAGTAGATGGAAGCTGCACTAGAATTTCACTCAGAATCTTGCACTCAGAGCATAATGGGAAAAAGTGGTGCATACTTTTAAGTACCCACTATGAGCGGATTGATGAGTGCACGGTATAAAGAAAAAAGTGGTGCATACTTTTAAGTGCTAAATGTGAGTGGAATACTGAGTGCAAATTTGTCGTGCAGTTACCATCTGCTGACTTCTGTTCGCCTGGTACCTCAAAGTGGAAATCAGTTGAATTTTCAGCAGAAATCGATCTGACAACAACAGGGATGGATGTGTGTTACCGAGGGGAGTATCATAAGTTGGTATGAATGACTAACGAGGGTAGTTTAATAAGTTCTCGAAACTTATAACCAGGGCAGTTTGCTAATTTGGCAGTTCGATACTAACGAGGGAAGTGTAATAAATTGGCGTCGGTGATAGCGAGGGGAGTATTATAAGTTGTACAGCCGTTGGCATCCATTGAGCGTCCTTTCATGCATATTTATCATGATTAAAAATAAAAAGAATGTCGTTTAGATTTTCAATGTTTCTTTACTTAAAGATAAATATATACTTCTAACATTTAAGTTCATTTTTTTATGTCCAATCCTATCGTCTTAAATTAATATTTATTTTTATTTACTTATTTAAATAACTGTTTAAAATGCGTATATTCAAATTAGAACTTAAATGATCTTATCTATCTAGTTATGCCTACAAAGAACATTGACTTATGGTATATAACATATATATTTGTACATATTTTTTACGTTGTGTTTATTTATTGTCTGTCTACCAATCGGTAGAAACTAACAATATTTCTTTACACATTTTCTAATGTATATTATAATTAGTTTGCTTATTGTTTTTCGTATCGTATTAGGGATCTCGCACGAGTATTAGGAAGAGACGAGCTTAACTTGTTGTTTTACTATTTTGTCTGAGTTAGATGTGCACGGAACTCCAGCGATGGATGAGCTACCTCTCAAAGTAGAAGCCCATGTAACATATATTATATTACTTAGTGGAGAATACTCGTATTGTACAGGACTCCGCAGATACTAACAGGCTAGTTGTGCCTTTTCTGGGCATTTGAAGGACTTAATATCGCAGTTTTAACAGAAAAGGTAGAGCATTAGAACAGGAAGAGAACGCTGGGCCTTCCTGATTCCATAACGTGATCATGTTAAATCCTAGTGTTACATCTGTAAATAAGTAAAAGTATTTATTATATATAAGATACAAAAAAAATTGATTATGAAAATATTTAACATATTATGCGTTGATTTTATTCTAACACTTGGTACAGTGCATGCCTATTAAGAAGAATCTAATGGAGAATTTATTGGAATTGGCGAATAAATAAAACAAAAATTTGTTATTGACAATATTTTTGGTTATTTTTAAGGGTATTTTTTGTTTTAATTTTTAAATTTTTTGCTAGTTTTCTCACCCAAAAAGCTATTTTTTTGGGAAAATGTTGGCAGCATTGCTTGTAAGGCAAATGTGAACTCTAACAGTTTTACTCCTCATTTAACAGGCCTCCTAAGCAGTGCTGTCAGAATAGCTTTTTCACGGCTAAGCTGGCTTTTAAATTCCTTACCCCTTTAAAATGGGTAAAAAGAGACTATTAAATTTGTGAAAATGTTTGTCAATATTAAAGCATCGACGTAAGGGACTATAAGAGCTACAGACATTTAATTTCGTAGAATTATTATATTGCAGAAGCAAGTTAGTTATGAATTTATATAATTCGATTCATCACCAAATAAATAAATTAAAAAACAAATGACAGATGCAGTTAGTTTCAAATTCTATCATTTTTGGCACAAAAGTAGTTAACTACAAGTAAATTCTACGTTTTTAATTTGTAGTTAACTGATGTGGAGTATACCCCACTACGAAAAACCCTTCACCCAGTTGTGATGTGTCCTCACTTACACTCCTACTGAACTGCGCACACATATACTATACACACACACACACACTACCTGGAAATACGAATTCTGCAGCATCGCCGCTGTCGAAGATGCTCCATCTGTCAGTTGCATACATGTGCACAAACTTAATACACCCTCATATTTTACTTTTCAATGGGTTATAAGGGCTTTAGATATGTTTAATACGCTCAATTTAAAACGAATAACTTTGATTTTAATCTCACAAATGTAATTATTACAGAGATAATAAACACGGTGTTTCTATGTATTTTTGTGTATATGTACAGGGGTTAAGAGTATCTCGTAGTCGGGTACACTCGACGACAATGCAGTTAGAATCGAAAACTGTGCGGTGTACCTAAAGAATTTGGGCTTTCAAGTATATTTAACTTCAGAAACTTGGCAAACATATCAATAAAAGTTAGGTTGCCCACACCTGAGGTTGACATAGATTTGATGCGCTTGCTCCGGAGCTCAGTGTATGCGGTGTGTGCCAAATATATTGCATTCCCTCCAAGCGGGTAATATGTTGAATTTGGACTCATCTGCAGGAATTCCGTCGTTCCAGAAATTATTAGGTTGAGTAAGTTGGCATATTTGGTTCTCTTGGCTTATGAATGGCTATTTGCGTGCTTCTCGGCCATTAAAGTCATGTCCTGGACATACATGGTGAATAGTTGTTTTTTTTTACTACAATTCGTCCACAACTCGTTCCAACTCTTTCGAGCTGATAACTTGACCTTAATTTTTCAGCCAATATGTCGCTCAGCCATGGGTGTGAAAATCTTATTAGGTGCGCTTCGACCCCTGTCAGCAACTCGATTTTCGTTCACGAAGCGTGGAATTATACAGTGCACAGAGCCGGAACTTATACGGAGTATATGTTGACCATGTGAACTATTGCGCGTTCAGAGTCACCTTTCATAAATTGACGCTGATTAATTGTCATTTCATTTGCATTAATTATAAATATTTACTTAATATACTCGTATAAAATTATAGAGTAAAAAGCATCCGATAATAAATTATATGGATACATTTTCAAGAATATGAAGAAGAAAGCGTGATTTATGGTGCATTATATACCAGCCCCCGCATTCCGAAGTAATTCCCAAATGTGAAAGAAACTGGATATGCGTCCAGAATCCAAGAAATTACCTAATTACATGTCTTCAGTAGACTCTATGGTCCGCCCTTTCACCCAGACATAGCTAAATTGACTTTACTGTTGATCCTGATCATGAATATATATACTCTAAGGGTTTTAAATTGCTGCTCCATACATTTGTATAATCTTAATAGTCGCGTCTTAACTCATTCTTAATGGGGCTAAAGGGACTTAAAATGAAGAAAGGGAAAGATTTCCGGATAGGGGATGTTTAATATTTGAATCGGTAACATTGTTGCACACTTACAATCTGCCCTCTCGCTCCCTCCATCGCACATCTCTCACTCTCTCTCTCTCTCCCACTCACGCACATATTTTCGTGTTGCATTCAAATGAGCAGCGTAGCACATTTTATGTGTTGCAGTGTGATAGCAGCCCTTAAGTGCAACGCGGCGTATACTTGTTTTTATACCCCATACGCAAATAATTAATAGAGTATAATTACTATGCGATAAAGTTTGTCACATGGCTTTCTTATCAGCATCCAGAGGTGTGTTGATACAGCCGTTGATCCCTCTGACTAGCTATAAATCAATGCAGAAATTAATCAATTTCAGGTTAACGATAACTTATATAGCTTATCGTTTTAATGCATATTTATCGATAGTTATAAACTTTTATTGTATTAACTATTTGACTGAATTCATCAGCGTAGACAATTATTCAATTGATTTACTTTCGTCTTTCTAAAATTTCGATAAAAATGCTGTAAATCGATATGTTATTGATATCACATATAGCCTTCATTTACGTATTAGAATTAGTTTACTTAAAAAAAAAACAAATTTAGATATGTTCTTCATATATTCTTAAAGAAAAAAAGTATATAGAAGAATACAAATTAAATTAATCAATTAATTAAATTAAATTTAATAATATTAATTTACATTTAAACAGCATTTTATTATTGAAAAATAAATATTTAAATTAAAAATTAAAATAAAATAAATACAATAAGAATATTGCTTAATAATAGTGTATAATATTATTCATATATTGGTAAATAATAAATAAAATGTTTTTTATTATATTTTAAGCAATTTCTCCATTGTCGTAAGTCAGATAACATATAAAGACTCAACCACAAAGGGTATACACTCGCATTAAGACAGCTTTATTTTCTTTAGTTACTTGAAGATTACCCGATTGTTGTTGCTTATAAGAAATCATGTGATCCAGTGGCTACTTCCTCGTTGCTGGCGAGGATTTGAAATGTTTCGTTGACCTTGATTGTAATCTCAGCTGGTTAACCACTCGTACGCGTATCAGCTTTGATACACGCATAGTCCCTAGGAAAGTTATAGTCAAATCGAAAAGTCTTAAGCTGTGCGCCTCGAGAAATGTTATCAAAAACTGCATCCGGCGGCGTCGGTCGGCTCTGGCATCGGCGTCGACAGCGTCAACATCGTCGGCACCTTCTGCCGGCGCTGCTGTTGCTGTTGCTGTTGCTGTCGCCGTCGTTGTCGTTGTCGTTGTCGTTGTCGGCATCGCAATATGCAGCTGCTCGGCACTGGCTGCTGCTGCTCGGATCGGTTTCGGTTTTGGTTTCGGTTGCGGATTCGGTGCTGCTTTTCGGTGACGGTGCTGAAATCGGTTCATTTTAAGTTTCAGATGCTCGTTGGCATTTGGCGCGTGCAGTTGCTAATCGCGGTTAACGGCAAAGACCCGACAATATTAGAAAACTCAACTCAATATCTTTTTTTTGAAAAATTTTCAAAAACATAGTTTCTGATATCGTACGGCGCACTTGCGCAGTGCTTTGTGCTTTGTGCCTAATCAGAGTCCAGCAAGAGGCAAAGTTATCTGGAACTCGTGACTCCAAGAATTCTCCAGAGCACTTCATAGTCCAAGTGATAAGCTAATTACGATTATCGTAAACTAGCGGGCCTGGCACATCCGTTACGAGCATCGGCATATTTGTGGTCAATTGTCGCGACAGCTTGAGGCACTGCTCCGTCCCAAGTGGGTTTACTTATATTTTTTTTTCTGTTTGATCCAAAGAGAGTTATAAAGTTTCGAAATTCGCAGGTTTGGAAATCACCGCCTGCCAGTTGTGTGTGTTGCTGATCCATCTGTAAAATGCGTTGGCACTGGCTGCTGGCCGTGTGCCTGGCCAGCCTTGTCTGCCTATCGGCTGGACAGTGGGTGCAGTGTCCCACCGGCTGCACTTGTTCGGCACGGACCATTCACTGCATACGAGCTCGACTGACATCCGTTCCCCAAGTGCCTAAGGACACCCAAGTGCTGTAAGTAGTCGTTGAATTTTTTGGGGGGAATTGCGGGAATCAGGAAATTGGTTGCGAGTTTTGGGCTACGGTTTTGGAATTGGGTTTGGGATTGGGATTGGTTCGTTGGTTCCGTTGGTTCCGTCGGTTGGGCTAACATGCATAAATCATAGCAAGTTTTGGCTTTTGGCAAATCCATAAATTAGTTTTTAATGCTGTCTGTCTCCGTTTCTCTCCGTCTCTATCACTATCTGTATGCTCTGTCTCTATCGGAGCTCTGTATGCTTTGCCGAGCAGTTGCCAGCGTTAATTTGATGGCTCCTCCTTTAACAGCTGCTTCTCCAGCTTCCAGCCTCCATTTCCTCTGCAGCCTCCTCCCTCATACCCAACTCTTCAACTCTATCTGTGCACAATCTCTAGCTGTGTGTTGACTCAATTAAACGATGTCTAACTGAAGCAGCATCGCGGGAATTTGTATATTTATCACATCACAACCCAAACCAGCCCAACCGAAGCCAACCCAACCCATCCCACCCCATCCCATACCACCCAATCCCATCCCGGAGCCCATCGCATCGCATCGTAGTGCGATTTGTATGCATGCGAAATATTCCCTGACGCTGCATTTATTTCCAAATGTCAGCAGATTTCGCATGAATTTCGGCTAAAGTTTTATGCATAGCATAGAAAGGGGCTGGGATCGGGGTGTAGTTGGGGGCGGGGCCAGGGGTGGCAGTTGATTCATGCAACTTGGTAAATGTTTGTGGAGCATATGCATATTTATGCGATAGGCCGCGGCATGCAGGAAACACACACACAAAAATATAGAAAAACAAAAAAAGAAAATGCATCGAATGGAAGGATTTGCGCATCTAGGAAGGATTCAATCCGTGCCAGAGCTAGGCAACCGAATGGGCGTGGCAAGGAGACGATCAGCCTTCTGTACACAGATAGAAATTTAAGCCAACAACTTTGACATCTGACAGCAACGTTTCAATAAGAAATCTGATATATACACACATACGTTATATATATATATATATTTATATTTGATATTTTTGAATTTGTGATTTGATTTCTACTCTACGAATATCTTGGCTTCATTTTCACATTTATGTTTCCTAATTGAACAACACAAAATGTAATTTAATACAAACTTCAATTATTTTGTTTTGCCTCTGTCAAAATTGCAGGCTGCAAAACTTTTCGTGTTCATCAACTGGCCAAGATTTCATATTCTTGGGAAAATTCAATTCAAATTTCAAATTTCCATATGTCATTTTCATTTAATTTTCACAGAAACACAGATGGAAAAGAGAAAATAAATTGCAGAAATAATATTATTTAGTTCAAGCATATATCAATTTCTACTCTCTTTCGTTTGGGTAGGACTATGTCCTTTCATTCCAACACACACACACCTATACACACCCACACACACAACCATCTTTATACGCCAATCAATCTTAATTGTAGACAAAGTATTTCATGCATTATTTATCATCATGTCTCAAAACGAAACAAAAGAAACAGAAAACAATAATAAATACCTGGAGACAAAAAACTTTTAATTACCGAAATGCATTCCAAGGGTCTCAGTCTTATTTCATTTTAATTTAATTTATTCTGTGACACTCTTAATTAATTTGTTGCATTTTCTGCGACTGCCGCTGAGAGCTATTCTCTGCTTTCTGTGCCACATAAGCAAAAATGCTGTCCCCAAACAATTCTCGAATATTTTTCTTTTACTTATTTTTATTTCCATTTACTTATTCATTTTTTTTTTAGCTTGAAAATTCAACACATGCTCATAAAAACGCGGCAGACCCAAAATCCCAAAATTAAAAAATCTCGCACAAATATGCAATTGCCGTTGACCGGCAAAGGCTTGTGGCAGCCATATGTTGCGATCTCTGTTCCTCTGAATACATATACCCTAACTTGGAGTATACACTGTTTTCTATAGAGATCGCTACAAGGTCTTTGGAACTTTAGACTTAAGTTGAGTCTCTGACATTAACCGCAATTTAATATAGGAGGTTGACTTAAGTTCTTAGGTTTTGTCTATAAGTTGAACTTTCAAATAGTATCAAATAGAGTCAAGATATCCAGAGATAAGAGGCATATTTGGAAGCTTATTAAAGCTTAATACTAACCTCAGTTTAATCTAAATGCTTCTTTAATTGGCAGTCGCAAGTTCTTAGGTTCTAGCTCATGAGCTGAACAGAAGTTTTTTACCTTTTGAATAGTATCAAAAGACCAAGATATTCAGCATTCTGAGAGAGAACTTTGTAAGCTCATTAAAGCTTAAAACTAAACCTCACTTTAATCTGAAAGCTTGATTGATTGGAAGTCGCAAGTTCTTAGGTTTTATCTATAGGTTGAACTGAACTTTCTTACTTTGAAATAGTTTCAAAGAGTCAAAATATCTAGAGATGAAAGAGAACTTTGTAAGCGCATTAATTAACCTCACATTAAGCTGAAAGTTCAATTAGCTGAAAGTACAATTAGCTCTTTCTATCATTCTTATGATAATAAATATAAATAAAATTGGAGAAAGAAATTTGCCACTTGGGCGATGGACGCTCTTTAGAGACATAACATAGACTTGTTCTGATTTATATCCATAAACTTGGTATACGAATATATAATATAGAATTATACTATAATATACAGATAAACAGCTATAATATAGTTTACAGATTCTAACTTTGAACCATAAGAGACAATCTTCTATATCCCAGATTGTTCAGTTAGTTTCTGCACTTTTTCCGATTTCAACAGAATAAATGCAGAAGTTCAAGCTAAAATCCGAGTTAAATTCCAAGTGCAGGTATATTTTAGTCGACTTGGGTTTATCTTCAATCTGGTTTTTCTGTTTTTTCTTTATTTTCTTTATATGTTTGCCTTAATTTTGTTAATGGCGCAAATTTGTTTACAGTCTTTGCTCGTGTGACTTTGTATAAAAGTTTTTAGCTGTGTGCAATGAAAAGTCGCATAAAAATGACTCTGAGAGGGAGACGCAAAAAACAAGCAAATAAATGAAAGCAAATAGAGGTTAGATCATGCTTTAAGAGATGTGTTCTGACATGCGCGTATTCTGAAGGAATTAACTTAAAAAATAAACGGGAACTGCAGCAGTTGAAACATCCTTTGTACAAAAGGAAAATCCCACCTGTAAAATTTCAATTGAAAAACTTAAGCTCCTTTTTTCGTTTTTTTTTCTGCTGGCTAAGGCCTATGTCACAGTTTTGCTTTGAAACTGTCCATCCATCACATTGCTGCAGCATTCATCACTTATTCACACACTCAAACTCACACATTTGTTTGTGTGTTTAAGCACACACACACACACACACACACACACAGATGTTGATATGTGCACAAAAGCGCAAACATTTTGACTTTTTGGTCGTCGCGTATTTAAACTTGCAACTAAATGGAGGCAAAATGTGTGCAACATACGGCATAGCCACTGGCATCATTCATCTTCAACGCCCACACACATACACACATCAAACACACACAGGCATATACACCACACACACCATAAGGCGAGGCTCGAGGCAATTTTTCTTATTCTCTAGCTAAATAAATGCACTTGATTTCATTTCATGATGATGCATTTTGCTCTTAAAATTCTCTCTCTAGGTATAACACATATGCTATATATATATATATAAATATATATATCTATATGGTATATATGTGTATAGTTATAGCTACGTCTTGGAGGCTGTTCGGGCACGCTCTGAGGCAGTTGCTCTATGATTACGCTGGAGGCACGAGCCAGAGCTGAGCCTGTATCTATCATCTTGGGAGCTTTGCATGGCTGCCACATAAAACGCAGATGGAGCAGGCACATGAGCTAAATATGATATGGATATATGGATATATATATATATATGATATATATATATGTATAATAAGTATATGACAGACTGAAACTCATGCCGCAGTCTCATATAAAGCTTTCTAATATCAGCGCTGGCTTATTATAGTATCTATAAATATATATATGTATAAGTATATATATGTATGTCTGTATGTGTATAAGTATGAATATGTGCTTGGACTCGTATTATACTTATTTATGTACTACAGGGAACATCTCATACTGTGCTATCAAAACAAAAGTCGCCACACGTTGCACGCTCGGCATATTAAAAAGTTTGATTAGTGCCCAGCTGAGTGCACTCCTCGCTGGACAATGCACACACACACACACACACACACACACACACACATAGACAGAGAGAACCGTGGCACCCTCCCATAAAGAGACCCCTATGCAGCCCGCCAGACAATATGGCAGCATATTTTGCCATGCTTGGGAAAACTATTTGCTGGCAAAAATGTTGTTCGTCTCCATCGCAGGAACCTCCAGCCCGTGCTCATTTCCTCATTTCCCCATTTCCTTATTTTGCTCATGTACGGGTGCTACACTAGTTCGGCATTTATGCGTGAGGAATGCCTTGTACATCCTTGTTGCTCCTTGCCGATCCTTGCCAGACCCGCACCCACCCAGCCTGCCAGCCAGCCTTCCAGCCAACCAGCCAGAGAGCCTGCCTGCCAGTCTGCCTGGCAGCACAAAATATTGTATGTTGTTATTAAATATGCATAAATTTCCTTTTTGCATGGCGCATTCGTTTTTGTTGCTGTTGCAGTTTTGCATTTACATTTGCTGTTTATTTGCCCGTGCAAATATTGAAAATGTTACCAAAAACTGTCCAACAACAACGCAACCGTAGCGAACTCTGCTCTTTGTGTGTGCGTGTGTGTGTGGGTGTGTGTGTCTGTGTGGGTGTGTGTTGACAGCATATGCATCTGGGTATGATTAAAATGAGGTTAGGGTATCAGTGGAGATCATGTGGAACGTTTGATACACCAACGCAATGTCAAACAGCAGCTTTTCAGTCAACAACAGGAACAGGCGACTTAAATTTTATATTCGATTCAGTTTTTATATTCGAACGCGTATCAAAGCATCGCGTGGAATAGTTTCAAATAAACTCCTATATATGTCCAATAAATATGGAAAAGCAGATAACGTTTCGTTTGTACTATATGAAGTGGAAACAATACCATTATTGATATACCAACTATCACTTGTAAAAGGGAGCAAAAGCGAGAGAGAAAAAGAAAAATAAGTTTATTATCGCCTAAAGTAGAACAATACCATCATAAATCTCTCTCTCTGTCTCACTCTCTCACTCTCTCTTTGTCATGGAAAATTCCTCACAATTCGAAAGTATAAATTTTACTTTGGGAGAGTTCAAATATATACATATATATATTGTATATATACAGTTATATATTTGTGCTATTTTTATTAAAAAATAAATTAATTCGTTAGATTCGTTTGTGATTTTTCGGTCTGGTTTTTTGTTTGAAGAGTAACTTGCCCTGAAGCTTATTGACTTTTAATTGTGCTGTCAGTTATATTTGTAAAAAATAAAATTGCAGCTTAACTTTTATATTCAAATAAAGTTTAAAAAATAAAATAGTTTTTTTTGGATATACATAAAAAAATTGAATATAATAAGAGTATTTATTAAGAGTCTTCCAAACTAAAAGGATAAAAAGTTTTAAGAAGCTTTTGATCAATTACAGGTTTCTCTTTCTATCTTCTCTGTCTCTCACTCTCTCTCTCTCTCTATATATATATATATATATTTTACTTTTGGCTACATTCCTTGTGGCTTTAGGTATTAAGTCCTTAAACTTAATCCCGTATCCTTGCCAACAAACTATCTTCCTTTATTTTTTTTTTTTGTAACTATTTGAAGCTTATTTCGCTTATGAGCGTACAAATAGCATATATAACTCCGGCATGTGATATATGATATGATTCATATTACACTTTTTGTTGCTTTGCTCTTTCCCCTTCCTCCTCTCTTTCTCCGCCTTCCACCTCTTTCGCTTTGTGGCCTCCTACTCGTGCTCTGTGTGTCTGGTTTGACTTTTTCAATTGTTGGACATACGTATACATATTTGCATAAAAATGAAATAAAATTGTTATATAGTTACATATGTGTGTGTGAGTGCATGTGTGTGTGTGTGTGTGTGTGTTATGCTTGGTGTGTAAACATGAATGTGTGCTGACCACTTCGAGGCTCAATTTGTAATATGATTTGTAATTATGCAAATGAAGCGGCAGACCAGAAACGAAATGCCAATGCACCTCAAATTGGTTGAATCGACGCCGGGAGCTGGAGGTGTCCCAAGTCCCAGTTGGATGCCAGTTCGATGTCAGTTGGAATGGCAGTTGGTTGCTATTTCTAGGCGTTGTCTGCCACATGAAACTTTTTGCCAATCACATCGTATGCATTTTTAATTCGCTTCCCCAAAATGTTGCCAGAAGATGAAGCTGCCGGCTGCATAAGGTTTGTCAAGCTTTGGAAGCTGGCAGCTGGGAGCTGGGAGCTGGAAGCTGGAAGGAAAGCCAAGCCTGCCAAGCGTTTCACTTTGACATAGAAAAATCTTCTATTGATTCCGCCTGCAGTCTCAAAGAGGATTCACTGTGGGTGGTCTAGGGCAACCTACTTGTCTTTGGATTTTTCTTATGGATTCTCGTGACACGCTGAGCAATTTGCATTTAAAGTTTCTCTTTTTTTTCATCTTATTTTTCTCTTATTTTTTCTGTGTGTCCCGTTTGCTTTGCTTTAATGCAGTAACAAAGTGCAACTTGGCTCAGTTTATAGAGACGCCCAGCATTCGTCTTTGCCATCTCCCTTAACGCCCCCATCTTGAGGCATGTCACGCCCACAAGCTTTATCATTTGCCATGCTCGTTAGTGTACAGAGCAGAGAATGCAAAGTAGTAGCTGAGATAGGAAAGCAACAACTGCAACAGCTCACAAACACATGCCACAATTTATAAGCAAAGTTATTTTTGTTGAACTCAACGGGCTGTGGTGCGGTGCCTGGTGCCTGCTGCTGGTGCAGTGCAGCCTGATAGCAGCCCGAACATGTCAAAGTGGAGCAATCGGCATGTGCCGGACAGCATGGCACATCATCAGAGGAGCTGCCAGTGGCGTGGGGCAGGGAAACAATTCGAGATGCTACAGCAACTGGTCAAGCATAAGGAACAAGCAGCCCATAAGTATGCTATGGCAACGGACGGACGGCAAGAAAGAGAAAGAGATAGAACTATACAGAGAATAAGAGTGAGTTAGAGATAGACGGATGGAAAGCAAATGTGCGGCAATTGCAGTTGAAGCGATACTAGAGATGCCATCACAGCATCAAAGCGTCTCAGGTACGAGTAAAGTCAACACCAGGAGCCACTGCCCAGAGAGGAGCACCAGGAGCACTGCTCGTCCAGGCGGCAAACTAAGTAACTAAGCCAAAGTGGCGCGCCACGTTGCCTGCATTCCATTTTGAAATGTGATAGACAGACGCATAATAATGTTAATGTAGAACTCCTGCCAGTTGCCAGCTCCTTCCCAATGGATAGCTTCTTGGTATGGCAATTGGCAGCGGGCAGCGGACAGCGAACGGCGAACAGAAGACAGCGGACAGCAGACACCAGACAGCGGACAGCTGCTTCAATGGGGTTTCTCTACTTGAGCTGATTTCCTACAGCTAATAACATGGCGTATACGTCATATTATTAACGAGACTTTTATTTTTATGCGCAACGAATCGCCGGATAGTTGATAAAGAACAGTTTTAATGTCTTTAGGACTGTGTAACTAAGATAAAGTACCATCGAGCCAAGTTTAAGCAACTTTTCGGGTGCAGCAGTGTGGAAATTTTATAAGATATTAAAACAAGGACACTGAAAGAACTGCGAAATGCTTAAGGACTCTCTAAGCTAAAACAGAAAGCGAATAATTTGTTAATTTATGAAATATTTTAGATTGTAAGAAAAGCTGAAGGATGCATTTAACTTCTTCTAAACTTAAATTGAAAAAGTATTTTAAAGATAGCCAAATGTACTTTGAATTGCCTGTTATCAGTTCTAAGAGCAGACAATCGATTGCTACTTCAGATAACATCGAAAACAGGCAACATTATCTGCAATCTTCCAGCATTCATAAGTCGATAACAGCCAATATTGTGCGTAAATTTCTACCTATCAATATTACTGTCGATAGTCCATCACAAAAACACAGATTCATCGATAACAGTCAGTGTTATCTATGGGTTTCAAGCTTTCATTGTCACTATCGAGAACAGCCAAGACTTCTAGTTTTTATCGTTAGTTTCGATATCGGAAAAACTTGGAACATTAACTGTCGCGTTCTGTATTATCGATAACATCGATTAAAGTCAGTTTTGTCTGTAGATCTCTGGATTTTATTGGCACTGTCGAGAGCTTCGGATGTTATCTGCAATCTCCTAGCTTTCATTGTTACTGTCGATAATTTCGATAACTGAAAAACGCATCACTCATTTACTGCTTCTGTTATGTAATATCGATTGCATCGATAGCAGCAAATGTTAACTGCAATCATCCAGCACTCATAAGTCGATAACAACCAATGTTATCCCAAACATTTAGCATTCATTTCTATTGTCGATAACTTCGATAACAAACAAAGCGCAAACTAAGCTATTATAATTTTCCTCAATATTGATACCACCCATAACAGCCTATATTATCTGCAATATTTGAGCGTTGATATTTCGATAACAGTCATAATTATCGGTAGACTTCTAGCATTCAATGTTATTGTCGATCATTTTGATAACAGAAAACGACATTCCCCTTACTGTTACTGTATTTAATATCGATAGAAACGATAACGCCAAATGATATCTGCAATCTATTCTAGCAACAATTATACTCATTAATGGTGAGTCTTTACTACATTGATAGCAATTTCCCTTATCGATAACCGCCAATACCTTGTGCCATCATCTTCCAACATTTATTCACAATCATTTAAAAACTTTCTCTATATGCAACACTTCTCCTTATCAAAAGTAATATATAAATATTTTCCCACGAAATTATTCCATGCATACTCAAAATAATAATCGATAATCGATTGCTTTAATGCTATTCACTTCAAACCAAAAGTTATTGATGAAAACTTTTGCAATTCAGCTTATAATAATGATTTTGGCGTAAATAGAATAAAGTTTTTCTTTTATAGATATTTATAGAATAAAGTAGATAAAAGACGAGGAGTTTTTCCAAGTCCTTTCACTGAAATACTTTGAGAGAAACTTATTTTGGCTTAACGGTTTCTACAACTTGCTGGCATTTTCCGTATAGAAAATGCGGAAATGCAAGTACATTGTAAGTTTTCTTTTTATTTTTAGATTGAATTAAGCTCTTTAAGATATTTTCACTTGGCAGCGTTTAAGGTAAAAGTTAAAACAACGCGCTGAGAGTTGGACAAGCACTTTGTTGTGGCACTAACATACATGCAACCACACACACACACACACACACCCAAACACCCACACAACCACATACGTGTACTTAGAAAGTAGCCAAAGGCGTCGTCGAAGTGTAAACGATAAACGCAGCGCCTTTTCCACTGACCATGACCACCGCAATAACAATAACAATAACAACAACAGTAACAGCAACAACAGCAACAACAACAACAAAAAGCACGAAAGGAGCAGGAGGAACAACAACAACAGCGCTTAAAACAAGTCTACATCAACAAGAAATTCTTGTCCGTTCACACGGAATTGATATGTCGTCGTGGTTGGCTCCACGTCGTCGTCGACATCATCGTCCACGTTCCCATCCTCATCCTCGTGCTCAGCTCTTGTGCTGCAAGAGCCGTCGCATTGTTGCACTTATCTCTGTTGTGCTGTGGCTACGCACAAGTGGCCCCTGCTCGTTGGCAGCTAGACCCAGGTCTTCCTGTGTGTACCATGTCCTCTGTCCTTTGTCCCATGTCCCATGTACCCTGCCCATTGACCGGCGTAAATTGTTATTTTCAGTAATTATGTCCAATAAGCGACGAAGCGTGAAGGGAAATGTGCTGGGAGGCTGCTCGAATGCCACAGCTCCAGTTTAAACTCCAAGCTGAAACTGCTGCTGCCGCTTCCGTTGCCAATGCCTGGCGGAAGGAAAACGTTGTCGTTAATGTTGCCGTTATGCAAGCTAACCCAGTTTTAGCGGCGACATGGCATTTCCTTCCTGAAATGCCGTTGGCTGCTTGTGCGTTAAATGCAGCACTAGAAAATTATATGGGGGGAAAATGAGCGCAAACCACACAAAAGAAAATAGCGCGGCTTCAATTGAGTTGGGTTTGAGGTTTTCCAGGGTTTCTCAGTGTGAGTTTGGGGGCTGGGCTTGGGCTTTGATTCGGATTCCGCTTTGGGCTTGTGCTTGTGCTTAAGCTTGGGCCTGGGCCGGGGCCGGGGCGGGGGCCGGGGCCATGACACGCAAGAGTTGAAGTAGCATCGGTATAGTTGAGGCAGCAAAAGTTACGCCACGTGCATTGCCAGCAAAAATTCACTTGTCCTAAAAGAAAAAAAGGAGCATCGAAACTTTCGTTGCATACTTTTTGGGGCTGCCTGCCAGCTGAAAACCTGACAGCGTACTTACTTAATAAAAAAAAAGTTAACAAAAAAAAGAAAGCCAGTTGAGAGCCAACAAATTCTTCTCAAAGCTCTCAAGCTGTCTATGCTTCGGTGTGTGTGTGTGTGTGTGTGTGTGTGTGGTTGTGCACACACACACACCGCACATCTTTTCTGTACATTGCATTGCTCTTATCGCTGGCGGCTCAGCGCCACTTCTCTGTTTTCTTAGCTGCTAATGTTGTGTGCCTCGTCCTGCGATTGCCATCGACATTTCTACAGGTGTAAATATCTGGCAGGTGAACACATCTATACATATATATATATATATATATATATATATATATATAGATGTGTGTGCAGAGTTAACTGAGCTGCTTTCGCCATGGCCCAGCAACTGTTTGGCAACTCCTCCATAGTTTAAGCGGCGCCCGAGCTGGGATCTGGCTCCATTTTCGGTTATAATTTTCACGTTTGCAAGCGCCACACGAATGTTGTCTATGTGTGTGTGTGTCTCTATGTGTGTGTATTTTTGTTGAAATAAATTTTATTTAAACTTTCGTCTCGTATTTTTGGCAATTCTACGTACTCTTCTTATTTTGTAGTGTAACGTGTGAAATTCAATTATACGGCAGGATTTATATGTCGAACATGGCGTCGGGCTGCACTCAGTTCAAGTTTTATTTGAAGAGCCAAAAAACACACACACATACATAAATAAATGCCCTATGTGTGTGTGTGTGTGTGTGTAAAAAAAATAATATGAAAATGCAATGAAATCAGCGCGCCATTCAATTGGAAACTGTTTAATATGCGTATAAAAAGTGAATATTATGCCAGGCTCTTATTGTTAAATCGTTGTTATATATACATATATATATATATTTTTTGATCGAAGTCTGACTTTAAGTTGAACTGTGAGTGGAAATATATAAATTAAGTGAAGATTAGTGCTTCCATCAATGAGGCGTCTTTCTGAGCTCTTAGTGAATATTTTATGGTAGTAATTACGCAACGTTTTCCATTTGCGAAAAGGAATATTAATTGTGCTCTTTAACTGGCATCGTTTGTGTACTTAAACTTGTATATATACGATAATCCATATATATAGTATATATATAGTATACACTCTTCATGTGAATCCTTTGCAAGCTGTACACAATTTGCATATAGAAAGATATCAGAGAGAGTTGCAGTCTTTAAGCCAGTATGTCTCTAGTTTATCCCTTTGATATGGCATATGGCAGTGGAATCCCTGTAATGCAGACCACATCCAAACAATTTTGAGTATTGTAAAGTGGGTTAACCAAGTTGAATAAGTGCTTTGAAAGATTCCTTGTGGCATTAGCCAAACAAAGAATTTTATGCATGCAGCCATCTCTGAGGCAATTACGCAAAGTGCTCTAAGTACCCAAAAACAGGAGCAGCATCAAACAATACCAACTGGACACAATTACATTACCAGTTTAGCACACACGCATACAAATTGAGTGTGTGTGTGTGTGTGTGTGTGTGTGGAGGTGGGTTGGCAATAAAGTCAACAAACAAACCAAATTAAATCAGAGCTGCAGCTCAGAAATAAGCCTCACAGAGTGCATGGGGCCAGGCTAAATTTGGAGCAACTGCAGCAGCTGTAACTCCTACTTAGTCAAAGCTGGATATGGATAGCATAGGATAGGGATGGGGTGCAGGCGAATGGGGGAGAACTGGCCGAGTGACAAAGTGACTGCATGACTGACGGCCTGAACTTTTACGCAAACTTAGAAAACAGGTAAACAATGTCAAGATGTATCAAGAGTGGCAGCAGCAGCAGCATAAACACACACACACACAAAGCCGGATAGTGGATGAGCTGATGGTAAAGGGTTGCTGCTGCCTCCTCCACTCCTCCTGCACCTCCCCTGCAGCGGTGCAGCGTTGCCTTTTGTTTAATAATAATAAAACGCCACTATACGAAAATAAACGACATTGTTGGCTGGGGTTGCCTACAAGGAGGAGCAGCAGTAGCTGTAGTTGTGGGTAGTAGGAATTACATTACCAAGTGTCGGACTGAAATTGCAGCTTATACCAGTCACACACACACTGAGACACGCACACTCATATATAGAGCGAAAGACAGCCACACACAGCTGCAGTTGGCAATTGTCATGAGTCTTCGTCTGACTATCGTCTGTCAGCCAGAAATCACCTGGGCAACACACACCTCACACACCTCACTCACCACACACACCACACACACATGCAGAGAGACAGCGAGGCCGCAGGATACGTTGGCATGATGTAAAATGCCTTTGCCGTTGGGTTATGGTTATGTTTAAAATATCCTTTAACTTAATTGCTTTAGGGTATATATAAGCTCTCAGCTCTTATGTGACAGACAGTGTTGTTCAGACACACTAGTTATCCTAGCTTCATATATATATAAATATAAGCCAATAGATCATAATATGGTATTGCATCTTAAGGATGTCTTGTAACCTCTATAGAAACTCTATAGAACTAAGGTGAATCCTTTCAGCTTACTTCGAAGTACTTCAGGTCTCAGTTCTTATGTTAGAGATAAGTTTGTTCAGTTTATCCTATAACTCTATACATATATATACAAACTATATGCTAGGAAATCATAATATGGTATGCTTTGATATTACAGTTCTATCTGAAGTATGTCCCATATCATACATAGCAGCTCTATAGAACTAAAGTGAATCCTTTAAACTTACTTTTAAGTACTTCAGCTCTCAGTTTTAAAGTTATTCTGTAGGCTCTCTATTTATCCTATATATATATATATACATACTATATGCTAATGGATCGTATTATATCATACCATCAATCTACTTTGCTATTGTTTCTGTATCTGAAGGATGTCCTGTAATATAAACTCTATAGAAGTAAGGTGAATCCTTTGAAATCACTTTTCGGACAACTCAAAAACATTATTTTATGTTCAAATTAATCCCCCATAAAACGACTATAAATATTATATATACACTCTTGATCTTGTTGTCTACAGTTCGTAACTTTGTATTTAGTATCCTGGTAGAATTCCCTAGAGTATCCTTTGGTTGTGTAGACCCGTTTGTTGCATTTCTTAATGTTGAAATTGTTGTTATTCTTGCTGATGCTGTTTCTGCTCCTTGTTATTTGCGTGTTTGTAAGCCATGTTATGACAATAATGTGCGACGTGTGTGTATGTGTGTGTATGTCAGTGTGTGTGTGTGTCGTTGAGGCTGTTTGTCGTGTGCCAAGCCAAAGTTAAATCTTGTTTTTATTGTCACATTTGCCATAAAGGCAGACCAGGGTGCAGTTCCATGGGGAAGGAAGCGTTATAAGATGGGCGTCTAAGCTGCTGCTGTGTATATATATTCCTGCATGCATGTGTGTGTGCGTGTGTGTGTGTGTGTGTGTGTGCGTTAGAGCTGTGTGTAAGCCAAACAAATCATAATCAGAGACAACAGCAGCGGCGGTGGCGGCTGCAAAGGACTCAGCGACAACGGGAAATTCACCTTAACAACGAAACATGACTCTGCCTTAGCGCGGGCTTAAACGTGGGATAAGCCCGTGTAACGGTGGCTTGCCACTGCTACGTGCCACGCCCATGCAACGATCAGACAGATAAAGAGCCAGACCAGGCCAGGTCTGGCCATGGAAAGAAGGATGCGCTCCTCCTATAGGAAATTATGCGATGCAAGAGCCGCTGCGTGCTCAGCCTGGCTAAAAAAAGCGCATATTTATTGCTTCTTTTTAGGTTGCATACTTCAGGGCGCTGAGAGGCGATAGACAAATGTGCCACATACACACACACACACACACATATATATGCATGTGTAGTGTGTGTGATGGAAAAAAATTGGAAAATGATGAAAAACCGTTGCGGATAATGAAAGCCAGCGAATGTACACAGACTTAACGATTAAACTAACTGCAGCTGAAGCTTACAGGAATGGAATTTACACTTCCGATTGTTAATGCCCTAAGTAGATGTAGTTGTAGTTGTAGTGTTTATGGTATTAGTAGTTATATATATAGTAGTTATGGGATGAGAAGTGCTATAAGTAATTTGTGTGGCAGGTGCTGGTATTTAAGGTACACCTTAATCATTTGCTGTAAATGAAGCACAAAGGGGGAAAATATTTGAAATTTCTGAAAATTTTATGGGAAAAGGTGTTGAAAAGGAACTTGAAGCAATTGATTGACTATAAGGGATATGTTCTCTAGAGCACACACTGATTAGGCTTATTATCCTTGACAAAGGAAAGGTTTCTCTTTGCTCCGCTGGACTCAAATATTGACCTGAAGTTGGGTCAGTTCCCGATTTTGTTCACCTCTTGCAGCTTTTTCTTTATAGTTTCAGTTTTTCGTATTTTCCATTCAATATACATATTTTGATGACTTCGCACTTTCCCGCACTTTAATCATTTTTCCCATTTTATTTTAAACTCAATTATCAAAATAATCAAATTAAAGTCAAATCTGTCTAAAAAGCGCTTTTCATCAAACAAAATCAACGAAATAAAACGATTTCTATAATAGATTTATAACTAAAGCTATTATTATTTTCGCCAATTTTTGTACCTTGTCATTTTGAAATACACCAAAAAAAGGACAGCAGTATTAATTTATTTATCATGGAGTGGAAAACACCAAACACTAAACAATATATTAAAGATATAAGCTTGAAAAAATTGAAACAAAAATAGTTTGTTTTTCGATAGATAAGAAAATGTTTCATGGTGATGTTAATTCGGAACTAAAGAAATGCCTAGAAGAATCATATTGAGAAACATATTGATTCCGATGATATTGAAAATCATATAGAATATTATAATGGGAGTCATATTGAGAATCATATCGATAATGATAATAGACAACCGTCTCCCATCGAGAAACATAATAGGTAGTGATTATTATAATAGAGAATAATATAGAGAATCATATAAAGAATCATATTGAGAAGCATATAGATAATCATAGAGAATATTCTATTAAGAATCATTTTCAATTGAGAATGATACTGAGAATCAAATGAATCATAATGTTGAGAATCATATTGGAAATTGTTACAGAATATTATATTGCGAATCATATGAAGAACGATATGGAGAGTCATTTAAAGTATCATGTGGAATATGGAGCATCATATTGAGAATTATATAGAGCATCATTTGAAAATGACGTTGAGAATCACATAAAATATCATAAAAAGAATCGTATTGAAAATTATATTGCAAATCATATTGAGACTTTCACTGCGAATCATATGGAAAATTATATGGAAAATCATATTGAGAATCTATTAGAATATTATAAAAGGAAACGTGTATAGAGAAATATATAGAAAATCAAATAAAATATTCTATAAAGAATCATATTCAGAATCAATTGAGAATCATGTTGAGAATCAGTCTGAAAATTATATTGGAAAATACTTGAGAATTATATAGAATATGACATTATCATATTGAGAATCATTGAGACTCATATTGAGGTAACGATAAATATATCAAGAATCATTTTGAGAATTATATAGAATAATGCATAAAAAATATGCATATTATTCACAATCAATTGAGAAACAGTCTGAAAATCATATTGAAATCAAAATCAATTAAGATTGATACTAAAAATGAGACTGAGAGAGATATTGAATCATATGGAGAATCATATGGAGATGTTGATATTCATTAAGAAAATTCTATAGAGAATCATATACAGAAATATATTCATATTGAGAGTTCTATTGAGAATCGCATGGAGAATCATATTGAGATTAATATTGATAATTTTATCGAATATTCGATAAAGAGACTCATATTGAGAATCAATCCGAAAATCATATTGAAATCAAAATCAACTGAGAATCACATAATCACAATCAACGAACTAACTGGCATTAAACGGTTGTTTCCCTCCCATTGTGTAAACATCGTTACGATTAACAGCCCCACTAATCTGGTAACTGTGGCTTGGGCCCACTAATTTTGGTAACTAATTGAAATCAAATTCGTTAAGCCACTAAATAGTTAAACGCTCGTTGCACACGTTGCGCCAGATATTATCCTGGTATCCAAGCACACACACACACACACACACACACAGACAGATGGACACACAAATAGACGCTATAATTGCCACGCCCAGACGAGGTTATAAGGGTTGATGGGAGGAGCAATTGTTAGCTAACAGTTAACTAAAACAAAGATAATTGTTTTCATAGAATTTAGTATCCGGGCTGTGGCTTAATGCATAACGCCTGGCTTTAGTTTTTGGGGCTAACCATAAATTCAGAACACAGACATCAAAGCGTATGCGTAACAATTGCATAATAGAAGTGTGTGTGGTATGGTGTATGGTGTGTGGTGTGTGTGAGTGTGTGAGTGTGTGCAGGCATGCATGAATAGGCAAACATATTCGAACAAGCTTTGCTTTTGTCAATAATATGCATTAATTAAGTGCAGACATCAGAATAGATTCCTGATGGACTGGAGAGGACAACACACCGCACGGAACACAAGAACAAGAAGCTACACGACGGGACAGCACAGGACACGACAGGACAGGACACAACAGGACAGTGCTGGTCAGGATATGGCGGCAAAGTGTTCTTCTCTTGAATTCCGAGCGGGCAAAACTCAGCATGGCGTATGCGTGCTATCTCTCTACGTGTGTGTGTGTGTGCGTATAAATTTAATTGGAATTTTCAACAGGAGCAGCAGCTGCAGCTGCAGCCAAAGAAAACCCCGTAATGCAAATGTCATTATCAAAATCACTTTGGAGCCTTCGGTAAAAAGCAAAAAAAAGCAGAGGAAAAAAAAACTCAAAGTCTAGCACAAAAAAATGCAATTTCCTTTCGAGCACATCACAGGGGGTGCCAGTAGTTTGACTAGAGAGACCATAGGGCTTACTGTGAGGGGGGGGAGGGATCATACCAAGGGTATGTGAGGCGTATTGTAAGGCGATTGCAATGCGTATAGGTGCCACACGAAAGGCACTCGATGAACTGGGCTGCAAACTGTTGGCTGATTGAAATGACCCCGTCAAAGGATGGAAGTGGATAGTGAGGCGCCGAGGATACAGCTCAGCAGGTAGCCGTGTCAGGACAGTTATTTGTTCCCGCTTGCAGCTCCTCCGGGCACCAGAATGAAAGAGGAGATGCAAAAAAAAAAAAAGAAAAGGAAAATAGTTACTGCGAAAGTTTTCCTCTTTTTAACTGATGCTGATTCTGATGCTGATGCTGATGCTGATGCTGATGCGGATGCTCGACAAATAGTTGCGCAACTGACACGCAAACTATGCGGCCTGCAACTGGCACACGCCCACACACACAGCTCCTCTGAGTACAGCCAGTAACAGCTGCTGGCCAGGAACATAGAGGACCAGGACTTTGCCGCTTTTATATATGCATTGAGTGGACCATCGTTTGTCACACGTCAAAAGAGTAGGAAACGGGGCAGAGATGAAAGACGTACTCCTGCTCCTGCTCCTGCATCCTGCATCCTGCACAGTGGTTGTAAAAGACTCGAAAATTGGAATAGAATTTTTAATTTCTGGCCTTTTACTCCTCAGCATTCAACTAAAGGTAAATAGACAAGTTGACACATGAGCTTCTTGTCCGGTGAGTGACCAAAAGTTTCTATCGCACGATTGAATCGAAAGTTCAAAGGTAAAAAACAGAAAATACAAAATACAAAATAAAAGAAAAAACACAAACCGAGTTGTATCTGGACAGACGTCACTTAACCAGACATGACCCAAATACAAATGAAACGAAAGCCAAATACACATTTAAATAGAAACTTATTCGCAGGACCAAATTATTTACAAGTGCCACAAATACTCAGCCTCGATATCTATATCCTTTCTTTTTCTTTATCAGTTGAATAAGTGCCAAGAATGCAGCAGAAGGAACTATATATATATATAGTTGGATCCCTGCTTTGATCTACTGTTCCGAATCGTTTATTCTGGCTTAAGATTCCCAGTGAAATATGCCACTTTGGTCAAGCCTCTACGGCAGTCACTCGACTGTCACTCGTGGAGCTGGGTGCTTGGCGCTTGCTGCTTGCAACTACCACAGTTGAGTTGTTGACTGTCGCTGGATTCTGTTGTACTCAGGTGTGTGTGTGTGTGTGTGTGTGTGTGTGGGGGCTAATGGAGTTCGCATGGGCCTGGGTAAAACTGGATCAAGCTGCTGTATTCGCACAAAGGCTTCCTTGTTGGGGCAACTATTGCCAGCATGCAAGATATGTAGACGGGGCAACTTACAAATCGTTGTCGTTGTCGCTCTGCTGTTGGTGGTATGCAAACCACTAGGCTTCCACCTTTAGGAGGAGAGCCGGCCCAGTTGGTCTTCCTGCTGCTGGCTGTAGCCCAGTGGATGCGATGGGTACGTTGGGCCTTTGTTTGGCCGCAATGTGCATGTGTGGTTGCCAAGTTGGGAGTGGAGTTGTGGCATGAACACAGAATCGCCCGAGGGCTTGGGTCTGCTACAGGAACCGACCAGCCGCAGCTGCAACGACGTCGACTGAGGCAGAGGCAGAGGCAGCGGCGGCAGAAGCGGCTTTGTTTATGTGCCAACATTTGGGCGTTATGTGTGTGTGTCTCCCATGTGTGTTTGGCTCTGTGCGTGTGTGTGTGTGTGAATTGGTGAATATTTCACTTACCCCCTGCCCTGTTGTTGTTGCTGCTGCTGCTGCTGCTGGTGCTAGAGCCCTCAAGCAGTACGTGTGAGTGGTTTTAGTGTTGTTCTGGATTTTTAAGTTGTTTTCGTTGTCGTGCGTTGCTTGTGTTGCCTTTTTTGCTCGTCTTTAGTTGCAATTTGCACACACACGTAACATATGCACTTAACCATTACATATACAACTACACACACACACACTCACGTAGACTCACACACACTCACACTCACAGTTTTACTTTGAGACACAGCCACGCACTGAACGCTGACACCAATTAGGGTTAGCTGTTTGTTGCAATTTCTGCCCTCGTTGTTGTTGTTGTGGTTGTTGTTGTTGTTGTTGTTGTTGTTGCACTCCGTGTACTGCATGTTTACAGTAGCCACAAAACATAATTTTTGTTTAGACAACTCCACACAACAAGGACTAAACTGCTGTTGCTGCTCTAAGCCCTGTTCCATGCTGCAAGCTCCCAGCTCCTGCTCCTGCTCCTGCTCCCTCTTAGTGGTGCTTGTCCTGTGCTGCTCCTGCTCTCAAACCTGTGCCATAATTATCGCTTGCACAGCAACAACAACCAGCCAAAGCTGCGGCAGCAGCAGCAGCGGCTTTGAACAAACGGTAACCGAATCTGGCCGTACAGCAGCTTTGCCAGTCTCATAGAATTTTCTCTTTTGGTACAGGGAAAACTTTGGCATTTATCTATTCCATATACCCTACAGTAGCTACTTTGTTCTATTTAATTAAAACTGTGTTAGCCTGTCACTTGAATTGGCTTATAAACATGTTCCGAATTCCGCTGGCCAACAGAAAAGAAAAAAACATAGCATACTTTTTGGGGCAAAGCGAAAAGATATGTGAAAGTTGGGGAAAAACGAGGAAAACTGGTGCATAACTTTAGCTAACAGTTATATTTTTAATGCTTTGGGTATAATTTGGTTAAATAGCTAGAGGATCACTGTGTAGGGCATGCGATAGTCTGAAACGCTGTTGGGTTTTAGCGTACGCCTTGTTATTTTGCCGTGTTTTTTTACGCGTTGTTTTTTTCTGGTTTGGTGCCGCCGCATTGAATTTGCACCCAAACGAGTTGTTGTTGTGCCAGTTGCAGTTGTTGTTGTTGTTGTTTTTATTGTTTCTGTTTTCCTGCAAACTCCAAGAGTTGATTAGAAACTTTTTTCAGCTGCTGCCGCTGCCGCCGCAGCTGCTGCTGTCGCTCCCTCTGCCACTTGTTTCCATTAGGCGGCAAGTTTAGGAGGTCGCGAATCGCGAACATATGTGGGTTACCACCCGGGATGCCAGGATGTGTGTATCTGCATGTGTGTGTGTGTGTGTGTATTGGATGGCTTATCGCTTGGTTGCGCTGTCGCTAAGCATAAAAACTATGGCCTACAACTTTCGTAATTAATTTTTAATGTGTGCAAAATGTTGTGGTAAATGATTATTTACTTTACTCTTTCATATCACATGCTCATACACATCCTAGCACTCGTTTAAGCCCTAAACTGTAAGCCCTAAGCCCTAAAGAGTTTATGCAACTGAATTCTATTGCAGCTATATACAATCCATGAGTTGGAACTAATCTTTCTTTATGCAGACATGCTGAACAGCTCTGAAGCCACATCGCTTACTAGAGAGAGAGACACACACACACACGCACACACACATACAGAGAGAAGAAAAAATAATTTTTTGCAATCACAAATTGATTCACATTCAGAAGTTTCGACATTTATAGAGAAGCTATAGAAGCTGTCTGCAGGTTTCAGAGTCTCCTGCCTGGATTGGTTGTCAACTTTCTGGTGCTCAATTAAAGTTTCAATTTTCAGCAGCATTTCTGTCACGCCCTTAACTGTTGATTGGGTGCTCAAGTAACGCACTAATTGCACATGACAATTCTTGTGACCTCTCTGCCCCACCCCCTCTCCACACTCTCTGCAGTTACTGTGATGCCCTGGCCAGTGACTGGCAATGACACATGTTCAACTAACAACTTGCAGCTAAATTGCGGCAAGCAAAATAGAATAGAATTTACGAAAGAAGAGAGTGAAACCAGCTTGCAACCAGAAAAGGAAGCAACGAGGCAACCAGAAAGTCCCCTTACCCCTCCCCTTCTTCTCCTCTTGCTGATGATTTCTCTTATGAAACACATTCGATCCAGTGTGTTCTTAACTAAACGTTTCTTTTTTTTCTTGCTTTTGTCACATGGCTGTCATTTTGCAGAGATTTGCGCTTCAATCACTTAAAGGAGCTGCCGGCCGATGCATTCAAAGGACTTGGCCAACTGACGACACTTTTTCTCAATGAAAACGAGCTGGCTTATGTGCAGGACGATGCTTTCAAGGATTTGACATCGTTGCGGTTTCTCTATTTGAACAATAATCGCCTAAGCCGCTTACCCGCCAACATCTTTCAGCAAATGCAGAAACTAGAAGTTATGTAAGTACACAAGTATACACACTGTGTATACACACACACACACACCCTCACACACACAAACACACAGACAGTGTCGATTTCATTTGCAATTTCAACTTGAGTTGAAGTATAATTAAAAAGAGAAAATAAATCGCGTATACGCCACGTTGACAACCACTTGAAATCCATCCCGCAGCTATCTGGAGAACAACGACATCTGGCAGCTGCCCAATGGACTCTTTGATAATTTACCCCACTTGAACCGACTGTAAGTTGCATCCAGTCAATGATCTCCTGCATAATTTACTTAACAATTTCCCTTATTTCTTTTATTCTTCTCTCTTCTCTCTCTCTCTCTCTGGCATCTTTTCAACCAGTTCGCTGCATAACAACAAGCTGACGAACGTCCCACTGAATATGTTCAACAAATTAAACAGCCTGAAGCGTTTGCGTTTGGATGGCAATCCGATTGATTGCAATTGCGGTGTCTATTCGTTGTGGCAACGCTGGCATCGGGATGCCCAGCGTCAGTTGACATCCATCGCATTGACCTGTGCCCAGCCCACAGCCCTCCAAGGCACTGGCTTCAGCAGCTTCGCCGAGCAGCATTTCCATTGCGGTAAGTGGCAAAACCACGACGCAAGCTCAAAATGACACTTAATCCTTAAAAACATCTTCAAGATGTGAATATATATATATTTTATATATATAAGTATATAAGAGGGGGAGCTTTTAAGTTATTTACAAGCTGGGAAAGCGCATTAATGCTGCAGACAAATTGAAATGTTTTTAAGTCGTGCGCATACAAAATGCAGCGTTAAGTGGCGTTGATAGCTTCAAGGAGCTCAGCTTCTTTTACTATGCACATGCAGAATTCTTTAAGCTAATGTCCTGGTTTTGTTTCGATAAACATGCGCAGCCAAGCCGCAATTGTTGCAGGGTCCAAGGGATTTGCGTACCAATGTGGGCGAGTCTGTGATCATGATTTGCCATGTTGATGGAGATCCGAAGCCGGCACTGAAATGGATACACGACACCAATGAGATCAGTATGGAGCAGGCACCGCGTATGAAAATGCTGCCGGACGGCTCACTGAGCATCCAGCGCATCGAGTTGAATGATATGGGTATATATGAGTGCATCGGACGGAATGAGATGGGTGAGATCAGGTCGCAGCCTGCACGCATGATAGTCAACGCGGCTGACAATGACAATGCGAATGGGAATGAGAATGAGAATGGACAAGAGCTGCACAGCCATGTGAAGCCAAGCAGCAGTAATCAGGTGTGGGCAGCGGAACCGTTTGCGGATGTGGATGCGACACCAGCGACACCAGCGCCACCACGATTCACCCATCAGCCCCATGACCAAATTGTGGCTCTCCATGGCGCCGGGCACGTGCTGCTCGATTGCGCTGCCACCGGCTGGCCACAGCCAGACATACAATGGTTCATCAATGGTCGCCAGCTGTCCCAGTCCACGTCCACACTGCAGCTACAGTCCAACGGCAGTCTGGCCCTGCTCCAGCCCAGTCAGTTGACAGCCGGCACGTATCGTTGTGAGGCACATAATCGTTTGGGCAGCGTCCAGGCCACCGCCCGCATCGAAGTGAAGGGTGAGTGCAAGTGTATATACCCCAAGGGGAGTACGAATAATATGTCCAGATTGCAGTGCACCCTTAATGTCTCTCCTCCAACCAGTAGAATCCTCATCTGTTCCCCATCTCCCGTTTAACAGTCGCAGTCACAACTGTCGCGTTTAACACAATTTGCAGTCGATTTAATTTGTATTGAGTTGCCAGCTTTATAGACTTCTAATGGGCCAGTTGTAACTTCGTTATGCTCCTCGCTGTTGTTAAACGCGTATGCGACTATACGACTATGCCCTTAACCCACTATAAACGGGCAAAACGCTTGCAATAAACCGAACGTTAAAAACAACTGCGTTACCATAAAACACAGATATACAAGTATAAGCTTGCCCGGGAATTATTGTCGAGTTGACGTAGAAGCAGTTTTCATTTAACAGTTAAATGATGTCAATGTGATGTCGAGGGTTACATATATAGACATATATATATATATATATAGAAAGGTATATGTATACGACAGAAAGACTTCCACTCCGATGAAATCATCGCTGCAAGCTCTTTACGTAATTGCGAGCTATGAGAAGCTGAGAGAAGTACTCATATATCAGAGCAGCAGTTGCTTAAGTTAGCTAACACTTATGAGAATCGCAGAGAGAGGCTGTCTTGCATAACATTAATGAAGTAAGTATACATACAACAGCCTTTCTCTGAGCTTCTCAAAGGTTGCACTGAAGTAAAGCAGCTGCCTTAGTGCTCATTCTTTCTCTGAGATTCTCACAGGAAAAGCATAACTAAAGTAGCAATAGATTAAATTTCTATATGTATAAAAATACATATACATATATTATATTCTATATTTGAGATATCGTGTATATAGCATATAGTATTGTGTGGGTAAAACTCAGTGTAGCGCAAACTCTATTAGATATTTCTTATTATTATTATTTACTTTTTATTTCTCACTATCAGAATATAGTTCCTGGAGAATTATTACAACTCTCAGTTAGGATGCCTAACAAATAGGTTAAGGGTAACTGTAAGTCAGTCAGCGTGTGTTTACTTGTTGTTATTGTTGCTGCAGTAGCTGCTGTTGTGATTGAAGTTAACTTCAATTTTTATTACAGGCCATTGAATTCAGCTAAAGCTTAAGATTAATTGGTTGGAAAAGAGTTGCGAACTGCATTTCTTTTAAAGTGAAATTTATTGCTGCTCCTTTAAATTAATCTTTAATTGCTTCCCGGGAACTATAAAGCACAGATATCTGTACAGCTTAACAATTTATTTAGTATCTTTATGAAAGTTCATCAAATATGCCCAGGCTAATTAAAAGTAATAGATAAAGTGCATACTAGTCATAAAAGCAGCGATAAATGCCAGTTATATAAATATATATAGATATATATGATATAATTTCAGTCCGGCAATAATAGTACTGCGCTTTTATCCAAAGTTGAGCGCAAAACGGGAATCACGTAATCCCCATTGCCATAAATATGGAGGAATCGCAAGTGTATTTAAACTTTTTGCTTTAATATCTTTAATTTCTTAGCCAAGCGCCGCGACGTGACTGTACTTTTTATGGCATCAGTTAGCAGCACAAAGAGGAAGTGACAAAAAGAGACAGGAAGTTTAGTGTTTGCGGTGGGTGGTTGGGTGGTTGGGTGGGCTGGCGTGGAAAATATTGTACAGTCAGCGCCTTAATCACAATTGCTCATTATAATTTGTGGTCACAGCACAAAATGGAGTGCAAAATGTGCGCATTATTTTGCAAATTAAGTGCAAAAATTATAAACTATTATGTATGCATATCCCGCGTATAGCACGCACTCTCGAATTGTAGGCGAAATTGCGGTTGTGGTGTGCTTATGGGCGTGGCACTTCAAGCAGTCAAGCGTTACGTTTGGTCAGCATAATTAACTCACACACACACACACTCGTACACACACTCGCACACACACACAGACTCAAGCAGAACAACAGACTAACAAACAACACAGAGAAACAAATGCAAAGCAAAATGGCGTCCAGTTTGTTTGAGTTGCGCCAAAAAGTATGCAATGAAAAATGTGCTTGCATTATGTATACGACCCGTGGGAGCAGCTTGGCCCAACAACAGCAACAACAACACGAACAACAACAAAAAGACGCATAGAAAAATGACCGCTGGCTGGCAGTGATTTCTTTTTGTTGATGGCATTTGGAGCGGGCGAAATTGCTCAAATCGCTCAATCCGCTTGGTTGCATTTCGTTGCAGATTTACCCGAAATTTTAATGGCACCACAAAACCAAACAATCAAACTGGGCAAAGCTTTTGTGCTGGAATGCGATGCCGATGGCAATCCGCTACCGACCATAACCTGGCATTTCAATGGGGAGCCCCTCTCGAGCAACAGGCCCGACCTGCTGCTGGAGAACGAGAACACCGAGCTGGTGGTTAGCGTTGCCAAAGAGCAGCATGCGGGTAAGTGAACCACTCTGAATTCTATGGGCTAGGCACGATTTTAACATTACATGAGTCAACGTTTAGGTGTCTACCTCTGCACGGCGACCAATGAGAACGGTGAGGTGAGCGCCATGGCAACGATTAAAGTGGAGCATTCACAGTCACCGCCGCGTCTGGCCATTGAGCCAAGCAATTTGGTGGCCATTACGGGCACAACTATTGAGCTGCCATGCCAGGCTGAGCATGCCGAAGACGGACTCCAGGCAAGTCTTGTTTGAAAGTTGCCTTTTGTTTGTTAGCCACTTGTTGACGTTTCCGTTTCCGTTTCCGTTTTCGTTACCGTTTGCGTTATTTTGTTTCCGCTGCCACAGATTGTCTGGCGCCGGGATGGACGCCTCATCGATCCCAACGTCCAATTGATTGAAAAATATCAAATCAGCGGCGCTGGCAGTTTGTTTGTCAAGAATGTAACCATCGCCGATGGCGGGCGCTACGAGTGCCAGCTGAAGAACAAATTTGGCCGAGCCACTGCCTCCGCTCTGGTAACCATCAGGTAAGTTTTGCGGTTTCCCCTTCCCCCTCTGCCCATGCAAAACTTTGCTGGCCGCCACTTTAAACACCATTGTGATCAAAGAGCCAACTTACGTTCAAAGAAAAACTACTTTCAAACCAGTCTCAAACAACTCAAAGGACGACGTCCTGCCAGACGGCACACTTAAGCGCATTTAAGGGCACCCCAAACTTGCTTAATTAATTGAAAAATACTTCTCCTAAATGCAGCCAGAAAACCATAATGCGCATACTTATGCCCAGCCACTGTGGTATATACATATATATATGTATATACCTCTCATACGACCTTACAAAATGGAAGCACTTTTTGTTTAATTTATGCATTATGGATTCATTTAAATGGAACCATAAAAAAACCATTGTGTAGATAGTCCCACTGTGCACGCCGCTTACCTCTATAAAAAGAACTTTAAAGCAACTTAGCTCTAACGCACACTGGGTCAAAAGTTAGAAGAAAAAAACTAAAATCAAACCAAATCAAATCAAAGTGAAATGAAGAGACCATCGAAAAGTCCACGAAGTGTGAACAGTTTAATTGCCAAACTGAAGTGTACTATGGAAAGCTTTTAGTATAAAGCAATATACAGTTAATGAAATTTATATATACATATAAATAGAATATATATATATATATATAATATAAAATGTATATAAATTATTAATTATTTCCTCAACAAACTCTATAATGAAAGTTGATAAAATAATAATTTATTTTTACATAATTTTTTTTCTTTTATTTATTTTTATTTTATTTTTTTTATCTTATTTATTTTTATTTTTATTTTGTTTATTTGAATTTTATTTATTTTTCGTTTAATTTTATTTATTTTTATTTAATTTTTTATTTTATTTGTATTTCATATATTTTTATTTTATTTGTTTTTATTTTATGTATTATAATGAAAGTTGATTAAATAATAATTTATATTAATATAACTTTTTTTATATTATTTGTTTTTATTTTATTTATTTTTATTTTATTTGTTTTTATTTTATTTTATTTTATTTTATTTTATTTTATTTATTTTATTTTTTTATTTTATTTGTATTTCATATATTTTTATTTTACTTATTTTTATATTATTTTTTTTTTTTATATATATTTCCATTTAATTTATTTTTATTTTATTCATTTTTATTTCATTAAGCTTTATTTTACTTAGTTTTATTTTATTTATTTTTGTTTTATGTATTTTTATTTTACTTATGTCAAGAATGCTTAAATTGAATTGCATCAATTTGGAAGTTGGACAAAGTTTTAATTGAATATTTATGTAGTTGAATTTTGTGTTGAGTAACGCTTTTTTCCATTATGTTTTGCCCCACTGTGCCGCTTGGTTAAACTGCAAATAAAATATGCACTAAAAGACATCAAAAAGCAGCGACGAAAGCACAAAACTTGCAGTGCCAGTTGGCAGGATCGCAAAACGTGCCAAGACAGGACAAGAAACGTGACAGACAAACCCATACACACACACACACAGACACACACGTATACACACATAGCATACAGTGACAGGAACAAAACGAAAAAGAAGTTCTCATTGGATGAGACAACCGCACAACTTGTTCAAATTGCCCAAATTGAAATTGAGTTGACAAGTTGCTCATGGGACTGGAACCAGTTTTCTTCAGCTGATGCTGGTGCTGGTGCTGGTGCTGGTGCACCTCCTGCTGCTGCTGGTGTTGGGGCTATTTTTGGTGAATTGCATTCAAGATTTCTAGATTCAAGACGAATCCATGAAGCAAATGGGACTGCAACGTGCATGCGGCCGTAAATCAATTTGGGGCTTCCTCCTAGCAACGATTGAGTAAAAGCCGCACCGAAACGGTAAACCAATGCAAGCCCACAAATCTCCCTAAAGAGCCAGACCATACAGAATCGAAGCACACCAACTGAACTGAACTGAACTGAACTGAACTGAACCTAACTGAACCTAACTGAACTGAACTGAACGGAACGAAACGAAGCCCAGGCCAAACCAAGTTAAGAATAGACATTGCTTACGCAGCCATTTTTAAATGCATAATGCAGGAGTTGCTCCTGGATGTGGACTGGGAGTGGGATTGGGCGTGGGCTTGGGAGTTGCTGTAATCTTCCGGCAACCATATGACCTCCTTCCCTCGATATGTACTGTACTGTACGTGTGTGTGTGTGTGTGTGTATGCACGCATCATTTAGTTCGCTTGCCAAACGCAGCAGATGTGGGCGCCCAAGCGAATGCCAGGATGCAGGAGTGGCTTACAGTTGCGCCAGCAGCATTAGAAACTTTACTCATTACGCTGTGCCAACCTCAGCCGCCAGACCGCAGCAAAGCGCCGCCAAAGAAGGCTGCAAAATTGAAAAAAGAAAAATAAAGAGCAAAAATAGAAGGAAAAAAAAGAAAATATTACACAAAGAGGCAAACGTTAAAAGTGAAAAACTATGCTGAGTCACAGACCAAGAACGGCTAACGGAATCGTAAAGGAGCAGGCGGATGGGAAGGGGGGCGGGGGGTGAGGGGTAAGGCAATGGGAACGTCACTGGGGCCAACAAAAAGTAAGTGAAAACCGCTGAAAACGGCAGCGCCAACAACAACAAGAGCTTAGGGCAACGGCAAGAGAAATCCGACTAAGTTGTGGGTAATGCCTGGCGTAAAACAAAAGCTTATCCTGTTACTGGCTGCTGGGGGTCTGGGTGTACGTAGGTGAGGCCGGCCACGGAAATACGTTGCCACACACACACACACACACACACACACACAGACAAAGAGTAGGCTAAGCCAAGAAAAGGCACACACATAGACTGTAATCAAATTGGACTAAGATTATACACTGAGAATTCGAATAAAAGAATCAAATTCAAAACTTATTTCATACACTTCCAAGGACTCTGATCAAGTTATACAAGTATAAGGTCCTGCAACGGAACATTCATATAAGTTATCGAAAGTTATGAGCCAACAAATCATATTCCAATCAATAACTAAGTTTATACAAAGTGCCTGACAAATGGCAGGAAGCCAGTTTCTGTAGGGTATTCGCCAACCAGAAAAAGCGCAGCCACACAGAGAACTGCAATGAGAGGGAAGTGGTGCGAGTAGTTGGCTGACAGTGGCTTCCATTTACGGGCTGCGGTGCGATAGTTGATAGTGGTAAGCAGTGGTTGTGGTGCAACAGGGTGTATTATGGTCGTTAAGTTATTACCTACCACGCCGACAATGGCAAAGTTTACACAGTAAAAGTTTTCCAAAAGGGAAATTCCTTTAACGGCAATGTCGACGCCACAGAGAATGTGAGGCATGAATTGTTGTTGAATCCTTTCGCTTTTGTTGTTGTCGCTTTTTGTTCTGCTCTCTTGTTGCAACTGCCCAGAGCTTGGCGCGGATTTAGCCTTACAACAAAATGTGGCATAATTCTCTACGCTGTCGAGTTTGCGACTGCCGCCGCCGCCGGCCAAGATTCTCCAGCCAGGACTAACTACCAACAGGAACAACAACAACAAAAACAATAAAGAAAAAATTATTACAAAGAAAAACTTTAGTTTACTTCTGACTTTTCATTAGACAATGAGCCTTCAAGAAACCTCTGACGCTGGCAACAATTAATTGCAATTAAAGTGTGAAACTATAAAAACTTTCGCACTATTTCCATATTAATTACAAACCTTGAATCCTTAATCTATACATATAGATTTATACATATATATATATACATAATCAAATTGGAACTCTGAGTTTGAGCAATTTATGAAAGTTTTAAAACCAAACGAAGATTATTACAAACTTATTTTGAGAGATGGAAAACTTTAAGCAGCGCAATATGGAATCTTTAAGATACATCTATAATCTTTACCAGAATATATTCTTATCTATTGTTTGCCTTTCGGTTCTTTAGACTTGGTAATCAATAGGCAAACAGCTCCTAAAACAGACCTCACAGAATCTTTGAGCAGCTCGCGAAGCTCCCAAGACTCGCGAGCAATTGGCGCCAGCAATTAGACTCGTGCGAAATCTTCGAGCAAAAAACAACAACGTACAAGAAGTTTACTACAGCTTAAAGTTAAAACTATATATCTAGATATAGCTTAAGATTAGAGTAATATAGTACAACTCACCCAAAGGCTCCATTCCTACATCTTTCTCTTAAGTTAACAAATTGCAGAGAAATCTCCCTTTCAGTCTTTCTTTCTTTCTTTCTTTCACTCACTCTTTCTCTAGAAACAATGTTGATCTGGCTCCTGGAGATCGCTATGTACGCATCGCCTTTGCCGAGGCGGCCATGGAAATCGATGTGGCCATCAATAATACCCTGGACATGCTCTTCGCCAATCGCTCCACTCGTGCTCCACCCAACTATGGTGAGCTTTTGCGCGTCTTTCGTTTTCCCACTGGCCAGGCAAGGCAGCTTGCCCGTGCCGCAGAGATCTATGAGCGGACCTTGGTGAACATCCGGAAGCATGTGCAGCGTGGCGAGAACTTATCCATGGAGAGCGAGCAGTACGAGTTTAGGGATCTGTTGTCGCGGGAGCATTTGCATCTGGTGGCAGAGCTTTCCGGTTGCATGGAGCATCGCGAGATGCCCAACTGCACGGATATGTGCTTCCACTCGAAATACCGCAGCATTGAGGGCATCTGCAACAATCTCATGCATCCCACTTGGGGCGCTTCCTTGACGGCTTTCCGGCGTCTGGCAGATCCTATTTACGAGAACGGCTTCAGCATGCCCGTCGGCTGGACCAAGGGTAGACTCTATGCTGGACATCCCAAGCCGAGTGCACGTCTGGTATCGACTTCAGTGGTGGCCACCAAGGACATAACCCCTGATGCTCGCATCACCCACATGGTTATGCAGTGGGGACAGTTCCTGGATCACGATTTGGATCATGCCATACCTTCGGTCAGCTCGGAGAGCTGGGACGGCATTGACTGCAAGAAGACCTGCGAGTTTGCTCCACCCTGTTATCCCATTGAGGTGCCACCAAATGATCCGCGTGTCATCAACCGTCGTTGCATTGACGTGGTGCGCTCCAGTGCCATCTGCGGCTCTGGCATGACCTCGCTCTTCTTCGATAGTGTCCAGCATCGCGAGCAAATCAATCAGCTGACCTCCTACATTGACGCCTCCCAAATGTACGGCTACAACACGCCCTTCGCCCAGGAGCTGCGTAACTTGAGCTCGGAAGAAGGACTGCTCCGCGTCGGAGTACGCTTCCCGAATCAGAAGGAAATGTTGCCATTTGCTGCTCCTCAGGACGGCATGGACTGTCGCCGTAACTTGGATGAGAACCAAATGAACTGTTTCGTCTCCGGTGACATTCGCGTCAACGAGCAGGTGGGTCTGCTGGCCATGCACACGGTTTGGATGCGTGAGCACAATCGCATTGCCCGCAAGTTGCGTGAGATTAACCCACACTGGAATGGCGATACCCTCTACCAGGAGTCGCGCAAGATTGTCGGCGCTCAGATGCAGCACATCACCTTCAAGCAGTGGCTGCCGATCATCATTGGCGAGAGCGGCATGAAGATGATGGGCGAGTATGGTGGCTACAATCCCCAGATAAACCCGAGCATTGCCAATGAATTCGCCACGGCAGCTTTGCGTTTTGGCCACACCATCATCAATCCCATTCTGCATCGTCTCAACTCAACCTTCCAGCCCATTCCCCAAGGACATCTCCAACTGCACAAGGCCTTCTTTGCACCCTGGCGTCTAGCCTATGAGGGCGGAGTCGATCCTCTGATGCGTGGTATGCTCGCCGTGCCTGCCAAGCTGAAGAAACCCGACCAGAATCTGAACACCGAGCTCACTGAGAAACTCTTCCTGACTGCGCACGCTGTGGCCCTTGACTTGGCTGCCATTAACATCCAACGTGGACGAGATCATGGCATACCCGGCTATAATGTCTATAGGAAGTTCTGCAACATGACCGTAGCACAAGACTTTGACGACTTGGCTGGAGAGATAACCAGTGCAGATATACGCCAGAAGTTACGCGAGCTCTATGGTCATCCGGACAACATTGATGTCTGGCTGGGCGGCATATTGGAGGAGCAGGTAGAAGGCGGCAAGGTGGGTCCGCTTTTCCAGTGTCTTCTGGTGGAGCAGTTCCGTCGTCTACGAGATGGTGATCGCTTCTACTACGAGAATCCCGGCGTCTTCTTGCCCGAACAACTGGTCCAGCTCAAGCAGGCCAATCTTGGTCGTGTGCTCTGCGATGTGGGCGACAACTTTGATCAGATTACCGAAAACGTGTTCATTCTGGCCAAGCATCAAGGCGGGTATAAGCAGTGCGAGGATATTATGGGCATCAATCTCTATTTGTGGCAGGAGTGTCGCACCTGCAACAACATGCCAGCTGCCTTTGAATCCTTTGTGCCACAGACCTATACCAAGCGTAGCCAGCGTCAGAAGCGTGATCTCCACAGCGCTGAGCAGGAGGTACCCACTGCCGAGAGCTATGATAGTCCCCTGGAATCGCTTTATGAAGTCAACGAGGAGCGTGTAAGTGGCCTGGAGGAACTCATTGGCAGCTTCCAGAAGGAACTGAAGAAACTCCACAAGAAACTACGCAAACTCGAGGACACTTGCAATGCCGCTGACGTTGAGCCCGTTGCACAGGTTGTGCAGCTTGCTGCTGCTCCATTACCCGTTTCAGTGAAGCCCAAGCGCAGCCACTGCATTGATGACAAAGGCACCACCCGGCTTAACAACGAGGTCTGGACTCCAGATGTGTGCACCAAATGCAACTGTTTCCATGGACAGGTCAACTGTTTGAGCCAAAAATGCGGCGAAGTGAGCTGCCCCCCAGGCATTGAGCCGCTGACTCCTCCTGAAGCTTGCTGCCCACATTGCCCAACAATGCCAGCCTCCACCAAGCGGGGTAATTAAGAGGAGCACAGGAGACAGCAATTTGCATATCGACTTCAAGATTAATCAAACCCTAATACTTAGTAGCCATATTAACACAATAAACATCCACTGGATTCCACTGGCCATCACGTGTTCGATCTTAAGAACAATACATTCAAATTTGTTGATGTTGCTGATGGACATTTTTTTCTATATATTAGAGAATCAATCAATAAACATAGGAACTATTTCATTACACTCCTTGGGAATGACATATACAGCCGTGGAAAGTCTTGATCTGATATCAAAAGATGTCTCATCTGTTGATATCATGTCAATTCTTTAATATAAGCCACCAGTCACACCAATGGAATCCGACTATAAACTCTAACCGATGATGCACACTGAGCAAGCAATTAATTAAAAATTACTAAAAACAATTTACTGCTACACATGTAATAATAAAGCACATTAATAGCAATCTTGAGACGACAACTATTCGAAGTTCACATATTTCACTTGGGTTCCCTCGGCTATCACAGAGTTATCTTTCTTATGACGAAGCAGGCAATCGATGAACGCCAGTTGTTTGCCAGCGCGCAGCAACTTAGCCTCAATGATTACCTCGTCACCCACGCGGGCACCTTTGAGATAGTTAACGTTAATATTAACCGAGACACCGGGATGGCAGGGCTTGGACATAAGTGCATAGGTTGTTATCATATCCACTAGTGTCGCTGTGTAGCCACCATGCAAGCCGCCACCTCTGTTGACGTGCTCAGGGGCGACTGTGAACTCTGCTGTGCAAACTCCATCGCCGCCACCAAGAATTTTTACCTTGAGGTAGAATAATAAAAGCAATGATATACAATCTGCACTTGATCTTCTATATGGTTAACCTTTTCCAAGTGTCGTTCAAAACCTGTGGACTTGGCTATTATCTCGGATATGTGCTTCGCAAATTCCAGTCCCTTCTTGCGTGTTCCCATTGTGTGTTGTTACGAAACTTTTGTATAAAAACAATAACAAATAACTCAAATGATATTCGATAGCAACTATCGATATATTCACAAACACGTGAGTCATTAGCCGTTGGGTACTTTGATAATTTTGCTAGTGCATTGGCTATGCATTTATTTATTTAAATCTATATTATCGGAAAAATCCACGAATTTACTTTGACCGCCAGACGCGACGATTTTGCCATTTGCTTTGTTACGGAAAACACACTCAATGTATGCCATCTTGCGGCCTGCATGCACTGTATTAGCATCCACTTCTATAACATCGCCAAGCTTTGCTGCAGACAAATAGTTCACATTTATATTGGAGGTGACGCCCGGATGTGAGCCCTTGGACATAAGAGCACAGGTGGTTATATTATCTAGGATGGTGGCCGTTAAGCCACCATGTAGGGAGCCTATGCGGTTCAAATGTTCCTCTGCGACAGTAAATTCGCCCACGGCGCGTCCTTCGCCACCACTCGTAATTTTAATCTGCAAAATTCAAACACGCGCGCATTATCGATAACTTTTCCTATGCACTATCGATAGATTGCGTCAGCTGTTTAGCGCGTCGCTTTTGGTTCGCCATCTACAAATATATTTCATGTCGCTAAACTAACTTACCATTTTCGTAACGCGATCAAAACTTGTACTTTTGGACATATACTCAGCCACTTGCCTAACCATTTCTACACCACGCTTAGACGCCATTGTTAATTTATTGAGCCCTTTGACTTTTGCTGTCCCTTAGAACCTAGTGCTTTGAAATGAAAAAAGCTACTGAAGCAAGCTCTAGCGATGGCAAAGGTAAAGCATACGACGAAAAACGTGAACTATACTATACAAAACCGAAAAAAAGTTTAAAATTTTTGTGTGTTGTGCATGTGTGTGTGTGTGTGAGACAAGGGCAATGTTCAGAAATAAGAAAACGTCGCGCATTTGTTTTGCTCGCCGGCTTCGCGTCTGCGTCTGCCGGCAAAAATGTGATATGAATAAGAAAAAAACATTCTTGATTAAAAAAAAAATGCTCTATAAAAATCATTGTTATCAATACTCGTTAAATTACGAACTGGTTTATATACTCACTAATCTGCATATATAAAGCATTCGTTTGTTATCTAGTAATAGACTTAGAAGCAAAGCGTCAACGCTCCAATACTTCCGTCTCTTTCCAATTCATTCAACAAGTTTTTTTCCTATGCCCAACAGTTGTTTCGGCTCTAAAGTTCCAGCAATATGTGAAGGTTGGACTCAGGCAAGATGCTGTCCATGACTTTCTGTGCTACACAGTTGATGGCCATTGCATTTCCTTGATTGGCTCCAAGTCGGAGCTGATAACTCTAGAGCTAACCAGCAAATCAACTTATCATGTGCCTCTTCCGTATGTTATTGCCACCAATAAGTGTCCGACTAAAATTCGACCACTGGACCAACTGTCGCTGCAGGTGGATCTTCAGAATATCTACAAGCGCAGCAATGTGCTTGAGCTGCAACAGTTGAGCTTGGAGCCTACCTACACAGCTGTCTGTTCGCAGGATGTGCCCGAACCCAAGCTGATGGCCGCTAGCTGTTCGCCACAACCACTGCCCGGTGGCAAAATGCTGTTGGCCACACTGAACAGTTATGGTGCACTGCATCTGCTCTCTAAACTCCCAGAGAGCACGCACTGGGTCGAATATGAGCTCGGTGTGGATGTGGTCGCAACTCTGAGGGATACACTGCATCCGCCATACGAAGTGCCAATCGCAAAGATCGATTCGTTTAGGCGCTTTCAGGGATTCATGGATCGCAGCTGGATAACCATGTATGCCTGGCGTCCAATACCCGCTGGTAGCGACAGTCATGTGCTTGTCCTGGGTACAGCTGCTGGAAGCCTGTGGACATTAACTTTGAGTGCCGATGCACAGAAACTGCTGTCACATGTCCAGCTACACACACTTTTGGGTCGAATTTGTTTTATTCGTGCCTTCGAGGATCTGCTGCTTGTGGGCGACAACAGCGGATTAGTGCATCTGTACAGGTTCTGCGAAGAGGAAGAAGGTGGCCTTACTCTAGTGAAGCCATTGTGGCTGCGACCCGACCACATGGGCTTACAGGAGGCACTGATCAACTACTGTTCTGAACGTGAATGCTACTACATTGTCTTCTGCAAGGCGGCGCATCTGCTGATCTGGTGCATGCCCCGCAAAGACACCGATGCCTGGATGGAAACGCGTCTCAATGTGGGCGGTATAAAGATAACAGGTAGGTTAAGACTCCTTATCGCTTTCCATAGATCGATCTATCTTCTAGATCTTCAATAATTTATGTGATATCCTTGCTCCCTATAGGACTCTGCAACATGGGTAACAATACGTATGGCCTGTGTACGGCTCGTGGGGAAATACTTCGCGTTGAACTTGTCCACAAGGCGGATCAACTGAGTGCTAGCATGCAACCGATTGATATGGACGATGATGAGAACTACCAGCCTTTGGGCTTGTGGAGCAGCCCGCACAAGAATCTGTTGACTATACTTTACTCCCGGAACAAGGAATACGTGCTGAATCCAACGCAGTTGCGTTATCGTCTCCAGGTGCGAGTCGGCAAGCTGTACAAAACTGATGCACTGGCGCAGCTAGCCGCTGCCATATCGCCCAACGAAGCCATTAACGTCTACACGGATCTCTTAACCGACGTACGCTTGGATATATTCAAGTGTACTGCGCCGGAGAAGTATGGAAAGTTTGCTTCATTCGAAAAGGTTTCCTTTAATGAGCAGGCTACGGATGCGCTGCTGCAACAGCTGCAGCTCAAGTACCACGTCCTGGAGGCTATAATGCATGTTCAGCAAACTCAATTGCAATACGTCTCGGCTCTGGAGAGCTCCGAATTCGACATCCAGGTGCTGTTAGCCATGATATCCCTGACCCATATACGCCTGCGATTGCAGTACTTGGTCAGTTTGGAGGAACTGACTGAATTCCAGAAAGACGCCGCTCAATTGCAACTGGCAGAGAGCAGGCGCATAACGATGCGAGTGGAGCAGCTATTGGTGAAGAAGAAGCTGCATAATGTGACCATTCTACGCTTCCTAACCCAAATGGAAATACAATTTGGGGCGCTGGAGCAGAAGTTTCGTAGACCTGCACATGATGCTGAAGTTAAAGATCCACCTGAACACACGCCAATGCTATGCACCATTTCCTATGTAGAGGTATGTATTGCCTGCTTCTACTTTCATCTCAATCCAAGTAATCCAACACTAATCCAATTCCAATTCCATAGATACCCCCAACGTTAAGTAAACATTATTGTACACTTTGCAGTCGCCAGAGGGTATTGGAGGATGATAATATAAAGGAGCTGTATGCACCGGGTAGCACAGTGCTGTGTCCCATTTGTCATGGAGCTTACGCCTTGGAGCTATTCGATGCATAAACATGGACAGTGCTGTTCCAAATTCCGATACCGAATCAATTCCGCAGTATCCTATAAGGGAAACTATATTTAATTATTTTTTTTGTTGCTCTTTAAAAGAAATCTGGAAACATGCGGAATTGATTCAAGTTTCGGAATTTCGAACATGCCTGTTAAATTTTTATTAAGCTGATTCTTCCATGTGTGTGTATGATGTGCGTATGCATGTTTGTGTGTGTGTGTGAGTGTGAGTGAGTTGCGAATGTGTGCATAATGTGCTAGGATTAAGTACTTTAAGAACGCGGCTTAATACAGAGAAACATAAATAATGGGACTGGTCTCTAGTAATAGTATATCCTGTTCGAGCTGTCGCAGATCGCTTTCCAGCTTGCCCTTGCGCTGCCGCTTATTGGCGCTATCGATGAGCAAGGACATGGACTGATAGTGCTTGGTCATCTCGTTGAGATGCGCACGTAGTCCAACTAAAATTTCATTACGTTCCGACTGTTCCATAATACGCATGCCAGGCATTTCCGCTGGTGATCCGTCAGCGGTCTTCCCCAGTGCTGTACCCGCAGCTCCTGCACCGCCTGCAGCTCCTGCACCGCCTGCAGCTCCTGCACCTCCTGCAGCTCCTGCGCCGCCTGCAGGCCCTGTGCCTCCTATACCCTTAACGCCTTCGCATAGTTCCATTAGGCGTGCCTGCTCCTTGCAGCAGATGGCATGCATGCGACCCAGCATTGACTTTGTCTTATTTATGTAGACGGGCACCTGGCCAAAGTCCTTGCGGCATATATACTGCGGCACCAGGCCAGAGTTAAGCAAATTCTGACGGGTGCCGACTGGCGTGTCCACGTAACGCGGTGGCGGGGGACAACGCACTGTGGCCCGTGCACACCGAATATTACGCTTGACAAAATTGGGCACCAAATCAGCCTTCTTCTCCTTCTTGCCAATTTCCGGCAGTGGCGGCATATGTCCTCCCTTGGGACACACATGCAAGTTCTCGCGACGCCATTTAACACCCTGGTTCTTGCGTAGGAATGCGCATGGCGGATCGAGTGGCACATTGGCGCAACCCATGGTGCGATGATGTGACTTCTTGGCATCGGTTAGCAGACGCACTCCATCCTCGAGCATCTGGACAGAGTGCTTTTTGTACTCCATGTGCAGACGGTCGCGCAGACCCTTCGAGAACTTTTCGGCCTTCTTCGAAGTATCTGTTGGTTGGCTTTATCTTTAGATCCGACAGTGAAACAACCACAATCCTCATCCTATACCCACCATGTATCTTCATCTGGGAGAGCTGTGGCTTCTCCGGCTCCCGCTCACAATCAAAGATATTCTCGTCATGGTGTGTAATATACACAAGCGACATGGCTTAAGTCTTGAATCTTGAAGATATATCCCTTCGCGCAGATAAGATGTAGTTTTAGATATATATATATTTAGTTGTAATTTGTATCTCGAAACCTGTACTGTACTGAAAATGTTTGATAATGCTTCCTTCTAGTTATACTTTATACTTTTTATAATCTTTTTTTTTTTGTACTTTTTTTATGGTTGCCAAGTTTCAAGACATTCTAAACACAGTTGCTATAATAGTTATATACTCGTACTACTGTTGCTTAGCAATAAAATTAAATAAAACTTCAAAATATTCCCCTACTGCCAAAGTTGTTTACTTAACTGTTGCTACGTGTATTATCAAGCCGACACTATATCTCTATATATATAGATATAGACCTTTAGAATCAGGTGAGTATGGTAGAATATCTAAATATTACGCTTTTGAGTGGTTTTAGAGCCATGGAAATTGGTAAGAAGCGACGAATGAGGTTGTTTATACTTGTATGTATGTAACAGGCAGCAGGAAGCATAAAACATATATATTTTTAATCAGCATCAACAATCGAGATGATATAATCAATATATACTCAACACGTGAATATCAGAGACGACTTATAACAGCTAGAGATACCAAACTTGGTATATAGACTCCTTCTTGGATACTGTACTTATATCAAGTTTATATCAAATTTAGTAAAAATTACTTTACCATATTCTAAATTTATATTCCAAACTTCACAACAATCGTTTAATAAATACAGAAGTTATTCAAGAATCCACTTAATATGATGCAGCGCTGAGCTCCTGGCAGCTCCCTTCGCTGCAGAGCCTTGCATGTGAGTGTTACTGTGTGTGTGTGTGTGTGTATATGTGTGAGTAACAGTAATAAAGGTGAGAATATATCCCACCTGGGTTAAGGGTGACTTCGTGTCGAGTATACTCGTTCACAGCTTACTTATAACTTACTTGTTTTTAATAGGTTTGAAATGCTTATTACTTACCTGGCTGAATCCTCTTACCAGCTGTATTGTAGTAGAGATTGGGGTAGGAAGTAGGTATGGGCGGAATATTAACTATTCCATGACGACTGCACTCATCTTGAACATATTAATTTTTGTACCCAAACCACTCATCCTGGTGATTTGTACTTTTCTAATGCGTGTCCAGTGTATCGCACCCATCTCTTCTAGGATGTGCTGACTACCCAATGAATATGATCTATAAGTAAATCCAATATTAGAAATTAGAAACTATAAATTTTAAATATAGACTATAAACTTTAAATATAAATTATAAGAAATGTGAGTTAACCCAGAAAGGATTAGGCGGAATACTCTTCGTTTTTATGAATAGTTTTTTCGTATTTTCTGTCTCTCTCTATTCGATGTTAAATCTCTATACGAATTGGTTACAAAAGCTTTTGCCTTAAGACATCACACAACAACCGCATCCTAGTGGGGATTTTAATCCTGATTTCATCAAGCAAATAGTTGAGAGTAAATCCTGAATACCCTTCATTACGCTACCTGATAATAATCGTATAAATTAGACTTCGGAATGAATAAAAAATTTGCTTATTTTTAATTTGCTTAAATAAAAGTAAATTAAGCCAATGTTTCCGTCACATTTCACATTCATTCAGCTAGCCAATACGGCTGACAGAGTCCCTAGGCGACAGCTGTCTAGGATCTAGGATCATTTCACTCATTAACAAAATAAACTCATGAAGATTCCCAACAGGATTTCACAATCAAATCACTTTTTCAAACTGTTGTCTTCATATCTTTATCCTGGACACTACTGAAATCACATCAAGACACATTAAAGAACTTCATTTAATTCCATAGAGATAAGTCTCTAAAGGATTAAAATCCCTTAAGTCAAAGGGAACTTTATAATATTTGTATGTTTATTTATTAAAGCACAATATCAAGCCGGAGCTTGTGTCGCACACGAGTTACACTTACATATAAATTGTATATATATATATATAATTGTATATTCGATACCATAAAAAATTCGTGGTGTATATAAATAGTTTATGTGTGTATGTGTGTACATTTATATATATAAAAAATAGCACTAAAAACGTTATACATGTTTTGATTTTTCTGCTGTGGAAATATAATGGAAGCACAAGTTGAAACATTTAAAAAGCACACAACGAACGCGTGCTGAGGGCACAAAGACGCAGAAGATATGCTTAAGGATAATTAACATATAGCTTATAGATAATAATCAATATATTTTGGGGATATGGATGTGGGGCATAGGATGTGGATGTGAGAAAGACAGAGAGAGAGGTTAGATCTAATATGAATTCGAATGTGAAAGCCACTTAATAAAATTTGCACTGTTTGCTGACAGTATTTGTAGGCACTTTGATGGTGGATCTCCGGATGTTACTGTGCGCTTCGGTTCTTCGTATTGCACATTGATCATGTGGAAGTTCTGATTACTTGTTGCCGCTTTCGCTGCTCTCCTTGTTGCGCTCCTCGCGTATCCGCTTGAATGCCTCCGTCTTGACAAAGTCCACCGAGTTGTAGACGACGGTGCTCTTGACTGGTGCACGCACAGCGGACGTATCCACGGAGCCAAGACGCACGCCGCCTAGTCCACCGGCACCCTGGGCATACAGATTGCCTACACTCATGCTCTGGCGATTGAGCAGCGGCGGTTTGTTGGTCACATCCAGATCAAAGTATTGAAGCTTATGTTCCGTCTGCTGCTGTGCTGCCAGCTGCTGTTGGTGTTGTTTGATTGCTGCCGCTGCTGCTGTCGAGGAAGCTGTCATGGCTGCTGCTGCCGAGGCGGTGCGTTGATGCTGCACCGATTGGCTGCCAGGACTGTTCGGATGCGGGCGATGTGGCTGACGCGGCAGTGTGCGCGTTTCATGGAAATAGGCAACCGCTGCCGGCGAGTGAACATCCGTTTCATGCGGCAAAACCATCGAGAGTGGTGCTCCTGAGGAGCGACGCGTTGCCGGCGACATTGTGGCCGAGGAGCCCAGCTAAAAGAATCCGTGATAGAATTAGTTAGTTAGAGACCGGATGGAGCTATTCTTGTAGTTACCTTGTAGGCATTTGGTTTACACTTGCGATCCACACTGGGCGGCGCAGCTGCAGATTGCAGCTTGCTAGCGCTCAATTTGGTGGTCAACTGATCTATGGCAGACACTGGTGGCTTGGCGGGAAACTCCTCGGGCGGCTTATCCTCCAGCGTTGTCTTGTGCGTTGCCTCTGGCGGCTGATTGGCTACCTTGGGCTTAAGCTTACGATTCACAGGCGGGCAATCGGTTTGCTCAATAAAATCATAACGGAACACATTGCCCTCCATCCTTGTGGGCGCTGCATTGGTATAACAATGTGGGCGTGGCAGCGTGCGTGCACTGGTCGGCGAATTAGTTGCCGTCGTTGTGTTACTGGGCGCAACCACGCTGGGATTCACCAAGGCACCAACACTGCTCACATCAGCCATCAGATTGGGCGTGGATGCAGCTATGGGATTGGAGTTGTGCGGACTGGTTACCGGCCGTTCACCCAGCAGCTGACCCAGATTGCAGTAGGGCAGCTGATGCGAACGTGGAATGTCGTAGCTTTCTTCGATCAACGAGGAATTTGCATGCCGTGTTGCAACAATCGCTGGCGATGTGTTCTCCGTATCCGACAGCTGCGGCAGATCGCGTGGCATTCTATAAATGATCATTAGGTGATTAGTTTGGGTTCTAGCTAAAGCTGGCGCTTGATTGCTTCCATACTTGTCATTATCCTTAATGTCCAATATGAGATTATTCTTGTTCTTTAGCACTTTGGCCAATTTTTCGAGCTCGCCGGCGCCATCAGCTGCTGCTGCTAGGATTGTTCCAGGTAGTTTGGAGTGTTTATCCGTTCCTGTGGGCGCCACTGCGGCACCATCCTCAGGCATTTTAGAGAAACGCTGCGAATAGGTCAACACAAATGACTCGTTCTCAATGGAGCTATCCGAGGGACGAGTGCTGCGATCTACAAAGAATACTTTCAGTAAGGATTGGGATTCAATTATCGATTTCAGTTGCCACTGACCAACATTCTCGCGCAAGGGGAGCGGATGTGCCCACTCGTCGTCGTCGGTGAAGACGCTCTCCGAATCGGAATCGGAGCGTTGACTGCGTTGCTTGCTGCTGGCATTGGCCAGTTGCTGCTGCAATACCAATTGATGATTACCAAGATGAGACTTAACCGTCGTCGGATCGCTTACCAAACTGCAATTGGTTATTTTGGGTGAATAGGATTGATCGTTGGTCAGATTGAGGCCAATGTTATTATGACTGCGCGGCGTATCATAGAACTTCGGATCCAAATTGTTCAATGCACCCGCAGCAACGGCCTGGCTCTCCAGCAGCAGCTTGGGGCTACCCGTAAAGCATTCGCTAATCGGTATATACGGCCCGGAGGCGGTGCTCAGTGCCGGCGATGCCTGCACACTGCTGTTGTTCTGCTGTGCCGTTGCCTCAGCCAATGTCTGTTGGGTCAGCACCAAATGCTCGGGCAGCTTACGCACCACACCATTAGCATTGATGGCCAGACGTGCGGCCGCAGCCTGAGCCTGTTGCTGCTGCTCGGCGGCTGCGGCCTGTGCCTGGGCCTGGATGAGGGCGCTCTGGTTGAGGTAGAGCGCCGTTGCAGGCGACGGCGGCGGCTGCTGCTGTGCTGCGGAGAGCAACTGTTGCTGATCGAAATGTGCATCGCAGAGCAACGTCTCGCGATTATTATAGTCCGTATTCACATAGACCGAGTCCGAGTTGTTGTTGGAGCTCTGCGGCTGTTGATCGATGACCGCAGGACGACGCAGCAGCGAACTGGCCGTTGTGCCGGCCGAGGAGTGCAGCGAAGTGGTCGTTGTGTTCTGCGTGGAATTGCTTAGGGCTCCGCTGGAGCTCGTGTGCTGCTGTGTGCTGCGATTCTCATCTGTGTAAAGGAATTGAGGAGTCAATGGAAATGCCTGCAGAGAGTTTTCCTTTGGCGACTCACCTGCAGCAGCTGCTGCCGTCGATGCTGCCGCTGCCGCTGCAGCGGCTGTTGATGTGGCTGTGGCACCCAGGGGCAGCTCATTGGATTGCTTCGTGTCATGGAGATGGCACACTTGGCATATACAGTTCACCCAGTCGCGCATGCTCGCCTCTGTCTCAGCAGCCAGGTAATAGGTGCGCTTTGGCGTCTTGATATCGAACATATACTGAAACTTTTGCTTGCGATTCTCGAGACGCAGGCCGCAATCCACCTGTTCGCATTGATCCAAATCGATGACACCCTTCAGCTTACGGCAGTGGTCATCCGTATAATATTCAAGGCAAAACTGCTCCGGTATCTCGCCCTGTTTCAAAGTAAACCAGCGGCGACGCCAGCGCTAAAAAACACACACAAAACAAATAACAGAACGCTCAGTTACCCATACGATAAGTTGCAAGATCGAAGATCGGTCAGCGGGCAGTCCGCCAGATGGAGACTAGGACAGTGGGACAGACGGACAGTCAGTCAGTCAGTCAGTCAGCAAACATATGTTAGATATGAGACGCACTACACGACTGCAACAATTGTCCACAGTGGCAGCAGCAGCTATCAGTTTAACGGTGAGTAAGCGCTGTTTACGTCGCTGCCAGCGCAGCTGCTGCTTTTCCGGGAACTGGAATTGGATTTACATTCGACATATTCTTGGGTAATCAGCGGTTCACACCCACTTCACTTCGATTGCCAAAGAACTGAAGCTTGAGTCTATTGACTCCACTCGATTAAAATACCTGTCGCCTTTTCACTTGGTTTCCCTTCCCCTTTTTGTGGCAGGCACAAGTTGCACACACACATTGGACTCGTGTCCAATTGCTGGACATCTGAATACGATGAGACATTAACTACTTTGTACTACACACACACACATACACATACACATATATATTCACTGTAAAGGTGTGTTCCCGTTATTCTACGAGCATGTTTACCTTTATGAAATACGCGTAAACACATTCATAATATTTATTCGCTGTAATTTATGGGCTTACGCATTATATATTGAATAGAAGTAGTATATTACATTAAAGTTATGTATATATATATCGTAGATATGATTGATAAATATCATTTAAAGCTTTTCCTAGCGATATATCTATATATATATTGTATAATATGCAAAGATCTATTCAAGTTCTTGATGAAAATTCGTTGATTGCTTTGACGCAGACCGCAGCTGACATTCTCTCCCTCTCCCTCTCTCTATTGTACTCTTTCTATCTTTCTCCAGAAGACTATCTCTATAAATACCATCTAATATCTATCTATATCAAATAAATCTGATTGCAGATTCATACAAGAGTCGGAAGTCGAACAAGTCACGAACTGCTGAGTTTTGCGATTGGCAAAAGTTGCGATTTTCTTGCAGAAGGAAAAGAAGCGACAAAATGATAATATAAATGGATGAACATAGTTATAAATAAGACTTAAACTGTCTATAATGAAGGTCGACATACTCGATAGAAAGAAACAAACAAAGTTATATTTAACCATTTGGACTAAAAAAACAAAATGCGACGACTTCGGCTCTCGATGGTACAAATAGACCATAAAGATTTGCGGAAAATAAATGAAAAGATAAGCAAAAAAGTCATTAGCTAAATTGCCCATATATAACCACTATACAAATATATATATATATATATATAAACATTTATATATAATACGTAATTATAGTGTATATATATTATACATGGAACTAGAAAATACGCCGCAAATTTGTTTTACATATCGAAAAAGATGTTTACATTTAGCGGATTTGGCAGTTTTATTATTATATATAGTATATATATATATATATAGTATGCCTATAGATTGAAGACGTGGAAATGATCAAAATAAACGTACAAATTAAGTTAAAATTCTTGAGATTGTTTTGGATCGAAAAACTGGAGCAAAGCCAATTATTGAAAAGAAAAAGGAATAATTTATATATAGTATATAGACGACCATGGAATACTCTGGCTTTAGTCATGGGTTTTACCAGGCACTTTTCTCATACGAAAGATGATTCAAAATTTAAGATATAATCTACAGAAATATAAATCATTATCTTTATCTATATCTATATATATATATTTAATTTAGATTACTCTGAATACTAAACTCATTTACAGGGTATTCGCTCTGCTCGTAGTTTGTCGCTTTTGTCAGACAAATTTGCATTGTTGTCTGCACAGTTTCACGCTTAATTCAATTATAAACAATAAACATAATGCCACACACACTCAATCACACACACACACGCACACACACCAACGAGTATAGAGAAATTGGCACCCTGAGGCGCAACAAGATAAAAAAAAAATACAGCTAATTTTCTTGGAGCGCATTGGCATACATAATAGCTGGGCATGGATATCTATAGGATGGACAGCCCCTATATAAGGTCTGTCTTAATAGTAACACACTAAAACAACAACAACAACAATTACAACAACAACAATGAACGTATCAACAACAAGTGCGTCATTGTTTTTGTGCGTGATGTGTGGCTTATCATGTAATACATATACATACATACATGAATACATATATACTATATATGTATGTGTATAATGATATACATTATATGCATATATCTACAATATATCTTTTTATATGGGTAGAGCTGTGTACATTACAGAAAACAAGTAACAATGGCTGCGTTCAGCAGAAGTAAACGTTGATTTTCCAGCTACTCTATGATTCGTTCGCAGTCTCAAATGACGACGTTCATAATAATAATAATAATAATATTAAATAACGTATGATTATTATTATAAAAGCTTTCTCTTTTATTATTGTTACATATATTTACTCTTTATTATTATATTAATCCATTTAATAACTAAAATTATCCAGCAAAAGTCAAAAATTGTATCAGAAAAGCAAACAGAAAACCTTTTAAAATGATTTCATTTCACAAACAAATTAACCGAATAAGTAAATCTATAATTAATATACGCAGATCTGTATCTGTATCTGTATTTTTTTACTAATACGCTCAGCAAATATATATTTTATTATATATATTATATTTTATAAGCAGATCGCAGACCAATGTTTGTTTCGCTTTTTAGAATTTAAGGTACACAGATTGCAATTATTAATTGGTTTATATAATATATATATATATTTGTGTTGCTACTCAAAATGAATTCAAATCGAAAATAAAATGTTATTGCTGATATGATTAGTCTTAATGCTGATTATTTTATAGTCATTGCAATTGTTGTGCTATTCCAGAGTGCGAACAATTTTCTAGGAAAATAAGAGGTTCAATCTTTATCATTATGTTCGTATTATCAGACGAATTCATGCGATTTACCAGCTTATAACACAAATAATAAGGACAGAAAAGCTCAACAAAGATGGACACGTAATGATAATAATAATTATTCTGAACAATTGGTAGACGACTTGAAGTGTGCATTAAATATTGTGACTCATTCGTAAGCTATAATGCTGAAACAATAAATTTACGTTTTTCATATTGCAAAGTTAATCAGTTTCAATCGGAAATAACTTATTTTTCGCTGCGTTGTCACAAAGGTTAAACTGTTTACCCTGCATTATCCCAAAGTCCATTTTTTAATGAGCTTAACGCAGATCGAAGGGCCACATCTGACACAGAAATTAAGCAAAGGTCATCAAATCACTATGGAAATATGCGTAGTTATAATTCATTATTTTCATATAAAATGAAACAACGCATTAATTAAGTTGTTTATCCTCGTACTGGACCTTAAATATATCTTTATTTTGATACTAATCCTTTACGATTGAGAGAAACCATAGAAATCGTATGAAAAGGAATAATGAGTGGAGTCTTCTTTGAACTGAAACGTAATCAATCCATTTCTTAAGTATTTTCGTTCTATGAACAAACACGTCATTAAACCTGAGAGTATATACATAAATATTCACAGAGAGATATTCTTATTACAGTTAATCGCAATATGTCACGTAAATAATTAATACGTTTTTATATAATATAAATATGAGACAAAAATCAGGAGAAGATATGACTGTCTCTGCCTGTAACTTTAGTATTTAAGCAACAACAATAAGCAAAACAAACTAGCTTAATTAATAAATAATAACTTGACTTTTAGATATGAACTTTTAAATTTACTTCCTGGTGCCCTTTATATATGGCAAATTGCGAGTAACAGTCGATAGCTTGTAAGTAGCGTAAGATAATCAGCGCTTACTTCAGCTGAACGCGTCCAATGATTGCATATGTAAGTGCAAGTGGCTAAAAGATACCCAGTATTCCTTAATACTTCATATATAATCAATATATATACAACATATCTACCAATTCTGTAACTTCTTTACTCTGTATGAGCGATGACAACACCTGTTCTTGCTCAAGAATATATGGAAATGTGTATATGCCTCATGGGATACCCCCTCCCCGCTCATATTTAATGTGTATAGGGTATAAGAAAATAACAGCCATAGCCATATGTGTATATGTATATATGTACGTGCCCCGTTGATCGTCTGTGCTTGGCGCTTAGGGGCCGACTTTCTACTTGGTAGTAAATTTGATTAAACGGCAACTGTTGCTGAACAGCGTTGCTGTTGTTGTAATTTAATACGCATGCCGCTAGAGGTGCTTAACGGTTAGCGCAGGGTAAACATTTAATTAAGCGTAAACTTTGCAGCAGCGTCCAGCGAATATTCCCACGCCAAAAAATCCAAACATAAACAGCAGCAGCAGAAACATAAACACACACACACACACACATAGAGAGACACACATGTAAACCTATCGAATAAAGAGCTTATTCACAATTTACTAAATTCCGACAACAATTCGCTGTTTGCGGTTTTTCGCTTGTTTGCATTTCAATCACTGCTCAAAGCCTTTCCCACAAAGCTTCAACAACATCATAAACAACAACAGCAACAACAGTAACAACAGCAGCAACATCAACAACAACAACCACAACGGCAACAACAACTCATATCATCAGCCATGCAGCCCATGCACAGCCAGTCTGTCGCTTATTAATGAATTAAAAATGATTATCGGACAAACAACAACAACAACAACAAACAAACAACCGATCGCACACACACACATATATCATTTTATATATATACATGTACACATATGCACACACGCGCACTTATACACACAAAGAGAGAAGATGTACACAGAGCGTAATTGTACAAAAGTGCCACTGGTTGGTGCGTTTCTTTGTATGACTCAGTGTAGAACAAGCGGAAAAAACAGTTAAATAGTTGCCTTTTCTTGTTGTCGTTGTTGCTGCTGCATTTGGCTTTTTTACCGTATGCTGCTTTGCTTGCAGTTTGCATTTTGCTCACTTAAGTGACCATTTGGTATTTGTATTGTATTTGTTGGGGGCTAACAACTTTTGATTTATCGCTGGTCTTTGATTTGGGGCAAAAAAATACACTTACAGCACGCCAAATGCGTTTTGTGGGCGGTGATTTTATAAGCCATCCTTCGTGGAATGTGCTATCCATTATTTATTTGTCGACACGTTTTTTTATTATTTTATTTATTCACTTGATTTTTCACCGTCCGCACATACACACACACAGACAACAACTCAATCGTTGTTTTGGTTTCTTTTATTTAACAGATGCTTAACAGCGACAAATACTTAACATTCCTCTGAACTGTTATTTAAAGAAAGTACTAAAAATTTCCAGGAAAACTGCTGTTACACGTTTTTGGCTATTTTCGCGAATAACATATTTTTATAACAATATGGTACTAAATTATGTAAATCACAAATCTATCAATAAAAGCTGATCTCGCTGGCGACTAGCTTGAAAAATTAAACTTATAATTTTATATTAACAGATCTTGTCTCTATCGGAACATAACAGAAGCATTACAGTGTGTAAGCAGCGCGATATCGATGAGTTTTCTATTGCGATTTCGATTGTTATTTCAGAAAGTAGTATAACAGTTTAAGACTTTCAATACATATTTAAAAATAATGATTCGATTTAACATATTGAATGTAACATTGAAGTCATTTAGCGAATCTGTGACTATTTCAAAAACATCTCTAAAAGCATTTACAAAAATATGACACCAAACCCTTTGTTCACATTTTGACAGCAATGTAACGATATGTCACAGTAACGATCCAGCGCCAACTGGCTAGATATCTCTGTGATGTTAACTAGCTGTCAATTAACATGAAGCATGGCGTTTATTCAAAACAAACAAAACTATTTTTATCTCTTTAACTAACTAGATATAGAAGTCGGATTGCACATCAGGGTCCAATACTAAGATAGTACGGCTTCCACATTGTATTTAGAGATGGCATCGATCGCGATCTTGGCCATTCCGGCGATTTTGAATTTCATCTCGCGGTTTTTGTCCCACGCCCATCTCTAGATTTGTTTTCTTTAGTTAAACGCCGTAAAAACGTCATTGCTAAGATACATTACTCATGTTAAGATTTATAACACTACACTAATAGTCAATAGACGATGAACATGATTTCCACATCATAGCAAAGCGCAGCCCTTAATAACATAGACATCACACTTATGCGTCACATTCCTCTACACAGAAGGAATATATACTATTCCTAAGTAAAACATTAAGATTTAGAAATAAATTTTATTCCGTCGCGTCAGTTGAATGTTAAAAACATACAGCTTCTCCATATACATTTGCATAATTATACCAAACAGCGCAACACACAACAGCACGCTGATCTCAGACGGAACATGCTCCACTTTAACTACGGCGCACTGCTTATTTGTCCTTGCTGTCGCCCTTGCCACCACGAATCCTACCAGTACGACGGGCAGCAATGAGACCGACCTTACGACCGGCAGATGTGCCACGCTTGACTGTGGACGCCTTACCAATATGTTGATGGTTACCACCACCGTGGGGATGCTCCACAGGGTTCATGGCAACACCACGCACCTTAGGCCAGCTGTTACGCTTCACCTTGTACTTGTGGTAGGCACGACCGGCCTTCAGGATGGGCTTGTCGATACGACCACCACCAGCAACAATACCGACCATAGCACGGTTAGCTGAGGGGACAACCTTCTTAGCGCCTGAGGGCAGCTTAACACGGGTCTTCTTGGTGTCGGGGTTGTGGGCAATCACGGTGGCGTAGTTGCCGGAGGTACGGGCCAAACGGCCACGATCACCAGTCTTCTCTTCCAGGTTGCAGATGATGGTACCCTCAGGCATCTGGCTCAGTGGCATCACATTGCCAATCTGCAAAGTGGCTTTACGACCGCAGTAGACGAACTGACCGGTGTGCATGCCCTCGGGGGCGATGAACAGCTCCTTGCGGATCTTGTAGCGGTAGGGATCACGGAAGTGAACGACGGCCAAAGGTGCGCCACGACCAGGATCGTGCACGATATCCTACAAGAAAAATCATAGTTTAGCATATCAACAATGTGCATACTTTGTCATAAATACTCACCTTGACGACGCCGCGAATGTAGCCAGAGCGCTCAGCAAAGTCGAGGGAACGCAATTTAGCGGCTCCCTTGCGCTTCTTGACGTGCGCCTTGAAGACGGAACCTGCGCCCTTACGCTGTGCACGAATTACGCGACCCATTACTGAAATTGAAGAAACACCAAGTAAAGTTTAGTCATCAGTTGACACTACATTTGTTTATATGCGATTTTATCGAGCACAGACTGCAGGTTTCCAGAAATATCGTTGGTTGTCGCAAGATAAAGGTTTATGATACACATATTGTTTATTATTTATTTTGGATGTTGCAGTCTGTGCTTTTAATTTTCCGATTAACAATTTAGCAGCCGTCACCTACCGATGCTCGGGTAAAAAAGAAAAGAGAGAAGAAGAAGAGAGACACAAATTGTCAAACTTTTGACAGCTAAGCGCTGCCAACTTCACGTCACTTTCCGTCAGCTGTTCCCCACAATTTCTCAGTGTTGCTTAACACGCGTTGCTATATCGCTAATCGATAAAAGGCGAATTGTTCATGTCAAAAGTAATCGAAAAAAATCAGTTTGAATTGCAGTTGATTTTTTTTATTTATTTTTTTTTAATTTTGAGATTATATATATAATAATTTTTTTTACGATTTAGATTTACATTCATTTCATCATCAATTTACTTGTTTTATTTTAAAAATAAAGTAAGCATTTAATTACTAATTCGGTTTTGTTTTTTTTTTTTTTAATTGCATTTTAGTGCATTTTGTTTAAAGAACATTATTAAATATGGGGGACACAGGGAACACATTTATTTTCTTTTATAACACAAAAAACAAACAATATTTTAAATATTTCTTTTTTTTTTCAATATGACGGGTTGATTTCGTTCATCAGGAAGGGAGGGACGCACATGAGAAAACAACACAAAACAAGGAAGTAAATATTATTCATAATTCATAAATTTCAACATTTTGCATAATTTGACATATGTTTGTATTGCAAGTGGTTCTTTGTTGTATGTGTATTTGTGTGTGTGTGTGTGTGTGCGGGTGTGTGCCAATCAATAGATGGCTATAGAGAATGTTTCTTTTTTGTTTTCTTTCTTTTGATTTTGTTATGTATATTGCAACGTAGCCATATAATAATTATTAAGCATTTGCTGTTCACACACATATTGAAACATGTGAAACGGGAACAAACGAACAAAAAAAAAAAAAAACCACAGCACACAAGCGGAGTTTATCGGTAAACATCATTCATTGATTGATTAATTGATTGTTTGAATTGAATTAAATTTTTTCATTATTAACATGCTAGCTTTTCATTTTTTTTGTTTTTTGTTTTTTTTTTGTATAGAATTTTGTTTTATCATTTTTTTTTTTATTCTGTATATAAAAGTTCAGTAAAAAATGCAGCTTAACTAGATTCTCATCGAATTCCCTCCTCCACACAATCTTTGTTATCATCAAAAGGTAGTCGTCGTCTTCAATATGACATCAATATGCATTCACTTTTACCATTCATATGCATTCATATATTTGTATCAATCAATTGTCTCATAAAGTAGGTTCAAAAAGGTTTCATTTCGCATCTTTTATGTTTCATTTCTCTTCTTTCGCTTCATACGCTTCGTTTGTGTTGCTCTCTGCTTTTATATTTTACACATAATCTTCATCAGCATAATCAATTCTAATTGTTGTTCTTCTTGTTTGGCGATTGCCTATAACTCTCTCTCTCTCTCTCTCTTGTATTATCTCTTTCGTTCTATAATATTATTAACTTGCTTTACTTTTATCACTTAGTTTTTACAATGGCGCTTTCTTATTTCTTTTTGTTTTTGTTGTTTGCTTCGATGAATTATCGATCAAAATGAGCATACTTTTATTTATGTATGTTTAATTGTTGTTTGTTTGTTTTTCTTTTTATATTGAAATTGAGAAATATTCAAATTATTCTCAAAGAAAACCAATTGCATATAAATTGATCTGTTTTCTTCTCATTTCGTCACTTGTTTTGCTGCTTTGTTTGTGTTTTTTTCTTTTTTTGCTTATTTGTTTGTTTGTTGCTTGCTTTCAACTTAAGTTTAACTTGTGGGCAAATTATAATAATAATAATAAGTAGATAGAAAACAAATATGCACACAATATTTTTACTTTTTTTTGTTTTTTAAATGACATTTGAAATGAAATTGCTGTGTGTGAGTGTATGTATGCGCGCGTGTGTGTGTGTGTGTGTGCATATACATATATATATATATATATATATATATATAAAAAATAATTTGCGATTTAGTTATGTAACTTCATTATACATATATGTGGGTTGTTTTTTTTCCATTTTTCTTTTTATATATCAAAAGTACATCAAATTTTCGAACGAACGATTCGCTTGCTATCTCGCTCTTAACGGTTGTTCCTCATCTTCTTACTCTTTTCATCTAATGGAAAAAAACCTCGACGAGTGAGCTTTGAAAATTTGTCTCCCTTTTTCATGTTTTTTCATATGTTTTCCATTATGTTTTCTCTCTTTTTTCTCTATCTTTTTGCTCGCTTTAAACTGTGGAACTCATCAATAGAGGAGTTTTTTTTGCTTCTATTCTTATAGCACATTTACTAATTGAAACGTTTGTTTTTGTTTTCTGCTGAATTTTTCTTTTTTTGCAATAGCACATATTTACGTTGTTGTGTTTAAGGTGTGTGTGGTGTGTGTGTGGTGTGTGGTGTGTGAGTGCGAGTGTTTTTTATGTTTAGGATGGTCTCACTTATTAATTATGCACTTTTTACTTAAACCAGCTAATTCTTTTTGTTGTGTGTGTGTGTTCTCTTTAGATATTTTTGTTTAGCTTGTTGATTACACAAAAAAAAAATAATATATGTATATATATATATATATATATATATAAAGTGTATATATATATAAGAAGAAAATGTTGTTGCTTATGCTGAATATTGAATAAATGGATCATCGAACATGGGATCATCGATGAGCATTATCATCCATCAGTTGATCAGTTGCCAAGTTACGGAAGGGTGGTGGTAATTGCGCGCTCTGTTGCCCGGATTGATTGTTATTATTGTTGTTGTTGTTGTTCATGGGAATCGGTCATCATCCATCTCAGTCAGCAGGGAGCAGTGAGCGGTCCAGCAGAGTTCAGCATAGGAGGAGAGGAGCAGCAAATTACCAATTGGCCATGCCTGGCTTGTTGAGCGTCATAAAGTAAATTTGACACGAGGAAGCACCTTTGGCACTGCTGAAGAATACTTTGTCGTTGCGCTCGCAAAGGAATTTCAAGCGTTGCGCCTTCTTGTGCATAAACACACCATCCAAATGGCCGCTTTCAACGGAACGTATCTATGGATAGACATATATATATGTATATTCATTGAATTGGGAGCAATATATTACGTATACGCACCTCTATTGCCTTATTGCCCCAGCCCATAATTTGTCCAGTGCCAATGTAGGCCACCGAAGTAGGCATCTCACCCCACTAAATAGAAACAGAAATAGATTAGAAGAGGAAGTTGTGTTAGTTCCAAGATTGAGAGTGATTCTTCCTAGTACTTGCCTGTAGCACAATGTTCTTGGATACACGACCGGCCGTATTCACATAGACGCCTTCATTGTCATAGCACAGCAGTAGTTGCATACCGTTTGAATTTGGAAGCGCCACAATACAATGCGGAATGATTGCACCCTGAGTCTGTGTGTTGAATTTCGTATTTACAGGGTATATCCAATCGGTATGGCATGCGGCACTTACATGCTTAGGAATATATATATCGTATACTTCAGCCGAATCTAAATCAACCGCATGGAAACCCTCAGCAGAACCATAAATCACTTTCAGTCTCGACTGATCCTCAATAGTGAGATCGACCAAAAGGGGGCGATGTTCCAGTTCACCAAAATTCTGAAAATACATTTCATCAAGGATTACCAAGGATTAAACCATACACTGGGAGTGAATCATGCGATACATACCTTAAATGCCATAAATTTGTGATATGGTTTGGGCGCCCATGCATAAATTTCAATCGAGTCTTTTAGTGCAATCACTAGGAACTTAATCCTCTCGTATTTGACGATCTTAAAATGTACAGCACCTTGTAGATCACCCACATTAATCCAGCCATTGCGACGCTCCACTTGCTGTAGGATTCAAAAAGAAGAAGAATCGTTGAGATAAAGTAGCTGCAGGGAGTTCCAGATTCTGTTACTTACATCGGAGAGACCATCGGTGCGCAAGATCTTGGATTTAAGCCAGGACAAGTAATAGACGCGTACGCGATTCTTTTTGCCCGATATGGTAACCAATATGTTTTGACCCTCTAGCACCTCCATTTGTTGGAAACGGCGACGCGAGATGAGCTGATAAACCTGGTAGGGAATGGGCAGAGATGGCATGATACAGTTTCTATTCGTAAGGATTCTTTGTAACTTACTTTGCCTTGTCCAGAGCGATCGAGCAACATGAGTCCATTCTCGGTGCCAATCAATAGATTGACACCCCAGAGCGCGGCACAGAGTATCTCGGAATTGAAACGCTTCTTATACTTACGGATTTCGGGCGTATCATTGGCCGCCTCATGCGATGTGGGCGTCACATTCACATTGACGGTCGATTCACGACGCGTCGGACCCGATCCGCCGGCACCGAAGCCAAAGGTGAGAAAACTGCGCTGTTTCTGTTGCAGCGCGTACGCGTGCGGTGGCAAATTTCCGAATGTGGATGTGGCAGATCCCGATCCGGATGCATTCGATGTTGACGAGCATGGCGTCAGGTGCAGAATGTTCGCGGAGGAGGAAGAAGCAGATTTATGCAATAAATTAGTAATACTGCTGGAAGAACGCGTTTTACTAATCGAATTCTTTGGCGAATTTTGACGCGAATTCGATGACGATGAGGCTAACGATATTGTCGACTGTGGCGAATTATTACTGCTAATAATAACGCCACCGACAACGCTGCCGCCGCCATGGCCGTGGCCGCCGACGCCGACGGCGACGCCTCCGGCGCAACTGCTGCTGCTGCCGCCGCTGCTGGCAATAAACGATTTCGATGGCGTGGAATGCACGGATGAGCTAATGGCCGCTTGATACTATTATAAATCGTATTTGGATTGATTGATTTACAGTTTGATTGATTGATTTTAACATTTTTGGTTTTTGGTTTTTGTTTTCGTTTTTTTTGTTTTGTTTTTTGTTTTTTTTTTTCGTAATTAAAGAGAAAAAAAAGAAAATAGAAAAAGTGCAAGAAAAAAATTTCAATTAGTCTTCGAGTTTTCAACAAAATAAATTCATTAATAAATTAAACATGCTGAGGGGAAAGGAGGGAGGGGGGCTCGGGCTAAAAGGTGTCTGGATGGGTAGGTGTGTGTTTTCTCTATGTGTGTGTGTGTGTGTGTGTGTGTGTGTGTGTGTATGTGTGTGTGTGGATGGTTAAATATTAAGTGCTGCTTATGCTAGCGATAATTAAATTAAAATTAAAAAAAAAACACAAAGCTATAGCCAAAATATTTGTATATTTGCATATTAAAGTAAACAGAGCTGAGATACATGTTGAAAAGTATGTTAAAAAAATATAATTAATTAAAATGTGATTAGTCTTTCCCCGGAGGCCAATGGTAAATAAAAACTTTGAGAAAAGTTGAAATTGATTTGTTTGTGTGTATGTGTATGTGTGTGTGTGCTGTTGTTGTTGTTGTATTTATGTGTGTGTGTTGTGTATGAGTAGAAAAACATTAAGAATGATAAAGATTTACATAAAAGCCTCAACCGAAATGCTTCCGTCATTTTAAAACCGATATTTACACCATTTAAGACGGAAGTTGACTATTAACAGCATAGGAAAATGTCGGTTAACATTGCAGTTCATGCAAATAAAAGGAACCGGAAGTGAAACAGAAAGGAAATAAATAAATATGCCAATTCAATTCCAGGCATTCCGAATATTTCGGTTGAGGTGAAAAAATGCGGCTGAAGAAGAAGCATGGGTACGCCATTTTGCTTATCTGTTATGTGTACAGTTCGTTAACAGTGCCGCAGCGAACGTTATGTTAGTGACAGTGACAAAAAGCTGCCTGCTATATACAATGTAAATGTGCATAAAACACAAAAGAGACAAAGAAAGAGATATTTATATATATAGAGAGAGTGAGATATGTATATATACATGGAGACAGAGCGAGAGAAAGCGGCTACAGTGTGATGGAAGTGCATTTTATTGCTTGCAAATAATATTGTTTACATTTATATGAGAAAACATTTGTTTTATATACAAAATAGACGAAAACTTAAACGAAAATAAATAGCGGCATTCGTGGTGCAAAACTTTGTACAACTTGTTGAGTAGATTTTAAAAAGAAGCCCTGCACAATTTTAAGGTTATGTATGCATTAAATAAACACATGACACATTTGCAAATAATTTGATGAAAATTATTGAGAAAATTATAAACTATACACAAAAGTATAAAATGTTTGGATTTATTTGGTAGTTGTTGTTTGGGAATTGGAATTTTTTTTGTTTTTTTCTTTTTTTTTTAGGATTTTAAGAGATAGTATTTTGTTTTGGTGTCTGAAGACTATTTGCTGTTTTTTGTTGTTGTTGATGTTTTTCATACTTACTATTGTAAATTTTGGTTTGTTTGTAATTGATTTGTTTTTTTTTTTGTAATTTGTTAGAATATATCGTAGTGGCCATCAGCTCAAACGTTGCGGAAAGACAAAGCACAATTAAGAAGAAGAAATTGTTTGTAACGTTTTTAATTTGGTTAAATTTAAAAATTGATTTCGTTTGATTCATTTAAAAATACTGATCTCAATCCATGCACTTGTAATAAAAGCTGCAAATCGCATGCACATTTTATAATATATATTTATTGTTCAATTTGTTCTTTTTTTTTTTCGAAAAAATTGTGTACCAATTTAGTAGAGTAGATTTTTTTTATTTATATTTTTATTTGCAGGACATTTTCGTTTCGTTACGCGCTCTTCATAATGAACTTTGTTCCACGTCAAGGAAAAATGTTTATGCTAAGATTGTTTTTTCTTTTTTTTTGGATTAGTTACACACTTAAGGGTTAGATTATTTGTAATGAATGTGGGGTCAGTATAATTTTGATTAAAGCATAAAACGAATAAAACATATAAGTTCAAAGGACAACAAAATATAGGGAAAATTTATAAACGTGGACTACGCTTATTATATTTTTCTTCTCAAGTGAAAAGTACGAGTACTTTGAAATATTGAAATTTAATATAAATCGACCCACTGTGCAAATATTATTTTAAAAGTTAACATAAAGTGAAAAGTGATTTCTTTGCAACAAGTTTTAAGCCCAAGTTTAAATTTTAAACTTTACTCGATGGGACAGACAACAAAGCGTTTAACTTGAGGTTTGGACGATTTGAAGTTAATATCACAGTTAAAAAAAAAGAATGAGAAATTAAAATAAAACAGAACACAAATAACAATAATAAAAAAACGAATACTCGAGGCAACTCAGTGAAGGAGTTGAACGCACAAAACACACAATGAAATATTGAATCGATCGATAAGTACGAGAATTAATGATGTAATAATGGTTTTTATAATATATATTATAATGTATTGTATTGTATTATATATAAATAATAGATAGTATTACTCACCTCCTCACTGGATGATTTATCGTGACGTGGTGGCGTTGCCGGCGATGCCTGGCTGAGTAGATCGGGCAGAACGCTGCTGGTGCGGGTTCCGGGGGTGCCTAGACCGCTGTTATCCCCGCCAGCGCCGCTGCCGGCTACACCGCGATTCTGTTTGGGTAAGAGAGGGAGAGAGCAAAATAGAGAGAGTGAAAGAGAGAAAGAAACAGAATCCATATGGTGAGAAGGTTAGCAATCAAAAGTTTCAAAAATTATGGCAATAAATTTGAAAAACAAATATTTGAAAATGAAATTAAAAACGAGTATGGGTTATACGAAATGCTTTGAAAAGGTAACACAAAAAGAAAGAAAGAAGATATTGTAAGGAAAAAGAAATAAACGTAATGAATAAGAACAAATTGAAAGTGACAAGAAAGTAAGACAGAGATAGTAACGGTAACAGTAACAGAGACAGTAACAGTAACAGTAACAGAGAGACAGAGAAAGCAATTTGAATGCCAATGAGATACTTAAAGATACTCAAGATTCCTGTGACTGAATGTCCTTAAGAACAGACCTCTTAAAAGCTTACAAACTAATACATTTATTAAGTGTGGGTTGTGGGCGGTGGGTGGTATTCGGTGGTGGTATTCGAGGGGGGAGGTGGGGGCGTATCAAAATTGTTTTAAAGCTAAAACTCATGGCAACTGCGAGTGTGTTGAGCGAGTATAAAAAAAGCACTTAAAACTAGTTTAGTTTTCTTTAGCGCAACTTTCACAGGATGTTGCAGAGCTCTGCAGCAGGCAAAACGTTGCTCAAATTTTCAAGCATCACAGAACTTGAATTTTCCTTTTGTTTTCAATATCATTATTATAATTAACGTTCTTTTTTAACCATTTCTAGTTTCAGGCTAACCAAACCAACAACTTATAAGAGTTTTATATATATTACACACAGAACAATTTCTAATTAAAAGCTTTAAAACAATTTTGAGCAAATTAATGAAATTTTATTTTTGGCAAAAGCTAAGCAGCATATATATATTTATATATATAGTCTAGGAGGAAGATCTAGAAAGCGATTATATGTACATTATCTAAACTTTTTCCTAAAATTTGACATTTACTCTATAAACGGTTGTTTACGTGCTGATTAGCTGATTAACTGCTTAAAGCTGTTACTAAGCCTTAACGTTTTGGTCATCAGAGAGATAACTTATTATTTTCGAATATATTCCCTAACGATTTGATTCCTATAGCGATATATATATAGACTATATGTATGCGAAAAATGATGACATTATTTACAGATATACATAATAAAAATAAGCTTAAAAGTTAAGCCTGCAAACAGATTGAGATTTATGCTATTTGGGTTTGTTTTTAGCATCTCATTAGCATTCGATACTTTTGGTTTATGTGGATGGTAAAAATTATATACATACGAGTACGATAGTAAAAAAAAATAATAAAAATAACCGTTATTAATACTTAGCTATATGACCGTCTACCAATTAGAAAGTAACGCCACAAACTGCGTTTACTATGCATTATATCAACGATGTGTTATGATTCAAAAATAAAGCATTATGTCCATTAGTTGATCGCAAGAGTAGCACTATATACATATGTACAATATATATATATATATATATATATATATTACAGTGGCGCAAGTATGAATGTTATAAGTATGTTTTTGCCTATTGGAATTAGTTGTTATGATTGGATTATTTGTACAAATTCTGATTAGAAACCAGATGCAAATGCAATTAAAATAAACATGCGCTGAAAAGGAAGGTCGAAACGAAGCAAAGAAAAAAATCAAAAACAAATCAAAAAAATGTATACACAAAATGCTGATAAAATAAAATTAAAAGGAACAAAAAAAACATACATAAAATGAACGAATGATTTTTGATTTTGATCGTTTCTCTGTCCAAATTATTTCTTTAATGTTATCAGACGCACTGTTATTTACGAGCTGTTAGTGCAATGTTAATAACAGTAGAGGAGGCATGTAAACAGCTGCGTGGGCGAACGAAGGTGACAGAGAGAAAGAGGAAGAGAGAGCAAACGACATACAGGGCAGATGCGAGAGAGCGATGCGTGTAAGTATGTGTGTGTGTGTGTTTGTATGTGTTTGTTTATGTATGTGTATATGTATGTATATGTTTGTTGGTGTTCTTGCGGTGAGTATGGGAATTCTAGCCAAATGGTAAATTTTATTTGCATTACGCTTAGTGTTCTTTTTTTTGTATTGTTTTGTTTTGTATTTTGTTTTGTATTTTGTTTTTGTATTTTGTTTTTGTTTTTGTTTTGCTTTCAAGTAGTTTGGTTTGGTTTACGTTTCTGGCGCCAAGACAAAACACAATAATGAGCGATATTTAAAATTGTACGAGTATTTTTCATCTGCTGCTTTTTTTTTTTTGTATTATTATTATTATTTTTGGTTCTTTTGATGCGTGCGAGCTGAGAACGTTTACCTGCTGCTGCTGCTGCTGTTGTAGCTGCTGCTGCTGTTGTTGTTGCTGTTGCTGCTGTTGCTGCTGCAGCTGCTGTTGCTGTTGGTGTTGCTGCGCACGCGCTGCTGCATTCTGCAGCACAATGACAGACTCAGTCTTTTCGCGACGCGGACGCAGAAAATCTAAATTGGCCCAACTGGATTTTGTTGGTGCTGTTGTTCTTGGTGCTGCTGTTGGTGTTGCTGCTGCTGTTGTTGTTGTTGCTCTTGGTGTTGCTGCTGGTGCTGCTCCACCTGTTGTTGTTGCTGCTGCTGCTGCTGCTCCTTTTGGTGCAGTGGAAGACGACGTCGTTTTGGCTTTAGTGGCAACAGCTGCCGAGGTCGGTATATTGTTATCCTTGCTATTGCTGCTGCTACTACTATTGTAAATGCTGTTCCTTTGGTACATGGCACTTGCGCGCTGCGCTTGGACTAGCGGCGGCGACTGGAGCTGTGCATTGCTGCCGCTGCTGGCAGCGCTGCTGCCGCTCAGCACAGCTGAGTAACGTTTTGTTAACGGTAAAAAGTCGGAATTCTCACGTCGAAAGCCGCGCACAAAACTTGGCAATTTGGAGTCAGACTCCTGACGTTTGTGCTGCGTCGAGCCGCCGCTGCTGCTGCGGTCTTTGGCAATGATGGCGGCCGAGGAGCTGGCGCCTTTCAATGGCTGATAACCCTTGGGCACGGGACGCGTCTCAGCTTCGGCAACGCTGGCTCTCTGCAGCTTAGCGTCCACCTTGAGTGTGCTCAGAAATGAGCTGCGACTGAGGCTGGCTGTGGTGCTGCCGCCGCCGCTGCTGCTGCTGCTGCTGGCGTTGCCGGCACCGTTTGGTTTCTTTGGAAAGAATTTATCAAAGTCCCATTCGCTCATAAGTTTTGCTTCGTCGCCTCTTTTGGGGCGTGTGAGGTGGAAGCGGATTTTTGTAAGCGATTTATGTTTTGTTCAAATTTCTGTTTACAGTTTACAGTTGTTGTTGTTGTTGTTGGTTGTAGTTGTAGTAGTTGTGGGGAAAGTTGTTGTAGTTGTTGTTGTTGGTGTTGTAAGTAGCAGCGCAAGAGAAGAATTGTTGTTAGGTTTTGTTTCTTATACGATTTTTGGATTTGTTTGCTTGCAATACGTTTTCTACAGTCTAAGTTCATATCTTGCTGTCTCTACACCCAGAAGTAGTAGGAAAAAAAAACAAAAATCTGCTTCGTAGCATGAAAAGTTTTTCATGAATTCCCTCAAATTGCATTGCATTCCATTTTATTTGATTTTTTTGTTTTTGTTTTGAAGGCATGTAGTAATAATATCGATAATATATATATACAAAGACATATATATGTGTAAGCATATATATTATATAAGTATATATATGAATTGATTGGTGATTGGTTGATTTGTTGGGTTGCTTGGTATTTGCATGTGAGTGGGTGGTAAAAATATGCACAAAGGTGCGCAAGAGGTGTATTTATTGAAAAAAATAGAAATAGAAATAAATACTATAGTAGTATATATAATATCATATCATATTCATATTTATATTCATTATCATATTCATATTCATATTCATATTCATATCAGGTGCCAAACAAATGAAAATTGAGAGAACAGTTGCCATTGCCCTGAATACTATTTACTATAATGTATATATACAGGATCAAAAATATATATAGTATGGATGCAGAGTATTAGAGCGCACAATCGATAGCCGATAGTTCAAATACCCAATTCAAACACACACTTCGATTGTTATCGATTAATATCGATTGTTGCACAGCTCTAACTTGTTGTTGTTGCATGATCGGTGCCCGTGTGAACATTCTATGCACCAGTGCGTGCCATATATATATGGTAGCTATCGACCATATATCGTATAGGGGGATATTTGAGATTCGATTCAAAACTTAAAATGAAATCAAAACCAAATTGTGGCACAGAAAATGAAACAAAACTCAAAATAAAAATTTCAAAAATAAAAAATAAATCCGGGCGTTTCCCTTTTGTACAAAAGAAATTCACGAAAAAACGTTTCAAACTTTCTTTTTACCCATTTTTGTTTTTTTTTAACGAAATAGACTTTAAATTAAGTAAAAATTATTTAGTATAGAAATAAGTAAGTATATGTAAAGTTTAAACTAGACTCAATAAATGAACTGGTTCAAATCAAATTTGTTGGTTAAGAGTTATTTTATATATAAATATAAAGTATAATTTGCTGCAAGTAGAACCCAAAACCAGCCGAGCTTTGTTTTATTTTGTTTCTAATATTAATAAATAAATATATATATATAATATAAATTAAGTTTGTTTTCCTTTTAAAGTTAATATTTGTTTTGTTTTAGACCTTCAACCCTACAAAAGCTAATTACAATTTGTACAACTGCCTCAAGAACAGGAACTAAAAACTTAATTAGAAATAAGAGTTAAATTAAGCTCAACTTAAACTTAAACCCAAAATTCTGCATCATCTTCTCCTTCTTCATACGTAAATCGAACAAAAAATAATCGAAGTAAAAACTAAACTAAATTGAAATACATATTATACATATATATATTTCGATACATACTCGTTTAAGACTAAAAGAAACTATATAGTAAGCTTATAAGTCATAAGAACATAAGTAAATAGTATATGGTATATAGTGTATAGAGTGTATATAGATGGTTGTAATGACTGTGCGATTGGATGGCAGGGTACTTACGCGCTTCATGATCAACGTACGATCTCCGGCCTGGTCATCATCGTCGGGCGTCGGTGGCAAGGGTCGATTGGGTGGACCGCCGCTGCCGTGGGTGAGCGGTGTGGTCGTTGTTGTTGTTGCCGTTGTTGTTGTATCCTCGGATACGGATCCAAGGCCGGGCCTATATGAAAATTCGGGTCTGAACAAAAGAAAAACCAAACGAGCGCAAAGAAAAAGGAACACAAAACGGCGAAAACGCCAAAAAACGGGGACGGCATTTTTTTTTGTTTAACAAAAATTTACAAAAAATAAAACAAAAACAAAAAAAAAAGTGTAATGAAAAATGATGTGGGGAGGGGAGGTGGAGTATGTGGAATGTGGGGGTGTTGGTGGTGGATAATAAGAACGATAACGATAACGATAATAAGTGAGAGAACGTTGAGAAATGGTTGTGAATTGAAAATTGAATATAAATAAAGTTTTTTAAGCGAGGATTTTCCATAGGTAAAAGAAATTAGCGATTGTTTGGGATGTTCTTTAGTAATAATTCTTGCTAATAACTGTTTAAAGTATCGATACATTTTATATTGTATCGATACTTTCGATTGACAGTGATAGTTAGATAGACGATCCCAGCGCAAACGCTTTCATTTTCTTTTGGAGCTTTTTTAAAACGAATTCATTGTGTTCGCTGATTCCATGATTAAAAGTAAATACATACATATCATTTATATATATATATATACATATACAGATATATACAGATATATACATATATATACGGTTACATATGGAAAGAATCCTCGTCTTTATATGAATATTACGTGCTGTGCCACGCCTCCCGTTTTGTGTTGCATCTGGTTTTGAGGAAGTGGGAGTTGAGGGGTTGGGGTATGGGTTGTGGAGGGTGTGGGGTGGGGGTTGAGGGGTCATACTTACAGCGGCTTGGGCGGATCACTGGCGAGAAGTGTGCCATCGTTGCGTGCCCGATCATTGGGCTCATCCGGTTCACTGTCCGAATCGCTGCTATCGAGTGGATCCAAAGGATTGACAACCTGTCCGAGATGATTGTTCAACTGCTGTGGCAGTACGGCCGCCGGCTTGGATGACGATGATGATGAAGATGAGGCTGAAACACAGATGGCCCCATTGCCGGCGGATGCACCGGATTGTCGATTGTTCCGTGGTGGCGCTTCCGGCTGTGCCATTTGCTGCTGCTGTCCACCAGCGCCGGCTGCTGTCTGTGGCTGCGGCTGTTGGGAGGAGACCACGCCCAATTCATTTAATTGTGCTGCTAACACATCCAAATGATCCTACGGTTTTTTTTTTTGGTATTTTTTTTTTTTGGTTGTATTTTACATAAGATTTCGGGTCAAGTATTTGAATGCACACGGAGGATTTTTGTGTGTGTTGTGTTGTGTGTGTGTGGGGCGTGTATTGCACGTAGTACCACAGTGTGTGTGTGTGTTGTGTTGTGTTGTGTGTGTATTCGGGTAGCAAATTCGATTGTATTTTCGGGGTGGAACGAAAAGTAATAGAGCATTAGACTGGTTTGCACCTTTCACTTCTTATAGATAAACAACAAACAGGGCCAAACATTAGAGAAAGCTCGGTTAGTTTTTATCTATGAAAAACTATGAAAACACTTGCCAGGTGCCGGGTGTCAGAGAGGGGGGCGGGGGTTAGTTAATCATTTTCTTTGGCATTACACAAAACGCATCAATCATAGCAACTCTTCTATAGAAGAAAACGCTTCAGAGATCGTTCTTGTTTTTTTTTTTTTATTATTTTTCGGGTTAGTTGCATATATGGAAAATTGAAAGTGTTTTTTACTATAATTTTCAGGCATTTTCCTTTTCTTTTTTTTGTGTATGTTTTGGTTTGGATTAGTGGGCGGCACGTGCAGTGAGAGGTGGGGGTTATAACGGAGTTATTCTTTTGATTTTGTGGCATGTGTACCTCCATCAAGAATGTTGAATTTCGACAAAGAGTTTTTATCCAAAAAAAATCGTAGAGTTCAAGCATATATATGTATAAAAAAAACACATAGGGACAGATAGATAAAGTTATATAGATATAGAGAGAGAGTGTGATAGAGATAGATAGATAGAGCGAGCAGGCAGGCTACACAAAAACAGAAAAATTATAAACCAAAAAACATACCTCAGGTCTCCTTGGTGGTAACTGTTGTTATGATTGTATACAGTATTCAATGTGTGTGTGTGTATAATTGGATCAAACGGGATGAACAGTAAACATATATACATACATATATACATACATACATACATTCATATATGCATATGGTAAGTTATAGAGGTTTATATATATATATATGTATAAATATGTTAAATATATATGGTATATGGTAGGCGCACAAAACATGAAAATAAAAGAAATTCAAAATAATATATATAGATATGTATATAGTAAATACAATCGGGTTTATATATGACATTTAACTGGGATTCAAAATGATAAAGGAAACCAACCTTGGGGAGCACATCAAATAAACTACTTTTACTGAAGTTACACAGAGAAGGATAAAGTTGAAGTTGGATTGGGGATAAATGTTTCTACAGTTTTTGGGGTATATATAATGCGATGTATATATACTCTTGATAGTATTTACAATTTCAGACTTAGATTCAGACGCTCCTATATGATAATTCTATATAATATCTCAGGGCATACCCCTAAGCAATACTTAAGTAGACTTTCAGCTTGGAAACCTGCTTGGAATTCTATTTGGAGTTATGGATTATAAAGACCTGAAGTTATCAGTTACTAGGGGCATTAAGTATTGCTGCACTGGCTGATCGGTTATATATATACATAGAACATATATATAATCGGTATTATCTCTATGGGAATACGCACCGATGGCTTGAAATTGTTCTGGGAGCTGCGCTGTTGCTGCTGGGGTGGCGTTTGGGCCGCGGGATCACCGCACTTGGGTGTCGGTGGCAATGGCCGATTGGCATGTGGTGGATCTGGCACAACGATAAGGCGTTGTGGCAATTGTGGGCGTGCCGGTGGACCGGGTTCCTCAATCTGTTGACGCTGCAAGTAATCAGAGTTTATATATATGATATATATATATATATATAATTTGTGATTGGTCACTAACCGATGGCGGTTTCTGTTGACGATTGGCTTGGGGTTGTTGGGCCTGTGCCTGTTGTTGTGCCTGTGCCTGTGCCTGTTGTTGTGCCACTTGCGCCTGCTGCGCTGCATGTGCCGCCGCTGCTGCTGCCGCTGCAGCCTGTTGTTGTTGCTGCTGCTGTTGTTGCTGCTGCTGCTGATGCAGTTGGGCGGCAGCGTGTGCAGCGGCCTGTGCCTGCGCCTGGGCCAGCAGCTGATGATGCTGCTGTTGCTGCTCGGCGGAGAGGCGACCCTCCTGTATTTGCTGGAAGTTACGACGCAAAGTATCGCCACCTGGCGCCTGGATAATGGAGCTGGGCTCACCGGCCAGCTGTGGCTCATCGTCATCATTGTCGGAGCCAGAGTAGCGATAATCTTCACGCTCCTTCTCCTGCTTGCGTTTCTTGCAGCGATCGATGTGATCCTTCAGCTGTATGCGCACCTGTCGATCCGTTGGCTGATCCTTAATGAAGGCATGCTTCAATAGATTCTCGGTATAAGGCCGCTGATGATAGTCCTTCACTGTAAGTATAGAGAGCAGGAGTAAATATGTGTATTTATTTTCTGTTTCAGTTATGACTCACCTAGCACCGTGTCAATGAATCCATGAAACTTCTTGGACCATTTCTTGGATTTGAGACGAGGCGGCGAATTGCGTGGAATCAAGAAAAGGGCACGCATGGGATGCAATTCGCAGAGCGGCGGCTGTGACTCAGCCATTTCGACAGCAGTGATGCCCAGGGACCATAAATCGGACCGATTGTCATATGTCGCATCTGGATTCTCATCGCAGGCAATGACCTCGGGTGCCATCCAATACGGAGTACCTGTTGATAGGAGTGTATCAAGTGTTATGAATATGAATCATTCGGTAATCTTCTCTTAGTTTTATTGACTCACCAATGAATGTGTTGCGTCTGCCTATCGTACGATCCAATTGCGCGGAGACACCAAAGTCGACAAGCTTGACCTCAGCATTATCTGTGAGGAGGACATTCTGACCCTTGATATCGCGATGGATGACTTTATTTGAGTGCAAATAGCTGAGGCCACGTAAGATTTCACGGCATATATACGCAATCCATTCCTCCTTGAGGCTCTGTCCCTTTGTTGACTTGACCAGATCGGTGACAGAGCCAGCACCACAATATTCCATGACCAGCCACAGTTGATCATCCTTGCCAGGTGGCGATTTCTTAATGAATGCCCCATAATAGGTGGCAATGTTTCGATGATTTGAGTATTTCTTAAGCACATTGATCTCAAGCTTTATCTCCTCCTCCTCATCCTCGGTGACATCCATCACCTTTATGGCAGCCAACTGACCAGTTTTCGTATGACGGCCCTATGAAAATAAATAAAAATATAAAATTTGGGTACAATTATTTATTTATTTTATTTAAATTATTCTCTTAATTAGTTGAGAATTATGAAGACAGTAGAAGTATGAGATTTATGTGTCGCCGATAAGTTTACACTCTGCATTAAAGAGAAGGAGCAGAGATAGATCTCTCTGACGCCTCCGTAATGCACTTCACGCCACAGGCACTTGAACTCAACACATACTTGACAACAACAACAACAACAACCGAACAACAACAACAACATCGACAACGACAACGATATGTTGACCATGGGACAGACTGGCGTCAATAAACTGCGTCGTTCTGTAAACAAGACTTCAATGTAAATCAAACAATAGAACAGGAAGAATCTTGAATAATGTCTGAGGCAGGAGCAGATCTTAACCTCCCACTTCATCCAGAGTCGCCTCAAGTGGGCAGCGATGCGTGACAAAGGTGATTTCTGGATAACTAAAAGCGGAAGTCCATTAAATCATCTAAAGATTCATCACACTTGAGCAGAACACGCCTTTAAGTTGAACAACACAAAGCAATTAACATTGCAATTGAGATACACATTCAACGATTGATTCAAATTGAATTGGATATTTTAATATATACTCAAGGATTGTTTTAATCAACAGTGAAAATGGAACATGGAAATGTTTGTGCAGTTGGTGATTCAAGGATTGATTCCGTTAACATTTAGATTGCATTTTTAATTGAAATATTTATTCAACGATTGATTTTAAAAGGAAACATGAGAAATATTGTAATTGGTGTTGAAATTTTCAAAGATTATTTCAATCAACATTGAAAGGAAAAAGTGTATGCAATGATTCATTTCATTTACAATCAACTTGGATTGCAGATTGAAATATATATTCAAGGATTGATTCTATAAGCATTCAAATTGAAATACATAACCAATAATTGATTCCAGTTGAAGAGGAAATAAAATATATATTCATGCAACATTGAAATGGAAATGCATTGATTGATTCAGTGGTTGATTCAATAAATATGCTGTTTGAATATCATATTTAATGATTGCTTGAAAAACTAACCAAATGGAAATGGAAATTAACACGATTGATTCAAATTGAAACATATGTTTTATTATTGATTCAATAAACATTTAACTTGTAGTAGAAATTTAAATATATATTCAAAGAGTGATTTCATAAACTTTCGAATTGAAATACATATTCAGTGATCGATTCTATAAACATTCAAATTGAAATACATATTCAATGATTCATTTGAGCAACATTTTCATTTGAATACAGAGTCAATGATATTCGTATATATTCAAATATTGTAGGAATCAGCATACAGATTGAAATATATATTCAAAGTTTGATTTGAAACACAGTTTCCAATGTATATTTCATGATTGAAACTAAAGGAAATCGCATTGAAATATATATTCGCATAACATATTCAAGGACTGATTCAATGAACACGTGAAACGAAATTGAATCAATTAATTGTGAGAATGGAACACATATTTAACGATCTGTCGATGATTGAAAGCAAATTGAAATAGCGTTTAAACTGTAAAACAAAAGAAAGGTAAAAATAAATTATGATAAAATGGATGATTTATGATATGCCTTTCTCTACCTCAACCTCTATCTCTTCCTCTCTCTGTCTCTGTCTCTTTCTCCTTCTCTTTTTTTTTTGTTTTTTTTTTAACGAAATATAATTTTCTTAACCCCTTTCGTTGAGTCAATCAAGAGGCAGTCAATCAAGGCGTAAAAATGTATTTCAATTAGCTGTCGCTTTAATAGGACTCATCATAAATTGATTTTCTGCTAAAGATTGAGTTGTCCTGACCGGTTCCAAGCTTCAGCTGAGGCTCTAAGGAGTCAACTAGCTTGTCTTAAAATTCATTTCACATTTAATACAGTTTTAATTGAAGAGCTGCATCAGCCATCAGGCAGGAACTAGACTAGATCCCAAACCAGAGCAGAGCCGACCCGAACAGAGGAGCAGCTGCATCCTCCAAGAGCCACAATAAATCAAGTGCCTAACGAGAAATGATAACAATTTGCAGACGTTGATGTTCAGGATGGAGATGAGAGGGGGGAGTGGGGAGGCGGAGCTGAGGATGAAGATGTCGATGTCGATGTATTTGAGAAGCTATCAACGCTACGTTGGGTTTAATGATTAGCCAGCGGGGACAGCAGCATTGTTGTTGCTGCTGCTCTGCCAGAGTTTCTATTAAAAAGCTATTAGCCAAACAATTTCCTTAACTTTTGGCCAGCAGCTGTGAAATTCCCCAAGCTCAGCGCCAAAACCCAGCCCCATCTTCATCCTCATTCTTGTCATATTCTAACGGTGACTGTAAAAAATTGTGCAGATTTTATTTTATGCAAATTAATGACATGCACTAATGGAGTTGAAAACTGTCTTGAAAATTATCTTGTCTTCTGCACAAAGAGAAAGATAAAGAGAGAGAGAGAGAGGCGTAGCCAGCGAGAGAATGAGATAGAAATCGATTGGCCATGGTCGCTGGGGCTGATTGTTGGTGGTCAGTGATCATCTGGTGGGCAGGTGCAACCAGTTATGGATCATCATTGGAACGTATCCAGTTGCCAGATTGCAATTGCTGCTAACTGGTTAACTGGTTAACGGTTTAACTGGCAATTGCCAACAACTGTTTACATTGACGTTAGCGTTAACTTTAACTTTAACGTTGACTTTAAGCCAAATCACAATGCAAAGCCCAGCGCAGCGCAACGTTTGTCGCAATAAGAAAAAAAAAATAAGTAAACCAAGAAAACAAAATACAAAGAAAAATATTTGTGAATCACTCGGAGCACTCAGTCAGTCATTCAGTCAGTCACTCAGTCAGTCACTCAGTCATTCAGTTCGGTTAAGAGCAAATAGAGTCTAAATAATCCAAGAAACAAATAAATAAATAAACAAACCAAACAAAACAGACGACGACAAGCCTTTTGCCCATATACAATGCAATACATATATATTTAGATATATATATATATATGCATAACTGTATATATATATGTATGTAGATATGTACATAAAGCAGTAAGGCGGCGCACACTTAAAGAAAATGCTGAGTATGTTAAATAATTGAAAATCTGTTGAAAAAGAAAATGGAGAAAAAACAAGAGCTCAAAATTGAACCCGAATGGCTGTGACATACCCTAAACAATCAAAAATATATATATATATTTATGTGTATATTATATGTATATACTAAATATCTAACTGAATCTACTTTAGCTATGCAACAGTAGGGGTATGCAGTTCTTTTCAGCAAATATTTCGTCTAAGTTTCGACTTAAGACTTGAAAAAGATACAAAAAACTGCAAGAAACTTGTCTTATTTTAAGCATAGATTAATCCCATACATATATATATACTTTGTCTGATCAAAGATACAACTTAATTATACTCTTATTAGCCTGTCTTTTGGGTTAACAGGGAGCAGCAGCTGTCCAGTTGGATTTGCCTACCTAGGCAGAAGTTGTTCTTCTTTTTCTTGTTTCTGTTGTTCTTTCTTTGCTTTGTATCTTTTTAGGTATTCACTTTCAGTACAAGTATCTGACAGATACAAAAAATATAATAAACAAGTATGTAATAAAAAATGCACCAAATTACTACAATAAACCTGATGATGAATGCGACGACGTCAACGACAAAGAAACAAAAAGAAGGCCAAAATACAAAATAAAGAAAAAAAACACACACAAAAAACACGCACATTGCACATTTTTTTGTAAGCAGATACAGAAGAAAGAGTAAAAGATACAGCCACAGATACAGATACGAGGCACAAGATACAGATACGACATTACATATGATTATGATATACATATAAATATATATATGGTTATATACTATATATAAAAATACTGCATAATCAGACAATTACGGGGCTGTCATAACGTGGCTCTTGTCTCGTTTGAGGCATATGAAATTAGCGCCAATACTCGCGCACACCCAGTACTTGCCCCTACTTCTGCCTCACCCTGCCTCTGCCCCATTGCCCCTTTCTCATTGCATCCCACACTCGATGCAATAAGTCAACAAGCTGCTGGAATAAATATTGCTCTAGTTATAAGAAAGAAAACAGACGTTAACCTAAAGCGACTCTAAGATATCCTATATAGAAAAGTATATATACTATTTATAGTGAATCGATTGTATTCTCAAGACCATATATAAATATAATGAAAGCTGATTCAGCATATCACAAAGAAGTGAAAGAGAAATATCGATATTATTATATAAATATCTCAAAGTATGTATAAATTTTGCGACAGATGCAACACAATTGAAAGCCTGATAATACATATTTATCCAGATATAGTACATATATAGTATATAGACGACTTCTATATATATATTTCTCTATCATAAAGTAGCTTTAAGTACTGCTGTTATCGTTAAATTGTTTTGAAAACATCGAAAGACAAATTCTACTCATAAAAAAAGGAAGTTAAACGAATTCCCACAACAATTTAAAGATACATATTCTGACGTTATATATATATACATATAGTATCTACCAGTTATATATATATATGTATATATCCCCCGTAAAAGATACTTCCATTAGGCAGACAGTTTTTGCAAAGTCGTAAAAACTATTTTCGTCACAGAATAACCCATTTTTATGGCATATACAAATTGTCCACGGCTGAGTGTTCGCCCAAGGGAATATTCACTGTATACGGCAAGCGGTATATACATACATATATACAGTGAAAACTGGCTTGAGTTGAAGTAGAGGTATTTATAGTAAGGCGTAGTCAGGGTGATAACGACGCAGACATTTCTATGGCAATGCACAAATGCAAAATGCAAAAAATAGAGAGAAAAAAATGTGGAAAAAAATGACAGAAAAGATATCAACAGCAAGAAGAAGAAACTGGATAAATGGGAAACTGGCGCTCTGGTTACATAAGCACACAACAGCAGTGCCAAAACGTCGCCTACCTTCCCCTCTCTCCACCACCCCCTTCCCTAACCCATGACAGTATTGCCGCCGTCTATCACATTGTAAAATGGCTAAAAAGATTAACTTGGACATGTTTTAAGCTGGGTTTGGGTCGGACTGCTATGCAAATCCAAGGAGGGATGGCAGATGGAGAGAGTGAGAGGGGCGGAAATGGCAGAGGAAAGACTAAATAAATAATAAGAAAAGTTGGAATCAGCGAGTAGAGTGGAAATGGAAATGCTAAATTAAAGTGAAGTGCGGTGCAAAGAATCGGAAAATGGATTAGATAAAATAACGGGTAATATATAGGGCGGAAAAGCAGTTGGCAACAGGCAGTAGGAGTGAGAAAGAGACTTTCTGTATAGCAAAAAAGAAAGGTCGAGTGAAATTTGATAAATGGAACTGCAAGAATAATACAGTGAAAGACTTCGATTAGGCGCACAAAAATTTACTGAGAGGGAAACCAATTTGAAAGACAATTTGAGCGTATAATTAATAACCGCATTCCACTCAAATGCGCCTTCCTAATCTTGTTGCATTCATGAACTTCAGTATGCTGACCACAAGAGCAACTCATCAACATCATTATGATCATAAACATCATTATCCTCACGAAAGGGCAGGGCACCTTACAATGAAATGTTGTTGGGTAATCGAATCTGTGCGCAACGCAGCTGCTGGCAACTTTGATCAAAGTTGCCGCAGCCAGAGCAAGAGCAAGAGACTAAGACCACCGCTGCCCCACCCAACCAAAGTGGCACCCTTTGCTTTTGCTTCATACAATAGGCTGCCCCACTCTCACACCCCTCCCTCTCGCTCTTATGTATTTAAGCTTGCATCGATAGCATCAGCAGCTTCATCAAGCAGCAACTTCACCCGTTGAGTTTGCATATTAATTTTGTGTGTGCCACCACACACACACACACACACACATAAACACTTATACATATGCATCTATAATTACATATTTGGGTGTTAGATTTGTGGGCGTAAGCCACAGGCACAAGGCACACACACATGTGCAGAAACCGCAAATTCAATTTGCAGCACTTGCACAGGAGACACACACACGCACACACACACAATGGCACAACAATTGTAGACTGTAGTGGAAGCAATCCATATAGGCTGGAGAATGGTGTCGGCGCACCCGGAGGCTGCAGCACCACGCACCACACGTCACACGAACACACACAGAGAGGCACACACCAAACACCACGCCCCTTGTGCGATGCATCTCGTCAAGTCAAGTCAAGTTAACCAAGTGGTTGTTGGGTGCTGCCTTGCACCATTGGCGCTGCTTGTGGGCTGGTTATTTGGCCCACTGGCCCAGAGTGTCTTTGCGGCAATCTGTTTGGAAACGCAGCTGCTGCTGTTGCTGCGTTGGCCAAGATTGCGCAAGCTTTTAATGCACTCTCGCCCCTCTTCCAACCCCTTGTTCCACCTTAATAATCCACTCTATCAACTGCCTGCTGCTCCACAGTGCCACAACGACTCGGCGGCAGTTGGTTTGCAAATTGTATGTTGCTGGGCAACTAAACCAGGTGGAACTGCACGACTAGCAGATGCTCTGTAGAAATTAAGCGGTACCATAAGTGATGCTGTTTTTAAGGTAGGGATAGCTTTATGGGATAAAGGAATGCAATCCAATCCTGGTATTGATGAAGATGAAATCTCTCGATGGTTTGTGAGGCAGATCTTCTCATCTTGAAAGAAGCAGGAGGAGGACTGATATATAGCCTTATGAGGGATATATGGGTTTGAAAAGAGAGGAAAAGACTGTAGATTTGGCAGCAATTCTTCAGATTTCAATACTATGTATGTCTAAGTAAGAACCTTGTCGCATAGTCTGAGATTTGTATATAGAACGGATCAGTCAGAAGTAAAATCAAGGGACACAAAATATGAAGGAGAAAGTGCATGAAAGTATGCTACAGAATTAAGAAAAAGCTATCCCTAGGATATAATTATAACAGGATATGTTTTAAGGATATTAAAACTTATTTTTGGATCTTTTATTATATTCAAAAACTTCAGGTGAGAATAAATTTAATTCTTCAGCTTCTTTTTACAGGATATCTGCCAGGTCAGAACAAGTTGGTAACTGGAAAATTGGTGATTACTCAAATATGTATATATATATATATATATATATATATATATATAGAATCAAGTTATATGGAAGCTAGGTAGGGTAACACAACGCGCATCAATTACCAATTGTTGCTGCTGCCGCTGTTAATTAACCCAGAAATCAAATCTTTTTTTCAGTGTTTTTTTTTTTGCTTTTTAATGTAGCTACAACAAAAAGAACAACAAATGGCCACAACAATTGAACTTTGTTTTAAGTGTGTGTAGAGTTAAGTGAGGTACCCCAATTCCACCCAGTCCCCACCCACCTCTCATTTCTATTCTAATGGAAAACTGCGTACAGCTGGCACATAAAACAGCAATTCCAAAATTTAATTTAAAAAAGCAAAAACAACAACTAAGAATGCTTCAGTTGAGTGTGCACGACTATGAGATACCTTAAATGCAGCTGTAACTAGGAAGTAGGCGACTATGAGTAACCCTTAACCCATGTACCCTCATACACAAAAAGCTATAGCTTCAACCTCCTTTGGTGTCTCTTGCTCTTATAGAGTCTACAGTCAGGTGGTTGGTCCAGAATATATATACTTTATGGTGTTGAAGATGCTTCCTTCTGCTTATTACATGCATTTGCACTACCTTATTATCTTCTTTTATAACCATCGTTTCAATCCTTTAAGATGACATGACTTTTTTTTTGAACATTTTCTTCTATCTAAATAATATTTTCGATATATTCCTGTAGAAATTATATATAGAAATAGGAATAAACTTGATTCAGCTATGCTACAGATAAACCATATATATACATCTGATATCTCCAACTTATATAGCCGTTATTTAGATATCATTCTGACAAACAAAACTGATACTGAACAAGATATATATCGAGCAAATATTTATGTTAAAACTTGAAGTTTTAAAATTTGAAGAGCTGTTTTCTGTTTGCCAATGGAATAAATAAACGATGAATCACAGCAACTTCCACAGTTTTAGTTAGGTTATCCCTTTTTCTCCTGCTACCTCGCTCTTTCGCACTGATTGAATTTCTATTTAATATAAATTTGTCGCACCTGGCTGGCTTTTTTATTGAATTATTGAGTTACATTTAACTTTTTCCAGACTCGTAAGTGAATCAAAGTGCTTCCTGCCTGCCACAACGTTAGAAAAAAGGCTTGCTACGTGTCCACCCATAAGTGCCCCCGTTACGTGCCACACCCAATAACACCTGCCTGGTGTTAAACCAGTTAGCGAGTTTCCTTTGATGTTTCGTTTTAAATTTGAATTGAGGGATGAGAAGAGGAAAACTCCTGTAGATAAAAGTTTTCAATTTTGAGATTGAATAAATTTAACTGTAAAACAACATAAAGTATATTGAATATATATATATAGATCTGGTTTACAAACTCAGAACGTGATCCGAGAGTAGACACTTTGCATATATGTGGTATATAAATCACGATTTCCGAACTGATTCATATTCAGTTTATAGATTAAAGATATCATTAGGTCATCAGCATTTACATATATTTTATGCTCTAGAAGGAATGCAAAAAAGAAACTTGATCTGATGTATATATATATATATATATATATATATCAATAAATGGATTAACATAGACATAACATATAAAAGTATCTACGTCTAGACTCAACTATGTGGATTTATATAATATATGTAGACATATCTACTGAATTGTACTGCAATTTCATTTTAAAAGCAAACTTTACTTAGGACAATCTTTTCATGTTAAGGAGTTTTCACTATATCCCAACAGATCAACTATTTACAGGGTATTCTTCAGTAACTTTTGTCTTAATAATCTATTGTTATTCAAATATTAATCTAAGAGCTCTAAATACGTATGAATATCTTCTAAAGTTGCCTTTCATCCAGTTCTGCTCTAAACCTTTTAAAATATAATATATTATAATTATAATGTGATATGTTAATTCACCGGTTTGTATAGTCTTTGATTAGCGCTAAACGCTGTTTGTTAGTTGTCCATATAAGAAATATACCTATAAAGTATCAAATATATATATAATTTATTGTTGATTTCGGGGTTTTCTTTTCTTATCAATTGACTCATTGATGCTATTTCTATTGTTGATATGAGGTTTTTATATATTTTTTCCAATGAAATTTTATACCTGAAAGACTTTATATATATCTGGTATATAGCGATAAGCAGGCGTGAATTATGTCGAAAGATAATTTTCAGTGCTTAGCGAATGTTTTTTTTGACATATATATAAAAATTTCTTTCTGTTTTTACCAAAAATGACGTCAGATATTTGCGCGTTGATCCCAACTTCCGACAATTATCTCATCCTCAGAAAACAGGGAGAGTATCTTCATTCTTTATGTATTCTTTTTGTAATTGATTAAGGGCAGGCACATTTCTCATTTCTCATGGACATCAGTCAAATTTGATATGCGATAAATTGAAATGAATTAAATGCTATGGGGGAGGGGTAGGAAACCTCAAATCGAAATGCAATTTCAGTGATTAAGAGGCAAAAACTGTGCACGGGGAGGAAGGGGGCAATGATGTTGGTTAGCTGCGGGTCAACGGGTGCTGCATGAGAAGATCGAGGGTTAGGAACTTATCAACAACAATAACAATAACATTTGCCCCGTTTCTCATTTCTCGTGCCTCATTGTCACCCAATTACATACAAGTTTATTATAATAATAAAACATATATATATATATATGTATAGATATATGGAGTGTATTATTCGTCTGGGTTATTTGTCAGGGTTTTGTTTGTGGTGGCATTGTAAACCAATATGCAGATAAGGGACCAGCAGAGTTAGATAAGTTTCAGACAATGGCGACTCATTGTGAGTCGCTCGCTTGGTCGGAGCTGCAGATGGTTCCTCCATGTGGCATGCAAAAAAGCACCAAAAAAAAAAGAGGCAAACTTTCACTCATAAATTAATTGTTGCTCGAAATGGAAACAAAACTAAATATGCTCTACAGTAAGAAGCCAAGCAGCAGGTAGGCAGACAGGCAGGCAAACAAGCAGGCAACAAGCAACAGGCAACTTGCAACAGGTAACAAAACAACATTAAAACCTAATCATGAAATCAACGCTTTCAAATATGCATTTAACTCTCGTCGCTTTTTGTTTCGAGCATATTTTTCGCCCAGCTGTGAGTAATGGTCGATGGACGGCGCTTCGAGTTTGCATATTTAATTTGTAAATTGCTTGAATATTTGAATAACTTTCTGTATGTTTACATCCAATGGCAACCTTGAGCAGCTCAACAACAATCGATGACGATGGCGATGGCGATGACGATGACAATTGACAGTTGACAGATGAGCAATTTGTGTATTGCATTACATTGCTTGACTTATCGAATATCTTTTTTCTTTTTCTGCGTTTGTCTTCAATGTGTGAGTGTGTGGGAGGCAATTTGAAGTGTGCGAAGCAGAAGTAGGTCAAGAAATCAGAGGCGTACCTGAACAAAAGCTGAAGGCAAAAGAGGGGGGGCTAAGTTTGATATTCAAATCTTCAATTGAAATTAGAGACTCAGAAATTGTATACACAGTGCAGTTGCGATAACTTCGACAAGTTTTTGTGCCATTGAACACTCAATAACTTGAACAAAAGTACTCGATAATCAGAAGAAAGAAACATAAACAAGAACACCAAAAATTTTAATGTACTTTAGCTTAATTTTGTTTACGATCGAAATAAAAATAAAATAATTGTTTTCTTGATTCGATAAGTTGATCAAGGCTGGTTTTAATTAGTTCACGTTATCGCGACTGCATATATATATATATACAAATATAAGCTGCGTTCAGTTTGCACATATAAATATCTAAGTCAGAATTGTGAAATTCATGTGATGCGTCACGCATAAACGCTATTTGTGTGCTCTCGGGGGATTTGTCCACTTCATTTAAATGATGCGTTTAATGCCCCCAAAGAGAAGACTACTTTGCGAGTCCCTTAGAAACCCCCATATAATTAACATTCTTCAAACATTGCTGCGAACTTTGACCCAATTACACGCAATATAAGCGACAAACACACACACACACACACACGTACTCAGACGCACAGGGCCAAAGCAGACAGACAAGACAGACAGACAATACATGCGCATGCACCACAATTCATATTTACGACTATGTACATGTGTTTGTATGAGCGAGACATGATAATAAAGCATGCTAAGTGCGTGCGTTAGACAAAGTGAGGGTGATATATGTATAAACAGAGAGTCAGAGGGAGAGGCGCATAGAAAGAAGAAAAGCAACAAGCGTGCAAAGCTTTTATTTACGACTTCATTTGGCTGCATTTGAGCGACGCAGGCGCAGCCAGAGAACGAGACGAACGTACAAAGAAAGGAATATAGCGAGAGAGAGAGAAAGAGAGTGAGTGAGAGAGGGGAGCGATAGGTGGAGCAGAAGTTGAAGTAAATGGAGACACACGCACAGAAAACTGCAGGCGCAGCCAATAAAACGCCACTCAAAAGAAACATGCGAAACACATTAAAGGCAATAAACAAATCAAGCAGGAAACACAAGCACAAAAAAAGAACGAAAAACAAAAGAAAAAATACACAAAACATACAAATAAAAACAAGAGAATGAGACGCAGCCTCGTAAAATTTTAAATTGAAATCAAGCAAAGTAAAGTTTCAATTAGACAGTGTCCAAGTAGTCGGCAAACATGCACACAAATTATTTTTATTTTTATGTCCTACCCCCACGGCTCGCCCTCCCCTCCCTGCACAGTCAATGTCATGAAACAAAGCTAAATAAAACCAAAAAAACAAAAGAAACAACTAAGTGACACTAAAAAGTGCTAGGCAAAGCGAACAGCTAAAAACTAATTATTACGCAAATTTTGATTTGTTGTACGAGCAGACAACAACAACAAAAACATTTGAAAACATTAACAACGAGTCATTGACACATGAGCATAAAAGAGCAACAGCAACGCGCGAGAGCAGTACATTATAGACAACAAGTGAGAGAGATAGAAGTAGCGAGAGGTGCCAATAAAGGGGCCCATCTACTTGCGAACATGCTCCTCCAGCACTGCCCACAAATGTCGAATATGTTCGTCTATGACAGAGAAGGTAGGAGAATTTATATTTTTGGCAAGCCGAGCATCTACACTAAAAAGGTCGAACCTGTACTGGTCCTCGAGCATGTTCGATAAAGGATGGCCTGCAGCTAATATCAAACATTTTCGGCTTGAATCTAGTGATAGTGCCATTTTGATATTCGCAATGTTCGATAGTGGGGGTTGGACATGTTTGCGAGCAACGTTGAAACAGCACAAAGTTCTATGCTAAGCGCGTCGAACATGTTCGCTAGTGGGGGCCGTTTGAAACAGCAACAACAACGCCCGAGCGAGCAGTACATTGAAGAGTACGAGTAAGAGAGATAGAGAGAGAGGCCAATAAGAGCAGATAACAGCACAAAGCGCAGTTAACGTCAACGTCGACGTCGAAGTCGGCAAACTATCGTTGTCGCTGTCGCTGTTGTCGTTGTAGTCCATGTTTTTGCCCTGCGCTCCTTCCTTTCTCTTTCACACATTGCAAATTTTTACCGCAATTTTGACGCCTCACCGGCTTCGCTCTTGCGCTAGCGCTCTCTTTATGGGCGTCTGTTTCCCATTGTATTTTTAGAGGTTCACTAACTTTTTTGTACTTTATTTCTATGAGTATGTATATATACGCGTGTGTCTGTGTGTGTCTGAAGTTTGTTTTGTTGTTGCCTTCTGTTCGCTTAATTAAATCTCTAGCCCTGACACTTTTTTCATTGACAAGGCAACCTGCACCCGAAACTCCAACCCAGCCGAAAATAGCAGCAAAAGCCAAACAATAAAATGCGATTTAGGTTTACGAGTATCTTATGTATTTTCGTTTTGAGCGCTTTCGCAAAAAATACAAAAAAAAAAGAAACCCACAAAAAAAGGGGAAAAAAATAGATTTTTGCTAACGCAAGCAGAAGGCGACGCTACGTTGGGAAAGTCAATGCGCCGCCGCAACGTAAGCAGGGAGGGGGCGGCGGCGCCGACAGCAGCAGCAGCAGGCGTTGGAGGCAACACAGCGACCTTGGGAAGCGGCGCGCTGATTTAAAACAAAAAAAAAATAATTTTATTGTGTTGAAGTTTGCCAAGTTATGCATTTTATAATGTATCTGTATCTGTGTGTGTGTGTGTGTACGCTTTTTGTTGTTGTGTAGGTTGCTCATTTTAAAGTCATCTTTTTGGCATAAATTAAGTCGAAAGCTGTAAATTTATAACTTTCAAATGAGTCGTGTGAAATTTTTTTGCACTACGAATGAGTAATTCTCCCTGATTTAAGATCGAGCGTAGCTGCCGAAGCTTGCTCTAAATATATACACAAACATATATATATAAAGTATGTGACTCGATTCTTGCACATACTCGGTTACTCGCACACCTCGATTCTTGCAACATAGAAATTCTTTATTGCTTACTATGTATTTTGCCACATCAAATGGAGAACTCGATACTTGCGATATTATATACAAATATCAAACATATTAAAGATAGATTTAAAAAAGATATATTTATATAACTCTAAGCTTGTTAGGCTCTTGCCTCGTTTCAGCTTCTAAACTTGCACCGAGCCCAGTCTTCAGTACGTGCAATAGTCGAGTCATTTCTGCTATATATGGTATATATACTATATACATATATATTATATTTGCACTCATGCAACAGATATTTATGGGTTGTGGGGTTATACAGATGTGGGGTCACCACACGTCCGTCTTTATGCTGACATTTAGTACGTTTCGTCCGTATTTTTCAGCATATGTCGTAAATATTAAAAAATAAAGGAATTCCAAAGAAACGTCAACTCGTACTAGACAAGTGATTGGTATTTTCCACTAAAACATTTTCCATATAGGATTACAAACAACATTTAGACATATACAAGAAAAGGAACTAAAAGAATATTGTTTTATTTATTATTTATTAAGTTACACAAAGTTTACTTAAAGTTAAAATTGGGGTTAACATTCTGAAGGTGTCGCTGTTATCTGGTAACCCTACTCTGATGAAGATGATTATTATCTTAAGCTCTCTCAGCACTATTTACTACGTATTAATATTAAAAGAATATATTATACATAAAGTAATTTCTGGATATATCAAAAACTATTTTCGCAAGCTTTGTTTACAGTACGCAATAAGTGTTAATTGTATTTTTTATATTATATGTTCGTCTCTCGAGAAGAGATCAGTGACAAATTCATATCTAAATACATTACTTAATCACCGTTTACATATACATCTATCTGATTCAACGTGCCCCTATCCTGCTCATCTTGTTAGAATCTTTGATATAATACTAAGTGTATACATTTCCCACAAATGACCTTGCAATTAACCTCTTTCTCAACACACTTTGTCGTTATTTTCCCATTTTCTTGCCGCGTTTGCTTCTAAGCACTTCAATCAGAACAGCACAGGGCGAACTGTACTCAACCCCGCTCCTGCCCCCTGCCCAGTCACCACCTAAGCCCGCCCACTCATTTCATATTTTATGTACGTGTTCCAATTTCACATTCTCAAACATAAAAATGCGGTTTATCCAAGTGTTTCAAGTGCACAAAAGTTTCATTAAATCCAGTTTAAAAGTTATGAAATTTTTCCCACTCTTCTTTGTGACTCACACTAAGTGATAAAAGCGCATAAAACTGCACAAAAAGTAAGTATATATTAAAATTAAATACATATGTATGTATGTATGTACACATAATAAAAGAAAACATTATCTAAGAGCCGGAAGTTCATAGCACAAAACATATGAGAAATTTATTGATAAATCCAGTGACAATGCCAAGGACAGCGGGTAGAGGAGATGTAGGGGGAAGGGGTATGGCCAGGGGCCGCTGTATAAATCAAAATTCCATATTATACGAAGCGAAACGAAAAGAGAATTCGTAGAAAAAGTCACGAGTGACGTCACAAATGGCAAAGAAATTCACGCTAAATGAATTTAAACTTGAAAGCTGTTTTAAAATTAAAAAAATACCCCACTTCCCTTTTGTCACCTCCCTCCCTCTATCTTTCTCTCCCCACTTTTCACTCTCCATTAACACTTTTAGCCTTTATTGCGATTTGTATGAATAAGCGTTAAAATGACGCGGCGACTAATTTTTTATAATCAACTTAAAATGCGATTGCGTTTTATACATAAGTTTGCAACCGCAAGAGGCAGCAGAACGAACGAAAAGATAGACAGAAAGAGTGAGAGAGGGAGATGGAGAGAGGAAGAGTGAGCGAGAGGAAAAGAACGACGATCAAACCGGTTAAATGTTCGTCAATAAAACCAAAATCCAGTGAATGCCTAAGAAATGACACACACAACGAAATGACACAAACTGAACGAAGCGCTGTCGTCGTCCACCAACAAGTGGACAATAACCAGATCCACAACAACAACAGTAACTACGATGTGTCCGTTACTTTTGTAGTGCGTCGTTCTAGTCACATGCATACTTCTGCGTTCCTCTTCTTCTTCTTGTATTACTCATGCTAATTTTACAGAAACACGCACAAGCACGCATACACATGCGCATGGACAGAGTATAATGAACTACTTAAAAGTCGTTGAAGCTGTCGCAGGCGACGCGAGAAGCATAAGTGATGTCAAGCTATCGATATATCGACTGATATCGATTGCTTTAATAGTTATAAGGCGTACTCTCAACGAGTTTTTAGTTTTCAACGTTATCGATAGTTAATCGATATCTGAGAATTGCAAGGAATGTTAAAGCAGCAAACCGATCGTTCCTTTTCTGACTATATGATATAGTCATGCATTCCGGTGATCCTGTTCTACGTTTCAAACTATCGATAGTGCCTCGGCAACATATCGATAGCACTGCCATCACTAGCGGGAAGCACACATACAATAAGACAAAAAAACAAGTTGTCGCACAGTGGGCAAAAATGACATATTATACGAGTAGATTTATGTCTGTACACTTGTACGTCTACTTCCATTGTTGTTGTTGCTGGTGTTGAGGCCTGTAAATGCTTGTTACCACGTGCCACTTGCAGCTTAGCGTGGTAACAATACACGACACGACATTGAGGTCGTCTGAAGAAGGCGTAGGCGATTCTTTTTAAATGTTTCTCTTGCTTTTTACCCTCTTTTGTCTTTTTCTTTCAATTTTTTATTTTTTTTTGCGAATTGGCCGCATTTCTAAGCCCAAAAGTATTCAAGTGAGCGGAGAGTGACACATGCAAAAAAAAAAGAAGAAAATTACAAAAACGGAAACAAAAAACCAAAGAAAAAAAAAAAACAGATTAAGATTGACACTTAACTGATTGAAATTGTGAAATAGGCAATCGAAAAGATTAAGTACGAGTAGATTAATCCATTAGGGCACCATATAAGTCAATAGAATACAAACACTAACTCAAAATCCGACATGTTGTATACACATACAGTGCGCCCTCGCTTCACGGAACCAACGAATTCTTAACTGATGTGCAGCAAAATATGTATAAATTGTAGACTAAAATATTGGAGTGTATAAGAAGTTGAAGAAATATAAAGTAATACTCTGAATATACACAGATATAGAATATGAATATATATAAAGATATGGGCATAGAAGTAACTATAAATATCGATATATATATCGATACAGATATGGATCTATAAGATATAGATTTAATCGATTTACTTCAATTTTAATTGTAGAAAAGTCTTCACTAGATCAAATCAGTTTCGTTTTCCAATTAAAATGTACTACACCAGCTTTCCAATATATATATATATACATATATATAATATATCAATTTATAAGTACAATCAGTGTATAAGATATAAATGTATCTATAAGAAAGGCGAGCTTTCTCCATAGTTTACTTTTATTATTAGTAAGAAAATACCCGCTGATATATCATTCCAAGAGAATAGTTTATATAAATGGTGTATGTATATATATATACTTGAAAGCAATTAAAAATCAGCAGACACGTCTGAGACACTCTAAAAACAGTTTTTATTTTCTACATTTGCAATATAATCAGGCTTGTTCTTAAGATATATATATGCCATATCTTTGTTATATCTACAATATGTATTTATTTACTTCTTCAATTAAATACTGGAAAAAAATATGATTAAAGCAAGTGAAACGTTTGGTGCCAATTAGTTGTCAACAGCTGTATACAGTGATACGAGTCGGTACTAAATAATAAATAATATCGATCAGTGTAGAGCCAAATATATGAATCATTTCCTTGTAACTGAACAACATCAGGTTATAATTGAATAATGACATTGATAGCGTCAGCAGTTAACGGATTCTTTCGCTAATGTTTTTATAAGAGAGATATCGAGTATTCAGTTCTACGAATAAATAATGCACAATAAGAATCAGTTAAGCTTTCCAAGAACTATGCAAACATAACCTTAAATATGGCCAGGTAAATAATCAATGTTATCGATAAAAACGATTTTTGTTTTGGGTAAACATTATTATTGGTACCGTTACTGGCAATGTTTTTCTTCTTTATTTTTTGAGCCGATCAATAATAATATTGTTAACAAACACGAAGCATAGCTTTAGCTGCGACCCTACAGTCCCCTGCAAAGTGAATGCAACAACAACAACAACAACACTTAGTAAAGAAGAAGAGGAGGAAAACTTGCCGTTGGCCTCCCAAGCGCAGCGCATGCCATCAAACAGAAGAACAGAACAGAAGAATAGAGATAGAGATAGAAAAGAGTAGAGAGTAGGGCAGAAGAGAGGAGAGAGAAAGAAACAGGGTGGAGCAACAACAAATGCTAACGGTAATCCCCACAGTGTCTATTTTTATAGCTGCCCCGCCGCCGCTGCATTGTGTTGTATCTTGCAGATACAATTTGAAACTTATAATTTAAATACAAAGTCTTCGCATTGTTTTTGTTGTTGATGTTGTTCTTGTTTTGTTGTTGTTTTTTCTCTTCCACAAAAATAAAAAACAAGAAGGAGAAGAAGCAGACAACAAGCATTTGGTTTAAATCTTTAATGTGATTATTATTATGATGATAATGATGTTGATAGTTGTTGTTGGTTTATGTTCTGCCCTGCGGCAGAATTCTAAAGCCACGAGAAAAATGTGTTAATGTGTGAGAAGAACATGAAGAGGGAGCAGTAGAAGAGAGAGAGAGAGAACTTTTGGTGGCAAGTTATTCGCTTTAACCAAGCGCCTAGCGGTTTCTCAACTAATTAAGGCGGCAGCAGAGTGCAAATGACGCAGCTTGTTTTGGCGCAGATATCCAGCTGGAGATACAGATACAAATAGCAAGATACAGTCAACAGATATAGATACTTATATATATATATATTTATATACTTCATTTACATACACACACCACACTCCACACACACACGTATCCATGCATATATGTGCAACTCATCTTGGCAACCAACCTCAGATACGAATGCGACGCATTCAAGCATTAAGTCTAATGATTGCTAATTACAAGACAACAACAACAACAACTACCACAGCAGCAGCATGATATGGTCACACAGTTGGCTGAACTAAATCAAATTGAAATGGAACTAAAGCTAAATTTGTTCAGAAATGAATCTAAACTAAAAGTAAGCTAAATTCATACAGAAACAGAAACTAAATTAAATTTAATTAAAACTTTATTTAAGCTAAACAAAAGCTGAATCAAATTGAAGTTGAACTAGCTCTAAAGTTAATTAAAACTAAAATGAACTGAAATAGCATTCAAACCGAACCTAAACTGAAGCTGAATTGAAATTAAAACTGAATTAGAACTAAATTGAACTAATATTATATTAAAGCTAAACCAAATGTGGAAACTATCTGAACTAAATCTGGTTTGAACTGAAATTTAACTAAAACTAAATGAAAACTGAAGTTGAACTGAATCTAAACTGAAACTGAAAATAAACTGAACTAAATCTGAGCTGAACTATGGCTTAACTTGTACTATTGAATTACATATGAACTGAACTAAAACTAAATTGAGCTTATATTAAATTAAAACTGAATCAAAACTGGAAACTATCTAAACTAAATGTGGCTTGAACTGAAATAGAACTCAAACTGAATTGAAACTGAAGTTAAAGTTGAAGTGAATCTGAATCTGAAATTAAACCCTAAAAACTGAACAATATCTGAACTAAATTTAAACCTACATCGTGATCTGATTGGGTTATAGCCAAATTACCAATTGGACTTTCGATAAATAGAAAACAGAAAATTTGGCCAAATAAACGCAAAAGTTTTCAATATCTGAGCAGATCGTAAATAATATTTTTTATTATAACATTAAAACTGAAATTGTTAAACATATGTAACCTATCTGATTTGGATTTACGAGTGTAATTCGTTTTTATGGCTTTGTGGGGGCTTTTCGAAGAGCGTATATTAATATGAAAAAAGTAATTTGATCTTTATATGAGATGAAACTAACAATTTATAGGTTATGGAACATCATAGGTAATAAAAAGCTGTTCAATAATACATATATGTCAGATAGTTTCATCTTAACTTAGTTTACAACTGGTTGAAACTTACCTTATAGACCTGGCCGTAGGTGCCATTGCCGACGACCTCGATGAGCTCAAAGATGCCAGCCGGATCCTGAGAAAGAGACAAAAGGCAAAATCCAGAATTAGTTAGGGTTTATAATAAATAAATACATAAGATGACAAATAGAGATGGGAAACGCCCAAGAAAAAAGAATATAAAAAATCCTTAAACAGACGCAAAGGCAAAACTGAAAAGAAAAAAAAACAAACAAAGAAACTAAAAAAATACCTCTAAGGCGGGGGGCGATGAGATGAAAACAGGGCGGGGCACTTAAGAAACAACAACAACAACAACTGCAGCAACTTATAAGGCAACGTTGTTATTTTTTGTTTGTTTGTGTAAACAAATTATTAAGGCAAAATAATACAAATAAGGAATGCGGCAGAGAGAGAGACAGACAAAGAGAAACAGAGTGAGAGAGAGGTGGTAAAAATAAAGCAGCATTTAATACAAATATACAGGAATACGAATACGAATACGAATACAAATCCCCTCAAATCAACGTTGAACGATTCTCAATCTCATCCACATCCACATCCACATCCTCATCGCATGGCCGATGCCCATGTCAAGCCATACAACAACAAATCGCATGCGAGTTCATTGACACGCAGCTCACGAGGCAAGCACGAGTCTATAATCGACGTGACACGACATGACACGACACGCAAACAACGCCTCAGTAAGCCCGCCAGTTGATAGGCAAAGCGGGGGCGTCGGTGGGAGCCGGAGGGCAGGTGAAGGTGGACTAGTGACAGCTAAAGCAAACGCCAATTAAAATAACAACAAGAACAACAATTTCAACAGGTAACTGACATTTTTTTGTGATGTGGGAGCAGAGCTTGGGGCTGAGGACTGGGGTAGGGGCAGTCGGTGCTCCAAATTCTGTTTATGACAAGGGCCGTAAGGGGTTAAAGACAGTACTTAATTGAGTAGACATGCAAGAAGGGTTAAGCATGAAATAAAGGCGAACATTGTTCAGAAATGTGAGAAGTATATTATATAAGAATTTTTCCCAAGATTAACGGCATTTATATATAAAAGTTAGATTAAATATTTGTAGTTTATATTTCCATTTTATTTTTCCTTCTGTCTAGCATTTCATTGCTCAATCATTCGTTTCGGACCCACTGTGCAGCGATGCAGCTCTGAAAGCTTCAGCTGAACTTTCCAACTAGAATAAAATACCTTCAGCCCACAAGTTGCCCCCTTCTGAGCTGAGCTACTCTTTGGGGGTAACGGTACAAACAAAAATATAAAAGGTAGCAGCAATTTGCACGCTGCTGATGCGCTCGAGCAAAAGCAGGAAAAGGAATTTTAGAGTACTCGTAAAAGACAAAGCCTCAGTCGAAGTCAAAATAAAAAGTGAAAAACGAAAAACAACAAAACAAAATAATAAACACCGTAACAGGAACGGACAGAGAGTGAGGCAGAAATAGAGGCAGAGAGAGAAAGAACTATTGAAAGCCGCTCTAAGTAGATTTATGGCTGCCTTCAAATGAGCCATCGCCAACGCCAATGCTGCCTCCGCCTCCTACTACCTCTCTACCTCTCCCTCTTTCAGCAATTGTTGTGGTTAATGTTCTTGTTGTTGTTGCTGGTGCTTTGCTGATGGCAAAGTGTGTCAAACACATGAGGGGTACAATCTAGAGAGAGAGAGAGAGAAATAGAGGGAGGGAGTGCAGGCAGTCAGTCAGCAATTACTGCTATTTATGGCTGATTACTTCACGTTGTAAAAATCAATTAAAAATGCACGAAAAAGTGAGCCAAGTGTTCCCCTTGGAACAACAGCGTAAACCACTTCATGACTCATTTGCGTGTTGACGTGATAAGCAGAGAAACACAAATGAAATGCAACCGTTAGGGCTGCACCGGGGGGTAGTAGTAGAAAGGGAGTAGAAGGGTAATAGTAGAAAGGGAGTAGTAGCAGAAGGGGAGTAGTGGAAAAAGAGTAGAAGAAGGGGAACAGTAGAAAGGGAGTAAAAGAAGCCGAGTAGATAAAGGGTAGTAGTAGAAAGGGAGAAGTAGAAAGAGTAGTAAAAAGGGAGTAGTAAAAGGGGAGTAGAAAAAGGAGTATAAGCAGAGAGAGCTTTGGCAACACTTATCAGTTGTTACAGGCTGCGCAGTTGACCGTTTCTGTTCAATTTACATATGTGTGGGGCTAACTTCATCTGCCTCTCTCGCTCTCTGCCTATTTCTGGGTATGTTAGGTTATTTGTTGCTATTTGCTGTAACGGGTACGAAATTCTTTTGTTGAAACGGTTAACGAGTGCAACTAAAGATAAAGCTACAACTAAAACTAAAACTAAACAACAACACGCTGATATTCGTCGTATTCATTGGAGACACGTCTAAAACTCGCCGTGGCAACTGCTGCTTTGTGTGTTGTTCTTGTTGTTGTTGCTGCTGGTGTTGTTGTTGTTGTTGTTGTTGTTGCTGGTATTAATGTTTGTTGGGCAGGCGGCTGGTTGGTTGGTTAGTTGGCAAAACTGGATTTCATTTTGGTCGCATTCGAGGCTTGGCCCAGTTAGAGCAGCAATGATACATACATAAATATGCATGTATGTGTATGTATATGTAAAGGTGTGTGTGCGTGTGTGTATGTATTAAGGAGACTCGCCAACAGGACTGGCTGCATATTGAACGCCCATACAAAATAATAGCAGCAACAGCAGCTTTTTTTCCTCTTGCTTTGCATATATGCAGAGTGGATAAAGAAGAGAGGGGCAAATGAGTGGGGCGAGGGGATAAAGGGGTACATGCAGGTGATGTAGACAGATGGTAAACTATGTAAATATGTCTGGCATTCCAGTTTGTGTGTGTATATATGCGTGTGTGTGTGGGCTGTGACCAATTTGATTAGGAATTCAATATTATTAGCAATATTAAAAGAGCTTACGAAAAAGCCTTGAAACACCCTGTAAAACGCAGTTAAAACACATTGTATGAAGTACAAAGACTCTCCACTGATCAAGAATATATAAGTACATATACATATATGTATATAGTACGCTCTCGGTAAACGCAACTAATTAAAATTAGACCGCTATAATAACTCAACGAGGAGTTGTGGGTATCAAGGGTTGTTTAAAACGAGGGTGTACTGTAATTACTCATATGATTAGATACTTCAGACAGTTAATTTTAGACATTGTGTATATATTGTAAAGTATATACAAATGGTTGGGAAAGAAAGTTGAAAGATACTTTAAACATACTTTCCAAAAAGGTCAAAAGAATCGAGAACTTATATATATATGTATATTTCTCATACTATCTCCAGCCCCTTCTTTCGTTTCCACCAAAAGTGTGGCACAGTTGCGCCACTTGCAACCCGTTGCAAGATAAGGAAGATATAGGAAAGCGATAAAAGTGTGATTTTTGTGAGGGGATAATGTATAGACATAAACATATGGGCCGAAATATATTTAATGATTCGTTTTTCCCAGTGTATTTACCCAGCGATGTTGACTTAACCTACAAACGGACCAAACCCAAAAAATGTGTGTGTGATTTTAACCCAACACAATAGCAGCACAAGAGGAACAAAAACAACAACAACTGCACAAATTGCAGCACTCAACACACACACATGTGTGTGTGCGTGTGTGTATACACACCAAATGTGGGCGAACACGTTTTTATCGCAACAAAACCAAATGCAATAAACGTTGATTAAAATAAATACACAAACACTCACTCACACACACAAGCGCACAAAAGAAAAACAAAGACATATACAGAGAAAGAATGTGTGCGTGTGTATGTGTGTGTGTGTGTGTGTAGAAGGCGCCGACACATGGCAATGCACAAAAAAAAAAGAAAATAATGAAGGCAATCAAAAGGCAAAGACTGCGACGTCAGCAGCGGCCCCCAATGCTTATCAAACTGCAGCAACAGGAAGAAGAAGCAACTTCAAACTGCATTTGTATATAGAAGATAGAAGAAGAGTGTATAAAAAAGTATAATTAATGAAATTGCGCTGATGTATGCACTTTCTGAGCCTCTGTATGCGTGTGTGAGTTCTGTTGCAATATCTTATCAGTTGTATGAAACGAGCAACTTATCAGCTACTCTGAATGGGGGCGTAAGAAGAAGAAGATGTGGCAGCGGCGGCATATGCCAATCGCCCCGACAGCTGCAGCAGCTTTAAGGACTGTGACCTTTTGCTGAAGCACCGCCTGGAGGATGCTATGAAGAGGTGGATAAGGAGGCGGAGCAGCAGCTACAATGAACCGTTTACTATTTCGGGGCACGTATTTCATTGTTTAATGACCTTTAAAAGCCAACGCAGACGCGTCACCCACGCGCCTGCTGCGAGAAGGCCAACAGCAAAAGCAGCAACAACAACAACAACATCTCATTGGGGCTGTGATACGCCTGGCATTTTTATGCTTTGCTTTTGCTTTGGCTGCCTGCTTCAGTGCTTCATCATCATCTTCACTGTCGTCTGCACACACACACACACACACACACACACATAGAGACACACTCACACCAGAAACATTTATATAAACATATACATATGTATATATATTTACACACGCATGGACATGTCTCTGGTGCGGCTGCTGCTTCTTTTAATAAAGTAAACTAAACAATTTTCATTCTTGTCTCGTTTTTGTCTCGTCTTCTTCAACTATGACGAGCACATAAACATGCACATACATGCACATCGACATGCATGCACATGCCAACACACCAATAGAACAGTGAGCGAGACGCGAGACAGTCGTCCCCATCCACCTTATACTCTACTCTACTCTACCACACCCCACCGCAACCCACCCACCCACCAGCTGCAACACAGAGTCAACAAACGGACACTCACACACAAACACTTATGTATATACATACACACGTATATATATGTATATATTTATATATGTATATATATGTACAAGCGGTACACAGACAGACGCTACTTCTCAACACAGACAAGACTTTACTTTCTGTGGGTGCTGCGCTGCTTGAGCCTCAGTCGACGCATTGTGTGCGCCCAACGTGGGGCGACGACAGTGGTGAATTTCAAAGTTGTGGTGAATGTTTGCTGAAAGAGAAAGGCAAAGCGAGGCAAATGGCAACGGCAACGCGTGCGGCTTATGCGTGTGGGGCGCACTTCATTGAGGAACGAAAAAACAAAAAAGAAAAGCAACAAACAAGCGGTAAACAAGACTTGGCAAAGACGCTGACACCGGCCGGTCACTGGCGCTGCCGCTCATGGTGGTGGTGAATTTAGGGTGGGGTGGGGTTTGGGGTGGATACACAAAGAGAGCGCATAGCAAGTATGTACTTAACAATTGCCAATATATTCAATTAATTTGCTAGCTATTATGCTTTCTGATTTGTATTGGACTCTTTGAAGTGGGTGTTAAGTGGGCGTTATCTTATGCAACAATTTGCATATATGCATATTAGGTGGGTTTAGATGTGGTCGCTGCATGTTTAATAATAAGCCAACAATTTTCCTTTCGTGCTGCGATTGTAGATCAGAGTAAGCGGTTCAATGACACACACTCACACACACAGCTATGCCCAATCCATTATCTATTCAATAAATCCGTCGAAGACCAAAAGAACAAAAGAAATTCTTATCAGAATGGACGACCGAATGATCGTCAGCACAACCAATGGGAAATCGATAAATAAGAAACTAGGCAATCTTATATACTGTATTTATAATCGATAAATAAGAAACTGCAGCTTGCAGTAAACGGCTGCCGACGTCAGCTGTAAATTTTCGACAGGCTGGTTTGATTGAAAGTGAATTTGATGAGAGAGCGTGGGAGGGAGATAATAATGAAAGGACAGAATGATAGAAAGAGATGGCGTGTATTGAAGTTGATGAGCCGCAATACGGAAATTGCTTAAAAAATAACAAAAGTTATGCACACATGGCCACACCTTGCATTTAATGCTACACTCCATCACATCCAGCGGCACATTTAATGTTGTTGCTGTTATGCTGCATGGAGGAGCTTTTTGATGTTGCTGAAACTTCTTTTTGAAACTTACCTTTAGTGCCGTCAAATCGATATCATCCAATGAACAATTCACCGATTGTGCCAGTTGTTGTTGTTGTTGCTGGTGCGCCATTTTGATTTGCTATTTTTTTGTTATTCTGCCTGCTGCGGCGGCGGCTGCTGCTGCTGCTGCTACTGCTACTTCACTCAAACACACACGCACACACTGCTATGCAGGCTATGCACACCAACACTCATACACACACATATACGCACACAGAAGCACTCGCTGTCAACAGCGCCTGACTTTTTTCTGCTTATTTATTTATTGCTTCTTCAATAATTGTTGTTTATAATTCTGAATAAAAAGCACACAATTTTTTGTTAAATTATATTCGCATTGCTGGAAAAAAAAACTAACAGAACAAAAAAAAAATAAGACTATTAAATGCGGCAATTGACAAAATTATTTGGCTAACAATTTGTATTTGTTGCTGGCCATACAACTTTTCTCTTTTGTTAATGTGCATGTGTATGTGTGTGAGTGAGCGATTTGCGTATGTGTTTGTGATTGTATGTATGTGTAACGTTTGGCAAACGGGCGCGGCACGCACTTTTACACAGATTTTTTTATGTAAACACAAGTGCAATTAATATTTATACAGGCCGAGAAATTTAATATTCTTATTCTTCACCGATAAATCACACACAACACACACTTTGCGCTCTTCGATATACACATGCACACATTCATACATATACCAAATGTATATGTATACTTATGTGTGTTTGTGTAGGTAGACAGGAAAAAAATCTGCCACTCGCTTTTTCTCTTTGACTTTTGGGAGGGCTGTTGGATATAAATTGCGGTATTCTTTACATACTTATCGCGCACTTCAATTTATGTTTATTGTTTTTGCATAGCTAGCACAATGATCAACTGACTTGCTTTAATTTTAGCAAGTTCCGGTTTGTGCAAGTCGGTGGAAAAAAATTAAATAAATCTATTCGCGACACAGCGGCACGGACGTCTCGTCCGCAAGAACTACTGAACGACTGAACGCGCTGCGATTCACTGTTGCTATCACTGTCACACGTGTAACAACAAATCTTAACATTTTGTCGAAATGTTGTTAACATTAACACCTACATTTTATCTTAAGTAATTAATTTATCCCGTTGGGGGACATCATTGCCAAAAATGAATTCCATATAAAATCTGTTGAATAAAATTTAATTGAAAAGTGGCGTATAAGGCATAAATTCGATTTTATCAGGCTAACAGGTAACATAACATTACACCTTAATAGAACAATAACAGTGACTTGCCCATATCCCAATCTGGAATGGATGTAAATGTTAATTGCCAGCTGTTATGACTCTGTTATACTCATAATGGGACTATCCTGTAAGCGGAATTGTATTATATCGATATATCGATAAGATTGATGTTGTTAACATTCTATACGATTGTATACATCTGTTAAGTTGATAATAATGACAATAAGTAAACAATTTTAATTTATTATTTAAAATTGTTTTGAAAGTAAATTTATTTTATTCTTTTAATTTAATTAAATAATTTTAAGATAATATGTGGAACTCGAAATGACCCTGCTATACTTAACATCAAATGCTATGCGCAAAAGAATCCGTTAAATCTCATAAGTGTGACCTTGATACCTTAATCGAAGAATACTGCAAAGCTTACCTTTTGGTATACTGAAAAGTCTACAGAAAAGACCAGTGAGTATGAAATATTGCAGCCAACTTCACGTAAGTTTCAAATTATGTGCACCCAACTTCACGTAGGTCAGTTTTGCGCGTAATTCTATCTATGTTGCTGTCTGTTCAACTCATTTTGCGTTAACGGTTTTATATATAGTAGTTTAGAATATCGCAATTCAGTAATAAATTACCCAGGATACTAAAAATGTAAGTCAATTTACTATTAAGTTTATGTATTTCTCTTTATACGTTTAATATTGCCTTGAAGTCATTGAGTAACGTCTATTGTGGGACGTTTCTACACATATTTTCAAAATGGTGTCTGAAAATATTTGTAGCGTTTATTCTCCCTTCCAAATACTAATTAATATAAAGAAAATTGAATATTCGGTTACTGTTCAACGTATCTTTGTGGAGAAGTCAAAATTAAATTAAAATGTAGTTACTTTAAAGTTGTTTCAAAGGGGCGATCGATTTGCATCGAGGTATCGAGAAAATTATCGACGGACAATCGGTAACAATCGATATGACGCCGCTTCTTCCATATTTGATTCAAACATCGACTACAACATTGTTAAACGAGATCGAGAGTTGACAAGACGTGCGTGAAACGAGCGCGCAACGCTGACGAAATTTAACCCGCAAAAGCAACGTACCAAAAGTGCCAATAACAAAATGTACATTAAAATAAATGTCGACCTTTGTGCATTATTCAACTAAGAGATTAAATAAAACGGAATCGTTTGTTTTTTTTCTATTTTATTTTTGTGTCTAAGCCGTTTAACTGTTGTTGCTGCCCGTTGTTGCTGTTGTTTTGTGCTAATTAGAAAGAGCAGCGCCGTCAACTGCTGCGCCGGCGTTTTAGAACACGGCTATCTAATTGTTGGCCCAAAAAACAAAAAAAAAGCGGCGAAGCTGGTTTTTTTGCGTGTCGTTGTATGAGCGTGGCTGTGTGTTTGTGTCTGTGTGTGTGTGTGCATGAGAGAGATCAGTATAAGCTGGCGTTTCTGTGTGTGTTTGTGTGTGCATTGGAATTTGTTAAAACACGAGCATATTAAGGTCAGAAGCAACAAGTGACAAGCTACAAAATTCTAGGCATAAATTAACGCCTTAATATAAAAGCAGCATCCAAAAACAAGAAACAAAATAAAGAACAAAAATAAGAAATAAAAAATATAAAAAAAATGATAGAACTACTGCTACTTGTGGCATTTCTTATTCGTAAATAATTCTTTTCAATCTGAGATTCTTTTCGGGCTTTTTCCACTGCCAACAGGCACAACAAAAATAACAACAACAACAACAGCGCAGCAGCAGCGGCAGAGCCAAAGAACCCCGCGCACAACAAACCAACAACAACAACAACTTTCCGGTTTTCTCAGCTTCATCTCTCGACGTCTTGTTTTTTTTGTTTCTTTACGTGTGTTTATCGATCTTCGTGGCTTACGCGTTTTCGTGTGCTGATGCCAAAGAAGAAAATATATAGAGAAAGAGAGAGAGATCAGGAGTTAGAGAGACAGAGAGAGATAGCTTGAAGCGAAGCCTAGTGAAAATTATAACAAAAATAAATCAATTTTTATTCAAATAGCAGCAGCGCCACACAACATTAACAAAAACAACAACAACAACAGCAACAAGTCAACGAAGGACATAAAAGAAAGGAAGAAGAGAGAAGGACAGATAATAATAATAAGAAGAAGAGATCACGCCGTCTTAGTTTGTTTGTGTGTGTGCGCTACTTTTGTCAAGGCTAGAGCAAAAGAGAGATAATAGAAAGGCAACAAAAGAGTGAGAGAGAAAGGGAGAGGAAGAGCGGAAGCCGTAAACAAAACAAAACATATTTTGTGTACAGGATTTAAACATAAATCATTCACGCTGGATTTAGGATACTACGAGGCTGTCAAAGGTAAATATTATCAAACTTATCATATACATATGTACATACCTATTGAGTTTATATAACATTCAGCTGAAATCATGGCTCAATAAATATATATAGTAATAGCAACAACAATACGCTTCATTCATTTGCTGCCAAATTCAATTAACAATTCCATATAACATACATAATAACATTTTTATGCAGTCAACGCACCTGAGCCACGCTCGCTCGCTCTGCGCTTTATGGCGTCCAGTAAGCCAAAAAGAAAAACATAAAATACAAATATAAAAACCCATTCAAAACTTGTTGCATAATCGCCAATCCGAATCCAGTTGAGCTCTCAAACTGTACAGTTTTAAAATCAAAAGGGCACACATTGCGTGCGGCGGTGTCATAAAATTGCGAACGCTGTCCAAAGTTTTCTTATTAGCATAAGCAAAGCCTGTTGCTGAGTATTGTGGAAGTAAGGGGCGGGGCAGGGTGGAGGAGATAGATCGAAAGTCGAAAGAGGTGTGGAGGGGTGGGTGTATAGAGAGAGTGTGCAGCCAGTTTACAGGTGCGCAATGCGCAGTAGTGGCAGCGTCAGCCTGGCTCGAAGCCGTAAACTAGGCTAAATAGGGTCTCTAGCCAAAGCACGTTTTGGTCTGTACGGGTCTATGGTTGGTCTGTGGTCCGCTTATTGCGGCTCTTGGCTTGGCTTGGGTTTGGTTTATTTTTAAACCGCATTCCGCGTGGCATTTGCCTGGGCCAGTTGGCCACTCGCATACAACCACACACACACACATACATCTACATACATAAGCATAAGTATATGCATGATTTGTATGTGTGCGAGTACATTACCGTTAACATTAATAGCAGTTTTGAGGCATTGAGCATACAACGGCGCCGCTTGCTGTGATTTAAAGACAATTGCACTGAGAGACAATTGCGCTAAATTAAATTACGCTTAACGGGGGCAGCTAAAGGCCAACGACACACACACACACACATTCAGACACACACACAAGTGGAGTTTGAGATCGCGGCTGGAGTGCAATGCCCACGCCTCAGCAAAAAGAAAAATAAATGCAGTTGCTCAAATCCTGTCAAACTGTAAATACATACACATGCATACGAAATACAAATTCCTATTGGAAATCCAAGTTGGTCCATTTGATTCTTTGCACTGCTTTTGTTTTCATTCTTTGCAGCTGGCCCCGTGCAGTCTTTGCTGCTGCTGTCTGTGATACCCTTTAACCCTCCCAAAGGGTATGCTTAACTTCTGCAACGGCTTTGTGACATAATCTTCAGATATGAAAAGTCATAGATATATTTGTATTTGATCAGCAGTTGCTGCTGTTAAGTCTTGTAACTTTAACAGACAGTTAACAGGGTATCTTTAAATCGCGTGTTCTTATGTTAGCGACCCTTTATCCCTACGAAAGAGTATGTTTAGTTTCTGTAAATGCTTTGTAATATAATCTTCTGTTATGAAAAGTCATAGCTATATTGATATAAGATCAACAGTAGCTGCTGCTTAGTACTGCAACTTTAGCAGCCACTTAACAGGGTATCTTGTCGTCTGTTCATGTTATGTTAACGACTGCAATGTTCTTACTATTTGTTGTTGGCGTGGCATTCTTTAGCATTTTGCACAATTTATGCGCTGTACTTTTTGTTTTTCCATACACAATTGAAAGTTGGCCAGCCTGGCCTGACCACACGTAATCCCCACCAACAGCGGCAGTAGCAGCAGTAACAGTGGCCATCAACTGATATATTCCTAAGCTCCAATTCAAATTCCGCTTCCAGTTCCAGTCAATCAATCATAGCTTTTTATTCACCGTTTCAATCAATCAACCCAAAAAAAATAATAAAAGACTTCAATAAAAATTGTTGGCATATTTCAGCGGTTTCTCGTCTCAAAAAAAAAAAGTCACAAAATGTTCTTACAGACGGCCCCATTAATGTTAATGATAAACATTTTTAATGATAATTGCTCAAGCATTGAGCAGAGCAGGGGGCGGAGGTGCTGGTGGAGGTGGAGAGGAGGGGGAAGCCTACGTAGATACTCGTAATTATTGTAATTGAAAGCCAGCAAGGGCGTAAGACCTATTGAATGAGTCGCAACAGTTAGGATGCTTTGTCAATTGACTGCTGAACTTGGAAGACAGTTATGAATACGAATATGTGCGGGAAGCTTGGGACGTTACTTTCAATGATTCATTTGATTCAGTAAACAGCTTAGGAATATTTTATAAGGGATACCTAAGAGGTTACTTTGAATGATTCATTTCAATCAGTTGACAGTTTCGGAATCTTTCATAAAATATAATTTATTCAGATTCAGTGTGTAGTTTGGGAATAATTTATAAACGATTCCTTGAATGATTCACTTGATTCAATGAATAGTTTGGGAATATTCCATAATTTCATATTATTTACGGGAACTGTCGTCAACTGTTTTCCTAGGCAAATTTTTTTTGCACCCATGAAAAGGTTGATAATCAGTTGACATTATATATATTCTTTATTTAATGACAAGCCAGATTTATATGTATATATATATATACAAGTCTATTCAAGTCTATGACAAATTCAGTTCAATGATTTTACACTATAATTTTTATATTGATGCAAGCTCCAGTTTCACTTATCAGCGTTTTTTTTTTTTATAAAACGAAGTCCAAAAAAGCAAGTAAATAATCTTTTTTTCATAAATTTTAATGTCTTGATACATAGTGTATATAAATAGATTATATGTTCACCTATATATGTATATATTAATATAAATATATATACTTGATTCCAGTAGGAATCTACCTCATGTCATGCGGCAATTTGTTGGGCAGATTGATAAGAATGCGGCCGCTTCACGTTGATTTCAAATGATGAGAAGATCGTCATTGGCACATTTGAAAGTTGAGTTCTGATTGGATTTTTGAGTGCATTCTAGTTAGATATCTTTTATCGCGGGGCTTTTTTCTTCACCTACATACATAAAACATGAAAGCGGTACAATAATATTAAAATGATAGTTAACAGGTGAGTTTTAATTATGGCGATTTGATATAAGTCAATTTGCCTTTTCATTTGCATTCCACAGCTCTGCATGTGTGTGCGTGTGTGTGTGTTAGTGTGTGTATATATGCACAGATAGTTCCAATTGGATGGAGCTGGTTGCCAAGTGTGTCAAGCAATTAGAAATAACCGTAAGTTAAAGTGCAAAGCAGCTATCGTATAAGTTACAGACAGAAGGAGGGAGAGAGAGATAGTGTCTATGCGAGGGAGAGAGAGAGCGAGAGGGAGACACTGTAAGCGGAGAGAGTGTGCCATTTCACTTGTCTAACAGACGAAACACAGGCAAGTGGATTTTGGGAACACCTGAACTTCAGTCTCTCGCATTTTCATTTCCCAGCACTTCAGCTTGTTTGGAATACCCTGTAATTTGCACTCATATACATAGACTACAATGGCTTTAACTACCCTGTAATTTGCACGCGCATACGTAGACTATAATGAGTGTTATGTAGGCTAGTCTTAAATGAAGGCCAATGCTTTAAATATGCAAATTAGTCTGCAGATAAAGATCTACGCGGTTTTTCTCTAACTGAAGATACTGTTACCTACAGTGAAAACTCTGTAGAGTGTACACTTAACCAATTAAAGTACCCGATTTGGAAGATTGCACTGTAAATCGAAATATAAAACGTCTCAAAGAACTAATCGATCGAAGGTCATGTTATAGTTTTAAGGGCCTGCTGTTAAAGCTTTGCTGTTAAAGCGCTGCTGTTAAGTACTGCTGTTTAAGAGATGCTTTTGAGAAGGTAAACACAAATCCAAGAGGTATTTCTGTTAGAGCTTTGCTGTTAAAATGCAGCAGTCAAAGAGAAGCTGTTAGAGTGCTGCTGTTAAAGACATTCTAACGCTGTTATTAACATTAAGTCCTTTGCATGCTGCTGTCTTTTAGTGTTATTAACATCGTTTGGCAACAGAAACATTTCCATTTTGTTTTACAGGGAAGCTGCAGGCTGTGCAGCTTTCAGTTTAGTTTCCTTACTTGTTTGTATCTCTTGTTTTCCTTATTTTTTTTTCGCGCGCGCCAAAAACAGCGACTCAGTTAAAGTGCATGAATGCACATTCAAGGCTGCAACAGCAACAATCACACTAGCAACAACAACAACAATACTAACTCGCTTTGCTGAAACTGGTTTTAAACCATCTTGTGGTTTGCTTTCTTTTTTTTTTGTTAACTTCTTCTGCACGTAGCCAAAAAATATGCTAAAGTCATATCACAATAACAACAACCACAACAACAACAGCGAAAACAAATTTATTGTGGAGAGCACAGGAAATGCATTTTACAGATACAAACACACACAGACACCCGACGTATGTATGCATATATGTTGATTCTATAAACAATTTGCACAAATTAGCAGTTATACCTGTATATGTGTATTATCTGTGTGTATGTATATATGTATATATATTCATATGAAGGGTCGGTCAGCTTTTAAGTTGTTTGCTTGGCACTCGACACTGACGTATACTTTTTGCAGTGAAAGATCTTAAACAGACTCCGGATTGCAGTGCATATATATATATACACTATATATAGATGATTATTTTGCTTACCTGAACTTTCCGGCGTGTAATATGGTGAAAACTTCCCAAGAGGCTTTATTTACGTCTAATTCTGCCGATTATAAAAAGTGAAAGCCAAACATATATATATATATTTCAATCATTCGTTATATCATAGAACAATTATCTAAACCCCAGCGAAAGTTTATTTATTTTGTAATCTTCTTATATAACTTATAGCTTTACCATAATCATTTTCAATTGTCTCAATTCTTTTCCGTATCAAATATTATCCATGATTAGACCTTTCCCCCGCATATAACCAAAGCTACTTTATACAACATCATTTTATCATTTCATGTTCACTTCACTTTTCTTTCTTATGTCTTTTCTTACATTTTTTCATACTTCATTTTGTCATTTGTCCATTCCCTTTTTTTTTTTTTGTCAATTACAAAAAAATGAAGAGAAGAGAAATAAAATAAAATAAAATTAAATCAAATCACATAAAAAATTTGTTCCAAGTCGCGACCCACCTGTTCCATTATCATAGAAAAATCGCTGGCAACCTTGAAACTAGCTTCGCCTTCCGCTGACTTAGTGAAATTTCTCAGCAACTTCTCTGCTGCTCTTCCTCTTCCTTCTGCATTTGTTTTGGTTTCTTGATTTTTACCTTTTTTCCTAATACCCTGTAAAAATGTATAACAAGTAGAGGAAAGTATCTCTTACTGTATAAAGATACTTTAAGCAATCTTTTGATATGTTAGTTCTAGATACTTTGGCGGGTATTAAAGTATCTTTTGGTCTGTTAGGTCTTAGACTTATAATCGTTTTAAATATATAATATATATAAGAATGTTCTTTTATCTACTCTGAAAACATCGGAGAGATCGGCTATAGCATACATTTAATATCTAGTTGAAAGTATCTTTTGATCTCTATAAAGAAGCAGTTGTATCTTTTGACTTCTTTAACTTTATACAGGGCATCTCATAGTCGTAATCTTGCAGCTTAAGCTTTTCTTTCTTTTTCTTTTTTTCAGTTTTTTTTTGTCGGTTTTTGTTAAAGTTTTAGTTTTTTGTCTTTGCTTTCAAGTTTGGAGTCGCACCATAAACAATTTCAAGCTGCTTTTTGCTGTTGTTGTCGTTGTTGTTGTTGTTGTTGTTGCTGGTGTTTTTGCTCTCTTTTGAAACTTATTTATTATGTAGCTGTCTAGTTTTTGCCATGTTATGGAATTTGGCTAATCAAGTCAAGTGTTTTGCTGTCTCTGTGTTTGTTCGGGTTGGGTAACTACTTACATATGTTCGTATTATATTGTAAGTGAAAAAAAATGAGTACCAGATGAAATTTTTAACTACTTTTTACATTGAAATTTGATACTTGTTGAAGTCTGCGGGTTTTTGTATTCTAGAGCTTATTGCTTTTTCTACCAACTTAAGAATAAGTTTGGGTACCTGCAACTATTTTGCTAGAAACATTAACAAAATTCTTGGTATAACTGAATCAATCTTAGTAATGATTCATTGGCAATCAAAATAAAATACATTTCTTGATTTGTTTTTTCTTTTTTCTCCTTTTTTTCTCATATTTTTTCTGCTTTAAGAGGAAGTAATTTATCCGAATAGAAAAAAATGTTTTGAAGAAACAAAAAAGTTGCCAAAAACGGGTTTCGTTTTTTATTCGTAATAAATTGCAAATATTATGCTTGAAAGATCTTTAGCAAAAGGTAATAGATATATATAGAAGGCATATATTATATGTATACTATATATATATTTATATATAAAGCTTGTCACAAAACTAGCATAAATTCTACTTGGAGCGGAAGTAGTTTAGGGCTTGTTTTTATTATAGTTTCTGCCAAGGCGTCTGGCAAAATGTTCTTAAAATAAATGTAAAAAACAAAGTTTATCAGCTTGTACCGTTTGGTTTGACACCCTGCATAGTTGAAGTGGGTTTCAAGCAAAAACAAAAAGAAATTAAATTAAAAAATCTGGAATAAAAAATCTTATCGCAGAAACAAAAAATTCAGCCTTGACTCTGGCTTTAATTTTGGCAAATTGCCGGCAATTTTCAAGCTGCCCAAATAAAAAAACAAACAAACAACAAACAAATTTTAATAATGTCTGCGAATAAATTGCGATGCCATCTCATTGATGTTGCTGCTGCTGTTGTTGGTGTTGGTGTTGTATCTGTTGGTGTTGTAGCTGTTGGTGCTGCAGCCTCGACCGCAAGCCCAATCAAAATATTTAGCTTATTAGCTGCAAAAAGTCAACAAACAACGCAGCAGAAATCAGAGACGAATCACAAAGACCAGAAACCATGGCAGCATCGTGAGAGTTGGAGGCAACATTGTGCGCCGACGCGACTGGCGGCGGCAACGGCAACGGCGACGGCGACTGTTTCACATTAAGCATACGCCGCATGGGACGCAACTTCAGCTGGGGAGGAGTAGCTGCCGCCTCGGGCAATTAATTACATTTTGCGCACTTTGTTTCCGCTTTACACCGAACGCTGCTAGAATTTCGTAGCTTCGTTTGCTGTAATTATTTTCCTAGTATATGCTTCATTTTTTACCCTCTCTCTCTATCTTTTTATCTATCTTTCTCTTTCTGTGTGTGTGTATGTGTTCTAGCTGCAGCAAAGACAAAAGTAGAATAAAGTGAAATAAAATAAAATAAAGAAAAAGATGAAGCCGTAAAACTGTTCTGTGGCCTTTGTGTTTGTGCAGCTGCCCTACGAAGGTGTTGGATGATACTATGGCCAGCCAACCCCAACCCCAGCCCCATACTTAAGCACTGTCTAAAGGGGCATTGATTTTTAATACCAGCTGCAGTTCAAGCCGAACTGTGAATACTCTGTCAGAGAGAGATATGTAGAATAAAGAGTAGCTGAAGAAGTTGCTCTGAGTTTCTTATTAAAAAGTTATTTCATATTTATCATATATTCTATATATATTATATACACTATAAAATACACTTTTATATGATGTAATCATTAGAGTATAAAGTAGGAAGTAGATGCTTTTCATGCTTGGTTCTTTTCTTGATACTATTTATCTGAAATTGTATCACAAACTTAGAGCTTTAACCTAAGATCATATCATATTGCAAACTGATTGCCTTTGTCATTATAATCAGTATTGTTAGGGTATTAAATCGAGCAGCGAAGAAGAACAATGCGCATTTGTGCGCTACTCGTAAATTGTTGGCCCCCTTTTTTTTGTATTTTATTTTTTGCATACGCTTTCCACGTACTCAAGCCAGGTACTCACATTCGCATATACTTATATATATTTATGTTATATATATAAATGTTTATATATATATTAATATATATGTAGTATGCCCTAAGCGTGTTCCCGGCCATCGATCGAAATCAAAAAGCGTAACAACAAAACAGAAATGCCAAAAATTCTTAACTCGCTCAACTCAGCTCAGCTGTGAAATGTGAGCCAAGACCAAGACGCAGACCAAAGCGAAGACGAAACAAGCAGGAAAAGCAGACGAAGGAGAAGATGGTGGTGGAGGTGTTGCCAGTGGAACAACAACCCAAAGCCAAGCCCCAAGTTAGACCAGAGAAGGCAAAAAGACAGAGCGAGAGATAGAGAGAGAGAGAGAGAGACTCAAGAGCCCTGGGGGCTTACCTTGCCGGGTGCTTTGCTCCTCCATACAATATGGCATTCTTTGGCGTACTTGGATTGCCCTGTATTATAAGCTCGTTTCACTTCTTTACACACATACAAGTATATATAACACCCATATATATATATGTTTGCAATAAAAGATATATGCGTACACTTCGGGTGCCCATATTATAAGTAGGATCAAGGGGTTGAGCCAGGGTTGAGGGCAACTTGACCTAAAATCATTGCCGAAATTTATCAAAATTAAAAAAAAAAACTTGCTACGATAAAATATCGATTGGCTTAGCAAATTTAGTTTTAAAACTCAAAAAATCTAATTATATACATAAACAGTCGTGTTCATAAAAATAGTAGTACACTCGCTAAGAATGGTATAATACTAATCAAATAAAAAAGAAAAATTCTCGAATCACTGAATAAATAAATAATAAAAAATGTTATTACAAAAATTGCTTGAAAACAATAAAAATAAAAATTATCTCAGTCTATAAAAATTTATTTGAGTGCATAAAAATAGCAATAAAATAATAATATAAAAACTTGGATTAGCCTATCGTTGCAACTTGAATTGATAATAATTATAGGGTTTATCAATTATAAAAAATATCAATAAAAATAAAAAAAATATTTTAATATAAGAAAAAATACAAAAAATCCTAAGAAACTTTTAGTATGAAGTTTATTTAGGAGTTTTATTTTTCTTTACTTTTTGTAGTAAATATTTATATAAATATATAGCAAATATATATAATAAATAAATAAGTACTAAAGTTATTAATATTCCTGAAAATAGGACAGAAATATTTTTTTTATTTTCTTGAGTACACATTTTATTTAAAGGTCGAAGGTGGGATCACATGATCGATTGCTTACCACCTTTATGGATACCTGGACTTACGTCCTTGTATAAAAATACTTGTAGCACTCATAGCAATTGTATAAACTGATGACATGTCCAATGCTGTCAGACACGTACACATTTCAGACGTTAAATGTTATCTTTATTTGCAAAAAAAATTAATATATATATAGGGTTGTCTAATCTTAAGTACCTTTTTTTACTTTTAGCAATTTATTAGTTTATATCAATGTCAATATTTAGCGATCCAATCGTTGCCACACAAGAATGCACACCGGACACGTTAGCTTAACCCTAATGTAGCTATCTATATGGAGATAGCTGCTATCCGGAGTTTGGACTTATCAATCGCAACGAGGTGCGATAAATCCACTCGACTTTACCAATGAAATGCACAACGCTTTTCAGGTATAAATAACTATGCAGAATTCCAAAATCGATAGGTGCTACATGATGTCATTAGAGTTAAGTTTGAATCTGACTCATGAATAAGCTGTCTGTCTACTAGTCATATGGAAGCCGACTGTCTGGGGTCTTGATTAATTAGCTGGGAACACGCTCTGAGAGTCTCTCTTTGATGTCTAGCTTTAAGTATAAGCTATGGGATTCTCTCTCTATAATGATGATGATAATGCTAATGATAATCATAATGATGATGATGAAAAGCTCATGACTAATCGTCTGAATAGAACTCAAGTCATGTACAATTAAATAAAGACACATAAAAAACTTGGCATTAAAACAAATGTTTTACATTTGCATTCAATGCGCGCACACACACACACACACACACACACACACACACACACACACACACACTCTCACACACAGTGAGAGAACGATCCTCACCTTGGGTTCCGGTTCCAGCACTTGTTTCCAGACTCTTTAAACTAGTACTAAAAACTCACACACACTCGCCTCTATATGTGCCTGCATACCTTTATTTTCTATATACTTCTATATATATCTATTTGTTGACTTGTTTGCTGAAGCAGTAAAAACATATATACATATACTATATATATATATATTAAAATGAGGCGTAAAATATTGTTAACACGTCGATTATATTGTACACTGACCGAACTAATGGCCTGAGCCAGATAATTACTCTCGCTTCGTTCCTGTTCCATTAAAAAACCCAATTATAGGCCAGAAGCACGCTTTCAAAGTTGGCAAGAGAAAAAGCAAACTATACCAACACTCTATAGAAATTTCCGATCTCAACTGATCTCTGAAATCCTCAATATAATATCATAATTTAAATGCATTTTCTATATATTTCTAAGCTGCTCTTAGCTGATATCTAAATAGTTAACAAACACACACAAATTGTATAGAATTTTCTATATTTTTTTAAACGATCCTAAATGATCTTTAAATTACTCAATTTATATACCATAATTTTGCATAATGTTCCGATCTAAATGATCTCTGAAATACTCTTGATAATTTTATAAAATTATTCAATATTTCCTAAACCGTTCTTTATTTATATTTCTCATTTTATCTATCATCATTAAAAAGAATATTTAATATTTTCTAACTGATCTTAACTCATATCTGAGAAGATCATTAAAAATACAAAAATTTTAATAAACATTGCCCCAGTTTCTGATCTGATCTTAACTGATGGTTATAATATTCACGTTGGCCTCTTTCTTTGATTCTCTTTTTGTATCTTTCAACCATTAAGACAATCTGTAGAAGATCTTTCAGATCTCCGTCTAAATGTGTCAACAGGATCGTAGTGCCCGTTTTTTAGGGTATAATTACACGGTTAAATAACAAAATATTTGCTTGAAAGCTGACATCAGAGAGAGAGAGAGAAAAAGAAGACAGAACTTTGCTGAAGTTAATGCTACCAAAATTTTTAAGGTTACTTTCGAAAATATTCTCATTTTTTTTTACCGGTTTTAATTTTGTTTTTGGTTTTTTTTTTTTCATTTTTTTGGCGAAAAAATCAAACTGTTGCGTCTGTTTAGCATTGTAGCGTGAAGTTATTTTATCTTTTGCATTTTTTCGTATTTTGAGTTTGTTTGGCTTATTTATTTACGGACTTTTATTATGATGCGGAACAGCGGCGTCTTTATCTTTATCAACGGGATTGAGTCTGGGGAGACGCAAAGGCGAAATGTGAAACACGTTTTGCATTGATGACCACCCGGTAACCAACGGGAAGAGACAGAGACCCCAAAGGAGGCAGAGGAGGGAGGGCGGCAGGGATGTCAAATATGAAATTTTTGACAATGCAAAGAGAAGAGAAGAATTGGAGAAGAAACTAAGCAGCTTTAGATAATGAAATCAACTGACTTAAAAAAAAGCTAAAAGAAACTTAAGATTAGTTTCATTTTATATATATATTATATATAAGCTTTGTTGGGATTGTGATTGTGTAGTTGGTTTAGCTTGTATTATTATATATATAAATCTTATAAGGCTACTGTGTAGACTCTCTCTTAGCGTCTTCTCTAGGAGATTCATTCTCTTCCAACTGTTATAGTCATTCGATTATAATTTATGCGCATAAATGAGAAGCGTAAAAACAACGTTGAAGAATTCTTTTAAAAGTCAACTTGTTTCACGTTTTGTTGTTGTTTTATTATAACGTCATCAAAAATAAATTTTTATCATGTAATATTAAACTGTTTTCTGATTTTTTTCAATTGTGAAAATTCTGCGGTTTGCGCAACGTGTTTTTTCTTTTGTAAGTTCGAAATGCAATTGGCAGTAGAAATCTGTTGAGGGGGGGAGGGGGTTTTTTTTTGGGGTTGTAATAACAAACCCATATCAGATATCACAGTTTGTGTCTCATCAAAAACACATTGAAATCGTTTGAAATTCATTTAAAAAACATAACTTGTGGTTTAAAAAAAAGAATGTTATCAAATATTTGTTAACAATCTAGCGATAGCTCTGATGAGCCGCACAAGGTTCTTCAGAGAAACAGAAACAGGAACAAGAACTTCAAGTACTAGCGACAGAAAAATGTTGAGGAAATAATATTTATTAATGGCTTTCCTAAACGATTTACAAATAAACGAGGCAATTAAAAAACTTTTCATAAATAGATAGACAGAAAATAAAAATAAACAAAAAAATATTGCTATGATCGTCGCCCCCTCTCTTCGGCCACTTGAATAAACATTCCCAAAGTGGCCTCTGTGACAGTTGTGACAGTTGGAGTAGGGGAGGATTGAGATACTTTTAATTTTAGGGTGCTGAATGAGTCTCAGGGCTTAGCCAATTAAGTATAGAGCTTTTGCCCTATCACATGACTCCCCCCACAAATCGATTTCATATACTATATATATATATATCTGATACAGACATGCAACGCTTTAGATACAAGCTCTGACTATACGTACTGATATTTCATATTTATTTTTGGCTGCTCAAAACATTGAAAATGGAATTGAAGTTTGTTCAATTTTGCAGCTTGTCGACGATCTTCATACAGATTGTCGTCGTTCGTCTATCGCGTGGTACATTTTAATTAAAACGAGAGTCGAGGGTTTCTATTGAGTTGTTCCCCCTCCCTTCCCGGTGGGGCTGATAGCGCTGCGCCCTACTCCGTCGGTTTGCTTGAAACCTTTTGAGTTTTTCAAATTTTTCGAGCTCTTTCTTTAGTTTTCATACAAAAGATAACAAAAAATATAAAAAATTTTGTTGGTTTTGCAACTTCCTGCGAAACGCAACGGAAATATCCATGGGTTTAGGGTGTGAAATAGTTGAGCAAATATTTAAGCCGTGCACATATTTATCACATTTGTTGGAAATCGAGTGCCATACCGAGTATATACCATATATATGCTACGATTCATATTCATATGATTCATTTCCAGAGCTGCTTTTTTCGCTGTTTCTATTGATTCCCAATTTGGTTCGATACACGTGTTTGGAGCGCTTATTTCTAGCTTCATATGCAAATTATTCTTGTATAAATTCGTTTCTCGTTGGGAACAGCGCTTGATTAAGCCATGCTAAGAAGGAAATGGTGCTAGCATTTGCCTAAATCGGACCCTAATAGGCTGCAGCTTAGATAATGCTTATTAATTACAGATCGCACCAAAAGAAAAATTATAAACGATCTCGAAAATGGTCACACGCTCGACTCTAAACCCAAATTGCCGCTATTGAATACCCTCTACGAAACTATCGAGTATATTATTTACCCGCTCAGCACGTATTCCATTTACCTGCTCCACTTAGGCCGATACCATAATTAATTAGAATCGATTATTAAGCTGTCGCACGGCCTCTTTGATAACAATGTTTGTAGTAATAATAAATTGGAGTGCTCAACTTATTATAGATTCATATTTATCTGATCACTTCGTATGTAGTACCAATATATGTATTATAAAGAATCGTTATATGTATTATATAGAATCGCTTTTTAAGCTATCGATAACAAACCTTCAACAAGCCTTTTGCACTTCTCCGTAGCATTGATTATCATGATCCCTACTATAACTCTTTAGATTGATTAGATTATACTTGAATTTTTAACATAAAACTTAAGGTTTAATCATCGCTTATTAATATAAATATTATATCAATAGCTGTTTCATTCATTTTATAATAATATTTCAATATTAAGAACTATCTTAAAGTACATAAAACTCACCTAAAACTTTTCTTCTCAATAAGTTTATTTCTCAAAATTGATTCATTAAAAGAAAACATAAATTAAGAAATAGTTACAAAATTTTATTTATAATATTTTCCTGTTTTACTCTAAAGACTTTCTTAAATATTTCGCCTAAAATCTATCTCTACGATACATATCGATATGTATCGATTAACAGTTAAAGCGCGTTTCGAAATTCTACAATTTGTAGGCTGAAAACTTTACTCTGTCTCTAATTGTATCATAGGAATCGTTTTACCGGTTTCTGCTTTTTAGCTGAGTTTTGCTAATTGTCTGGCACTTCCTCCCAGGTTAATTAATCACATTAACTAAAGGTGAGTGAGTGGGGGGTAATAGGGGGCGAGGGCAGGTAAATCAATCAGCTGTAAACCTGTTCAAAGTGTCGCACCTCTACGCATTGATGGCTGACTCTTGTGCGAGTTGTAGTACTATTTGTATGATCGTAATAGGCCTCATCAGCTGAAAGAATTGTGTGGATTAATGGGCCTATATCCGGCCATATCGAATCTTAATTATACAGCAATTTGATAAAAAAAAATGAAGAGAGAAAAAACCATAGCTGAGACATAAAAACGCGTGCTACAAATCTCTTTGGCACATAATTAATGAATATCGGCGCCAGTTAAGGCCCAAAGCTATATACTCACATATATATATCTATACAGATATCTGTCTTATTGGGTAAGCCTGCAAAATGTTGAGAATTGATTAAAATTAATAGAAAATAGAAATAAATAAATGAAGAAACAGATGAATAATAAATATCCCATGGACGCCTTCTAGGCAAATACTTTGAAATCAGTTTATTAATCATAAAATATATATGAATAAAAAGAATTTCACTTTTAATTGATTTTTATTGTGCCAAATAATGTGCTGAGTGAAATTTCGTTTCTTCTCCGGACCCGTAGAATTCTTTTGTTATGTCTTTTTTTTGTTGAATTTCTGCTTTTTGGCTACCGCCCGCTGTTAAATGGCACAAGTTGAATAAATAGCCTTCAGAAGCGTGGATCAAATTGTTTTCTATTCTATCTCTTAAGTCTAACCCCTTGGAGCCCCTCCCCTGTGGACATTGCGGAAATTAATGATGTCATCGCTTGGACATATTATTGGCCAAATCGAAGCGCACTGAAGCCTGTCACATGGTTCTATAAACATTATTTCTTTTTGTCGTTTTTTCTATTTGTTTCTGGTTTATTCCCAGCAAAAACAATAACTTGTAATCCCTCTGTAAACTGTAATTGATTGCTGATTGATAAAATGAAAGCAAAAAATATAATACAAAATACTTAAAAAAGAACCGTTTGATTAGGCCCTAGGAAATTTCATTGTCAGGTTAACCAAATGCGGCGCCCACACGAATTCCATTTGCATGCCAAATGAGCACATGTCACAGCCACAAAAAAAAGAGATGAATATACACAAAAAAGAAACCCAACCCTGTAAGCCCTGCTCTTCCCAGAGATACCCTGTAACATGGCTTAAAATCCCACTGATCTAAGCTTCTTTCCACAGATTTTTCCTATTCCTGTGCTATGAACTATTCTATTCATAAATATGCGTTAAATCCATTTATTTATCAGTTTGTTATAGCTGGATAATAGTTGAAGATATAACTTTTTGCTATAAATATATTTAAGTTATCCAAAAGTAATATTCAAACAATTTTTAATCACTTTGTTTAACCAGAGAATCACTTTTTCTTTATATAAAATGAAACGTGCTATTTAAAATAATTTCTTTATTTTTAGTTTAAAACATTATTAAAAAATAAATATTAGTCTCTAAAAAATTCATAAAAATAAATTTTTTATTTCAAAAATAGAAGCCAAAATTTGTTATTTAAAATTCATAAAAACAAATTTGTTATTTAGAAATCATTTTAACAATTTCTTCATTAAAATTTACTTGCACATTATGAAAAATAAAAGAAAAAATTGTTTATGAATTAGCAGAAATATTGCACAAAAACAAAGTTTTGGATGAGGGAATAGTCTGAAATCAGTTATATACTATGTATATATAGAATAATCTCTTAACCTCAAGAAGTACTTCTCTATAATATTGATGAATAGATAGAAAAATTCGATAAATAGATATAATGATAGAAAGATATATAGAAAAATGCATAGAAAAACCTATTGAAAGATGCATAAAAATATGGAAAGGAATATGTTGAACCCGATACTATATATATATATATTGCCAATAGGCAAAGTTGGTTTCTACCTAAAGCTCTTTATATGCCTTTTAGCCATTTTATATGGTTACAGGGTATTTAAAGTTAACAAATAAGTAAATACAGTAGCTGCTGGGGCTGCGCATGCGCAGAGCGCAAACACAAAGAATCAATCCCTGACAGTGGTATCTAGCTCTTGGTGTAGCTGTGGCTTTGGCTCTGGGCTCTGCCTACGAGCATGTATCTGCTAGATACTTAGATACAATCGTGGAACAACAGCACCGGCAGCAGCAGCAACCACAGCAGTGCGCAGCTGCGGATGATGTCATGGAGTTTGTCTTGGACTCTTGTGCGCATGTCTACGACGCGGGTGTAACGCCCCAGGAGGGCGTAGCAAATGCCAAACAAACACTCACACACACACACACACACACACACACACACAGCGCATACGTTGAGAAAAAGAGCCCGAAAAAAAAGATACTTTAAAGCATAAGTAATGGCAATAAGAAAGAAATACCAAGTGAAGGGAAGGGGGCAGTGGTGGGCGCCGCTGCCTGTCTATTGACTAATTTTTGCAAATACTTTTGGAGCAACGAACAATAATAAAGCAAAGCCGCACATAAAAATAAAAATGAAGACAAGACGCACCAAGACGAACTCATCTACGAACTCTTCTACGAATATCTCTTCTTTTTTTTTGTCTCTCCTTATTTTATTTTTTTTGTCTGTCTTCAGTCTTCTGTCTTCTGTAGACATGATAATAATAACGAGCCAAAATGTTTGGTAATAATTTTTAAAGAGCTTCAACAATATTTGACTGCAGCTGACAAGCCAATGGCGCTTGTTGGCCAGAGGGGAGCCGAAGGGGGGCTACACTTCAACGAGAGTTAATGAAAACAAATGGGGTTTTGGCAACATGTGCAAAACATACACAAATTTAAAGCTTTTAACGATCATTATCAAAATAAGTGATATTTCTGTACTTGAAATTCCTTCAATTCAGCTGAAAATTAAACTTTAACAACATTTTTTGGAGTTCAGATACAATAAACGAATCTGTTAGTCAGCCTTAATTCTGCAGAGAATCTAATACTAATACTAATACTAATGCTTAAACTAGTTGTAATAGAAGAGTCTACTATTGCTGGATACCCCTACTTAATGGTACAGTAAATTGAACTGATATTTCTGTACTTGAAATTCTTCAATTCCTTCAATTCAGCTGAAAATTAAACTTTAACAACATTTTTTGGAGTTCAGATACAATAAAGGAATCTGTTAGTCAGCCTAAATTCTGCAGAGAAACTAATACTAATACTAATACTAAAACTAGTACTAATAGAAGAGTCTACTATTGCTGCATACCCCTACTTGATAGTACAGTAAAATGTTGCCTTAATATCTTATTTTGTTATGGAATTTGAAGTGAATTTTATAAGGTTTTAATTATTAACTTAAATTTTTTTTAAGTTTTTGATTTATTGGGAATAAATAATATATCTCAATTGGCATAAGCCGACTTAAGCGTGTGGTAATACAGATATTGTATATATCTTATAGGCTTCATCCAGAGTTCCTGTAGACGCTCAGGCAAAAAGTTGGAACGATTTGAATCCCTTTATTGTTACCTATCGAAGATATAAATATAATATAAATATATATAACTTTGTATCAAATCATAAAAAGAAATCTGAGATTGTAGAATATTAATAAAAGTTGCAAATCTTCCTTTAAGTATAACATAAAATATGTTCAGAAGTGAAGTTTAATGATAAAATAAAATTGTAAATTGAAAAATTCTGAAAATTTATTGGAATGTATTCCCCTGTTTTTATAGCTTTTCCTATATATGAGTTTTCTTTTAACCTTTGTTTAAGTGCTTAGTATATGACATTTGTTATTTGCTTTTACTTAGCTTCATTTTCCAGCAAAAGTATCTACAGCTATTTAAAAACTTCAACAATAGTTGCCGTTAGAGGCCTGTCAAAAAGATAAAAGTTCTCAATAAATTCAAGGTTTATCTGTAAGCTCCCATAGCTTGGGAGCTCTACGAGTAACTCTGAAACTCTCGCCCTGTTTTTATATATTTTTTTCACATTTTTCAATGGGGTTTTCTCTTTTTTTTTTCTTGTTTTTGTTTTTGGTTTTTGTTTTGGAAATTGTTAAACATTCCAGGCACAAACAAAAGAATTTATAACATTGTTATTGTGCGACTGACTGAGTGACTGATTCTGACTTTGAATTGTTGTTGTCATTGAAGCCAAAACTGAATTTTAAATTTTCGGCAAGTGATGAGGTAATTTTATGCACGAGTTTTCGAAAATGTTGAAAAAAAAAACAGTTGCCCAAATTAGCCGAAAGCAAAAAAAAGAAGAAAAATAATAAAAATAAAAACGTCGCGCTACAGGTCTCATTATTTTGATGTTAGATGTGCCATTGGTAACCCGAAGAGAATCTACACGTAAAGATGGAAGAGAAGAAAGAAGAAATGAAATTATCATAAACTGAAGTGTTATCTTCATCGATCCGATCTCAGCAATATATAATTATAGAAACTGAATGTCTAAAATGAAATGATTAAACAAATCGTTCCGCGTTTTGCATTTTTGACTATAAACTTTTATGATCAGCTGAACATATATATATATATATATATATATATATATTCTATATATCTTAGCATATATCTGTCTATATATAGAAAGAAAATTGGCTTAGATGCCTTATGTTTATTGATTTATGCAAATCTCCTTTTTGATGCGAGGTTATTGCACGCCTAATCAGCCGAGTCTGAGTGTGTCTCTCGGTGTGTGTGTGTGTGTGTAAGACACACAAAGAACTTCTTATACATTTCATACTGAAGCAACAGCATCTTTTATCTCTAGGGGGAGGCTGTTTATAAATAAAAATATAGAAAATTTAAATAACGCCCGCCTCCTGTCGACACATGTGCGCCGCATGTTCCAGCTTTCCTTTGTTACCTCCTAAAATCCTCAATCCTCCGTCCTCCATCCGCCATCCTCAATCCTCCTCGAGCTGCTCAAGTACTTAGCTCCTGTGCTACTCAATCCTCCCTAAATTTTCCGTAGCCTCTGGACGCATGCGCAGTGTGTCTCGTGTTTATTTTAGTTGCCTGTAAACAGGATGCGTCTATCCCCCTCTCTCTCTCTCTCTGTCTCTATCTCGCTTGCCCGCTGATCTCTAGTATGTGCACATTTGGGATTTTTCTTTCTTCTTTATTTTTGTATTGTACTTTCCTGTTTTATTACTTTGACTTCGTCGCGCTGTTATTACCGTTTTGACACTAAAAATAGTCGGAGCATGTTACTACGTCGCAGCTGTAAACGTACTTCGAATACCCTGTAAAATCTAATCTAAATATTTTTGGGTATGCACAACTAATGTAGCTGCAATCGAGGTAAAAAGTCAGCAAAGTTGTGCCTAAGCTAGGAATAATACTTTGTATAAAAGTAGCCTAGGAATGTCTCTTAAGTCTTTTCTATAAGGCTTAACTTATATGTAGCTTATATAGGGTATGGAGATAATACTTTAGATATATAAAATATATTATTTATATACTCAAAACATTCCTATACATATCTGGCTTTGATATAATTCCAAGTATCTTTTACTGTTTCAACTTTTTCAAAATTAAAAATAAATATTAAATTTAAAAATAAATATTTAACATTTGAAATCGAGAGTTTTCCTTTTAAGAAAATATTTTATATAAAAAACAATTAAAAACTTGTTCCAAATTTAGAGCTATATCTTCTTGATACATCTTTTATATATTATATATTATATCTTATATATTTTGTTCTCCTTTTAAGCTCGATTTATATGGATGTCGATACAACCCACCGCTGCTGCTTTATCATCTTTTCTATTTTATAGGATTATAGGGTATCTTCTAGTCAGTCTTTGTTTGCGCCTTTCTAATATCCCCCGCAAAGCGAACGTTTTAGTTGAGATGTTAAAAGCAATGTGCCATGCACTTCTTGTATTTTATTTTATTTTTCTTCGGAATTTTATGAGTTTTCCTGTTAAAGCCTAAAGTTATGCCTCAGTTTGTGCTCTGCTGTTGCCTGCTTAGCCACTCCTCCCCCTCCTCCTGCCTACCCAACACCTCCTCCTTCTACTATAAGTTACCCTATATGTTGGCAGATATCTCTACTTGTGTATAGTGTGTATATGTAACTCGCTCACATTCTTTTTAGAGCAACCAATTGAGCGGCGGAGATAACAAAGTTAACACCGGCGGGCGCACCTGTTATCACAGAGGTGTTTTTTTTTATTACTATTTTTACAGTTACGCTCTTGTTGCTGATTTTGTTATTGTTTGGTTTCATTTTCAACTCTTTATGCTGTTGTTGTTGTTGTTGTTGTACTCCTTGTTAATTGATTTTTCATATTATAGGCCCAGTCTTGGGCAAATATTTATTTTATTAAGCAGCCTTTCGAGTTCGAGTATTGCCTTCTAGATGACCTCAGAAAGAGAGAGAAAGAGAGAGAGAGAGAAAGATAACTGGATGATGTCAGCAGCGATCTATTACCTGTATATACTATGATCAATTTGCGACCTGTCATCATTTTTTTTGGCCCAACGTTGATTGCATTTCAGCCCTATAAATAACTCGCTTTATACTAAATACTTTTGCTTTTTATTTTGCACACATCGGACATAATCTTTGGGCTGACATATGTGCAAGGTATGCGAGTTATTGGCTAGATAAGATATCTGATATGTATATATATATATATATGTTCCCCAATCAACTTAGTCCAGAGGTTGATAAGTTGCCTTTTGTTTGTTTGCCGTTTCACTTCTTACATCCATATCATATGCTTTGCCATAGCTATATAGCATATACCATACCGTTTCTATATCGTGCGTATGCACATATTTGTTCCTACTTTTTGTTATCAGACCTTAAGCTTTAGTACAACAGTTGGACAAAATGTGATAACGATAAATGGAATTCACCATACGCAGAAAAATGAAACTGAAGTAACTCCCAAGAATTTTGACTTTTGCAACTTTCGTTTTTCGTTTTTGTTTTTGTTTTAGCCTCGCATAAAAAAGCCCAAAAACAAAAAAATAATAATAATAACGATTTCAATTGCTGCTTAGTCGCCTCGACTCCACTCGGCTGGTTGCCTGCTATCTGATAAATTGGAATAAGGTCGAAAAAAATAAAAGCTTTCCACGGGCCTGAAGAGTCTATGCCAAGCAGAGCCGCTGCTCCAGTGACTACACGGCGCGGGCAGTGCGAGCAACTGCCTCCTAAACGAAAGATAGTTAAAAATTTAAATTCAAATTCTTAAAAAACGAACTTAGTGTGCGCCTTTTCGTCCGTTCGACGGATGTCAAATAATTTTAAGAATTTTTTAAATGCTTTGCCGTAATATATAAGAGCAGCTGGTCGAAATTTGCAGTGTACCGTGTGTGTGTGTGTGGCGAAACGAACCAACAAAATACACATAACAAAATATATGTTCTAATTCCAATATTGATCATGGAATATAACAGTATATTGCGATCAAATTTTTCGCGTAATGACTATAAACGATATATATCGTTTGAGCGTCAGTCTTTGGGTAGGTTGAACTTGAACTTAATTACACAATAGTCCTACTCCCAAGACCACCCTGTTATCTCACTTCCTCTCCCCTCTACCCCCCCATGATAACTGCTGACAGTTCCCCCGATTCGTGACCTACAACTAAATCTCCCTCTTCTAAATATCAAACAGCTTTTGCATAGTGTTCCGCCTAAATATTACGTAATCCCATATAATATATAGTTTTATATATATATACAATGTATATACTATATGCATATTGATAAATGTCGAAAAAGTGAGAACCCCTTTTTGGTATAAATTACTTAATTGCTGATAAGGTTCCGGGCATTACGGCATAGACCGGAATGCTTGATTTCTTCTATTAAGTTTTTCTTTCTTTTTTTTTTTTAGCTTTGAGTAACTTTGTTTGGTATGTGGCCAACTCAAGTGTAGGGGCCTAATCATGGTATACCATAGTATAATCAATGTCACCTCCGTCATATCACCAAAAAAATAAAAATAAGCCATTGACTAATAGCTTAAGGCATTACGACAACACATTTTAAATAGACATTACGAATACCTGAGCAAAAAAACAAAAAAAAATAAACCTTAAGCAAAGGTCTTAAAGTAAACATAGTAAATCTTCTACATACTTAAAATTTCTGACAAAAAAGTTGATCTTTAACTTATAATCTATTCTAACTATTTGAGAGTTTTTCTATAGAAGTTGAAAACTATTTAAACTATGTGAAAGTTGTTGCAAAAAGGTTTAGAATCTATTTGAAGTCTATAAAAGTTTCTTAAAGAAAAAGTATCTATAAGATAAGATTTATAAAGTTAATAAGGATGATTAATTAAACTAGATCTTTCCAGATCACCAGTAGAGATAGAGATCTAGGGTTATCAATCAGGTGAACACTTTTATTTTTAGATTCTATTGCATCTCTCTCATCTCTTAAGGGACTTGGAAATAGATGCACTTAGTTCAAATATACAATATATATTTATATTCTATATTCAGTACGTTGGAGGGGAAATCCATTCGTTTAGCTCAATCTCAACTCAAAGGAATTTCTAGTATTTGTGTTAGAGGTTGCTTTAATGGATTGTCTGATAGGTAGGGGTATTCCTGAGTAGCACATTCCAGAGATAGAAACTTTTAATTTTTGGTTTGTTGTGAATAATTTAGGTATTTTTGGCTTTGACAATGACAAATGGTTAAAGCTTGCTTTGGTCTGAAGAAAACTATAATAACAGTTAGGAATATTCTCTGTAAGATCTAGAGATGATCGAATTAAAGTAGGGCAAAAATGCAGAATGTTGTTGCAAATGAATAAAATAAACTGAGAATTTCATAATTAGAATCTAAAAAGTGTTTGAGTATAGGACACATTGTGTATTATTCTAAGGACTTGAGTGTATTACGAACCCTTAAACTAAGGCAGGACTTAAACCCAGCTTGAGTAGCTGCTGATGTCCTGCTGTGATTATGGGAGGGTCTCACTTTAGTCAAGAACAGAAATTAAACCCAAAATTAAAGAGCTAACCATAATTTGTCATAATGCTTATTGTTATTTATATATATATATATACATATATCATATATTATATATACATATATATATGTTTAAAGTAACACCCACTTAATACTTTGGCCTATAATAAGTGGTAAAAGGCTATTTTGGTTCTCTTCTTTTTAAGAACACCCTCTATTGATTCGGGATTGGTTTCAAATCAAAACAAAAACTAAATACTTTACACTTTTAAGGCTGCACTTAATGTGCGTGTGTTAGTCACTGTGTGTGTGTGTGCGTGTGTGTGTTTTTAGTGTCGCCTGCTAATCCATGTTTCTCTTTATGTTTTGTTTTGTAGCATCACAATATGAGCCCGGTGGCTACTCAACGCTGCAGGCATCATCTACCAGCCGGGGCTCCACGACCAACATGACGCAACGGGATGGGATTATTAAATTCGAGAATGAGCGCATCAAGACGCTCCAGGAGGAGCGTTTACACATCCAAAAGAAGACCTTTACAAAATGGATGAACTCGTTTCTGATTAAGGTAAGAAATAACTTCAGCGAATGCTCTACATAAAATTCTTGAGCAATGCAAAGTCGAAGTTTTATATAGTGAAAGGAACATTTTTTATAATTAGTTTTAATTGACTTTAATTTATTCAACTAAACTTATGTAACTATTTAATTACAACTGAGTTGCAGCTATGAAACTTTTTATAGTACAGACGATTCAGACTTTTTAACTTAAAAATAAAAATTTAAGAAAAATAAATTCAGTTAAAAAAAATAGCAGGTTTAACAATTATTTCAATCAATAAGAAATTTTTGTTATTTGGTTTATATTTATTGGTCAACAATATCATCTGAAATAAATTTGAAGTTCCCTTTAATGATTATAAGATTTGGTTAAAAATTAATTATTAATTTAATAATTCTCAAAATAATGTTTTAAAATTTAAATAAAAATAAAGAAATATTTTGTTTAAAGAAAAAATAATAAGAATAAGTTGATAAGTCGACTGCATTTAGTCGACTCTAACGTAAATGAAATAAATAAAATAAATAATTATAATAAGAAAGAAATAAAAAAATCAAATAAAATAAATGAAATAACTAAAATAAATATTTATAATAAAAAAAATTATAAAAAAAATTAAAAGAAATAAAATAAATGAAATAAATAAAATAAATATTTATAATAAAAAAAAATTTAAAAAAAATAAAATATAAATAATGATAAAATAATAAAATTAAAAAATAAAATAAATGAAATAAATAAAAGTAAAAAAAAATTAAATGATATAAATAAAATAAATATAACAAATAAAATAATTTAAATAAATATAATAAATAAAACAAATTAAATAAATAATTTTAATAAAATAAAAAATAAATTCATAGCAAATATAATATATTAATTGTTCAAATATAATAAGATGATCATTGTGACTAAATAATATTTAAAATATAAAGAAATTCCTCTGGACTTTCTTTATGAATAAAATGCAAGAAAAAATATAATGTATTGAAATCAATTCGTTATTTAAAAAGATCAGTTTACTATTATAATAATTAATATTACTTTTTTTATAAGTTTTTTATTATTATATCATATTTTGTATTATTTTTGTTATTCTTAATATATTTTTTTGGTATTACTATTATTAATATTATTATGACTATTATCATAATTAGTAATTGTATTATTTTTATTATTTTATTTATTATTTTTATTATTATTAATTTATATTTATTATTTGTATTTATTTTTAGGCCAAAATGGAGGTCGAAGACCTATTCACAGATCTAGCCGATGGCATCAAGCTGCTGAAGCTGCTTGAGATAATATCGTCGGAGAAACTGGGCAAGCCGAACAGTGGACGCATGCGCGTTCATAAAATTGAAAATGTCAACAAGAGTCTGGCATTCTTGCACACCAAGGTGAGTGTGTGAACGAGAGAGAAAGACGGATGGAGAGCGAAAGAGAAGAGAGAGAGAGAGAGAGTGTGAGGAAAGGCGAACGCATTTGTAGAAAGTGCAAGTCTTGAGGCAGCTGCGCGCATGCGTGGCCGTATTTGTTGCGTGCTTTGTTTGCCACATGAGCTGCGAGTGGAATTGTGATTGTGGATATGTATGTGTGTGTGCCTCATGTTGCTGCCACTCACGAAACGACACTTTAGATGCAAGACCACGCTGCATATGGCAATTGAATGTATACATAACGTACATATAATAATATATTTAATTACCTTTTGGCAAACAATTTCTTAAATATTTGCATACTTTCTAATGCATATTTTTAAGCTTGTGTGTGCCGTGTATGTGTGTGTGTGTGAGTCGGTGTGTGTGTTAATCTATTTTCTATTATTTGTTGTTGTTTTTGGTTATTTTATCTTTATTTTTTTTTTGTGTTTTCCTTTCGTGCCGGCACATTTTCCGCACACTTTCTTTGCTTGAATTTGATTTTAATTGTGTGTGCAGGCAGCCAGTCAAATGGAATCCATAGATGATGCCCCCAATTCTCTGCTGCTCATCCAACTATTCCGCCACCTGCTCCTCCTCTCACTCCTCCCAAGGCAAAGGGGAGGAAGGCCTGGCTAGCGTGCGACATAGTTTCGCTTGAGGTCTATCTTCTACAACATTTTCTAAGCCTAATCTAATTAGAAACAATGGCGCTTTTAATGCACATTAAATGCATGTTATACACAACAACTACAACGATGACAACAACAACAACAGTTGCAACACTAACACCAACAGCTGCCACTTTGTTTGACACAGTGAAAGTTGTTGGCTTTTTTTGGGCTTGTCTTTTGGTATTTTTTCTACCTTTTTTTCTTTTTTTTTTAGCTGTGACAACGGCATTTATTGCATTTTAATTGGTTTTTCAGCTTGAAGAAGCTCAAATAAGTCGAAGAAATCATTAAACACCCCAACACAGCTGAGCGAACAATTAGTTAAGGACAAAACTGTGGCACAGTGGGACAATTCTTAATAGTTTTCCAGCTGCCCCTTAACCAAACATTAAGCCATTAATCAACATTTAAATGGACCTAAAGCTTGGCATGGTATCTGTCTAAGGCAGCGGCGTAGTCAGTTTTTGTCCATGAAAAGGGGTTACAACTTCTTCCATGAGAAATCTATAGAAGTTCCCATTGATTTATGTATATCTTAGGGCATTGGCCCCCTCTTAGCTGCCCCTTCTCTGTACGCCACTGTTCCTAGATAAAGATCATTCGTAACTTATGCTTTCTTCGCCTATTTATCTATGCCTACCTACAACCTGTTCACGCCATGACCTACTATAAAATTCAAATGAACCTGAGGACAGACAGACAGTGGGATAGACTTATGGAAATATGGACAATTGGACAGCTTGTTGGTCAGACATGGGGGTCAAGCACCTGGCGAGGCATTTGCTCTCTGATAATGCGTGACTTCGTTGGCCCCAAACCTCAGCTCCAGTTTTCTTTGCTTCACTTGTCACTTCCCCTCTCTCCCTCTCTCTTTTGATTTGTGTGTGTCTTGTGAAACGCGTAACTCGATACTGAGTCTAGCTTAGCGAACCGGGAAGCAGAGTACTGACATGACACCACCTTGCACCCACCTGCGTGTTTAGAATGTGAGCTAAATAATGGAAATGTATTTAATTTCATTGGACAGGTACGCTTGGAGTCCATTGGTGCTGAGGACATTGTCGATGGCAATCCCAGATTGATCTTGGGTCTCATTTGGACCATCATTTTGCGTTTTCAAATTCAGGAAATTGTCATCGATGTGGTAAGTGATTTGCCACCCCAATCCCTAGATGCCTACTCACATTTCTCATTTCCTTTTCAGGATGAGGAAAACGAATCGAGCGAGAAACGTTCTGCCAAAGATGCGCTACTTTTGTGGTGTCAACGCAAGACACATGGCTATCCGGGTGTCAATATACAGGACTTTACATCCTCGTGGCGTTCCGGCCTGGGTTTCAATGCCCTTATCCATTCACATCGGCCCGATCTATTCGAATATAGCACCATTGTCAACTCAAAGAATTCCAATTTGGATAACCTGAATCATGCCTTCGACACGGCTGCCAATGAATTGGGCATACCAAGGTAATATATATACAAATATCTCATATATATATCTCAGATTTGGAATAACATTTACTTTGCAGTCTGCTCGATGCGGAGGATATCGATTCGGCGCGACCGGATGAGAAATCGATCTTGACCTATGTTGCCTCATATTATCACACGTTCGCGCGGATGAAGAACGAGCAGAAGAGCGGCAAGCGTATAGCCAATGTAAGTTAACTACCACACCTGGTCTTCTGGTGATTGCGATTGGGATTGGGATTGGGATTGCAATTGGAATTTGAATTGGAATTGAATTTGAAATTGGATGTGGAATTGGAACTGGGTTTGTTGACGACACACACATCAGGGTCGGGGTCGGGGTCGGGGTAGCTTGTAGCACTGCATGGGTGGCTGCTGGAGCTGCTGCAGCGTAACGAGCGACCAATCTGCTTAACGCTCTACTTCACACTGGATACTTGGATCCGATACGATACGATACGATTCGATCCGATACTGGGACTGGGACTTGGGCTGGGCCTCTAGAAAGTTGTCTAACCACTCTTCTCTCTTTCTTCCCCCCTCTCTCTCACTCTCTCTCTGTCCCTGGCAGATTGTGGGCCAGCTGATGGATGCGGATCGCAAAAAGATGCACTATGAACGCTTGACCACAAATCTGCTTAGCTGGATACGACAAAAAACTCTCGAGCTGGAGCAGCGGGACTTACCCAACTCACTGGAGGGCATACAGCGGGAGCTGCTGGCCTTCAAGGAGTATCGCACCATTGAGAAGCCACCCAAGTGAGTCAAGATTAAGGTTATGTATTCCAATGATATAATCTTTCCCTAATCCCTACCAGATATAAGGAACGCAGCGAAATTGAGGCCTTGTACTTCACCATAAACACGCTGCTGAAGGCGCTGAATCAGCCTCCTTATAATCCCCAAGATGGTCAAATGGTCAACGATATCGAGAAGGCCTGGCAGATTCTGGAATATGCTGAGCACAACCGCGAGGTGGCTTTGCGTGAGGAGCTGCTGCGCCAGGAGAAGCTGGAGCAATTGAATTACAAGTTTGAAAAGAAATCCGTGCTGCGCGAAGGCTACCTAAAGGAAATGATTCAAGTGTTGTCCGATCCGCGCTATCTGCGTCAGGTGGATGCCACGCTGAAGAAGCACGAGGCCATCTCGGCTGATATATTGGCACGCGTGGAGCGGTTTAATGATCTGACGGCCATGGCCAATGAGCTGGAGAAGGAGAACTATCATGGCAAGGAGCGTGTGAAGCGTCGCGAACAGGAGGTCATGGATAAGTGGCGCAAGCTGCTGGAGCTGCTCGAGAATCAACGCCTAAATCTCTCCCAGATGAGCAATCTGATGAATCTGCTGCGTGAGATTGCCGGCACCACAGAGTCGGTGCGTGAGCTGCAGCAGCAGTTCGCCTCCGAGGATGTGGGTCCACATTTGCTGGGCGTTGAGGAGCTGCTCCAAGCGCATTCACTGCAAGAGCTGCAGGTGAACACCTATGGTGAGACGCTGAAGCGCTTCAATCGCCAGGCCCTGCCCTATAAGACATCCGAGCACAAGGATGCCGCTGTGCTTGCCCAACGTCTGGCCCAGCTGGAGGAGGCCTATGCCGAGCTGCTGAAGCTGTCGGCTCAGCGTCGTGCACGCCTGGAGGAGGCGCGTAATTTCCATCACTTCATGGAGGATTACGACAACGAGGAGAGCTGGCTGGTGGACAAGCAGCGCATCTGCAAGGCGGCCATAACGGCCAAGGATCTGCGTGCTGTGCTCTCATTGCAGCAGAAGCACAAGGCTCTCGAGGATGAGATCAAATCCCGCAAGCCAAAGTCCTCGCAAATGTCTGAGGCCGGCAAGCGTTTGATCAATGAGGAGCATCCACGTGCAAGCGAGATCAAAAGTCGCATTGATTCCCTGGCGGAGCACTGGCAGGCGCTGGAATCGCTTGTGGAGCTGCGACGTCGCCAGCTGGAAGATGCCGCCGAAGCCTATCAATTCTATACGGATGCCAACGAGGCCGAGTCCTGGCTCAATGAGAAAATGGCTCTGGTCAACTCCAAGGATTATGGCAATGATGAACCCTCCGCCCAGGCGCTGCTGCAACGTCATCGCGATCTCCAGGGTGAGCTCAACGCCTACTCGGGTGATATTCTGAACCTGAATCAGCAGGCGGACAAGCTCATCAAGGCAGGCATCTGCACCCTGGAACTGACAGCAGCGGAGCCAGAGCTGCCGGAGATTGAGCAGGAGGAATGGGTGAACGAGACGCGTCTGGTGCCCAAGGAAGTCTGGGAGGATGAATGGGTGGAGAAGCTGGAGCACAAGAAGGTTACCGAAACCAAAATGCTGCCCCATGTGCGCTCCCTGTTCCCCTTCGAGGGGCAAGGCATGAAGATGGACAAGGGCGAGGTTATGCTGCTCAAGTCCAAGACCAACGATGACTGGTGGTGTGTGCGCAAGGAGAACGGTCACGAGGGATTCGTTCCAGCCAACTATGTGCGCGAGATCGAAGCACGTCCCGTCGCCTGCATTGTGCCCAAGGCGGAGAAGGTCAAGAGCCTGCAAAAGGTGAAGAAGACGATTCTGGTGCGCCAGGTGGTGCCCGTCAAGCGCATCAAGCCCGTGAGTGTGGCACCCAAGCCGCTGGTGGAACGACGCACCTCCAACCAGAGCATCAATGAGAACGCCGACAGCGTGGAGAAGCGCCAGCAACGCATCAATGCGACCTACGATGAGCTGCAGGAGATGGCACAGAAACGTCATGCCCTGCTCGAGGATTCGATCCATCTGTTTGGCTTCTATCGGGAGTGCGATGACTTCGAGAAGTGGATGAAGGAGAAGGAGCGCATGATCAAAATGGATGAGGGCGATGGCGTCGACAATGCCAAGCGCAAGTTCGAGAAGTTTATTACAGATTTGTCGGCCGCCTCGAAGCGTGTCGAGGAGATCGATGGCGCCGTCGATACCTTCCGCCGCCAGGGTCACTCACAGCTGGACAAGATTATTGCGCGCCAGCGACAGATCCATCAAATCTGGCAGCGTCTCAACAACGCCAAGGCCCAGCGCGAAAAGAGCCTGGAGGGCGCCTCCAGCGTGGAGCTCTTCAATCGCACCTGCGACGAGGCCAAGGTCTGGATGAGCGAGAAGATGCTCCAGCTGGACACAGCTGTCATCACACCCGATCTGAAGACCGTCCAGGCTCTGCAGCGTCGCCATCAAAATCTCGAACGTGAACTGGCACCCGTCGAGGAGAAGGTCAATCGTGTCACCTATTTGGGTAACTCCGTGAAGAATGCTTATCCCGCGGAGCGGGACAATGTCAATGGACGCCAGCAGGAAGTGCAGGACATGTGGCAACAGGTACAGCAGCGCGGCAGCGAGCTACGTGCGCGCATCGAGAGCGAGGTGGGTCAGCAGATCTTCAACAACAGCGCCAAGACGCTGCTCGCCTGGATTGATTCTGTCAAGGATCAGCTGAATGCCGATGAGTCCGCACGCGATGTGGAAACGGCCAACAATCTGCTGAAGAAACACAACGATCTGGGTGATGACATCAAGGCGCACGACAACGAGTTCGTCGAGGTCATCCAACTGGGCAAACAACTGTCCGATGGAAAGCCCAACATGGCTGAGACGGTGCAGCTGATTGAGCGCCTGGAGGCCGAACAGGATGCCATACATCGTGGCTGGAGTGAGAAGCAAAAGTGGCTGCTGCAGTGCGTCGAACTGCAGATCTTCAATCGCGAGGCGGACAAAATCGATGCCACCACCAAGAGCCATGAAGCGTTCCTGGAGTACAACAACCTGGGCGTAAGTAGATCGACTCCAACCTTACTTCTTCCACTTTTTAATCTGTACAATTTGTTTATAGTCGTCGCTGGATGAGGTGGAAGCCATACTCAAGCGTCATCTGGACTTTGAGAAGAGTCTAATGGCCCAGGACAAGATCCTTAAGGGTTTCTCCGACAATGCGGACAAGCTCATTGCCAACGATCATTACGACGCCAAGTAGTAAGTGGCTGCAATCTTCAATCTTAACCAAACTCTAAGCTAATCTTTGAATTTCTCCAATTTCGCAGCATCGCAGAGCGTCGCAAGCAGGTTCTGGGCAAGCGCAAGGCAGTCAAGGATCGTGCCTTTGAGCGCAAGCGTCTGCTGCAGGCCTCGAAGGACTATCACAAGTTTGCCGCCGAGGCGGATGACCTGAAGGTCTGGCTGGCGGACAAGACAAAGATCGCCGGCGATGAGAGCTATCGGGATCTGAGCAATCTGCCGCGGAAGCTGCAGAAGCACAAGGCATTCGAGCGTGAGCTGCGCGCCAATGAGGGGCAATTGCGTAATGTGAATAAGGATGGACAGGAATTGATTCAGGCCGAGAATCGTGTGCCTGAGGTGGAGCATCGTGTGGCCGATTTGAACAAGAAATGGAAGGAATTGTTGACACTGTCCGAGGACAAGGGCCGCAAGCTGGAGCAGGCTGCATCGCAGCGTGAACATAATCGCGCCATTGAGGATGCCAAGAAGAAGGTGGATGAACTGGACTCGGCACTCAAGAGCAAGGATGTGGGCAACGATCTGCGCAGCTGCAAGGATCTGATTAACAAGCAGCAAATTCTCGAATCGGAAATAACCATTTGGGATCAGAAGGTGGCCGAGCTGGTCTCCACTGGCGACGATATGGCGCACGAGGGTCACTTCAATGCCAAGAATATTGAGGACGAGACGAAGGAGCTGCAGCAGCGTTTCAAGGATCTGCGCGATCCCACACAGAAGCGTCGCGAGAAGCTGGAGGAGAGCCTCAATTATCACAAGTTTGTGTTCGAACTGGATGCGGAATTCCAATGGATAAACGATCATCTGCCAGCGGCCAAGTCCAATGAGCTCGGCCAGAATCTGCACCAGGCGCAGTCGCTGTACAAGAAACACAAGAAGCTGGAGGCAGAGATCAAGGGACATCAGCCCATGATTAACAAGGCACTGCAAGCCGGACAGGCGCTTGTGGCCCAGCAGCATCCGGAGCGCAAGAATGTGGATGCATTGTGCGGACAATTGGAACTGGCCTGGCAGGATCTGGAGCTGCACTGTGGCGAACGCACACGCAAACTGGAAATGTCACTCAAGGCACAGCAATATCTGTTCGATGCCGGCGAGATTGAGTCCTGGTTGGGTGAACGCAACAATGCATTGAGATCCACCGAATATGGTCGGGATCGGGATTCTGCTGCCAAGTTGCTAACCAAACACAAGACCATCGAGCTGGAGTTGGACACATATTCAAGCATTGTTACCGAAATGGGACACACCTGTGCCGCCATGGTCGCTGCACAGCATCCTGACAGCAAGGTGCTGGCCGCCAAGCAGCAGCTCATCGAGAAGATGTTGAAATCGTTGCACAAATTGGCCTCGCAGCGCCAGATGCGTCTCATGGAGAGCCTCTCCAAGCATGAGTACTTCCTTGAATCGGACGAGGTGGAACAATGGATTAGGGAACAGGAGCAAACGGCTTCCTCCGAGGATTATGGACAGGACTTTGAGCATTTGCAGCTGTTGCAGAACAAATTCGATGATCTGAAGCATCGCGTCGAAGTGGGCGCCGATCGTGTGGATCAATGTGAGTTGCTGGCCAAGAAGCTCATCGATTCAGAGAGCTCCTATGCCAATGAGGTGGAGAAGAGACAGGAACAACTAAGGTAAGTCCTCTATCCTCTTATCAATTGGGCTCCCTCTAGCTAAGATTTCTCTTTTTGCCAGAACGTCTTGGGATAATCTCTTGAAGCTACTCAATCAACGGGAACAGAAGCTGCATGCCGCTGGTGAGATCCATCGTTTCCATCGCGATGTCGCCGAGGCGCTCTTCCGCATTCAGGACAAGAACGCTGCACTCTCCTCGGAGCTGGGCAAGGACTTGAACTCGGCTCTGGCTTTGCTGCGTAAACACGAAGGTTTCGAGAACGATCTGGTGGCCCTGGAGGCGCAACTGCAGGTCCTTGTCGAGGACTCGGTACGCCTGCAGGCAAAGTATCCATCGAATGCCACTGCCATTGCCCAGCAACAGGACAAAGTGGTTGCTGCTTGGAATGATCTTAAGGAACGTTCGACAGCACGTGGCGATCGACTCGCCGCCAGCTCCGATCTGCAGACATTCCTCACGGATGTACGTGACATTGTCTCCTGGTCCTCAAATCTACGCGCCGCCCTCCAAGCCGAGGAGCATGTCAGCGATGCTGCCGGTGCCACCGCTCTGAAGATTCAGCACGATGCCATATATGGCGAGATCGAGGCACGGGAGGATAAGTTCCGTTATCTGAACGAGCTGAGCGATTCCATGGTTCAAACTGGACACTATGCGGCTGCCGATGTGGAGGAGAAGTGCGCCGCCATGTTGGATGAACGCCAGAAGCTACACGCCGCCTGGAACAAGAAGAAGATCATGCTGGAACAGAAGATCGATTTGTTCTGTTTCCTGCGCGACGCCAAGCAGATCGATAATCTGTCCAGTACACAGCAGGCGGCACTCAGCAGCTCCGACTTCGGCCAGACGGTGGAGGATGTCCAGAATCAGATCAAGAAACATGACGAATTCGAGCGTGTCATCCAGACGCAGGAGGAGAAGGTCGCCCTGCTGCAGGAGCATGGACGCAAACTCATCGAGCAGCGTCATTACGACAGCGCCAACATCCAGACGATACTCCAGGGTGTCCTGGCGCGTCGCCAGAAGGTCAAGGATCTGTGCGCGGTGCGTCGCTACAAGCTGGAGGATGCACTGCTCTATGCCAAGTTTGTGCGCGACTGTGCCGAGGCGGAGTCCTGGATAAATGAGAAGCAAAAGAAACTGGAGGCGGATGCGGCCAGCTATGCCGAGGTCACAAATTTGGATGAGAAGATTAAGAAACTGCAGAAGCATCAGGCCTTCCAGGCTGAGGTTGCCGCCAATCAGGGACGCATCAAGGAGATCCAAGATACGGGCGTCATCCTGCTGAGCAAACAGCATGAATCCTCGCCAGAGATCAAGCAGGCCATCGAGCGTGTCCTGGCCGCCTGGCAATGTCTGCTGTCCGAGCTGGATCAGCGTGGACGCGGCCTCGAGGAGGCCCAGGACATACTCGAGTTCAACAATCAACTGGACAAGATCGAGGCCTGGATACGCGACAAGGAGATGATGGTACAGGCCAGCGATACTGGACGCGATCTGGAGCACTGCAGCGCTCTCATGCGCAAGCTCGACGATGTCGACTCCGACATGCGTGTGGATGATCAACGGGTCAAGCACATCAACCAGCTGGCAGATAAGTTGATCAATCAGGCGCAGCTTCCGGCTGATACACAGAGCGTGGACAAGCGTCGCCGCGACTTCAATCACAACTGGCGCCAGCTCCAAGGTGCCCTCAATGCCTATCGTGCACTGCTGGGCGGTGCCCATGAGATCCATGTCTTCAATCGCGATGTCGACGATACGGCGGAGCGCATTGCCGAGAAGAAGCTCGCCATGAGCTCAGCGGATACCGGCCGGGATCTGGCCGCCGTTGAGGCGCTCATCCGACGTGAGGAGGCGCTGGAGCGTGACATGTCCGCCGTCAAGCAGAAGATCGATGAGCATGAGACCGCCGCCGATTATCTGATTAACAAGTATCCAGAACGCGGTGCCCAGGTCATTGAGCGTAAGCTACAGGAGCTGCACAAGTCCTGGGGCAATCTCCAGAGTCTCTCGGTCAAGCGGCAGAGTGTGCTCAACGAGGCGTACCTCGTGCACAAGTTCGTCTCGGATGTCAGGGAACTGGAGCTATGGGTCAACGATATGGTCAAGAAAATGAACGCGACACAGGCGCCATCCACCATCAACGACTGCGAGACGCAGCTGGAGCTGCATCAGGAGCGTAAGGTGGAGATCGAGGGACGTGACCAGGCCTTTGCCACACTGAAACAACACGGCGAACAACTTAGCGGACAGGCCAAGCAGCCGGAGAGCGTGAAGCAGTATCTGCGTGTGCTGGAGGAAGTGCATCAGACGCTGCTCGATGCCTGGAGTGAGCGAGCACGTGACTTGACTGAGGCGCATCAGCTGCAGCTGTTCAAGGCACAGGTGGAACAGGTCGAGATCTGGCTGGCCAACAAGGAAGCCTTCCTCAACAACGATGATCTGGGTGATTCCTATACGGCGGTCGAGCGTCTGCTGAAGAAGCACGATGCCTTCGAGAAGCTGCTGAATGCGGATCATGTGGATACACTGCAGAAGTTTGCCAACAGCATTCTGGAGGGTGAGCCCAAGGATGCGGACCTGATCCGCGAGAAGCTGGCCTACGTGCTGAGACGGAGACAGAAGCTGCTGGAGCTGTCCGCCGAGCGTAAGCATCGCCTGCTGCAGTCGCTGCAATTGCAGGAATTCCTGCGCAGTCTCTACGAGATCGATCGCTGGCTGGTGCAGAAGCTCCAGGTGGCCCTCGACGAGAACTATCGCGAGCCCAGCAATCTGCAGAGCAAGATCCAGAAGCATACGGCCTTTGATGCCGAGCTGCTGAGCAACTCACCCCGTGTCCAGGCTGTCATCAGCGAAGGTGAACGCCTGATCAAGGGTGAGCACTTTGCCAAGGATGAGATTGCCCAGCAGGTGCAACTGCTGGAAGGGGATTGGCTCAAGCTGAAGGCTGCCTCGAAGGCCAAGAAGGAGAAGCTGCAGCAGGCGCACGAGGCGCTGGCATTCAACCGCAGCGTGGATGAGTTCAACAACTGGATGGACGATGTGGAGGTGCAGCTGTCCAGTGAGGATTATGGCAAGGATCTGGCCACTGTTAGCAATCTGCTGAAGAAGCATGAGCGTCTCGAGGCTGATGTGGCGCATCACAACGATCTGGCGGATCAGCTCAAGCTGAAGGATGAACACTTCTTCCAGGCGGATCACTTCCTGAAACACGATATCCATGAACGCGCCATAGTCACCATCAAGCGCTATAATACGCTCCATGAACCGATTGCCATACGACGTGAGAATCTTGAGGATTCGCTCAGTTTGCAGCAATTCAACCGCGATGCCGAGGATGAGCTCCAGTGGCTGGCCGAGAAGCAACTGATTGCCGGCTCCCAGGATCTGGGCAGCAGTCTCCTGGCCGTGCAGGGCCTGCAGAAGAAGCACAACGCCCTGGAGGCGGAGCTAACCTCACAGGAGCCGCTGATCCAGGCGCTGCTCCAACGTGGACAACAAATGATACGCGACAATCACTTTGCCAGCGAGCAGCTGCAGTATAAGTCGGAGCTGCTGCAGAAGCAGCTTGTCCAGCTGCGGGATCTGGCTGCGATTAGGCGCCTGCGTCTGCTGGACGCCGTCGAGAGTCAACTATTCTATGTGGAGGCCAACGAGGCGGACGCTTGGATGCGCGAGAAGCGTCCCATACTGGCCAGCAGTGACAATGGACGCGATGAGATCTCCGTGCAGACGCATCAAAAGAAACTTGAGGTGCTCCAGCGGGAACTCGCATCCTTCAAGCCCTCCATCGAGAAGGTTAACAAACTGGCCACAGGTCTCATCGAACGCAATCACTTCGATAGCGCCAACATCAAGGACAAGAACGGAGCCGTTGCCCAGCAATATGCGGAGCTACTGCGTCTGGCCAAGGATCGCGAGCTGCGCTTGACCGAGTGCAAGAAGCTGTTCGAGTATGTGCGCGAGACGGAGGAGCTGAACGAATGGACAGGCGATCAGATGGCGGTCACAGCCAGCGAGGATTATGGCGAGGATGTGGAGCATGTGGAGCAGCTGATGCTCGCCTTTGAATCCTTTGTCTCCAATCTGAATGCCAATGAGTCACGTGTCGAGGCTTGTCTGGAGCATGGGGATCGTCTCATTCAGGAGAACAATCCCTATCGCAGCTCGATTAAAGCGAAACGCGACGAAACGAAACAGCTTTGGGATGAGCTCAAGGATTTGGTGAATGCACGACAGGATGCCCTCGCTGGCGCCAAACAGGTGCATGTCTATGATCGCGTCGCCGACGAGACCATCTCGCTGATCAATGAGAAGGACGCTTCCCTCATATCCGAGGATTATGGCCAGGACCTGGAGAGCATTCAAGCCCTCGGACGCAAGCATCAAGTATTCGAAGGCGAACTGGTGGCCATCAAGGATCAGGTCGACTCGGTACTAGCTGAGGCAGTCAAGCTTGGCGAAATCTATCCAGATGCACGCGAACACATCGAGGTGAAGCGCGATGAAACCGTCGAGGCTTGGACAGATCTCAAGGAGAAGACCAATGCACGCAAGGGCAAGCTGACCCAGGCGGAACAGCTCCAATCTTACTTCGATGAGTATCGTGATCTGATTGCCTGGATCAATGAAATGCTGGCCAAGATTACAGCACCCGAGCTGGCCACCAGTGTGGCTGGCGCCGAGCTGCTACTCGCCAGCATCAAGGACCATCATGCCGAGATCAGGGCACGCGACGAAACCTTTGCCAATTTCACAGCAAATGGAAAGAAGCTGATCAAGGAGAAGCACTTCCTTGCCCACGAGGTGGAGGATAAGATCAAGGTGCTGCAGTCGCGCCATGAGCTGCTCGAGCAGACGCTGCAGCAGCGCAAGGAGATCTACGAGCTCAACCTGGATACACAGCTGTTCCTCAAGGATGCCGAGATACTGGAGCAATGGATCAGCAGCCGCGAGCCGCAGCTAAAGGATGCTAAGCTGGGTGACTCTATACCTCAGGTGGAGGATCTGCTGCGTCGTCACGAGGACTTCGAGAAGACAGTGGCCGCCCAGGAGGAGAAGTTCCAGGCCATTAAACGCATTACGCTGCTTGAGCAGCGTTTCCGCAAGCAGCTGGAGCACGAGAAACTGGCCAAGCTGAAGGAGAAGGAGCGCCTCGAGAAGGAACGCCTGGAGCAGCTGAAGCAAAAGGAGCTGCAGCGTCTCAACGATGAGCGTCGACGCGCCGAGAAGCAACAGGAGCATCGCAACAATGCAGCTACCCAGGAGAAGACGCCCATCTTCTCCACGCCGATGGTAACCATCAGTGGAGGCAACGCCAGCACCAGTACACCAGGCAGTGCCACCCAATCGCCGGCCATCTCTCAGGCCCAGTTGCGTCCACCATTCCAGGATCAGCTGCAAGAGGAGCAACTAAATCTCCAAAAGAGCAGCTCCAGCGGCATGTTCGGTGATCGCCTGCGTCGCGGCTCAGCCGATGCCAACGTCAAGCGTGCCGAGAGCATGAAGGTGCAACCGAAGCAGCCAAAACGCACGCCATCCTTCACCACGCGTCGTCGTGCCCAATCCTTCCGCAAGAACCAAAAGGGTGAGGGCTTCGATCTGCCCCCAGTGGAGATCCAAGGCATGCTGGAACGCAAGCATGGTCTGCAATCTGGAGGCAAGAAGGCACCTGTACGCTCCTGGAAGCAATTCCATACCGTGCTCTGCGGCCAATTGGTCTGCTTCTTCAAGGACGAAAACGATTTCCTGCAGCAGAAGACGGCAACGGCTCCAGTCAACATTCTGGGCGCCAAATGCGAACGTGCCGATGACTACACGAAGAAGAAGTATGTCTTCAGGCTAAAGCTGCCCGATGGCTCTGAGTTCCTCTTCGAGGCACCATCCCTGGACATTATGAACGATTGGGTACGCAAGATATCCTTCCATGCTAGTCTGCCGCCAAATCTACAGCTGCTCAGCTACGATGAGTCCATGAAGGTGAGTACAGATCAACCAGAAAGGAGACTTTAACTAAATCTTTCTTCAATTTCCAGCAACAATCGAGCAGCTCGCCGGACATTAAGGTGACCAGCAACCTGGAATCACCAGTCAGCTCACGCAATTCCTCACCAGATTCACAGCGTCGCGCCAGCAGTGGCCAAGTCTTGGAGGCGGTGAACACAGCCACACCCCAAATGGCCTTCCTGCAGCGTCAAATGCAGCAACAACAGCAGCAACAGCAACAGACATCCCAGCCCAGCTCACCCACAAGCAGTTTCGATCAGAAGCCACCAATTCCACCGCGTGGTGCACCACCCGTTGCCTCACATCGCCAGAGTCAAGAGAATCTGGTTGTCTTGCGCAATCGCCAAAGTTCCAGCAATGGTCAGTTTATCCCACACAAACCAAAGATTATCCTTTAACTAATGGAGACCAGTTCTAACCACAGATCTAACCGATGGACGCCTGCAGCAATCCGCCACGTTGCCCGCCCAGAACGGGAACAGCAAAGATGACAGCCTTATGCTGAAGCGTAATAGTGAGGCCAGACAGTCGGGTAAGTGTTCCACATAGAAGCTAGTTGTGTAGTCTCTCTGCCTTCAGCTAAATTTGTGTTGTTCCACACACACACATAAACATATAAACACATACATACAGACACACACACACACACATACATACTGTACTTTATATAAAAAAAAGAAAATGAAAGTTAGAAACCATTGTAAAAACGTGTTGTTCCCCCCTCAAAACAAAAAAACAAAACTCGCATCGTAAATTAGATAATCCTCCGCCATTGCCCACAACGATGCCGCCCCTGGGCAGCGCCAGTAGTCATCATCATCATCAGAACCAACAGCAACACCATCCGCATAGCCATCAGCAGGTGCAGCAGCGCATCAATGCGTTCAATGCTGCAGCCAGCCAACAGCAGCAGCAGCAGCAGCCCGACTACTACAACAACAACAACATTTTGAGGCAGCAACAACAACAGCAGCAGCAGCAGCAGCATATGGCTTCGCCGCAGCGTGTGCCCTCGTTGGGCAGTGGAGGACGCATCGATACGACACGTAAATTCATTGAGATGGAGGCGCATGCGCCAGGCAACATTTATGCCAACAATGGACACGGCTCCAACAGCAACAACAACAACAGCAACAATAGCAGCAGCAGCAGCAGCGGAGCTGGCAGCACAACAAAGCGAACCATTAGCTACTCGAGCAGCGGAGCCAGCAGCAATGGCAACGGTAATATTATGCAAAAGAGCAGCACAACAACAACAACTGCAACAGCGGTCAATAGCAACAACAATAATACATCAACAACAACAACAACAACATCATCAACAACAACAACAACGATACATCAACAACACGCGACAAGCAGTCGCACGGTTTGGCATCTAACGAGCTCCTCACCAACATCATCGACCAAATCATCATCCGGCTCCGGGGAGCATAACAATGCCATCAGTAATCCAAGCTACATGGGTCTACAGCTAAATAACAATAACGATGGAATCGGTGGTTAGCACACACAACACACACATACCTCGAGATACCCTAACATATCCTAAGGCTTGCATATATACTATATATCTATATACCCTAGAATTAGATTTGTACGCGGAATGTAGTTCTATATAGTCAGTTGCTGGGATTGGTTATTGGTACCTTTGGCTCTTCTTTGTCTCTCTCTCTTACTTTATATATCTCTCTCTCTTTTTCTCTTTGTTTTTATTTTATTTGAATTGCATGCGAAATAATATTTATATATATATGTGAAGGTTCAACTGTGAAATCGGCGAAAATAATGCGTCGATCCTATCTACGCACGAGTCTACAAAGTATTCCTATATCTTTCTCTCTCTCTGTCTCTCTCTCGCCTTATACTTAATGCTAAGTGAACTCTTTTGCACTCACTCACACACACATTCTCGCTCTCTTTTGTTATCCATCATATTACGCTTTATTTTATGTTACACTGCATGCGCTTTATCCAACCAATTGGTTGCCTCATCCGATTCTTGCTCACGTTTCCTTTTGTGTGTGCATTCACAGGTTGGGGCAATAGCCGCTTTGAGAGCAGTCGACCCGTCTCACTGCAGCCGGACTCCATTAGTTTCTCGCGTGTCTCCGCCGAAAGTTCCAGCGAAAGCGAAGCTCAGTCCATATCATCCGTGTCGGGTGTGAAGGGCAGCAAGAGCAAAGATGAGCGACGCAGCGGCATGTTCCGCATATTTGGTCGCAAGGGCGGCGACAAGGAGAAGGAGAAGGAAAAGGAGAAGGATAAACGCCGCTCGAGTCAAACACCGCCACAGTGAGGACAAATATATAAAAGTACAGAACAGAATCCAATAGAGTTTCAGAAAATTTAAGAGTAACAACAATTGGCATTGAAGCTGCGGCCGGAGCATCCGTTACGGCTGGATCAATTGTTTATTGTATTTTTTTTTTTTTATATACATATATAAATAATAATTATTTAATATTAACCCACAGATTTGCGAGCAGTGCAAACAAAATTTGAAGCGAAAATAAAAAACAAAACAAAAGAGAAAAAAAACAATTAAAAAACAAAACAAAAAGAAAATATTAAAAATGTATCGCAAATACTTTTACGTATTCTTTGAATGTGTCTTCAAGCGCTGCAAAGTATAAACAATTATATATATATATAAAGTCAATGTTTAAAATGCATTATAAAATGTAACTGTAAGTTTGTTCGTTGTATGCTTATGCTTAAATATAATTTTCGTAAAACAAAACAAAAGAAACAAAAAACAAAAAACCAATAAAAATAATATATTGTATGTGAAAAATGTGAATTTGAATTTACTAGGGGGAAATCCATGAGTTTCGATCTCAAACGAACAATAGATGGCGTTGAATGATATAAATTTAAGTTTGAAGATTTAATTGAGACAAAGAAAAAGTTGATTTGGCTTTTTGAATGTTAAAAACGATTTAAGCAATATTTATCCCAAAAAATCATTTCTCCATATACAGTTGGTGCCAGTTGCGGCAACTGAAATTACATTTTCCCATAGCCAATCAAAAGAGACGCCTTTTCCGCACTTTTAAATTAATGAAAATTTAAAATTATCTATTATATGAGTAAACATTTCATTTAATATAATAAATTTCTTGAACAAGGGGGTCATTGTATCCAAAATTTATATTTTATTGCTCAGCAGCTTGCAAACGTATGCATCTTGCGGGAGAAATTCCAAATTTATATTTTTCGAAAAAGATGAATAAACAGTTTCCATTTCATTCTTAAGCTACACCAACAGTCGACTCGATATGACATCGTACAACTGTCCCAGAATATATATAATATATGTATTATACATAAAAATAACAACAGGGTGCCTCACTCAATATCAATCTTGGCTTACTCAACTTTTTTTGTCTCTCTCACACACGTTACCTTATTGAAATGATTAAGCTCGAACAATAGATGGCGCTTTTTTCTGAATTTTCTGCTTTCTGTCGTTAAACTCACATGAAATTCATTTTCTTGAAGCATTTTGTATGCATTTTTATTCGTGGCAAGTAAATCTGCGCTTAACTCTAGGGGTCTATAGATTACATATGTATTGGTAGTTGTTATGTATATAAGAAGATCAACAATGTATGGAAAGGGCCCTTCCACCGATTCTGGTTCTCGTGTCCACACTAACAAGCTCTTAAAAAGAATTAAAAAAAAAACAATAACAAATGCAAATCAAAACACAACAATAGAAGACAAATCCGGGTCTACAACTATTCAGTATATGTGTGTGTGTGGATCTGGTCAAGTTCTACCCATAATGGGAATAGAGATTGCCATGTGTGGAGGTGGATTGGAAGTGCACCAGATTGCCATGTGTTTGCTCCGGCGGCTGATAGTAGGCGGCCTGATGGTATAGGTTGGGTGAGGCTGGCTCATTCACTTGGATCTGATGATAGTTGGTGATTGGCTCATGCTCGACCACCTCGCGCACCGTCTGGAACGGATGGTTGACCACGATGCGACGCTTGTGGAAGGTCTCGCTGGTTGCAGCGGCATCGGTGGGTGCAGCAGTGGCTGATATGACGCGCTCATTGGGCTGTAGGTGTCGATTGAGATGTCCGGCGGCACCATTCAGCGACACATCCACATCCAAATTGGGTTGGGCTGGCGTGGGCGTGGCTTGTGTGGTTGCCACAACTGCCGCTTGTGCGGCACCAGCAACGGGTGCTTCAACAAGACGCTGAAACTGCTGTTGTTGCTGCTGATGATGTTTCAATCGGGATGAACGGTCCTGGTGTGGTTCCATCAGATCCTCGCGTTGCTTCTCCTGATCACAGTCGGGCCGGGCTGGGCTGATGGTCGCTGTCGCCACAATGTTCTGATCCCGATCATGCTTATGCGGCAAGTGAAGATGGATATGTGCCTTAGCTTCCTTGTCTTGCTTGGGTGCCTCCATCAATCGACCAGACTCCGACTCCGGCTCATAGCGCATACGCGAATATGGAGCACTATATTCCAGCTCCTCAGCTAGGGGACTGCGTTGACGCGACGACTGTTGGTAGAAGTTTCGTGAAGCGGCGGGTCTAACAGTGGCCTTGGCATAAACCACCGTGGGACCAGCATGACTACGCAGATACGGTTTCAGCTCGGCTACATGGGCGGGAGTCTCGTGTCCAACAGGCACCTGCACCTCCGTAATGCGACGCTCCTTGGGTGGTGGCTGGACCCTGCGTCCTAGGTAAATATTGTGCTGCGATGGAGGCAGATGAATCTTGTGCTCGTGTTTGATGATCTGTGCTCGTGGTGCTTCCTCGAGACGCGCGGGCTTAGCGTCCACATTGCCAGCATTCGCATTGGGCAGGAACTCACCACTGAAGTAATCATCGCTCTGACTTGAATAAGGCTGGCGATTGAAGTTGTTGGAACGCTGATAGCCGCGCTGTGGTGGGTAACTGGCCTCGCTTCGGCCATAGTCGTAGTCCTGCAGCTCTGGCTCCGGACGCGAAAGCATCTTGGGTGACAGATGCTTCTTGTTGATCACAAATTGATTACCATTCGAATCGGTGCCAGAAATGGTTGAGCCCGAGTTGGAGCTGGGATTGCTGGACGATTGCTGGCGATTGCCGTCGGTGGCATCGCTGCCCTGTGGCTGCTGCTGTAGCTGAGCCTCGACGAACTCATCCTTGGGCGCCTGATCATAGGTGGGCATAGTGGTTACACTAGAGCCAATGGTTGTGACCTGGGATTGCTCCTTTGGCGCTGGGGATTGCTCATAGGATGGTCTGTAATCCTTGCCGTTGTTGTTGTAGTTCTGAGTCTGGACTTGTCCATTGTTGCTGTAGGCAGCAGCCACAGCGGGATGTGGATGACCCAGTGGCAGCAGCGTCTCACCCTTTGGTATCTTAGCGACAGGATGATCCAGTTCCACAACCAAAGTGCCAGCAGGCTTGATCACAACGCGTTCCTCAATGTCATAGAATTCCTTCTGGATTGCCGGATGACGCACCTCGTATTTCTTGGCCTTCAGCGCCGGCTGGACAATCTGTATGGTCTTGGTTACCAGAGGGCGTTGTGGTGCTTGTGGTGCATAGCCACGTTGGGGAGGCAAATAGCCGGAGCCGCCTGACTGATCTCCATAGTCATCGTAGGTGGAACTCTCGTCTACTGCTGGTGGATATTGATCCTGATAGTCAACCTGGGAGTCATCATAGTTGTAGGTGTTCGGGTCGTAGCTGGGCTGGTTGTAGCTGTTGCCTGCATCGAAGGCAGGTTCATAGGAGGAGTCATAGCCTCCACCGCCGCCGGCGCCTCCCTTGATATCATTGGGCACTGCTGAAGCAGCGGGCACAGGCGCAGGAGCACTGCTACTAGAGCTGGAGGAGGATGAGCTGGAGCTTGCAGCAGGCGCAAGTGAAGCTACTTGCACAGGAGCTTGAAGTGGCTGCTCGTAGATGGGTTTACTATCCGGTGCCTGTTCCACATTAGCACTCTGGCTCTGTGGAGCAACTGGAGCGGCCACCTGGCGTTCAAACATGCGCAACTGCTGGGATTTGCCACCGCCGATGGACACAACATCATCAGAAGTAACGGAGCTCGTGCCGCTGCTGCTGCTGCCAGACTGAGTGTAACGCTGGGGTGTCGGACTGGACGACTCAAAGACCTGCAGAGAAATCAGGAATCAATCATGAAATATATTCTGAGCATCTACTACACTTACGGTCTCTACCGAGGGTCCATGGCTGTGGTAGGATTGGATGTAACGCTCGAATTCCTGATTCTGGCGCATTTGCTGATTGCGTTGACGGAACTGACCGCTGTGTGGTGGCTGCTGGTGCATTGAGGGACGTCGATTGTGGTTGCGACGACGTGGCATGCGCCCGTTGTAATTGTGGTTGGGAGCTTGAGCGGGTGCCGGCTGCAAGCCCAGGCCCTGGCGAGGCGATAGCGGTTGCTGTTGCGCCTGCTGTTGGGACTGTTGGTTGGACATCTGTTGCTGTGGTTGCTGCATCTGTGGCTGCTGCATCTGTTGCTGGTTCTGCATCTGTTGCCCCTGCTGCATTTGTTGCCCCTGCTGTGGCCGCTCTTGCAGGCGGGCAAAGCGTTGCTCCTTCTCAACCTCCTCGTCATCCCGGTAGGGACCTGCTCTCAGCTCTGCAGGCGCATGTCCATCAACGAAGCTAACATCCGCTGGATTTGTAGCCGGCTGTTGGGCTATGGAAATGTTGACATGTGTCGCCGCAAAGGTGGCACCCACCAGTGCCAGGAGCATTAACAGTGCACGGCACATCATCATCATCAGCAATCAGCTAACAGATCCTCAATGAATCCCACTTGGTAGTCGTTGTCAATAGCTCGCCGTCTGGGTGAACGTGCGCCGTCGAACTCGTCTCTCGTTGTGTGACCAACACGGCGCATGCGCCGCATATTTATACGCATGCGGGAGCGATCACAATTAGCTGCCGTAGTTGAATCCGAGTTAGCGTACGAATCCGAGTCCGAGTATCAGTGTCAATGTCAACGTGGGCATACTTAAATGACCCGGCCGAGTGAACACCCTGTTTAGGGATGAGTAGCTCGATGCTTGCCCCAGTTCTACAATTAAAGGCATGCGGCGAGAATCCAACGACGAACCGATCCGATGATGCACTGACGCACTGACGAACTGCTGAACTGGTGCACTGGTGCACTGATGCACCGATGCACACACGCGAACAAATTGCTATCATCGGATTGACACTTGTGGCACGCGCATTTCAATTGCCAAAAATACGCCACCTGCTCTCATCCGTATATGGGCAGCATGCAACATATTCGCGTAATTGTCGGAAGGTCAATCCATTGGCCATCGCCTATGCCTATGCTGCGTATGAGTGATGTACGCCCGTTCGACTTGTTTTGTAATTTGAACTTGAAATTGTCGCATTTAGCAGGCTTTGTTTCGCCTTTAATTTGTTTGTTTGTTTTTTTTTTCGTTCGATTTTGTAAATGAGACGTTGAACTGCTCGCATTTTGAGTTAATCATTTGATTTGGCGACAGACAATCAGAAATAGTCTCACCTGAATGTTACACATACGACGTGTGGTCCGCTCTAAGCCAAATGCCAGTCAGGCAAATTTACGTAACGAAACTTCGTGAAGAATTCGCAACTACAATGGAAGAGATACCTTTCGATAAAGGTTACGATAGCCCTAAGTACACTAAACGTTTTGGGTGATTTGGAGTTACCAGTGTCCAACAATTAATCAAAGTACAGTCATGATTGGGTAAGCAAAACCGAACTATACTTATAGCATAATCATTTGTATTTATTTAATGTAATGAAAGTTAATTATAGATTATATAATATACATTTTTTTTCAAGAAATCTTGAAATTAAAAGGGAAAAACTAAAAAGTCTGGGAGTATTTTAAAATATGATTTTTAATTTGAATTAATTCAACATTTCTTGCAAGCATTAGGGAAAATCCAGAGAAACTTAATCAGATCAATAAGTGTTAGAGTTAGAAGGTACCACTGAAGGTGATAGAAAGTTGAAAGTTTGATTGAACGAAGAATGAGTTCAGAAAAAAAGCATTGATATCAGAGTTGTAAAGTGAACATAAAATGCGAAAAGAAAAACAAATAATTCATTATCTAATTTTAAATTTTTATGAATTTATAAGATATATTTATACTTTTTAAATTAATTTTATTATTTAATTTTAAATATTTTTATTTATTTATCACTTTGGTGTTTATTTATTTTATATTCATTCAGTCGACTGCTGTTAGCTGACTATGAATAAATAATAATAAATTCAAATTATTATTTAATTTTTTATAATTTTTTAATTTATAAATTATATATTTATTAATTTTGAAAAAATTTCCAGCTGAATCCAGATCAATAATATCAAATTTATTTCATTGTTTAATTTTCAGTTTTATGAATTTATAATTTATCATTTTTGGTCTGGTTATTTGTTTTTTTTTAATTCATTTTCATAGTCGACTGCTATTAGGTGATTCTTAATAAATACATAAATTATAATTACAATAGCTTCCAACGTTAGACAACGCCTTGTACGAATGTGTGTCACTGTTGTGAGTATTCACTGTAATCCAATTTATCTGCCTATAATGTGATATTCAACACTTTTCATAAATTGTGAGCTGAATGCGAAACGAGATGTGTGAAAGAAATTGTAACACGAATGCGAACTTGAATGGAACTACAATACAATACTTAAGCGACATTTGGTTTTATGTAAAAGCCAGACTGGAATAATAAAGAGTCTGATTATTAGATTCTATATATGTGTTTAGTATTATCCCAATTTGATTTTCCTGCTCCACATTTAAGACCTTACATCATATAAAAACTAGATTTATCTTTAGTTGAGTTTGAGTTTTAATACAATAAATAAGATCTATCTAATGCTATCGTTAGATTAATTATACATATATATGATTATATATATGTATAAATATTCATACCATTGTATCCCTCTGGATAGCAGGTGACTAATCATCTTACTGCTGAAACAGCAGTAAACCCAACTGATGTACTTTCTTTGTTCAATTTGTGTCTGTCTGTCTCTGTCTCCCCAATAAGCTCCAGTTATACAAGTTAATCCTGTAGTCAGCCATTGCATATGGTAAGGCTTTATTGAGTGTCTACTGCCACTTAGTTCATGGCACATGACCAGGGACTACACGTGCCATTCATCCACCTACAACAATCAGCGAATAATGCCCATATGCTCACAATCTCATTTCCATAGAAGTCACACCAGCTTGTGGCTTCAGCGGAACGTCAATTGGCTTGGGTCTTAGGCTTGGTTCAACTTTACGAGGAGACGCCTGAGGCGCCACAACCACCTCTTCTTTAGATAAATGGTTGCTCTCAGTTCTCAATAACTTTAAGAGTGAAGTTAAAGTTGTCGTCATCTGTTTTATATTTAATCAGTTAAACGATTAAAGCTTTAGAAATGTATCTTTTAGATTATCCTTCTGCCTTTCGTATTCATAACCCTTTGATTTCCCTTTGGAATACCATTTCAATTTAAGTGTTTTTGTTTAAGTTTCACAAGCAAAGTTTGTTTTATGTTTGTAACTTCAATTTACCCAAAAGATAAATAACAAACTCTTCCCAATCCCAACCCAAACCCAACGAGATACAATTCGTTTATAGCTTTAATGCATTCAATATTGGTTAAAACCAATCCTTTTTACGCAACTGATTGAAGCAAATTGCATTTTCTTATAACTCTCAATCCTAGCTCCTTAGGACAGCGCCTGTGGGAGGTGACAACGACAACACCAGCGCCTGCTGAGACCTGTCAAAGTGACAGGCAGCGGGTTCTAAGAATAGAATGGTTTATAAATTCGTAGCATACAACTGAGTGCTTTAAATTGAAGTGAATTTGTGGTGAGAGGGAGAAAGCGCTTAAGAAACGGATTGTAGAGAAACTACGCACTTTGGAGCAGCACCAGGAGCAGGGACTGTGGCAGGATTTGGCAGAGGCAGGCAACACGTGGGTGCTGTGTACTGCATATATAAATATCAATTGAAGGAACGACGTAGATAGCGTACAAAGGATTCAGGACAATAATAAAAATAAAGTGGAATACAAATAAAGGTAGAGCGAGATAGAGATAGAGATAAAGAGATTGCGGGGGAGAGAGCAATGAATAAAGAGAGAATAAGACGGTGATATTTTAATCAGGTGGAGGCGGGCGCCAGGCGGGGTTCGGTCAGGGCCAGGCGCCTGTTTACTATGCTTGCCACACCTGATTAAAATCTATTGACACCAAACTGGAGCAGCCATCGCCTGCTCACAAGAGCCAACAAGAGGCACCAACGAGAGCCGAGCAAGAAGTGCTAACAAAGGAAACGGAAATGGTCGCCCACTGGCATTTAATGAAACCCAATTACACGAGCCGACCAGGACGTCCAAGTCGATGGCAAAAGGCAACACAAACAGCTGCAGAGGTGCTGCTACAGCTGCCGCTACACCTGTTAACACTATTTGCATTTATCCTTGTGTACAAGTATATTTTATTATTATTCGACGAAAGGCGCCCCTTGTCGGCCTCGTTGACGCTGTGGGCAAGGACATGCGCAAACAACACCCCACTCCAACCACCCATCCGCCGACTCTCGGCCGCCATCGGCAGCCCCCGCCCATATCTCCCACACTTCTTCCTGCACTACAGCAGCAGGAAAACCAGCTCATCGTGGTATAAATAAGACGAAATTTAGCGCACACAGCCTCAGTTGCTGGACCGTATCGCTCGCGTGGCTTTGTCGTCCTTGCTGCTCCCGTTTCAACTTGTTGAATTTTTGGGTAAACTGATACCTAAATCTATCTGTTCTTCGTTCACAAGCCGCAAAGTGTTGCGACATCGTTCACCACCGTTCACCATTCATCATTCACCACTTGCCAATTGCCAGCGGAAGTTGTGCTCTCATGTGTTAACAACTTAACCGGTCTGTAATTGGAATACCTTGGAGTACTATCGAAAACGAATCCAGGTGAGGCCCCATTTTATTTAACAAATCTACCTTATATAAGTGCCCACTGGCCAGCGCCAACGAACGTTACCTTTGGCGTAAACAAGGCTCAAAGCGTGTCTCAAGCTGATGTGCTTGAAATATGAAATATGACTTTGTTTCGAATGCAACTCGTTTCGCCTAATATAAACAATTTTTAATTGGATGATTCGAATTGCCGTTCATATGACAACTCGAATTCCATTTGCAACCTAAGCTTACACAACATTTACTAATAGTACAATAAATAGTGCTAATTTATTATATTTTAATAGAGAATTATAAATATGTTTGTAAAAATATCAAATACATACATACATATGTACATACATACATATAATGTTCTATAGGCAATTTACACATTATGCGAACTACACATAATTACCTTAGATCCTGATCAGGACTCTATGCTCTTACTTTCACTATCACAACACACACGGCGAAAATCAAATTTACGTTGAAACACTAAAAAAAACAGGATTAAAACCACAAATTAATTATAAACTAGTTGCACACGCGTAACTCCATTCAGTACTATAGCTTCTTCTTTAAGGCCTCCATTTTGTTGCAGCCTATGGGCTTGTGTTGGTAAAGCACGCGAGCCTAATTGAACAGTGAGTTACACAGCACTGGAAGGCGGGCAATTTGAATTTGAATTTGAATTTGAATTTGAATTCAAACAGAAAGTTTACGAATTGTGCTTAAAGTGCTTAACAATGACTTGGCTGTTGAATCCTTACCGGCATTTCCTCCCAGTATTTTGATCAGCTGTTTTGAAAAGTTTAAAGCTAATCGAACTTCTGTCCGATTAGAAACACACCTCTATTTATCGATAGCTCGATAGTAAGCAGGATTATGCATCCTCGATAAACATATTCGTATAAGCCGTAAATAGTGGCTAGAACAAAATAGGGGTTAAAAGCACAATGAGCGCAGAAAAAGTCACCCCCATGTATTATAGTAGGCACGTCGTATGACATTAGCTTTTATAAGGGTTCGCTTTCAGTTGAACAGCAAACTTCGAAGCGTACGGTTCGCAGTCGATCGCGTTTCTCTTTTCTCCAATAATTTCAGCAAACTTCTCACACACTCACACCGATACCGTTGATAGCGATAGGCCACCCAGCGATTCCAGACAGAGTCCATAACATTCGCTCATATTACACAGTGTGTGCGCGCGCGAGTGTGAGTGTGAGTGTGTGCGTGTGTGTAAGTGTGTGTGTGTTTTTTTCGACGTTGTCGACATTCTCCCATCCAAACCCAATACCGAACACCACATTGAAAGTGCAGAGCCCCCACATCAAGATGGCTGAAAACTGCCCAAAATGCAAAAAATCAATCAACTCGAAGGATGCAATCATCATATGCAATTCGGATGAATGCCTCAAGAAGTTCCACCGGACGTGCGTCAATATAGACGAGGCCATGTACGATATGATACAGAAGAACCCAATGATATCATTTAACTGTGATGAGTGCAAAAATCAATCGCCTAAGGCACTGTGCGCCAAGCTGCACACCATCGAGGAGAAGGTGAATAAAGTCTGTAATGGTGTTAACCAGATCCAGGGACGGATGTATCAACAGTATTTCCAATTTGGCAACCAACCCGTTAACAATCTCGATGGCAAAAAGCATCCGCTGCAAAACAATCTCATCGTTGTCGGCAACAATTGCAATTCGGATCGATTGCAGGTCGTATGCGACTACGGACGTTGGGTGCAAGTTGGAAAATTTGCGACAAATACTAGCGAGGATGACATTATCGAGCATCTGGCCGAGGAGCTTAAGATAAATAAGAATCTGGTCAAGTGCACCAAGCTGGTGAAGAACGATGCCAATTTATCACAGTTATCATACTGTAAATTCAAGATATCCATACCGGACTATCGTTTCAATGAGCTTTTCAACGAGGCGATTTGGCCAAGTGGTGTTATGGTCAGCCCCTTCACTCCACGCTCTCAGCTGAATCAGAATCGCATATGAAGGGAGACTGACTCGGCGGGCGAGAGAGATGGTGCGAGAGAGAGACAGAGAAGGAGAGCGCCTGCGCAAGAAAATAGGGGGTGCCCTGCAGTAGAAGAGAAAGAGAGAGAGGAAGAGAATGAGCACGATAATGATGATGGTCATGATGATGTAGATGAGGATAAGAAGGCGGCGGATAAGGATATGGATATGGATAGAGGTGAGGCAGAGGGAGAGGCAGCCGAAGAGCCAGAGGTAAACGATGTGGCAGATGCAAAAGGAGAAGGAGAAGAAAAGGGAGAGGTGGATGAGGATGATGGTGGCTTGCCGGTCGGTCAGCGACAGTAGCAACCGCAAAAACAACAACAACAATAACATCATCAACAAGAAGAAGAAGAAGAAGAAGAAGGAGGAGGAGAAGAAGAAGAGAAAAAACAACAACAACAACACAGTTTTCATTCAATAATGTTTTTGCCCGCACCGTCACCTAAGGAGGAGGAGTGGGAGTGGGAGTGGGACGGGGGCTGGGCTCACATTGTATGCAAATTTTTTGACACTGACAACTCGAAAAACTTTGCCAAAAACTTTCAATGCTTAAACTTATATTAAAAGAAAGAATTACAGCTATGGTACATAAATACTTATCCAAGAAAAAAATAAAAAATAACTTTGAAAATGCATTTTAAAATGTTTTAGCGTTACGTAAAAGTATATGCAGAAATTAAAGCATAAATATATTAAAACTAAATGTGAAGCAAACGTCAAATATTAGTCATTTATGCATAACTGTCGTATTTAAATTAAACAGAACTAATAGAGTCAAGCAGTAAATATTTAAACAAAAGAAAAGCAAAAAAAAAAACACCCAAAATCCCCAGAACAAAAACAAAAACAAAAAACTATTTAATTAAGGCACCAAAAGAATCTTTCTTGATTTTTTAGTATTTGATATTTGATTTCTATTTTCCTATTTGTTTTGGTAATTTTGGTCAAATTTATTCCTGTTTATTGTTTGTTAATCAATAATTGTAATTGTACTTCCCCGAAATTCAAAATGAAAGCAAAACCAAAGCATTAACTTAAAATAACTTACCAAAATATATTCAGCTACTATATTGTATTCATATGCGTAGTTTGAGGCATTTTCAAGGCTTGTTCTCAAAAATATTTAGAAATTTTGCGAACCAAATGAACAATGGCAATTTAAAAAATCTATTCAAATCCAAAAGCATATATGTATTTGTGTATTCGAAAGTATATTAATGGAAAACAAAAACCAAAAACAAAAGCAAATATATATATATAGTGAAACCTGTTCAACTTCTAATAGTTGAGGATTGAGAATTCGAAATTTCGAAAAAAGAACTCAGCTGGGCAATATTTGTTGCAATAAGCTCAACTCGAGAATATAGAAAAGTAATAAAAAATACTATATACACATATATTTCGTAATTGATGTACTTTTTTTTTACGCGAAATTCGTTTCGATACACACTAACACACACACACAAACACACTAACACATACACACACAAAAAAAACAACAGCAATATGTTCAGTGATCGCAGCCTCAAACGTTGAGATTTTGGGACAAATATTTGGGATAATAGTTGGCGGGTAGCGGGTTGAGGTTGTGCATCATATAAAAGTTAATAAACTTAGACTTCGATCTACAGAGGAATGAGATACCAAAAGAAAAGCAAAAACAAAACATGTATTATATATATTTAGTATACAACAATATGCATGCATGTACTTATGTCAACTTTTTCAATAAATTCTACAAAAGAAAAGAAACCAAAACTGAAACCTGTATGGAATGGTTAATGGGCTAAAGCTACGAATCTAGGAAAGTTATGATATGAGAAAATAATTATATATACTATAATATATCGTATTTATACATATACATATCTATTATATAAATCGCTTACATATATACAAGTATATATATACTTATACTCCACCAATCAACAATTGTTTAAATGGGCGTTAATTAAGTTGTAGAAATAGACAGACAGTAGAAGCTTTATAATATATATATATATATATATATATTCCATACCTGATCGGTCTAATGAGCCGACTTGATTCAGCCATGATCATTTGACAGCCATTAGAAGCTTTGATGTATATATATATTCTATACCTGATCGGCATTACAAGCCGACTTGATTCAGCCTTATCAGTTCTATCAGTATCTAAGCGAGTTCAACGATAGTTTTTAGAGTTTGCAGCAGCTAGAGATATGGAATATTGTATATAGATACTTTAAGATGGCATCTATATCAGGTTTTATATAACATTTGGACCCTTACCACACTCCATGATGATAATCATGCTCTTGATCCTTGGTGTATTCCGTAAACTTAGCTATTAACAATACTCTTGAGCAAAGGTAAGCAGCAGTGCTGAGTGTAGTCTGAGGTGAAAGTGGAACTGCACCTGGAGTATCTTTATATTACAAAACATTTTCATTTAAATTCCTGAACAGCTTCCACTTAGCCCTACTCCACGCACATTATGACCAACTCGAAACGTAAGCAACCCACAAAGCCCAATGCCTCAGAAATGTCTACAGATAGCAAGGTGCCAGTGTCAGATGATGTCAAGCCAAAGCAGCAGAAGCCGGAGGAGCAGCAGAAAGAGGAGCAAGTGACAGTTGCTAAAGTGACGCCAACCGCTCAATTCTTTAAAATCTGCTTCGGCTATGAGATGGATACCTTCGGTAGCTTTAAAAGCTTCAACCGTTGGCTGGAACGGCCTGTGGATGGTGCCGCCTTGGGTGTCTTTCGTATGCTTTACGGCGCAACCATGTTGATTGATATAGCCGAGGAACGCGGAGGTGGACAGCTGGATGTGCGTTATGGTGAGCCTCAACACTGTCACTTTCCGCTCTTCAATGGGATGAAGGCACTGGATTATCCGCTCATGGGCTGCGTCTATCTGTGCATGTGGCTGGGTGCCCTGGGCATAACGCTGGGATATCGCTTCCGTTGCAGCTGCTTGGCCTATGTCGTGTGCTATTGGTACATATTTCTGCTGGACAAGCCGGCGTGGAATAATCACAGCTATCTATTCGGTCTAACTGGAACACTTCTGCTGTTCACCAAGGCGCAGAACTACTGGTCGGTAAATGTGGTAGCAACTTATCCGTCAGGATGTTCTCTTACCTTTTTGACTTTTGGATTGCAGTTCCCTGGACAGTTGGCTAAATCCACAGATCAGGCAGCCGGTGCCCTATTGGAATTACTTTTTGATCAAATTTCAGTTCTTTGTACTGTATATGTACGCCGGACTGAAGAAGTTTTCAATGGAATGGCTGTCCGGGTATGCCATGAGCAGTCTCAGTCAGCATTGGGTATTTACGCCATTCCGACATCTGCTGGACGAGGAGCTGATTGATTTACTGATTGTCCATTGGTTTACGGCCTTCTTTGATCTCTTCATAGCCTTCTTTATGACCTGTGAGAAAACTCGCTGGCTGGTCACACCCTTTATGATCAGCTTCCATTTGATGAACTCCCGTCTCTTTGTTATAGGTAAGTCGGAACATTATGTACTTGGATCTAAGCTTTCATTTCTTTGATTTCTTTAGGCATGTTCCCTTGGGTCTGCCTGGCGGAGGTACCGCTTTTCTTTTCCTTTGACTGGCCCCGGCGGATATGTGGTTTGGTCAGAGCACCGGAAGCCCTGAAAGGCAGTGAAGCTCCAGTCGAGAACAAGATCAGCTTCAAGGCTAAGCTGCGCACCTTCAGCATACTCTTCTATTGCGCGCTGCAGCTGTTTCTGCCCTACTCGCACTTCATCACGAAGGGCTACAATAACTGGACAGACGGGCTGTACGGCTACTCCTGGGACATGATGGTGCACTCCTACGATACGGTGATGACCTCCATTAAGGTGGTAGAGAACGATAACCAAAAGGTGCACTATCTGAATCCCTACGCCTTTACCGAATACGATCGCTGGACAAAGTACGCGGACATGGCGGTTCAGTATGCCAAGTGCTTGGAGAACAATATACTTGATGATCTGAAGAAGAATCCGAACAGAAGTCCTCTAACCAGCCGGAATTTTTCAATATATTTTGATATTTGGTGCTCCATGAACGGACGCTTCCAGCAGCGCACCTTTGATCCACGCGTGGATCTACTTAAAGCGCCCTGGTCACCCTTTGAACGAACCCCTTGGTCTCTGCCACTGCTCACAGAACTGAACCATATGCGCCCCAAACTGAAGACGATTGCCAACGAGGTGCTGGCCTGGAATAACTACTCGGATGTCATATTTGTAGCTGACTTTCCTGGCCTGACGCTGAGCAACTTCATCGCTCCGGCCCTGTTCAACTGCACCCTGACAATACTCGAAGGCAATGTCCGGTATAAGAGTGCCAATGATGGGGAGGTATACTTCCTGACCGCTGGGAAGAGCATTACCCTGGAGACAAATGTCACACACTATGTGACAACCATTGGACAGAAGCCAGCCTCCTATTTGTACACCTATGTGAACAGGACAATGCTGGAGGAGGATATAGTAATAATTGATGATGCTCAATCCAAGGAGCGACCACTACTACCACTCTGGAAGGAGTTCCAGCACCGGCTTTCCCACTACAAACAGTTCCTTATGCATCTGGCCAACTGTTTACTCTTTTTAATATACGATGTGCCCATACCAATTTCCATACGAGAGAGAGATTAAGAATGAAGCAGCTGAGATCCATTTCCGCATCCACTAAGACGATGTATTCTCATGCCTAACCCTAAGTGTCACGAAATGTGTGGGTGATAAAAATGATAATAAATGTTTAATGTTATTCCTCAGCCATGTTTCATTTAATAGGATATATTTTCGCTGGGATTGGATGGGATTAGTATAAAATATTGGGGAAATTTCATCATTATCTGATTAGTATATAATCCGACCAGGCTAGACTCTTAGAAGCATATGGAACATATAAACTGACAAATTTAGATCTGTATTATATGGAGATGATACCACATCAACCCACTTGTCCAGTGGAATAAAGGATCTACTCGATAAGCGGATGATCCTGATGTCTTTAAGCTTATCTTTTATCTTAGAAGCTATGCTCCTTTCTCATATAATAATTGATATAACCAGTTTATTTTTCTCCCTGGATTCGCACTGGATGGCTTTGCCCAATCCTTCCATTTCTCCCAATAGCAATCTAGACTATGACTTCTTCCTGATCGATAGTTATACCCTGTAAAAACCGATCACTGATCGATCGAACAGTATAGATAAAGAATCTTTTGGATAAGGGTACGAGGAATCTATAGAATGGGTTGTACCACAGTCATGTCCCACATCAATATATCCACGTATAATATACAGTAAAAACTTTGATTTTAGATATATCATTCCACTATAACTATATAACATTTATTATAGGAACAATAGAGGTTTTTTTGTGTACCCAGACCACCCAAGTAAGTGAATATTTAATTGCACTTGTGTGCAGTGCCGTTTTTACATACTATCTGTACAGATATCTATAGACATATATATCAATATATATATACAGATATATAGGTATATGTATATACATACATAACTGTATTTACAAACCGGACATAATAATTCTTTCAGCCTAATTAATAACAATTCTTTACGTCGGAGTCATAGTCGGAGTCGAACACGGAGTGTCTATACTACAAATTTTGTGGCTTTGTCAGGATAATCGGAAATCTTCATTAAAACTAGAGCGCACGTCATAAACGTGGTCAACACTTGACTACAATGCGGCTGAAGTCTTTTTAGACGCGTCGTCCGTTAGGCGTGTGGGATCAAACTGATGGGTTTGCGTCTCCCACAGGCGTGCATAAAGGCCATTCTGTCTGAGCAGCTCCTGATGGGTGCCCCGCTCGCCTACACGTCCGTTCTCCAAGACAAGGATCTCATCGGCATCCTTAACTGTGGACAGACGGTGGGCAATGCAAATGCTGGTGCGACCCGAGGTAGCGCGCGAAAGAGCCTGTAATATATTCTGTAAAGCCAAAAGGGATTATAGATGTGACACAACGTATGCAGTAGAAGGTGTATTTACATGCTCCGTGATGGAGTCCAGACTGCTGGTAGCCTCATCAAAGATTAAAATCGGTGTGTTCTTTAGGATAGCACGCGCGATCGCCACACGTTGCTTTTCTCCGCCAGAAAGCTTCAGACCCCGTTCACCCACTTGGGTTCTGTATTGATTTGGCCAACTCATGATAGACTCATGAAGATCGGCCATGCGTGCCGCATTTTGTACGTCATTGTGCGACTTGCTCAGGTTACCGTAGTGTATGTTGTGTTCAATGGTGTTGTGGAAGAGCACCGAGTCCTGTGGCACGACAGCTATGCTCTTGCGTAGGCTGTCGAGGTCAACAGTGTTGATGTCCTGACCCCCAATCAAAATATGACCCGAATTAGGCTCGAAGAACCGAAACAGTAGACGAACCATGGACGACTTGCCGGAGCCAGATCCTCCTACAATAGCCACATTCCTTCCGGCAGGTATACTAAATGACAGATTCCTGAAAATGGGCTTGCCCGTCTCATACTCAAAATTAACATTCTGGAACTCAATGGACGAGTTGCTATTGTCCAAATATAGAGGTTGCGCATTGGGCGCCGTCTGCACACGACTGTCCACATTCATCAGCGTGAACATGGCCTGCATGTCCAACAGTGCCTGGCGCACCTCACGGTATACGCTGCCCAGGAAACCCAACGGGATGGACAACTGAAACAGCAATCCATTCACCATGACCAAATCCCCAACAGTCATGTTGCCCTGAGCAATCTCCTTCGCCGCCAGCACCATAATAAGACTAAGCGCGCTGCTGAAGATCGCGTTCTGTCCAAAATTAAGTAGCGCCAGGCTGGAGCTCGTCTTCAAGCTGGCTGCCTCGTACTTCTTGAGCACCTCGTTGTAGCAACCAGCCTCGTACTTCTCGTTATTAAAATACTTGACTGTTTCGTAGTTGATGAGCGAGTCGACGGCTTTGTTGCCGGCCTCGTTCTCAGCTTGATTCATATAGACTCGGAAGCGTGTGCGCCACTGCGTCACACCCAGTGTGTATAAAGCATAGACACCCACACAGCCCATGCTGACACCCGCAAAAGCCAGTCCGTACTTAAAACCCAGCACGCTGGAGACCAGCGCCAGCTCAAAAATTGTCGGCACAATGTTGAACACCATCGCGGATAGAACAAAGTTAATGCCGCGTGAACCACGATCAATTGTCTTCGAGAGGGCACCCGTCTGCTTGTTCAGATGGAAGGCCAAATCCAGATTGTGTAGATGCAGAAAGACATTGGTCGCTATCTTGCGAATGGAATGGTGTGCAACCTTGGCGAACACCGCGTTCCGCAGCTCATTAAAGCCGGCAGCACTAGCTCTGGCAATGCCATCTAAAGCGAGCAAGGTATATGGATTAGCTGCGAGTCCATGGATTCCATGGGGTATACTCACAGCCCAGTAGCATAGCCGTCGCGGTGGAGAGCACTGCATCGGGCGCTGTGTCCATGTTGAGCGTTGTCATTGTGTCAACGGCGCCTTTGAATAAAAACGGTACACAAACTGTTAGCAGCTTGGAGCCAGCCAGAAGACCCAATGAAATGGCAACTCTTGAAAGGGATTACCATTAGGATTACATAAGTAATTTGAAATGGAAATTCCTCACCGCTTGCGTACGAGTGGATCCTCCTTGGGCCAAATGTAGGCCATCATGGCACGCATCATATCCTTGGAGGTTACCTCCGGTGCGTCGAGCTTGCCCAAAGCTGCACCACCCTCTGTGCCGCCGCTGCTGCCTATATGAACGTGACATAGTCTTGATTGTTGTTGTGGCAGTCGTTGTTGTTGTTGTTGCTGTAGCGCTACTGCAACTGTTGCTGTCGCTGCTGCTGCTGCTGTGACTGCAACCGCATTTAATATACTTTAATGCAGCTATATCCAAACAGGCGCCAACACAACAAACGAACAGACAAACAAACAAACGAGCATTTGGATATATCGTGTTACAAATTAGCTCAAATTAAATAAAGTAAACAAAATAATACAATGTGTACATATTATTATATATATAATATACAATACATATATATATATATATATCCGATTTGTTAGCCAAATTAAACAAAAGGCCGCAACGCAATCTAAATGTAATCAAATGCAAAGATCATATTGGCGCACAAATTCTCGCTCTCAGGTTTTTTAATTAATTAATTAATTAAGAGAAAAGTTGAATATGTATTTAAGTATTTCACAGTTTTCATTCCCAAACCAGAAACCAACAAGGCTCTTAAAGCGAAACGGAAAAGAAAGAGATAGATAGAGGGGGAGAGAGAGCATGCGCCAATTGTGGCTATTCGACTATGTGGGCTACGGGTCTGTTTATTTCCTGCTGTCTCACATCAGCCAGGTGTATATCGAAGTATCTTTAAAGGGAGTAGATCTAGTTATCCATCTATACCAATTTTCTCCGGCGAGCTACATCAAACATAGCTGCTGGGGTCGTAAATGATTTGTCAGCAACCCATAAAAATCACACACAAAATATGTACTCAGAGATATAAAAAGTAAAAGACGATACGCCAGTTGCATGGCCACTGCTGATACTAATAGCTCACGAGACGAGAGACTGCAACAGTGACGCCTGCAGAGGGCACATGCACGGATTGTGACTATGCGAAGGGATAGTCTGTCTCTCTTTTTTCTCTTGCTATCTTGCTCTATTTAACTACATGTGCATTTCCAAAGCTCTCAAGGATAACTATCTAGTTATTATCACGATAGCCAAATTTATCAAAATTGAACCCCGGCTTCGGCAAGAAGCATCCCCAATGAAGACTTGCCGCCTCCGACACCGGCAGAAGTCGCGTCCTATTAAAGACTTGTCTCAAAGTGAGCTTAGTTCCTACTCCCTGTCTTTATCAGGATGAGGGTATCCTGTGCGTGTTGGATACTATTAGATACTTTAACTAGTCTAACAAGCAATATTAAACAAGTTGTAGCGTGCTTTTAGTTACAATGTGTGTAAAATACTTGTAAGAGAAAAGCTTTTAAGGAAGTAAAAGTGTACCGCAGAAAGCAATCTGTTCGTTTTGTGATTTGATTAAGGATCAACCACATTGGCGCCACATTCAGTATCAATATCTATATAGATCTCGGTAATTGCTTTGCGGTGATATCAAGTTATTTACAGCAAGCAGCAAGCCAGAAATTTTGCAGTGGGCAGCGGTCAGCGGTCAACGGGGGTAAAGCACCTACCTTTTGCCTTCTTGGCAAACACGCCGCCCAGCAGTTTGCTGCCAGGTGTGGGTGTGAATGGTGTAATCCTCTTGGTCCTTGCATGATGGTTGCCATCATCTTCGGATCTGGTAAGCGTCGCGTATAGCTGCAAGGCAAACAAAATGTTTAAGAAAAATAACCAGATTTTTATAAAAAATATAAAAAAAACATCAAAGAACTTTGTACTTTATTTTATGATAAGCTAAACTAACATCTAATTTTGGGATGGACAGTGCGCTGTCTGGAAGTTGGTAAGGTATCGGACGCACTCCAGCAGGTAGGCACGTGCCACAGTTCCGCTTTCCGTAAGCTGAGGTAGTCTATCCAGGGCCTTCACAAAGCTCTGATACTCGTTGACTTTGTGTGCTACTAAATAGGAGAGCTCAGGCTGCACATCGTCGAACTGGTCGGCATCGCCGAAAGCAATTTGATTGAGCACATTGGGAAAGTACGCTTGCTGCTTGAAGATCAGGTGCAGCACCACGCGCAGATTGTGCGAGCACCCATCATCGACATGGACAAACATTTGATCAAACAAATTATGATCTCTGATAAATTTAAAGATGTTCCGATGATAAGTCTGGCCAGCAAGCTCTTTGCTGTGCGCGATGAGCTGCTCAATGTCCAGCAGTGAGAACTCGAAGTAATCCTGTGCATTGGCCTCCAAGTAAAAGCCGTACTCCGTAAGTAGCTTTACATTGGGCAAAGCGCCATAGCTAATGTACAGTTGCTCATAAGGCATTAGCTCAGGCGTTGGTAAAGCGTTTAGCGTTAAGACATAATCCTGGGTCTTAGTCTTGGTGTTGCTATTGGTCACCAATTGTAGTTCAGCTGTTGTTTGCACCTTGTCCGAGTGATTAAACAAATCCAGAAATGGCGCCAGTGCCAGATTTGTATCGCCATTAAGCAGCTGCTTGAAATGACTAACCGATGGCTGCAGCAGTCGTGCATTGAGGTAGACGCTGCGAGAGTTCACAGCAAAATAGGCGCGTCGAAAGTCCACCAGCGTCCATATGTCCTCGCAGTAACGCTGGCCACAGCAATGACAACATTGTGCGCCGACTAGGGACTTGAGCACCTGGTAGTGATCGCGTATGTGGCGATTTTGTGTCACTGTGCGCTCTAGTAAAGCCTCTGGCAGACACTGTAGCTCGGGCATGGCACAGAAGTAGGGAGTACTGTAGCTGGTGGGTAGCGTATCCAAATAGGCAGCAAGGGGTGAGCCTTGCGATGTTTGATGCAGGTGTTGATGGTGCATCAAATAGCAGGCAACGAGCGCTTGGAATGAAATGAGGGCATCCTTATCAAACAAGTCCTTATTAAAAATCGCCTTGAAATCCTCATCCGACTCCAGCGTAGCTATGCTTATTAATGAATTGGCGGTCAGGCGGATCAACTCATCACCAGCCTGGAATCGCCGACTTTTAGAGCACAAGCCACGTCCAGTTTGCTGGAAATTAAGCGCTGACAGCTGTGTCTCATTGCGCCAACCCAATTCGTGCAGGTGTCTGTAAAGCACGTGCAGTGATTCATTTTGTGCAGCGTGAGTGGAAGTTGTTATTGGTGTTTGTTTTGCCGGGCGACGAAGTCGCGCGCGCTGAGTACGTCCCATTGCCTCCTTGGATCTGCGTGTGTGCTGTTTTGGCGCCCGTCTATGCTATAAGGTGAGTTTTCTTTAAGACTTGCTGCAACGAAAGAAGCAAGTGCGTGCGTAGTGCGTTAAATGTGATATTCAAACTCGAACAACTCTCACAATTTTCAGGTTCAAAAAAGGGGCCAAAACAACACACACGCAAACTGTTGCCTGACCTCTTTATCTTTTTGTATTGTCCAATTATGCGCACCTTAAGATACCCTAATCAATGGCACTAAACGAAATTATGAAATCGTAATCTCTAGCCTATTTCATATAATACATATGGATCTCAATGGCCTTGAAGTAGGCAAGGCCCGTGAGGTGCTGACATTATTTCTACTTACCACACGCGCTTGCAGATGTGTGCGTAGTTTTTTGTGGTATGTAATGTGGAAGGTGTATGTAAGCGTCTTATTTTTACTGCACAATTTACTTAGGTGTAATAGTCCAGCCATAACTTTTACGCAAAAACAATAACTATATTCTAAATTGTTCAAAGGGACAGCTAAAAATATCGATATATACCATATATCGCATTCAACTTGCTGTTCTCCAACTATCGCGACACGCGAGTCATAAATCGATACAGTGTGACCGGATCAAAGCACGAGCACGCTTGACAGATATACCAACAAATCGTCTTCGATTATTGTGGAAACGGTCGCGTGTGAATGGCATGTTTTTTTTTTTTATTTGTTCTAGAAAAAACCCACAAAGCCGGCCAGAATGTTTGGTTTAGTTATCTCCGGAAGATTGGTGAGTTAATAATAATTGATGTAAATATCAGTAGTATATGTATTGGTATTAACTTTTTATATACACACAGCCCCAAACAGACTTTGTTGCTGTCGATGAAAACAAGCTACTGATAAACGTGCCGGAGATTGAGGCAGTGAATCATGTTGTCGTATTTTTAACTGGCAACACGCCTCTGCCTATGGGCACTGCGGCAGCCATTTACTTTAGTTGGCCCGATGCTTATGCAGCGCCTACCTGGCAATATCTGGGCCACATAAACAACAACAAACCATCAGCGATATTTAAAATAGCACAGCTGAAGAAAAGCCATGAGCTAGAGGCTAACGGCATGATATTTGGCGCCCAGGAAATCTCTCATATAGCACAAATCGGCATATCCATCGAAACAGAAGTGACGGTGGCACAACAAACTCCAGCAGTGGTATGTTAAGTGATATATTAGTGCCCCTAGAGAGCAGAGCGCATAATATGTATGAAAATTCATTTCAGTCAAACGCCAACGACAATAAGCAATTTAGCCAGAGAATGTTGGAGAACTTTTTCAACTTTGCTTCCAGTTTTTGTGTATCTGCGCCTGAAATTCCGCTTACCACATCTGAAACATTTGTGCCTTTTTCCGTCGTACAGAATTGGTACACAAACTTCCAGAGACGCATGGAACAGAACCCAAACTATTGGAAAAACTGTTGAAGCAATATTTGTATTATTTATTAAGCGATGAAAATATTTTAAGTAAATATTTTATTAGCATTAATTGAAGCATTTATATATTCTATTAGTAAATGTAGATTTCATAAACAAAATGTGTGTAATACTTAAAAATCCCGCTAACAGAAAGGAAATGCTGCCATCAGCTCCTTTTTAACCGTTCAGTGATCAGGATTCTCGGAATTTTCATCGTTCGATTGTTTGAAACCTTTTGTTTTGTGACCTTTTGTTTCTTCATGTTTTTCTTTCGTAAGCGGTTCGCTTTTCATTTGTTTTGGTGTGGATTTGTTAGTCTGATCCTTTCCAGCCGGTGGAATATCGGCCTTCTTTTGCTTTTTCTTGATTGATTCTATTTCAGTTTCATTCTTTCCAGCCGGTGTTTCTGCCTTCTTGGCTGGTTTTATTTCCGTGTTTTCTTTTTTTGATAGCAGTGGCAAACCAGAAGCTTTGTTACTTTGTTTTTCTTCTTCTGGAGACTTGTTCTTCTTTTTCAGTTCAGTTTGATTTGGGAGATACGGTGTCTTCATTGACTTCTTATCCTTCGCATTCCCTTTACCAGGCTCCGAAGCAGCCTTCTTCTTTTCCTCCTTACTTTTATTAAGACTTTCCTCAGATTTCTTCACGGCCGCTTCCTGATCTCCTTTCTTTTTATCCGCCATTCGTTTTTTGTTAGCTTCGGTTAGTTTGCCAAAAATGCTGGTTATGAAATTATCATATTCGGTATAATGCTGAACCTTGTTGCCAGTGGCCGAGGAGGAGCTTGGTGGTCGACCCGTATAGCAAATGCAGCGTCTGTGGGTTGGTCAAAAAAATTAATAAGAAGCGAAAGAATTTATGATGGAGGCAGGATGATGGTTGGTTTCGGGATAAGTTGGAACCTGTCAGGACCTGCAGCTCACGAAAGATTTAGGATTACATTTAAAGAGTAATCTTGTAACAGATGTTATTAATCTAAACCTTTATTATATAGATATAATACCATTTAAAAGTTGTCAAGAGAAATGGGGAATAAGTGGGTCCGAGATAGGTGGGATTGAGAACAGAAACCATTTTGGGGTTGGCGGGATCGGGATGGAAAATTCAGTCCCACGCCCAACTCTAGCCACAGCCATTAAGCCATTTAAATTGTTGCTCTGTTATTTATGTGTCGCCTGCCGCAGAACAGCCGGCAAATTTGGCAAAGGGTTCGGTGGCACACAAGGACGTAGTCAGGGGGTCAGGGGGTCAGTGCATTGCTGCCTTTCCTCTAAACAAACCTAAGCTATAAAAATATTGGAGCAAACAATGTTTTCAGCAAAATTAAGGATTGATATTTAACTCTGACTTGACGCCCTCTTTTGGTTAAGAGCTGGCTACGCCCCTGTTGGCATATGAATGCGACTCGAGTACTCGTGCCTCTTAATGTATTATATACTTATATATATGTATATCATACATAGTTGTGTGCTAGAGTATACACATATATATATATGTATTATATATAATTATATATATAAGTCTATTTGAACAATAGATTTGCTTGGCTGCTTGGCACGAGTGAATATTTATTTTTTATTTTTACTCTTTGCCTTATCTTTCTTTTTTGTGGCCTGCAAAAAAGCCATTTGGCAAATGCTGCCACATTTATATAGTCTATATAATCGAGCTAACATACTTAATACATATCTACAGGCATATATATATATATATATTATAGATGCAGACAAATCGTGCATAAATATATATATATACCATACCTTACAAGTCCTATATATCTTATATGCCACGAGCAAACTCTTTTATGTCTGACCCTTAATTAGGGCTACGCTGGGTATACTTAATATATTGCTAGGCTTGTAACAAGCCCTGGTATAGAAATTGGATAAAAAATTAATAAAAAAAACATACTCCAGTGGTGTGTACTCGACTAGGAGATACCTTTAACCCAGGTTTTAAATGATCAACACTCGTAGAATGAACTTTGCTTTCCTGATGCACAATTGGTCAATTAAGTCTCGAAAATCGTTTGTTGATTGTGGAAATCAGATATAAATATGAAAGGAAAAGCAAAAGTTAATAAAGTAAAATATATATTCAAAATTCAAAATATATTAAAACTGATCCAACATTTGCTACATGGATTGGGGAAAACCCCGAAAAACCAATCAGCTCAATAAGTGTTAATATTATAAATATATTGATATAAGAGTTAAGAGAACAGAGGATAAGAAGAAAGAGACAAGTAGGATGTATAAAATGTGGAGTGGAATAGCAAAAGATAGAATAGAAAGTGAAGGATACAAAGATAGTGTAGCTCGAAAACTGATCAAGAAAAGGTAATTTATGGGGTCAGAGGTGTTTCATGCTGCGTGTTAGATACATTTGCAGCCATATTTTTAGTAGGTTAAGAGTGTAATAATCCATTCGATTCGATGAAAGTTAAGTGGAACTCTGAATGCTATTAAATATTAATCTTATTGGAATGTCTAATTAGAATATATTATATATAGCGCGATCTGTCCGATCCTTGCAATTAATCAGAGCGCATTCGATATTCGTCTTTGGCTGTAGATAAAAAAAGTTTATTGGCAATTATAATTGCAGTGTAGTTGCATTGATTTAGCATTTGCATTTGAATTTGTTGCAACATCAACAAGGAAACAGTTTTCTTTGGCTATTTTCTATTCTGTTGAAAGATGCCCCGTTACGCCAGTTCAGGTTGCAACGTGGTGTTGAATGCAGCAACAAATTCGCAGTGCGCGTTCGATAAACAAAATTAAAAACCAAATAAAATAGGTCAACAACAGAGCTCAAGTATTGAAGAGGCGTTGTCATTCAACAGACGCCACAAATCAGGGCAGGAGGAGCAACATCAACAACAACGAGAACAACAAGAAGCACAATCAATGCCAGCGGCTAATAATAATTCGCAAATTTTCCCTGACGCCATCATAAAAAATAATAACATGGCTGAGTCAGCCATGTTTTTGATGTTGTCAGAGAATCGCTTTCCTCTGCCGGAAGTGCCAATTAATGGCCAACTATTTCCGTTGCAACAATTGCCGAGGCTCTCTATGTGCAACACTCAACAACAATTGCAACAGGAAATGCCTCAAAAGAAAGTTGCAACATTTGCAGACAAATTTCCCTTCACTGAAAGTAAATGTGAGCAAACGCTAAGATTTCCAATGGGGCAGCAACAACATGTGGCAGAGCAACTCCTAACCAAAACTAACCCAAAGGAAAGTCTAGCCTGTACAATAACAACACTGAGATTTCCCCATAAGCTGATTGAGTTGCCTTTGCCACATAAGTTTCCTACCAGTTGCCAGACAGACAAGAGGCAAACGAATCGTTCAATTCAGGCAATGGACAATTTCGGATGCAGTTCATCCGCGGTAACGTCAAAGTTTAATGACGAGCCACAAATGCTTAGAGAATTTCCTACAATTAAAAAACAATTTGTCTGCTTCCCGAATAATCAGGAAACCTGTAATATTCTGGCAAATACCAATGCAAATGCTGGGCAGTCAACAACGTTCCGGACGGATGTGGTGCCCACACCAGCAGCAGCAGCAGCAGCAGCTCTAAACACACCAGCAACATCGAGACAAACAACAACAACAGTGACGCAGACGGAGCACATTATGAGCACCAAAATAGACAAGCATTTGCACCGGACAGTTGACGATGATGTGGTTATGGATATGAATGTGGTTGTGGATGTGGATGATGTACTACATAAGGTGGCGTTTGATAATGAACCCAATGCTCATGAGCAAACATTAAACTTGAACGTGGAATCTAAAGGCGTTGGCGAGCGAAAGGAAATCGAGCATCAACAGGCGGAAAATTTTAATGACGCCTTTGGGCGGCGACACGACGACAACGGCACGGGTAAAGGCAAAGGCAATGGCAAAGGCAAAGGCAAAGGCGACGACAAAGACGACGACGCCATGAATGCTGTTTCAGCCAAAAATAAACACAAAATATGCGAGCAAAGCAAATTAGAGACGACGGCGGCAGCTCATAATGAGCTAAATATGACTAAAGAGCGGCGGCAGTCAATATGCTGTTTAGGCAGTGAGCAAAAGAAAAAGGAAAATCAAAAACAAAATGAAAATGAAAAGCAAAAAACAATAGCCGAGCCAACTGCCTCCACTGGCCAGCAGCGGGAGCTGTGCCACTCAGACGCGCGCGAATCGTCGTCAGAGCAAGTGGATGGTCAGCAACAGCCACAGCAACAGCAACAAATCATCGTTAGCAACCACAACAACAACAACAACCACATCAGATCCCATTCACCAACCACAATCGAAACCCAAACCGATAGACTTATAACGTCATCATTGTTATCCCCAGCGTCGCGTCGTCGTCCAAGTATAGAATTCCTTAAGTGTGCGGTACGCGCGTTGCTTGACGAGATCGCCGCTAGCAGCGTCGATTCGAACGTTGATCTTGACTATATCGATCTATTGAGTGAGCTGGTGCAATTGATTGCCTCACCCACGAATACGGGTAACCTTTGGAGCGTGCCGTTGGTTGATGAGCAGCTGGTGGCCAGTGAATGTCCGGACATGACTGTGAGCAAAGTGAGTGACGATAGTGAAACAGCAGCAGCCGTTGTTGATATTTATAGCGAGCAAGTCGAGCAACCACTTGAGTTGGATGATAACAACAACAACAACAACAACAACAACAACAACAGCAGCAGCAGCAATCAGAGTGGCGACATGAAGTACGACGTACTAAAAAGTACTCTGCCTAGTCGTCTATCCAACACAACAGCAGCAGCAGCAACATCAGCAACAACAGTTGCTCCGCTTACAGCAACAGTTGCTCCAATCCCAGCAACCACAAGTCGTATACGTGATGTGACTGTACCGACTGCTTCGACCTCACGTCCACTTTTGGGTGAACTGAAGCGCAGCTCCACGAGTCGCGAAGACATCTCAATTGATGTCGATTCCCTGCTGCCAGAACGGACGCGTTTGCGCCGCCAACGACGCATGCGCTCACAGGATTCGGTGGAGGAGAAACCGGAGGATGTCATAGAGCGACTAAACAAGCTAAAGGCACGTATTTCGGGTGCGCTCAGTGAGGTCAAAGGTGTGCTGAAGCAATACAGCACTGAAAGTGAGGCTGAGGCAGCAGGCGAGAAATGGCTGGGGCCGTCAGTGTCCGTGTCTGTCTCGGAGCCAACGCCACCGCCAACACCAGCGCCAGTGCCTGCGGCAGAGACGGAGGCAGCCAAGCCCGTCGTGGAGTTTCGTTTTATAAAGAAAATTCGTAGACGTAGCTTCTTCGATGAGGCAGAAGAGGAGAAGGTACAAGCAGAGGAAGCTAACAAGAAAGAAGGAAATGAAGTGAAATCTGAGGTGGTACCTGCAGCCACAAAGGAACCTGTAGAGCAACCCCACTCCAAAGAGGTATCTACAGTCAAAACAGAGGTCAAAGAGGAAGGCCCAGAGCAGCCACTGACCACAGCTGAAACTGCAACAAACATTAAAGAGGAAACCGCGCAAAAGCCACAGACCAAAGAGAAACCTGCAGCAGAAGCAACAACAAAGGCAACTGAGGAGCAAAAGAAGCTAGCAGAAGCTGTCCAACCAATTAAAGTCAACACGGAACAGGAGCAATTACCCGAGAAACCAAAGGAACAACAGGAAACAGCAGCAGCAATAAAAGTGCCGGAAAAAGACAAGGTACAAGCTAAAATAGAATTCCTGGCAAAGGTGCAAAGCGAACTTAAGGCAAAGCCCAAGCCAATAGAGCCAACACCGCACAAGGAAAACAACAAGGAAGCAGGGACAGCAGGAACAGCTAACACGAGACAGCAGCAACACGTGGAGCCAACACCAGAAGCAACAACAAGTAGGACACAAGAGCAGCCCGTGGAGGGCGTGGAAGCAATAGCACAGACAGCAGCACTGCCAAATGAATCAGCGACGCAGCCAGCGAACTTGGACGCGGGCACAACACAGTCAGCGAGTGTGGCGAAGGCGCCAGTGGCCAAAAAAAAGACCATCATCAAGGTGAGGAATCCGCGACGTGCATCAATTGCCGCCGTCGAGCCATCCAAGATTGTGGCTGAGCCCCTGCAGATCGATGCACTGACACAAAGACGACCCTCCGATTCGGAAGCGATTGTCAAGCGCAAGAAGAAGTCGAAATTAACGAGCAGCGTTGCTGCAAGCGAGGCAACAACTTCCGGCAGCAATCAGAGGGCGGCAATATTGCCAGAGTTGCAACAGGCGACAGCAACAAATGAACAACTTGTAGCTGCAAAGGTCACCAGCAACGCTGGCGCTGCCAATATCGTAGCTGCCAAAAGAGTTGTGGTTGCCGAGGGGCAGGAGGAGAAGAAGGTGGTGGCAGAAGCAACAAGCACATCAGCAATAGAAGCAACTAGAGGGACAGCAGCAGCAACAAGCACATCAGCAATAGAAGCAACTAGAGCGACAGCAGCAGCAAAGGCAATCGAAGCGACATTAGCGCCAGCTGCAATTACCGAAGCGACAACAGCAACAGTTGCTGCCATAGCGCCAAAACAATTGCCAATCGATGGGATTGCCAATCAATCCACAACCATCGAGAATAGCAGACGTGCCAGCCTGAAACTAGCGGAGTTGGTTGGTGAAACGGTGCTGGTGGTGCCCGCATCAGGAGCAGCAGCAGCAGCAGTACGTACACAGGACGTTAACTCATTAGCAGCAACAGTTGCAGCTGTCCCAGCAATATTGTCAAGTGAAATCAGCAGCTCATTAAGCCGGTCCAAAGAACCCATTAATCAGTTAGCAATCATCCCGGTGACTGCAGACGCGTCCGAGGCAGTAGCCGTAGTCGAAGCAACGCCCCAACAGGTGGTCGTCGCCGCTGTTGACATTGAAGTCGCCCCCGTCGATGTCACCGTCGTCGCATCGGCGCCACAAATAGCAGCGACATTGAGCGAAGTGTCGCACGACGAGTCATCGCCACAACAACAACAACAACAGCAGCTGCAACAACAACAACAACAAGAGCAACTAGTCGAAGCTACAAAAGACAAGGCACAGGCGCATCCTAACGACAGTCTAGCCGCCATGCCGGAGATGAAAGTAGTCGCCGGGCCGGTGCAGCCCGTTAAGATTGAAACGGTTGAGCAGCCGCATGATGAATCCGATTTGGTGGTCACCAAGAAGAAGACATCGCATCTGAAAAAGCTGGTGCGCAAGAGTTCCATAGACAAGGGCAAGGAGAAGGTGAACGAGTCACCAAAGCTGTCTAATATACTCAAGGATAAGAATAAGATCACCGATGTTACGGACAGATTAAACAAACTAACGCCGCCCAAGAAACACGCCAAGGCACCCAAGGAGCAGGTGGCAGAAAAGCAGCAGGAAAAGCTGCAGGAAAAGCAGCAGGAAAATGCGGAGGTCGCCAATGAATCGCAGCTCGAGCCGGAACTTGAGCCCGAGGCACCGCCAACGCCAGCACCAAAGAAACCGCGCCAGATCAAGAAGAAGGTGATCATAAAGCGTCAGAAGCGACGACTCTCCATTGGGGATACATTCTTTATACAACAGGAGCCGGAGGAGACAAAGGCGCCCGAAATTGAGACGATCGAGAAGGCCATTGCCTATGTGACAGATGACGAGGATGACGTTGAACCCTTACCGGAACCAGAGCCAGCCAAGCCACTTAAATCCTGCCTACATGTACGCGAATATAAAATTGGTGACCTAATCCTCTATGCGGAGCGCTACCGGAAGACGCAGGTGCGCTGGAAACGGGGTCGAGTGTTGGAGCGCATAACCAGCATTTCGTACAAACTGGAGATTGAGGGCAAGGAGGTGGCGGCCCACATAAGCTACATTAAGAAGTATACCGGACGCAAGGTCAAATTTGTGGGCAAGGAGTACCTGGAGATCGACTACGAGCAGGTGGTCGAGGAGGAGCGACGTGCGCGCAGCTACAGCATATGGAATATGGTCTGAGCTGTCTGACTATCTAGAAATGGAACATCCTCAGCACAAAAAGAATCAAACCAAATACTACGTGTAAGTGGACGACTCCGTAAGTGTCCTTTAAATGTGATCGGCAGCCTTTGAGTGGAATTAAAAAGTTTTTATGAAATTTTTTAAGGATCTCTAAAATGACATTCAGTTATGTTATAGTCTTAGTGTTTGTCTTTAGTTAGCTTTACTGTACGTGTAAATAATATGCCATACATCATACATACATACACACATCATATATGTATATACACACATACATATGCTCTACTGTAGTCTAGTTATATCCTACTGTTAGTCAATTAGAATTCTAATCTTTTGTATTTGTACGTAATTTATTCCAAGAATTCAAGAAATCGCGTTGCCTTTCGTTGAAAATTGAAAATTGAAAATTTCAAATTGTTTCTATATCTTTTTTTTTTACATTTTAAGCAAAAATCATAAACAATCAATTTATTATATATGTTAAATAAAGAGGAAAAAATAATTATTAATTGTATTTCAACTATGCGCGTTTCAAATTCTTCTTTTACATCTTAACATTTGCAATTTTCAGCGCTCGATCATCATCATCATCAACAACAAGCACCAGAAAAGCACAACAATAACAAGTTATAGATACACTAGAAGAGTGTATCCGACTAAGAGATACCCTTTCTATGCATTCATACTCATTTCGTATAAGCTGCTGCTGCCTGCCTCCGCGTTGCACGTTGCTAAATTTAATGTAAATCTCGAATATCTGCTGTGCTTATGCTCTGACCCTTATCAAATCTTCAGCTAGGATTAGGAAAGGCCTTATATATACACTTATCAGAAATCGAAACTGTAGAGTTCAGCTATATATACAATTGCTTCTTATGGGTTTGGGTAGAAGGGAGAAATTTCTAGCTTTGATCAGAGTGCGGCGACCTAAATAACGAGAGACAGATGGTCAGATCGTCTCTGCTCTTGATACTGTTCCAGAACATATATACAATTTAAGGAGGTTCAACACTTAGATATACCCACTTTGACCCGAATTCTTAATGGGTTAAGGGTATTATAGAAACGGCGAAGAATTCAAATTCAAATTCAATTGCTCATAACATTTTTATGAATTTGTTTATTTCAAAGTTGTGTTTTATATATTTCGCATCTGGGCGTTCGATACATACCCTACACGATATGATATACATATATATCAACGCCACACAATCATCTACTCCGCCCCCTTTTGGCCAATCACCTGATATATTTATAAACTTTTTGTGATGTGTATATAGCATCATGTTGAAATGAATGAATACAATATCAGAACATGGCCAAGAGAAAAAGGCTACAAACAAAAAGTTTATTTGCATTTGCTCTCTGACCCGCTCCCGATACGGTTACAACTATTACAGACTACCGCCGTATCCGTGTAGACTCTTCCCAAAACGGATTGTGTTATATAAATAGCCAGGGGGTATACAGCTCTGGCTAGTTCTATTCTAAATCATATAACTGAATCTTGACACATATCGCGCGCTGTGCCACCGCCCACTCCATCAACGTCTGGTGTTCGCATCCCTGAGATGTGCCAAATAAATGCGTGTCATTAATAAAACTTTGTCGAAATGCATTCAAGAACCCAAACAGAACAAGAAAAGAAAAACACAGAATAGGAATAAGAATAAGAATAAGAATAAAAATAAAAATAAGAATAAGAATAAGAATAAGAAAATGAAAATCAACAGCTAAACAAAACTTTGCCTTGGGGTTCGAACTCGGACATTCCTCATAATTGATTGCCAAGGCGTTTGGCGCTTTTGGTAGAGAAATCTCTCAAAAAAAAAGAAAGAAATCAAAAAAAATTATTGCCTTGCCTTTTGTACAAGAACACATAAGTATAATTTGCGTTGACAATAACAACAAAGAGATTTACCAGAAGCACACACAACATATCATAGTCATTTGTAGATATATACGAGGGCTGTACGAAAAGTTATCGGAAATGAAGACAGGCAGCCAAAATTAGTAGCAAGAGAAGCAGTAATGAATAAGGCAGTAAAAAAAGTGGATAAAAATTCTATATAAAAAAGAAAAATATATATATAACACTAGTCAAGACTTCACAGGATAATATCCCTAAATTATACTTGGAACTGGTGACCCAAGCTCGAAGTTGCTTCTAGGAGAGAGTTGAGAAGAGGTGGAAGCACCGCTATGGGAAGTGTGTACAAATAGAAAGAGATTATATTAGGATAAAAGTTGCATTTAAAAAGAAAAAGACAAATAAAAGACCATTCCAGACTTCATAGGTTGCCATGGATAAAATCCCTAAAGTATACTTGGAACTAAGTATCCAACTTTTTATTCCTCTCAAAGCTGGAAATTGCTCTTAGGAGAGTTTCATTAACAAAAGACTTCGAACAACAATCTTTAGCATCAGATCGAAAGTTTTTGAGTTAACCCTCGTATTTATATATAGGGGAGATGGTACAAGTACGGATACTTATATGATAGACTCATAGTATAGCAAATATGCTACATTCCTGGGGTTTAGCAGCGCGTCTTTGTGTGCGCGGGGTTTTTCATTCAATTTTCGTAGCTGGCAACGTAAGTAGACGCCATAAATAAATGAATGTGTACACATATCTCGTATCTCGTATCTCTGACTAAATATATATATATATATATATATATATATATTTATATATGTGTTTGTAAATATGCTGTCTATAAGACGACGACATGTGAAATAAGAGAAACAGACAATTTCATGCTGATTGAATATCATTTCTAGATCAAAATCATTTGGGAAATCCCTTTTACAATTTCCAACTTCCTTAGGTTTCAATCAAACAAATACAAGCACAAGGCATAAGTTTATGTATAACAATGAAATATAATATATATATAAATATATTTTTATACATTTTGAATCCACTTTAAAAAAGTTCTAATAAAATTGGGAAGCTTTTAGAATTTAGAATTTTATGATTCGAGCAAACATAAAATGTGTTTATATATATTTAGATAAGTATTTTCATCCGTAGACCTTCAGATGTTTAAGGAAACATGTTTTAAAATATTTCCATAAATCAGCGCTGAAATCTAGCAGGACCATCGCATAATACTTGTACTCGTAGTATTCAAATATACAACTATATATATCGGTACATTAAATTTTATGTAGAATGTGCGACTATTCACAGAATGTGTACAAGAAATGGCAACGGCAATCGCTAAATACAATATAAAACTGGGCAAATGATCGTACGAGTCGTAACATTGGGGTGGCCCGAACAGGGTGAAAGGGGGTGGGTGGGTGGAGTGGGGTTATTTAGTATCAAACGCCGACTAAAAACTGTGCCAAGTTCCTTGCGCTAGTTTCATGCGACAGCGACATGGACATCGACATCGACATGGCTGTCTCGCAATTTGCTTAAAGTGCATTTCTCAGAGCGAGGACGGTACGAGTCCGAGTACGAGTACTCGCACTGGGACGGTACCGTCCCGTCAACCAGGCTAATTACTAACAACGCAAACAAAAAAAAAACAAAGAAAAAAAATAAAACCAAATTGAAAATAATTATTGGAGCCTTCAGATGACGGGCCTGCTGCAATTTATCGTAATCAAAAAGAAAAACAAAAAACAAGAAAACCAAAACGAAAACAAACAAACATATTTCTATGATTAGTCAGCATAAATCAAGGAAATAACACCGACCCACACGTGCTGACTTATAGGGGGGCAATAGTGCCATATGAACTTTGGCAAGGTCATATCAAATAGATATATATTTACATCAGAACATTTAAGAGATCCCAACCAAAGGCCACAAACATCAATTTGAGCTAAAATATTTTCTCATGTTTACAAAATGCGGCGCGTACTGCCTGTAAATCTAATGGGTGGATCAGCCTTCAAGCGTTTTCTTTTTGTTTTTTTCTTTATACCCTTAACCGATTAAAAATGAATAGAAGGGGATGTGGAAGGTTTTGGAAATATTTGTTACAGGCACTTGACAGTATCTCTGACTCCTTGAAGTATATATATATATTCTTAACCAGCATCAAAAGTTGACTCGGTCTAGACATTTCTGTTCTTCTCTACATCAAATCTGTATTGTAGACTTCTGTGTACCCCTAGGAAATCAATAGCTTTTCTTTTATAAACACATATCTATTGGGTTGTCCTTATTCAAAGCTAAAAATTTCGTAACTATCGTATAATAGTCCCGGATGATATTCAGAAAACAAAAATATGAAATAGACCCGGAAGGTATAAGAAAAAGATATTAGAAAAGTTATGGACGAGGGGCATAAGAAAAACTTTACAGAGAAATCATCTATATATATATACAATATGTGTGTATACAGGTTTGTCTACGTATATGTATATGTGTGTGTATGTGAGTGTGTATATGTGTTTGTGTATGTGAGTGTGGGAGCATTATTATTTTATCTTTAGTTCTTGTGAGTCCAAAACACAAAGAGAGTAGTAATTTCTTGGCTTTTGCCTTGTGAATGGATTTTTGGTATGTTGAGAATCACAACTGGGTTAAGGGTTTCTCATTGTCAGTCATACTCTATTTAAATGCTATAACTTGATGTATTTGTTTTCATTTGGGGGCGACGGACGTTGCTTGGCACACGCTTACTTTTTGGGCTTTTGAAAATCGATTAAAGTGAAAAATTAGAAAGTCAACTACGACGTCGACGTCGACGTCGGCGATGACCAATATGGCGTCATGCTGGGCGACGCCATTTTGAATCATGGCAGGGGGATGGCTATTGCTGAGAATCGTCACAGACGAAACGAAAAGAAACCACATCCAAAGGCGTCGCCAGCTAATCACAAAAGGGATATAAAAGTTGGAAAATAACCGAAGATTCCTAAGGAAACAATATATAGATTGGCCAGAGATTGGAATAAATCCATATAAATTTGAGTTGTATTTCCTTAAGTCAAGGTTATTATGCGAGAAAAGTTCTAGTTGTAATGATATATATATATATATATATATATATTTTTCCCCTTACCCCCACTGCCTACGCCCTTGATCGACTTCGATTGACACTTTGAAGGCGCGTCGCACCTGAATCATTTTGTGGCGTGGCACTAGCCCAAGGGACTGACATTGCGTCTTGGCATTTAGAAAGTGTTCTGTTCGTTAAGCGGCTAGGACAACAAATATTTGGTCAAGCAGTTGCCAAATATCAGGTATAAGTGTATTTAGGAGATAATTGATTGCACTTACTTTTCGTTTTCCATTTTGATGAGCATCGTTTCGAAACGTGGCTGGCAATAAGGCCATGGACCCTGGTTCTTGTGCTCCTCCTGTGCGAAGATTAGCTCAGCTTTTGGATACAAGTTAACTTGTTCCAATATGAGATCATAAGGGAAGGGGCAAATCTGTTAAAAATACAGTACGTAGTATTCTCACTATTAGAACATATTTGAGCTTTAAATTATTTTACCTGTTCTATACGAACAATGGCGACAGTTTCAACCTGTTCGTGGTCATCACGCTCCTTTACCAGGTCGAAGTATACCTTACCTGAACAAAACACCAGTTTATTAACACACTCAGGGTTTTTACTGGCTGGGCCCTCATTGGGTATGATGCGTAGGAAACCACTGCATTCGGTAAAGTCTCGGAAAGGACTACGTGCCATCGGATGGCGCAGAACGGACTTTGGTGAGAAATTTACCAATGGTTTACGGAAGCCAACTGATACTTGACGACGCAATGCATGAAACAGATTTGCGGGTGTAGTTAGATTGGTTACTATCCAATTGATATCCATAAGTTGGCGTGCAACAAAGTCCGAGTCACAAGTATCCGGAAAGACATCCTGATCATCACTGGCAAGCTGTAAGAAGCGTTCAATGCGACCAGATGAATGTTCCGGACCCATACCCTCCATGCTGTGCGGCAGGAAAATAACCATTCCAGTTTGGCGCACCCACTTCGTCTCTCCGCTGGCAATGAATGTGTCTATGATGGGTTGCGCAGTGTTGGCGAAATCACCAAACTGAGCCTCCCATATAACCAAAGTATTGGGATTCGCCATAGAATAGCCCAGATCGAAGCCCATTATAGCACACTCCGAAAGTGAGCTGTTGCATACATTATACGGCGCCTGGTCGGGATAAAGATGCTGCAACGGGTTGTAGTACACCATGTCAGCCGACTGATGGTGGAAAACATGATGACGATGCGAAAAGGTTCCCCGCTCAACATCTTGACCCGACAGGCGCACGTGAATGCCATCCTTAACTAGAGTTCCAAAGGCAAACGCCTCACCCAGTGACCAATCTGCAATCCTGTCCTCAACCATCTTTTTGCGCATAGCCAAAATACGTAAAATACCCCTGCGTGCATCATAGTAGATTTTGGGATAATTGCAAAGGATTCGCTTAGAGCCAAAGAAGGAGCAAACTTACTTGTGCACTTCAAATTTGTGCTCTACTGGCGGTGGAGTTGAATATATGTTTCCAATGTGCTGTAAGACTTTAACGCTAACACCCGTAGGACACATCTTAAGACGATCGCGACCCTGGAAGTATCCCGACCATGGTGAATCTAGCCAGTGGGAATACTAGAAAAGAAACCGCATTGAAATAAAATAAATAAAAATAAAAAAAAATAAAAAAATAATAAAATAGATAATATAAATAAAAAAAAATATAATAAAATAAGTAAAATAAATACAAATAAATAAAATATATAAAATAAATAATATAAAATATATATAAAATAAAATAAATAAATAAATTAAAAAATAAATAGATTAAATAAATAAAAAAAAAGTTAAATAACGAAATAACAAAGAAAATAAAATAAAGAATGGATAAAATAAAATAAAAAAGAAGAAATATTTGAAGAAAAAGAAAATAAAAACGAACCCTAAATGTTTTAAGCTTCTTGGACTCGTCGTATGCTTCATTGCATATCTTTTCGTACTTTGCTACCATTTCGTTGTACTCTTCCATCCTGATGACGCCTTCTCTGGTCAGCTTTTCGGCATATTTTAAAGTGCATGGCTTCATCTTACGTATACGCTGGTACATCAAAGGCTGGGTGAACATTGGCTCGTCAGCTTCGTTGTGGCCATTGCGGCGATAACCAACGATATCAATGACAACATCCTTGTGGAATATGGCACGCCACTTTGCGGCAACCCGAGCACAATGTACACATGCCTCAGGATCGTCGGCATTAACATGGAAAATGGGTGCGTTAACCACACGAGCGACATCCGTGCAATACCTAGAAGAGCGTGAGAAACGCGGATCTGTAGTGAATCCCACCTGATTATTGGCAACAATATGAATTGTTCCATGGGTTGTATAGGCAGGTAGATCGGACATATGAATCGACTCATAGACAACTCCTTGACCGCAGAATGAAGCATCCCCATGGACAAGTATGGGTAGCACCTTGTTTCCCTGGTAGTCGCCACGAAGAAACATCTCGGCACGTGCCTTACCTAGAACCACCGGATTGACAAACTCCAAATGCGAAGGATTAGCCACAACAGTAATTCGCACGTTCTTGTTAGACTGTCGATTCAGTCGTTCCGTAAACAAACCCAAATGATACTTAACATCTCCTGATCCCGAATCCCGCGCTTTTATGCCATGGAATTGCGATAGAATATCTGGAATCGGCTTGCGGCAGACATTTGCCAGCACATTGAGACGTCCACGATGCGCCATACCAATATGAACAGACTCAACACCCGCTTTATTAGAAAGATCGATTATTTCCTTCATAACGGGTATCATGATGTCTAATCCCTCAAGTCCAAAGCGCTTTTCAGAAGTAAACTTCTTGGCCAAGAAGTTTTCAAAGCCCGTCGAACGTGTCAAACGCTCTAGGATGAGTTTCTTCTCGTCCGCACTGAACTCTATGACACCGGGCCTCTCAAAGTGCTCACGTATCCAATTGCTCTTAAAGAATGATGTAATCATCATGTATTCCACCCCAATATGACCACAATATACTCGTTCCAAGCGATCCAGTATTTCTCTACAATAGAAAACACAGTTGAATGAAAGGTAAAAGTTTCTAGATACGATCTCAATACTAACTTTAGTGGAAGGAAGTTTTCTTCCCCACCAATCAGCGTAGACAACGGCAATTTGAAGACAGCATTTAAATCATCTGGAGATAAAGGGATTATCTAGTAGCTTTTAAGGACTTAGTGGGTATAACTTACTGAATGCATAGGAAAAATGCTGGCGCAGGACAGCCTTTGTGGCCTGGAGCTTCTTGTTTTCATTGGAAACCTCGTGGCCAGTTGGTCCCACAATGCCCAATGGATCTAAATCAGCAGCTAGATGTCCACGGGTTTGATACGCTCTAATTATTGCCTGTACAACTAAATGGTCGTCTATATATTTCCAGTCTGCATTGGGAGCAGCAACAGTAGCTCCTCCGGTGGAAGGCGCAGGACCTGCCGCACCAATAGAACCTATCGCCTTTAACGACCCTTCCGCTTGTCTAAATTTTTTCTTGCTTGCCGTCGTCGTTTTGGAAGCGTTTCGTGCCTTTCCCTTAAAATAAGCATCCCATGACTGTAGAACAGCCCAATTTTATAAGACCCCATATCTATATTAAGTAGGTTTGGATGAAACTTACCGGATCCACAGAGCTTGAATTTTTCGCCCATTTGGCATATAAGGACTCGACATAAACTGCATTGCTACCATTGGCAACACTATCTGCATCCGTCTTGTTGGAAGATGGGGACCTATTCTTTGCATTATATCCTCCGGTTATCCGAAGTCCCCTCCGATGGTAAATATTACTAAGGTTCTTAGCTAATATGGCATGACTAAAGGTTCGGCCGTGGTTTAGTTTCATGGTTTGCTTGCTTAAAAGACTATTGTTAAAATTGAACGAAAATTTTGAACGAAAAAAAAATTTGAAGCTGTATTCTTTTAATATTGTTTTAGAGGTTTAACATTTTGATTTATTGACTTTGTGACTGTTGTTGAAAATGCTGAGTGATTGTAATTTTGAAATACATAAAATTTATATTGTAATTTATGTATAAATCTGAGCATGCCAAGATCTTATAAAATATCAACTTTCTTAATGTATTCCAATTTTTTTTTTATAAATTTTGACGGCTTTTTCTGGCCTAAAAAGTTTTCAGCTGATTGAATTATATCATCTTACTTTTTAAATTTTTTTGTTTTCTCCAGGGACTTTTCTTTTTTCTTTTTTTCAATAAGCTTGAGCTGCGCTTTGATCTCTTCTCGCCCTCCGTTAAAGGCCTTTCGCTCCAAAGCTGCCTTCACTCGCTCCAATGTTCGCAAATTCTCGATCTGCTCATTTTGCTCATTAATATTCGTCATTTCAGGCGTTTTATTATTACAATCCTTATTGGTGATATCATCATTTTCATTCGTTATTTGGTGTTCTTTTATCAAATCTTCAATTGGCTTATTTGATCCATCCTTGGAAGTATCTGTATTTTCGCTAAAGGGTGTTAGAATTATGTGACCCACGACACAATCTGAATCTAGAGTTGGTGTCCGAAGACTTAAATTGTTGGGATCGACATGGATGGGCTTTTCTAACGATTCCTTAGGATCTTCCACAGACTGGGGTGCTGTGGTTTCGTCTAGTTTAGCAAATAGATCCACATAATCTGCGCTACGCTCTCTATCAGCTTTCGGAGCTATAGTGTCATCTGTAGAAGCTTCGCCTGAAGCTTCTGCAGTAGCTGACATAGGATCTGAGCTAGTACTTTTCTTATTTTCTAAAATTTCACTAAAATAAAGATCCCACGACTGTCGCAGCCATAGAACTATGAATATCTTTAATAAGATAATATTCAGATTAATTAATTACCTGATGCACAGAATTCCGATTCTTCACCCATTTCGAAAATAGATATTCCATGTATTTAGCATTAGCGCCACTTACAAAGCAATTCATATTGATATCATCTTTTGAACACTCATGTATATTTGATTTAAATGGTGAATTTATACCCGACATCTCCTTGTCAGACCCTTTTCTTGTAATTCCATCAGCTTCACTACTACTGCTGAAACGTTTAATACGCGGTGCTGAGTAAGAGAGCATCGATACAATTTTGAATTTTGTGCAAGCAGACATAGCGCAATTTTTTTTTTTTTAAAATAGTCCCAAAGTTTTATAAATTTTAAATATAATTGTAAGAATTATAAATAAATGATTGTAAGGACAACTAGCCTACTAACATATTTTTAGCAACATCGACACGTTCGTTCCCGCCCCGATAAGTGCTGGAAAACACAAAAAGTCATATGCAGCGCAACAATACGATCCGCCATTTTTGTTTGTATACATGCAGAACGCGCAGCGTTGCCAGACTATCACAAAATATACTGTTTCATTATCAAAGCGGAACATTCGAGCTTAAACCACTTAAACGTACTTTATGCATTCAATATTAATAAAAATACTAATACTAAATAATTATTTAACAAGTGCTCGTTGCATGAACTAGTACTGGAACCTGTGGAAGACTCTATTGCCAAATAGTACAGAGGATTAAGTTGCATCCACCAGCAACCCACAATAGAGATCCTCATATAGCGCGCATTTCACTCTTTAAGGCTTTTTGGGCACATTCTGTAAAAGCCTTTTCTGAAATATGGTTTGGCGCGTACAGTCCGGTTTACTTTTTGCTCGATTGATATAGCTTAATCCGGATTCTATAACTTAGTTAAAAAACAATCGTTTATTTCTTTTTGAATACGGAATAAAGTTCTATTTATTATTTAAATTTTTAACGCACATTGTTACATACACCTCGAATTTCATTCTACATACTATTTAATACACATTTATTCTGTCTGGAACTTATAAAATAGCTAAACTTAAGACGCAGGCTTTGGATTTTTGGTTGTTTCTATTTTGCTGTTGACCGGATCAAAAAACAAAAACAAAAAAAAATATTTTAAGTTCTTATATTAGGTTCGTCTTGCATGATATTTTATTATTATTTTTATAACATTTTTGTAGTCTTACAAGAGCTGTTTCATTATCCATTAACAATGCAAGCAAAAGGATATAAAAGTTTAAAACAAATAACTTGTAGCAAATCGCATAGTGAAAGTTGCGCAATATCGTATTTGTTTTTTTTGTAGAATTTCAAATGCAAAATACATCGAAAAGTGTTGTTTTATTTTGTTTTGTTTTAAGTTATTACATACATACATATTTATTTAGTTGAAATTGCTCTTCATATTCATATATTTATATATTGTTATTTAAATTTAAATGCATTTAAGTAACGTGTTACACTCAGAAACGGTTCTTTAGCTACGTGTTGTGTTCATTGTTGTGTGTGGTGTGTGTTGTGTGTTGTCTTGGTGAGTTGTCAGGTTGTTTGCATTTCAGAAATTCCATCGATAATAGGTATACAATATTTCAGAGATATTTATATATATATATTTATATAATACATTGAAATATGCAATATTGTTTATATAGTTGTATCGATTTAGATTTAGCTGTTGCACTTTACTTTTTACTTAAATGATTGCTGACTAGACTAGTGCATATTGAATCTGATCGCGTTTTGAATCGATTTTAAGTATACAAATCGTGTTTGCTTGCCATAGATATATATATATATATATATATTTGTATATATTATAATTTGTTTATCGTAATTCTCGTTTAAATTGTTTTTGTTTGGTTTTTGTTCTTTTGGTTTTTTCATTTACAGCTGACGAATGGAAAGCCTGGATTATATAGGTAATATTTAACATGTTTTGTAGCAATAGATGCACGTCCAGACCAGCCCTGGACAACTGCAGAGCTATTAACTATAATTTTGCTTTAAGAATACACATATAATTTTGAATATATTTATATATATCGAATATATGTATAGAATGTTTAAAGTTCGTATTGCTTTAACGGTGCGCTTTACATTTTTTTTATATGATAATCATTGAGTTTGCATTGGGTGAATTTATAATATAATTTTGAATATTGTACGACTTTAATAATTTATTTTGATTTTGATTTTGATGTGATATTTAAACTTTTTTTGTTTTAGTTTATATGCTTTACTTGATATTTTAAGTTATTATTTTGTTTTTACTTTCATCCTTTTTTGTTTTGTTCGGTGTGAGCGTTTACTTTTTGGTATTATGAATACTTTAGAGCGACAAAAATTGTTTTGTTTTGTTTTCTTTTTTTTTTTGTTTTCCAGTTAAGTTAAGAAATATGCAGAAAAATTTACAGAGTTTTGTAATTACAAGTTAAATACATGCACAATATGTTACATGCAGATATATATACGTATCTTTGTGGCATTAACTATCCAACTTGCTCGATCCGATATCGGTCAGCGTCGACGCTTCTGTGTTTCTGTCATTTTTATCATAATTTTTAGCTTATATTGTTTTGATGTGATTTTAAAAGTGCTTTTGTTGTTGTTGTTGTTCATGTTATTATTTCTGTTGTTGTTTCTGTTGAATCTTTGTGTTTTAGCGCGTATCAATTACAAATGTCTAGAGATAATACGAAGCTAATCGGGGGGTATATCTGAAGCATTGTCATTTTGTTAGTGCGTATGCACATGAAACGTTAGACATGGGCAATGGGCATTTGAAGCGTCTTCGCATCCCGATAGGACTTATCCTACACGTACTGATGATCTCCTGCTAGTGGATCATTATCGGCGCACTCGGCACGCAGCAGCGGCTCCTTCTCAATAGTCTGATGCACCTGAGCATCGAAATCATAATAGTTCATCCAATCCACACGGCGTGGCTGCACCAAGCCAAAGCAACTGCACTCCAAAAAGTCAATCAAATTGTGCAACGGACCGCGAGTAAATGGGCTGTGTCCGCCCTTAGCCTGGAAATGGCGATAGCGACCACGATTCATGCGCTCGTTAGTGGTCATGCCCAGGCAAATTACCTGATAAGTCTGGCAAACAGTCAACAAAATTACCCAAGACATGTGCAACAGTGCATTGCCCATGACCCAGCCTACCCAGGCATTACAGTTTCCAATAGCTCGCATTGCGGTGAGAAAATCTATCGAATATATTAAAATATACATCAAATAAATATCATCAGACGTCAGCAGTGCAGGGGTCCTTTGGACAAAAAGTTATATCTTTATCAGTATACTTACCGTTAAAGTGTACATTACACTCGTTTACATAGTACTTCGAGCCGCCGTATAACATCCAAGCGCACATAACCAACAGCATCCAGAGAAAGCCCATAAAATAGCTGTGATTCTTGAGACCAATACAATTTCCTACCCAGGGGCAGTGATGATCAAAGCGAGCCACGCAACGATCGCATACGGAGCAGTGCTTGGATCGTACGGGGCGACGCACTAGGCAGCCCGAGCAGAAGGAGGCGGGCTCAAACCCAATGCCACCGCGCTCCGACAGCTCAACAATTGTCTGTGAAATGATCATTATAATAGATAGTTGAAACGTACGAGAAAATATCTTATTAAGATGCATACCTTGAATCGCTGCTCTCTAGTGGGGCGAATAATACCTGGATCACCCTTCCAGGACTTGAGAAAGCATACCCACAATAGGAGTGAGGAAAGTAGGAAGCACACGGTGGTGGCAAACGACACAGCGTCGTCGATATACATTAACCAGGTGACATAGAACCAGGCCTTGGTTGCCAAATAAACAGATAGTGGCAGTAGCGCCATCAAATGCTCATCAAAGAGCGTCTTGCCAATGGTATGGAATATGGCATACAGGCAACCAAGCAGGAAAAACTTAATAATGTACAGCGTGTTAATGGTGAAAACAATACCGGCCAAATAGAAGGCGGTAAACGGACAGGCGACCATTGACCACCAGCGCAAGCGCTTATCATGACGTAGCTTTGAGACAAGAGATCGGCGCTGTTGCGATGTGAGAGATGCATCCTTGACACGGTCCATGACTTTAGCGCCAATCCAAATGGCGCCCGTTTGAGCCTCTAGCATAGTAAGTGGCGTCTCAGATCGTAAATTTGGCACATCCAGCGATGCCTTCGACTTAAGCACCAGCGTGGATATGGCGGTAGCATTTCGTGCCAGTATGGCCCAATGCAACGCAGTGTTGCCGTGTGTGTAATCAACCATGGCGGGATTGGCCCCCAATGTGAGCAGTAAGCGCACAGGATCCAGAGCACATACCTAATAAGATATTAAGTAAATAATCCCCAAATAAATAACTTGTTCATTTTTCATTTGTCAATGTTTAAGGTATTATCTAATCATGCCAATAAAGTTTTCTCATTTTCTATTGTAAATGGAATTTTTCAATTGATTAAATTATTGAACCAAAGGGAAGGATTAACTACACAAAGGTTGTTTTGCATAACATCTGTGTTGCTTAGCAGCTTAAACAAACAGCTGTAATATAACACTTTGCAACAAGGTAAGAGAAAATAATTTTGGACCCACAAGACGCCAGCTGTTTTAGTGGTCTGCGTATATTTTGGGTTAACTATAATTAAATGAATTTTCATATCAAATATTAGATTATTAATTGTTAAGAACTATCTATTTAAAAATGATATGACAAAGTAAAACAAAGAGAATAAAAGAGTAATTCGATATATTCATAAAATAACTCAATTTTTTTAACTCTTTTCATAATATTTTTTAATAAAAAAATGTTTAACTGATAATTTTTTAATATTTTTTTTTTTGGTCTGAGTGTGGTTAACTACGCAATCAAAGGAGCTATATAATGTCAGCTAGGGTGGAAGCAATAAAACTTAAGTGTGTCCTTGAGTAAAGTTTATAGCTTACCTTCCAGGCTGCCCACATGAGGGCTGTCATGCCACCGCGATCTTGCAAATCCGGGTCCACGCCCTTGGCTATGAAGTAGGCCACCAAAGCGGTGTGTGCAAACTGTGCGGCAATGTGTATGCAGGAGCAGCCTTCCGCATCACGTATACGTGGATCAGCACCTGCAGCCATCAGGAGAACAACGGCGCCCAAGTGACCCTGTCGTGTGGCCCAATGCAGAGGCGTAGCATTTAGCTCACCGCCCACAGCATCGACTGTTGCGCCCTTTTCCAGAAAATACCTTATGATGTCCCGTCGATTGTTAATGGCCGCCCAATGGAGCAGTGTAACCGTTTCACTATCTGGTTGATTAACATCCCAACCGGACTCAACTAAATCCCGTACGCGTGCAATTGCACCATACTGTGTGGCCTTAACGATATCAAAGCCACTATAATCGGGCTCCACTGGCGCTGTGGGTGGGTGCTGCGCTATCAACGCTGCCGTCCGCTCATTGTCCGTCTGATTGCTTGCACCGGTCACACACGAGCCTGTCGTGGCGGCATTGCAGGCGCTTTGGTACATCTTTTACAGTGTGTTTTTAACAATTGTGTGATTGTGATTCATTTAACATCCCCCACACACATATACACACCCCCGCTAGGTAATGAAGGTAATAGGTTGATATTCACAGGGCCAGCATTTTGCTGCGTATTATTCACGGCAGCAGCTTATTAAGCGTGCACTAAGAAACAGACATAGGCGGACCTTTAAATTCTTAAATATTTACACAATTATTAGTTTTTAATGCGTTTTACATACGAAAATATTTGCTGCTGGTGAGTGTGACCGTTTAAAATAAGGAACAAAATACTACAAACAAAATACTACCTAAAATACCAAGAAGATTAAACCCGATAAATACTAACAAGTTCGACTTAAATATTCCTTTTAAATTTTAGTTTATTATATCTTCAACCAAGTTAAAGGTTATATATAAGTATATGTTAAATAAAATAAAAAAATTATTATAAAGTTACTGAAAGTTTTCAACTATTCATTATTATAATAAAAATTATAATTGATAGAAACGGCAACGTTGAGAAAAAATTCGATACCACCCTGTCTTTCATGCAAAAGATTTCAAAATTTGTCGCGATTTTTATATTAGTAATTTTAATGGTTAATAGAAAAATACTAGATGTTTTATTTGAATATAATTATTTGTTTTATTTGAATTATAATTATTAGATAAGAGTATCTAAAAATGAGTGAATTCAAAAGTAGTTATATAATAATTATATAAACGGTGCGTGCCGCTCTTTTTAAAAAATCAATTCCCGCACTGCTTGATTACTGCGATGTACCGATCACAATCGCATCTTTACCGAATACCACTTGTTGATGGACCTGCCAATCTGCTTGAAACTAAACAGTTGTTCCCGCCAGAAACGCGTTTTTATTTCGGCTTTTAAGTTTCAAGCCTAATGTAGTTAGGTTGTGATATTATATTTGTTTACACTATAAAAGACAGACATGGAAGCTAAGCGAAAATTCAATGGCAATGGCAAAGCTATTGGCCAACCCAAAAAGCCCAGGTAATGAGCTGCCATCAAAGTTAAAAAAGTAAATTATTAAGTTTTGCTGGGACGACACTTGCAGAAATTTCGACGACGACGATGATATGGGCGGTGGCTTCGAGGCGGAGCTGGCTGCCTTTGAGCCCAATGATGAGATGGATCAGTCACAGTTACTGGGCGAGGGTCCCGAGAATCAACAAACCAGCGAACGGTGGTCACGCGCACCGCCGCCTCAATTGAATCCCGCAGATGACAGTTTAATATTCCAACAACTGGATATAGAGAACTATGTAGGCCAGCCACTACCAGGCATGCCTGGCGCACAATTAGGTCCAGTGCCCGTGGTGCGAATGTTTGGTGTCACAATGGAAGGTAACTCTGTGTGCTGTCATGTTCATGGTTACTGTTCCTATTTCTATATATCAGCGCCTAAGAACTTTGAACAACGCCACTGCTCAGAGTTGCACGAGGCGCTGGACAAAAAAGTCATCGCTGACATACGTAACAACAAGGATAATGTGCAGGAGGGAGTTCTAGCCGTCGAGATGGTGCAGCGACAGAACATACATGGCTTTCAGGGCGATGATAAGCAATGGTATATTAAAATAACTGTAACACTTCCGCGTTTTGTGGCCGCCGCTTCGAGGTTATTGAAAAAGGAGGTAATCATGAGGGAATTCGACTTTCAGGACTGTCGTGCGTTTGAGAATAACATTGACTTCGATATACGCTTTATGGTAGAAACAAATGTAGTTGGCTGCAATTGGATTGAGTTGCCCCCTGGCAAGTGGCGTCTGCGGGGACGCAACTCCAAGCCATTGCCTGAGTCGCGTTGCCAACTGGAAGTAGATGTGGCCTATGATCAGTTTATATCGCACGAACCAGAAGGCGAATGGTCAAAAGTGGCCCCCTTTCGCATACTCAGTTTTGATATTGAGTGCGCTGGACGCAGAGGCATCTTTCCAGAGGCAAAAATGGATCCAGTCATTCAGATAGCCAATATGGTAATTCGGCAGGGCGAATCGGAGCCATTCATAAGAAATGTATTCACATTAAAGGAATGCGCACCCATCATTGGCAGCCAGGTCCTATGCCATGACCAGGAGGCGCAGATGCTTGACAAATGGGCGGCCTTTGTGCGAGAGGTGGATCCGGATATACTCACTGGATACAATATAAACAATTTCGATATACCCTATCTATTAAATCGTGCAGCACATTTGAAAGTTAAGAACTTTGAATATTTGGGACGCATTAAGAACATACGTTCGGTTATCAAGGAGCAGGTCTTACAATCAAAGCAAATGGGCAGACGTGAGAATCAGTATGTCAACTTTGAGGGTCGCGTTCCGTTTGATCTGCTTTTTGTGCTGCTGCGGGATTACAAGCTGCGCTCCTATACATTAAATGCTGTGAGTTATCATTTCCTGCAGGAGCAAAAGGAGGATGTACATCATAGTATCATCACGGATCTACAAAATGGCGATGAGCAGACCCGACGTCGGCTGGCCATGTATTGTCTGAAGGATGCGTATTTACCGCTTCGGTTGCTCGAGAAGCTTATGGCAATTGTTAACTACATGGAAATGGCTCGTGTAACGGGCGTGCCACTTGAATCTCTGCTCACCCGTGGCCAGCAAATCAAAGTGCTCAGCCAGCTGCTGCGCAAGGCCAAATCGAAGGGTTTCATAATGCCCTCCTATACCTCTAGTGGCTCTGATGAGCAGTACGAGGGTGCGACAGTTATTGAGCCAAAGAGAGGCTACTATGCGGACCCCATAAGCACACTCGATTTCGCCTCGCTATATCCCAGTATAATGATGGCCCACAATCTGTGCTACACAACATTATTGCTGCCTGGGATGCGGGATAAGCTGGGACTGACTGATGACCAAGTGGAGCGCACGCCCGCCAACAACAGCTTTGTCAAAACGGAACTGAGACGTGGCTTATTGCCCGAAATTCTTGAGTCGCTTCTAGCGGCGCGTAAGCGTGCCAAGAACGATTTAAAGGTGGAAACTGATCCCTTCAAGCGTCAAGTGCTGGATGGCCGACAGCTGGCGTTGAAGATATCCGCCAATTCTGTATATGGTTTCACAGGTGCTCAAGTGGGCAAGTTACCCTGCTTGGAAATCTCTGGCAGTGTTACCGCCTACGGACGTACTATGATTGAGTTGACCAAAAATGTAGTGGAATCTCATTACACACGAGCCAATGGCTATGAAAATGATGCAGTGGTTATCTATGGTGATACAGATTCCGTAATGGTAAATTTTGGCGTTAAAACTCTAGAGCGGAGCATGGAGCTCGGTAGAGAGGCGGCAGAGCTAGTTAGCGCCGAGTTTGTGAATCCCATTAAGTTGGAGTTCGAGAAGGTCTACTATCCCTATCTGCTGATCAACAAGAAGCGTTATGCAGGTCTCTACTTTACCAAGCCGGATAAGTACGACAAAATGGATTGCAAAGGTATTGAGACAGTGCGTCGGGATAACTCTCCATTGGTGGCCAATCTAATGAACTCATGCCTGCAGAAGCTGCTTATTGAACGCAATCCGGAAGGCGCTGTGGATTACGCGAAGCAAATAATCGCCGATTTGTTATGCAATCGCATTGACATATCCCAGCTGGTCATCACCAAAGAGCTGGCCAAAACGGATTATGCAGCTAAACAGGCGCATGTGGAACTGGCTGCCAAAATGAAGAAACGTGATGCGGGCACAGCTCCGAAACTTGGTGATCGTGTGCCCTATGTTATCTGTGCGGCTGCCAAGAATACACCGGCGTATCAGAAGGCAGAAGATCCGCTTTATGTGCTCGAGAACAGTGTGCCAATCGATGCGAACTATTACTTAGAGCAGCAGCTGTCCAAGCCGCTATTGCGTATCTTTGAACCAATATTGGGCGATAAGGCTGAATCGATTCTTCTCAAGGGCGAGCACACCCGCACACGTACTGTAGTCACCTCAAAGGTTGGCGGATTGGCTGGTTTTATGACCAAAAAGTCCGCTTGTCTCGGCTGCAAATCGCTAATGCCTAAAGGCTATGAGCAGGCCTGCTTGTGCCCCCATTGTGAGCCTAAGATGAGCGAACTATACCAAAAAGAGGTGGCCAGTAAGCGCGGCTTGGAGGAGACGTTTTCTCGGCTATGGACTGAATGTCAACGGTGTCAGGGTTCCTTGCATGAAGAAGTTATTTGCTCCAATCGTGATTGTCCTATTTTCTATATGCGACAAAAGGTGCGCATGGAGCTGGACACACAGGAGCAGCGCGTACGTCGTTTTGGACTACCCGAGTGGTAGTTATTCTACAGAAATATACATGTATGCATTATAAACCTATTATTTAATAATTATATTACTAGAAGTTATTACAAAGTTGTGTGTGTGTGTATGTGTGTGGTTTGGATATTTGCGCAAGCGTTAAAGAACTTCCAACTCTCTCTGGGTGACACTTTGGACAATTTTACAAGGGGGGAGACAGGCTCATTTGGGAAATTATAGAGCATGACTATTTGCGGCTTTGCAGCGTATTGGATAACCAGTCCATGGCCTGATCTAGGCCCTCGCCCTTGGTTGCTGATGTTTTAAATATTTGAAATGTGCGATTTTTTAAATTTTCCAGACCTAACGCATGATGCACCTCGGCAACGGTCATGCAGCCGTCCATGTCCTGTTTGTTCGCAAGCACAACAAGTATCGCACCCGCAAGCTCCTCCTCTCGGAGCATGTACAACAGCTCATCCTTGGAAATGCCAATACGGTCGCGATCCGCCGAATCAACCACATATATTATGGCGTCTGTATTGCTATAATAGCAACGCCAGTAGGGTCTGAAATAAATAAATTGATTAATCTCTGAATGGGCAACATTCGTGGCACACTTTAAATATAATTATGATATGTATTCCGGTCTCAATTATATACCATTAAAAAGGTATTATCCGAAACGTCATAGAGTAGTATATTGGCGTAATAAACTCTAAGTGAACATATAGATATAAATCATCACCTAAGAGTCTGCTAGAAACTGGTTCACGTTGTATGCAAGTCAGGTTGTTTTTGAACTATGCAGTTAATGTTTAGTAGTATATAGGCTGTTGTTAAAATGTGGATTGTGATACATGTTTACATATGTATGCAGCAAACGTTTAAAGGGCTTCCTTAGACACATATGGAGGTAAGCGATATCGCCGGTAAAGAGCAATTCTGCTAACATCATCACATTCTTATCTTCAGAGATAAAAACAATTATATGTTTGCAACATATGAACATTCAGTAAATATGCATATGTGTACAATTGTTAGTTGTAATTTGTGGCTTCTTTGTCTTACCTAATACTTGTTTGTCCACCCAAGTCCCAGACTTGGAATTTAAGGTTCTTGTATGTGACCTGCTCCACGTTGAAGCCAATTGTAGGTATCGTCGTGACAACCTCACCCACCTGAAGTCTGTACAGTATTGTTGTTTTGCCGGCACCGTCAAGTCCCAGTATTAATATGCGCATCTCCCTGGACCCGAGCAGACCTCGAAAATAGCTGAGCACCCCACCTGCAAAAGAAGAAAAAAAAAATTAAAAGGTGGTGACTTTTATGACGAGCGGCAGACGAAATACACGGGGACCGCTTCGTAGTAGGACCATTCTTCCATTAGTTTGTCTCACCTACCCATAATTTAAAAGTAATTGCAGCGTGCTGAGTGCCTCTAAATGCTTAAATATTAATTATAGCTAACTTATTATGTTATCTTGCTTTTTAAACGAATTCTGGCTCTTGTTTTCACTAAATGACAGAATATTGCCATTCACAATACACGTAAACATGACGTGTCATAGCGTGCGTTCAGCAGTAAAAATATTTTTGTTAAAAAACAATAATTTTATTAAAAATGTTGTTGAATTGCATTAAAGTATTCTTTATTTTCGTATTTCATAACAAACTGGGTTTCAATTTTTCAAAAATTTAGTATTTAATTTTACAGCTGAACGCAGCCATTACCTACCGGCACATAGGGTTGCCACACTTCTTAATTTGTTATACAGAGACGTCCGCCATTGTCGCGTCTTTCGTCCAGTAAAAAGTGTGAAAATCGTGGGACGTAAAACGCATTCAAATTGTGCAAATAGGTAAAATTTCGGTCAAAAAACTGTAAAACTTGTTGTCTTGTAATATAATTTACATTTGGCACGCATTAAACAAATGTTACAATCCTTTTTTATGTGTATTTTGTGGTCTGTGCAAAAATAAGTGTGTGTGGTGAGGGAGAGCAACAAAGCCGAATACGAATAATGATTACATATACAGTTTATATACATTTATACACACATTGTGCAAAACGTAGTGCAATTAAATGCTAAAATCAAAACGAGAAGAGTGTGCATTAATATTTCTAAAAATTTTTAGCTATTATTTATAGGGGCAGTCGAGTGCTCAACTATCTCAAGCAGCAAACGTAGTGAAATGGCCTCGCCCTCGCCGGCGAACAGTCCGATGCCACCACCACAGGCACCCAGCCCTATGGCGCCACCTTCGCAAAGTCCCGCACCCTCGCCGCACAGCCCATATCCCCATCAACCGCCTCAGGGGCCGCCACAGGGACCACCACCCGGTGCGCCGCATATGCAAGGCCCACCACCGCCAGGCCATCCAGCCGGCCCATATGGACATCCCATGCAGCATGGACCGCCCGGACAGGGTCCACCGGGTCATCACATGCCACCTCATCATCAGGGAATGAGTATGTATACAATTATATAGTATTTATTTACATTAAAATTGTTGTTGACTTCTTTACAGCGGCACATATGGGCATGCAAATGCCACCAACTGGTCCAAACATGTCACCCCTTGGATACCAAACACATGGAATGCCACCCAATGTAAGTGCATTAAATAGTTTTCTATCTAATTAAATGTATAGTCGTTGATCAGATCCGCCTGCCTAATTAGTTGTATGACCTCCTGGGCAAGCGCGTCTGTACCAGCAGCCACAAGATTTGGCTTCATCACATTAAAATTGCTGCCATTTGTATCATACACAACGCCGCCAGCTTCGCGTACCAGCAAAACGCCTGCAGCAACATCCCAAGGCTTTAGGTTGTCCACCTGATAGGTATCCAGTATTCCCTTGGCTACGTAAGCCAGTGACATGGCAGCCGTGGCCAAGCAGCGTGTACTGTTAATCCCCAAAACATAACATTTAAAAAATTTCTTTAATTGCTATTATAAAAACTTACCCTGCGGCTACAGAGCCTATCTTAGATACGCGCTTAAGGTTCTTATCACGCCAAGAAGCTACATTAATTAGCGTTACTTCGTAACCCACCACAGAACTGGCCAGCTGAAAGGGATTCATTTGTTTGCAACATTGAAATATTGAAAGATTTTTTGTTGTGGTCGTATACTAACCGTAGTCGCACCGGATACATGAATGGGATTGCCATTAAGAAAAGTGCCATTACCCTTCCTGGCGGAATAAAGTTCATTTGCCGCTGGATTGTAGATAATGCCCACCACCAGTTCCTTATCTATAGCCAAAGCAACCGAAATACCACAATGTGGAAATCGGTGTATATAATTTGTGGTACCATCGATAGGATCCATTATCCATGTAGGTGCATTCGTAAGCTCAGGTAGCATTTTACTTGCGCTTACTGCTTCTTCACCTATGATTACTGATTCAGGAAAAGCCTTCAAAAGACCCTTTGATAGTATCTCTTCAATTTGCTGATCATAGACAGTGACAAAGTCAAAAAAGTCAGATTTCACCATAACCTCGTTTTTGACTTTATTGAAACCCTCTAAGAAAACGGGCCCACACTGGGTAACCAGTTCCAGAGCAACATCATAGTACTCCTTTAGCTTTGATTCGCTTATATTGCAGACCATATCTTAAGCTCTTCTGAACCCAAAAATAGATATACAAACAATTATTATAGTATTAATATGTGTCTTGGTGGAATAAGCAGAAACTAACTGTGTGCAACTGTATGATTCGCTGGGTATCAAAGAACTAAACACTCTGTTATCTTCTCCATATGCAACCACCCGGTTAATCAAAATTTTTGCAAAGCTTTTGCACTACATATATGTAAATTTTCAACTGGTGCTTTTTTTTATATACCCTAAAGCTTTTGTTAATGAGTTTTAGTAGGGTATAACAGCTCTTTTAACACCCCTGTAAACTCATTTAAAATATTATTTTCAATTTATATATTATTGATCTTGGCACACTGTGCCTAAAATTTGTGACAAAATATTCTTAAAAATCAGAAATTAACCAAAAAGCAAAAGACAATTTAAAATAGTTCTAGGTAGTTGTAGGGCTTAGGGGTAGGCAGAAGCAGTAGAGGGTATTTTATAGTCGACTATAGCATTCCTAACAGCTGTAGTTCGCATCCCTCATTAATTGTTTTTTATTTGTCAAGCTTAATTTGTTTTCCGTTTCTTATTTGATTTGTTTCTTGTTCTTGGAAACAATCTAAGCTTCATTGCCCCCCACCGATTGCTCTTTGTCCGCCTTGCGCAACACGTTTTCGAGTTCTTTGCGCAACTTTTCGGTGCCCGCACATATTAAGTCCGGTTTCATAATATCAAAAGGTCCGCCAAAAGGATGTGTTACAACGCCTCCGGCCTCAGACACTAACAATGATCCAGCGGCGCAATCCCACGGATACATGTCCTCGATATAAAAGGCATCCAAATTGCCAGCAGCCACCATGCAGAGCTCATCCACAACACAGGAATAGGCTAATGTCCTTTAAATAGAATATGCCAGCAATTATACGATTTTTGAGTATCCTTGAAATCCTTGATTCAACTTACCGCCTGGCCTGTAATCCCACATGGTAAATGCGCTTGATGTGTTTATTGGCCACACCGGGCACATGTAGTATGGACACTTCATAGGCAACATTTGCATCTCTTAAATACTCACAATTGCTGACATGAATCGGTTTTCCATTGCAAAATGCACCCTGGCCCAACTTGGTTGTATAGAGCTTCGACTGGGCAGGGTTATTGACGACGCCCAGCACGATTTGTTTGTTAATTGAGAGGCCAATAGAAACGCAAACATGTGGAATTTTCTTAATGAAATTGGATGTGCCATCGATGGGATCAATTATCCAGGTTGGGGCATCTGTTAGCTCCCTGGATACATTGTTATTCTTAGCTGTATCCTCCTCACCAATGAATTTATGATTCGGATACTTGGCTAGTATTTCGTTCATAAGAAACTCCTCGATCTTGCTGTCATAGTCGGTAACCACATCATAGAATTCTCCCTTAATATCTACATTCTTCTCCGTCTTCTCATAGCCCTCGAGCAGTATATCGCCCGCCTTTACGGCCAATGGGTAAATGAAGTTATACAACTCTTCAATTTCCGTTAACATTCTACAGCTGATGATATGCAAAACAGTTTGCGAACCCGTTCGGAACGTTCGTCGTTGACGTCCAAGATTCTACTGCCAACTAATCAACGAGCAGAGCTCTGTCACTCTTTTACTCTCTCGTATTGTTTACATTGAGCTTTGATTTATACGGTACAAGTACGGGTACGAAGTACTCCCATGATAACAGAGACAGTTCCTAAGATGCACTGAAAATTGAAATCTGTTGCTTGTTTCTTGCTCCCGTTTTATCTATTCTTTATTATATGATTTCGATGACTACAAACTATGTGTACGTTGTGCTTTTATCTTGAATCTTGTCTGTACTCGCACAACCATTAGTTCTTCTTCTCGTATCATAAGGTGGGTCTGTATTCATGCTAAAAAAAAGTTATAAAACCAGTTATCAAGACATGCTTATATGATGCCATATAACTTCGTTATAAACAAAGAACACATGATTGGAGTACGAAAACGTCACCCTAATCTTAAAGCATCGTCTGGTGTATTATTTATTTAAATATATACTATAACTAAGCTACCCCATTCGCACGCTATGTTCCATTTTTTAACTATTTTTATATACAGTAATACTTCAATATAAAAAACTATTACTTTCATTATACTCAATATTATTTACTTGTTTGTCATTGTTTTTTATATACGAAAATATATTTTAAGTTTTTATATACTTGTTCAAGGCTTTATTTAATTTTTAAATTTCATTTTAACAATTTTTATGTTATTTCATATTTGTTTTTGAATATATATAAATATAACATTTATTTGAATGTATATTCCGTAATTTGGTTAGCCTCCTCAATTAGGCTTATAACATTTTTGGCCAATGCATCGGTGGCGGCGCAAACGAAGTCAGGTTTCATTATATCAAATTTACCGCCACTGGTATGATAAATGGAGCCACCTGCTTCGGTTAGTATTACAGCTCCAGCTGCAATATCCCAGGGCTGCAAATCATCCACATGATAGGCATCACATTGACCCGTTGCCACATAGCACAATGCGAGAGCGGCGCTGCCAAAGCTGCGAGTTCTATGAGAGAGCCAGACAATTAAAAGAGGAGCTTTATTAACATGCATCCTATCTCGCTCTATTTCGTGTTTACTCGTATTCCATTTTCTGGCTCTTCCGAATAAACACTTGTATATTACGTTCAATATTGGAACTTACGCAGTGGCATTTGACCCTAGCTTGTAAATCCTTTTCACATTCTTGTCTCTGACAGTTGCGGCATGTATCAACGAGATCTCGTAGGCAACCACAGCTTGTTTGATCTGAAAAGAAGCTCATAGATGAGACCAACTAAATGTAAAATAAAAATAAACCTATTTTCATTCCATTGAACAGGACCTGCAGAGGACCAAACTAAGGTTAACTTAATCTTTAGGGATTATTTTGAGAAATGTTCCTTCTTTTGCCATTCACAGCAGGTCCTGCAATTTAGGTTTTGCAAATTTCTAAAATCTCCCTTTTGATTTTTTTTCTAATAATTAATCATTTTGACGACTTCAATATGCGGTCACACTTTTGATGTACATGGCGATAGTGCGGAATTAAGAACAAACGGAATTGGGGTACTGAGCATGCATAGAATGTTGTATCTTGCGCTTGTCTTTAACATTATATTGTGCCAAGATGAGATGTTCTCTCTCTCTCTCTCTCTCTCTCTCTTTTTATTTATTGCTCTCTTCTCTTTAAAAAGCTTTCCGGTCTCTGACGTTGCTTTTAAAGTTTTATTTATGCACTGTTTGATAGCAAACAATAAGCAAATCTTGATCAGTAAATTTGCAGAAAGCAATGACAAACGGTTAAATTTGTACTCGCAACTAAGCTGACTTGCAATATCATCTTGTTATATAGGTTTTTTTGCTGATATATGATAACACTTACCGTTGTTACGGAGGAGGTGTTAATGCGCTGGCCGTTTAGATAAGCGCCGTTACCCTTCCATGCGGCGAATAGTTCATTTGCCGGTGGATTGTATATAATTCCAACGACAAGTTCCTTGTTAACGGCCAATCCCACCGAAATGCAGCAATGGGGTATGCGATGAATGAAATTTGTTGTTCCATCAATGGGATCTATTATCCAAGTGGGTGCATCTGTTAGCTCCGCTTGACGTTGCGTAGCCGCCGATTCCTCCTCACCGATTATTAGTGATTCGGGAAAGGCCTTTTGAAGACCCTCTATTAGGGTATCCTCAATTTGTTTGTCGTATACGGTTACCAAATCATAGAAGTCAGCCTTCACTTTAAATTCCGTTTTCGGCTTTGTATAACCCTCCATCAGCAGGGGTCCACATTTCTTCACCAAGTCGAGTGCTACATCGTAATACTCCTTCAATTTGGATTCACTTATTGCGTTTTTGCTCATTTTATTCCGTTTTGCATTCAACTAACTTACGCTAATCACTGAATTTCAATATCTAAATTGAGCTGAACCGAGTTACAAAGCTGTAAAAGCTTTATAAAAGCTTTGCCACTAACAGAACTTTAAAGCTTTTTATAGGAGACTAATCACAAAGGGGTATTACTGCTTTATGATGAAGTTTGTGTTTAGTCTACATGATAACAGACGAATAGATAATAAGACTAATCCTTGACCTTATTATTAAATCTCTTAAATTTGTAATCTTTTAATACATGTATATCATTCTGTATATATTATATATATATATATATAAATGCTATTCAAGTAAGAATATAAAAAGTTACTTTGTAAAATGAGATCTCAAAAATGAGATTTACGAAATTTATGAGTTCTTTTAAGCGCTATAGACGGAATTTTTTATTATGAAAATAAAAACACAAACAATTTAATCATAAATGTAAACCACAGCATCAAAGGTCACTTTCAAGGTTAAAATTAACCTATAAAAATTTTTATCATACATGAATAGGTATTTATAAAATCTGTAGTCTGTGGTTACAAACAATTTTGTTATCCATATTTACTGAAATAAAGACAAGAGTTGAATGATCTTAAACCCGAATTCCGATTCTTTTTATACTTATGGACAAGATAATAAGCACAGCATATTTCTGACCTAAATCGTCTCTAATAATGTATATGTTGTATATATATATTTTGTCCATTTTATTTTTACTACTTATTGTTATCAAATGTAAAAAAAATATATATATTTATTTATTAATATTAATGATAAATACATTAACATTATATAAAGCTCTTAAAGATGGAATAGTTGAGATTCGGGCCAAAACTTTTATTTCTCAGACTGCAGCTTCAGTTGTGGGTCCACCCACAGACTTAGCCAGATCCGCTTGGCGAATAAGTTCCTCAATTTGCTTGCGTAGTGTCTCTGTACTGGCACATATTAAGTCCGGTTTCATGATATCGAAAGGACCACCATAGGGATGGGTTACAACGCCACCTGCCTCACGTATAAGCAAAGAGCCAGCGGCACAATCCCATGGATACATGTCCTCAATATGAAAAGCATCCAAATTGCCAGCGGCGACCATGCAAAGTGAATCCACCACAGCAGAGTAACCTACCAAGCTAAAGATCATATATAGAAAGTTTATATCAGATCAGAGATGATAATCAATTGTTTTTGTACCGTCTCGCCTGTGATCCCACATAGTAGATCCGTTTTATGTGTTTATCTCTTATTTTGGCAGCATGGAGCAGACACACCTCATAGGCCACATTGGCATACTTAAGCTGCTCACAATTGCTGACATGGATCGGTTTTCCATTGCAGAAAGCGCCCTGCCCCAACTTGACTGTATAGAGCTTTGCCTGGGCAGGATTATTAACAATGCCCAGCACAATTTTTTTATTGATTGAGAGTCCAATGGAAACGGACACATGAGGTATCTGTTTAATGAAATTCGAGGTTCCATCGATGGGATCAATGATCCAGGTGGGCGCATCTGTCAGCTCCTTGGTTATATTTTTATTCTTATGTGTATCCTCCTCCCCAATAAACTTATGATCCGGATACTTAGTCAAGATTTCGGTTATAAGAAACTCTTCGATCTCATTGTCATATTCGGTGACGACATCGTAAAATTGATCACATTTAAGCGACACAGCTTTTCCAGCATTCTGATAGCCCTCTAACAATATTTCACCCGCTTTTATTGCCAACGGGTAGATAAAGTCGTAAAGCTCCTCAATTTGCCGCGTAGTTGTCATATCTGACTCTTGGATACTTGCGCGTTGGATACGAGTCGTGTCACCTGCCACCCCGCTGATCTCGTACTGATCATTCGAAACAAGTTCTAAGGCATTGCTCCCTATGACAACAGTATTTCAGATACAAAAAAAGCTTTTATATGTATATAAATATTTGTGTATATATATGTTGCACAGTGGGACAAGTGTGGCCCTAAAATTAATTAAATGAATAATCGGAGTTTTTATTAAGACAACAAGCGAAGTAGCTGATTTATTATGCCAACAGTGAAATCCTTTCTATAAAAACGTAGACAACTGAGATGAGACTCGTGCTCTGCTCTTATCAGTAAAATATGATATCAGTAGGTGCTGCTCGACCCGGAAATACTCTATACCAACTGTGGGACGTTGGTGCTGCTGTGTTTCTTAAAAAAAGCAGCGATCGTTTGTTTAACAGACGAGTTCCTCTGATAGTACAGTCTGATCTACCCTATATAAATTTGAGTATCATATATATTGCTGTCTCTGTCTTTCACTTTATAGGTTGGTTTTATTTTTATGATCTTAATCTAAACTGGCTTTTATCTGATTGCAGGCACCAACACAACCTGGTCAGGGTCCGCCTGGTGGTCCACCCGGTGGTCCGCCAGAGCGTTCAGCGCAGGAGAATCTACACGCACTGCAGCGCTCCATTGACTCAATGGAGGAGAAGGGTTTGCAGGAAGATCCACGCTACTCTCAGCTGCTGGCAATGCGGGCAAATGTTAAGCATCAGCATCTGAACGGGAATCAGGTGAATCTATTGCGTACACAGATCACCGCCTATCGGTTGCTTGCACGCAACAAGCCCATCTCAATGCAGATGCAGCAGGCATTGCAGGCCGCCCAGCAACAGCAGGCCGCACAGCAGCAACAGCAGCAGCAACAACAACAACAACAGCAGCAGCAGCAAGCGGCTCAGCAGGCGGCTCAGCAGCAGGCGCAGCAACAAGCACAGCAGCAAGCGCAGCAGCAGGCGCAACAGCAGCAGGCAGCACCTTCAATTGGACCACCGGGCATGCCTGGAGGACCACCACCGCCGGGTGGGCAACATGCAGGTCAACCGTCTATGCAACCTCAGCAGCCGCCCTCGACGGGCACACCGCCCCAATGTTCCACACCACCAGCTAGTCCCTATGGACAGCCTGTGCCGGGCCAGAAGCTTCAACCAGTACCATTACCCCACATGCAAGGGCAACCGTTGCAGCCACAGCCGCCGTTGATTGGTGGAGTACCAACGGCAGCGCAGCAGCAGCAACAACAGGTGCAGCAACAGCAGCAACAACAGCAGCAGCAACAACAGCAGCAACAACAACAGCAACAACAGCAACAGCAGCAACAACAGCAACAGCAGCAACAGGTGCTACAACCAACGCTGGAGCAACTGCAGCATCAGCTGCCAAATGGTGGTAAGCCACTATCGATGGGCGCTATTGGTCAACCGTTGATAGCAGCGACGCCCATGCAGGTGCAGGGCATCCGTCCGCCGGTACCGATTCTAACTGGTAATCAGATAGTGCCACCAGGTCCACAACGCCCGGGTGGACCACCGGGTCAGCAACAGCCAATGGCCAAGCCAAACCGCGTGACCACTGTGGCCAAACCGGTTGGTCTTGATCCCATTACGTTGTTGCAGGAGCGTGAGAATCGCATTGCTGCACGCATATCGCTGCGCATGCAGGAATTGCAGCGCCTGCCGGCTACCATGTCCGAGGACCTGCGTCTCCAGGCGGCCATTGAGTTACGTGCGTTGCGTGTTCTAAACTTTCAGCGCCAACTGCGCATGGAAATTGTGCAGTGCACACGCCGCGATACAACGCTGGAGACGGCCATCAATATGAAGTTCTATAAGCGCACCAAGCGCCAAGGGTTGCGTGAGGCACGTGCCACTGAAAAGTTGGAGAAGCAACAGAAACTGGAGGCGGAACGCAAGCGCAGGCAGAAGCATCTTGAGTTTTTGGCTGCAGTGCTGCAACATGGCAAGGATCTGCGCGAGTATCATCGTAACAACAAGGTAAGTTGGATTAACCGAATGATTCTTTATACGCATCGATAAAACTAATCAAATTTTGTTGCCCACAGGCTCAGCTGGCGCGAATGAACAAGGCTGTTATGAATTATCATGCAAATGCAGAGCGTGAACAGAAGAAGGAACAGGAGCGCATTGAAAAGGAACGTATGCGTCGCTTGATGGCGGAGGATGAGGAAGGTTATCGCAAGCTCATTGATCAAAAGAAGGACAAACGTTTGGCATTCCTCCTGTCGCAGACAGACGAATACATCAGCAATCTTACGCAGATGGTGAAACAGCACAAGGATGATCAGATGAAGAAGAAGGAGGAGGAAGGCAAACGCCTGCTGCAGTACAAGAAGGAGCTGCTCATGAGCGGGGATTATGTTAACATTGATGAGAGCAGCATTGCAGCCGATTTACGTGTCCATGTAATTGAGCAATGCAGCGGCAAGAAACTTACTGGGGACGATGCGCCAATGTTAAAGCAGTTGCATCGCTGGCTTAACTTGCATCCGGGATGGGATTGGATAGACGATGACGATGATGATGATAATGAGGAATCGCCTGAAAAGAAAATGAAACCAAAGCTCGAGGAGCAACCGCAAACGGAGAACAATGTCACCGCCGAAAATTCCGAAGATACTACAGACAAATCAGCGGAGCCACGCGATCCGGAGGCCAACGATCTAATTACCCAAGTCAAGGTTGAGGATGATGAGTATCGTACCGAGGAGCAGACCTACTACAGCATTGCTCACACCGTGCACGAGAAGGTCCACGAACAGGCCAGCATTATGGTCAATGGTCAACTTAAGGAGTACCAGCTGAAGGGTCTCGAATGGCTTGTCTCCCTGTACAACAACAACTTGAACGGCATTCTGGCCGATGAAATGGGTCTGGGCAAGACCATCCAAACCATTTCACTTGTCACTTATCTAATGGATCGCAAGAAGGTGATGGGCCCATATTTGATCATTGTACCGCTCTCCACGTTACCCAATTGGGTGCTGGAGTTCGAGAAATGGGCACCAGCCGTTGGCGTTGTCAGCTACAAGGGTAGTCCACAGGGTCGTCGTCTACTCCAGAATCAAATGAGAGCCACCAAATTCAATGTGCTGCTTACTACCTATGAGTATGTGATCAAGGATAAGGCTGTGCTGGCCAAGATCCAATGGAAGTACATGATCATTGATGAGGGACATCGTATGAAGAATCATCATTGTAAACTTACCCAGGTGCTTAATACGCACTATATAGCTCCTTATCGGTTACTACTTACGGGCACACCCCTGCAGAATAAGCTGCCGGAATTGTGGGCGCTGCTTAACTTTTTGTTGCCCTCCATATTCAAGTCGTGCTCCACATTTGAGCAGTGGTTCAATGCACCCTTTGCCACCACCGGCGAGAAGGTTGAACTCAATGAGGAGGAAACCATTTTGATTATTCGACGTCTGCACAAGGTGTTGCGTCCCTTCCTCTTGCGTCGTCTCAAAAAGGAGGTGGAACATCAGCTGCCCGACAAGGTCGAGTACATTATTAAGTGCGACATGTCCGCACTGCAGCGTGTCCTCTACAAGCACATGCAGAGCAAGGGTGTCCTGCTCACCGATGGCTCCGAAAAGGGCAAACATGGCAAGGGTGGCGCCAAGGCTCTGATGAACACCATCGTACAGTTGCGCAAGCTTTGCAATCATCCCTTCATGTTCCAACACATCGAGGAGAAGTACTGCGATCATACAGGCGGACATGGTGTTGTTTCTGGTAAATATTTGATTTCCTCCCATGAGTCATCCGGTTCCCTTATAAAAAATATATTCTGTCTCTTACAGGACCCGATCTCTATCGTGTCTCCGGCAAATTTGAGTTATTGGATCGTATTTTGCCCAAGTTAAAGGCAACCAACCATCGCGTGCTACTCTTCTGTCAAATGACACAGTGCATGACCATTATTGAGGATTATCTTGGCTGGCGCCAGTTTGGCTATTTGCGTCTGGATGGTACCACCAAGGCTGAGGATCGTGGTGAACTCTTGCGCAAATTCAATGCGAAAGGCTCAGATTACTTCGTATTCTTGTTGTCCACTCGTGCCGGTGGTCTTGGTTTGAATTTGCAGACAGCCGATACGGTGGTCATCTTCGATTCGGATTGGAATCCTCATCAGGATTTGCAGGCACAGGATCGTGCGCATCGTATTGGACAGCGTAATGAGGTTCGTGTGCTCCGACTTATGACAGTCAACTCAGTGGAAGAACGTATCCTGGCCGCGGCTCGCTACAAACTTAACATGGACGAGAAAGTTATCCAGGCTGGTATGTTCGATCAGAAGTCAACGGGCAGCGAGCGTCAGCAGTTCTTACAAACCATCTTGCATCAGGACGACAATGAAGAAGAGGAGGAGAACGAAGTGCCCGACGATGAGATGATTAATATGATGATAGCCCGTAGCGAAGAAGAAATTGAGATCTTCAAGAGAATGGATATTGATCGCAAGAAAGAGGATGATGAGATCCATCCGGGCAGAGAGCGTTTGATCGATGAGTCCGAGCTGCCCGACTGGCTTACCAAGGATGATGATGAAGTTGAACGGTTCCACTACCAATACGATGAGGATACCATACTAGGTAAGTTCATTTTTTAATTGATGGGAAGACCACAAACTTATTTGGGAACTCTTCTTATTTATAGGACGCGGCTCACGCCAGCGCAAGGAGGTGGACTACACAGACAGCTTGACCGAAAAGGAGTGGCTCAAGGCTATCGATGATGGAGCTGAATTCGATGAAGATGAGGATGAGGATATTGATTCCAAGCGCAAACGTCGCAAGCGCAAGAATCGCAAGGATGAATCCGATGATGATTCACTCATATTGAAACGCAGACGCCGCCAGAATTTGGATAAACGCTCAAAGAAGCAGATGCACAAGATTATGAGCTGTGTCATCAAACACACACAGGATGGACGGACCCTATCCGAGCCATTCATGAAGCTGCCCTCGCGTCAGCGGCTGCCCGATTATTATGACATCATCAAACGGCCGGTGGACATCAAGAAGATACTGCAACGGATTGAGGACTGTAAATATGCGGATCTCAATGAGCTGGAGAAGGATTTTATGCAGCTATGTCAGAATGCGCAGATCTACAACGAGGAGGCATCGCTCATCTATCTGGATTCCATGGCATTGCAGAAAGTGTTTGTAGGCTCAAGGCAGAGGATAACGGCGGCTGCCGAAGCAGCTGCTGTGGCAGCTGGCGAGAATACGGGTGATGTACCCGGCAATGGTGGATCGGATAACTCGGATAACGATGACGATGACGTTGATGATGGCTCGGATGATGAGGAGATAGCCACAACTTCGGCGGCAGCAGTTAAAATGAAGCTGAAACTTAATAAATCTCTAGCCAGTGCACCGGCAACGCCCACACAGTCATCAGTAGGCGCCTCGACGGGCAGCAGTGGGGCATTGACCACATCCAAGAAGCAAACTCGTCGCAAGCGTTCCCAAAAGAAATACACCATATCGGATGACGACGACGATGACATGGACTAGCTATCGCTTGGCGTCTTTAATCAAGTCGACTCGGATGCCTCATACTAACTAACACTTAGTTTTTACTCTTAACTAACTAACAGGTTTTTTTTTAAGTTCCCTTTAGTTATCTCCCGATTCCCCAATTTTAATTCGCATCTATCTTTTAACCTTAAACCCCCCAACCAACAATCCCCTCAAGCAGCATTGCAATAATAAAACTCTTAACAGTTTTTCGCACATAATATAAAAATCAATGATATATACATATAAACAGATATATATATGTATACATTCATGTATATATATATCTATTTAAAGCAAATACTTTTAAACATATAGAAGTCGATCTGTCACAAATAAATCAGATTGTCTTCATACAAAACTAAAGAGAGAAAGAAAGAAAGAGAGAGAGAGAGGGCACATACGTTGCGTTTACTTTCATGTTCATGTTAAAGTTCATGTTAACTAACTGGCGGCATTTAATTAAATTGCAGAACACAAACGAGTTGCCAGAGAGAGAAAGTCAAGAAAGTGTTTAATTTAAATGTAACTATTTTTGTTTCTTCTGAAAACTGGCCACACTGTGCAAATATTAAACATGAAGATAAACTACTTGATAAGATTTGTAGGGAGAGTTAAAATGGAGTTTTAGAAAAAAGCTTCGACATGAACATGAACGGGATTTTAAGGTACAATATTTAATAAATGCGCAAAATATGTTGAAAATTGTACAAATCCAAGGGATATACACATATATATATATATATAGTAGAGCAGATAACATTATAACAAATAATGAAAATATTCATCACAGAATTCATGTATGGATGAGGCAGTATATTCATCATCTCCGGTGTCATTACGGCGTAGCGTTATTTTGTGCGCATTCGCATATAGATCCTCATCAATGTTGACATCATCGCTTTCTGGAAAAAGTCAAATATGTATTTCAATTAATTAACAATCGCATGGGGTATACGAGAATAGGGTCTTACAGCACAGCTTGAGATAACGCGAAATTGTATTTCATAAAAGATCAGACAGAGCTATGATTTTAGTTATATTCAATATTAATTATAATTCCATTTAAATTATTACATACACATAAAGAAAAAAAGTAATTATTAAAATATATAAACACTACATAATTACTTATGTAATTGTGCTTAATTCTCAAGTAATTAAGCACGATAAAAACACAATTACTCTATATAAAAACAGATAAACGTATTCCATATTAAAATAAACAAAAAAAAACATCTTAGTTCTTGCTTATTTTGGATGGATGTCTTCTGCTTGATATATATTTCAATCTAGAGCGGAATCCAGATTATATATTATATATTTCTTAGAAAATAGAAATTGCAGCGATTCGCTTCATTTATCTCAAGGTTTATCAAATAGAATTATTTAAGATAAGGTTAGTTTAGATTATAAATCGCCTTATCATGATTATATATTTACTTAGAGAATAATACAAGGAAATCAAGTGGATGTTAATAATTGAGGAAAGTTCCATTATGATTAGGGTTTAGCAGTTGTTATGTAGATATAATACTTGGGAAGACCAGATGTGTTATCCTATCCTTAGCATCCTTAGCAATAAGTAGTAGGTTCTATGTAGATTCTTTTATCAACTCACCTCTATACTTTTGCTTTCTGCTAAATCGTAGCTTGGAGCTGGAGAGGACTGCCTCGTCGCCCAGGTCCAGCTCGTGATCTGTGGAACTTCTGGAGTAGCGCACAGGTGGTGCCAAGAACCAATACGATTGCATAATGCTTTTTAAGCCGGGCATTTGACGCAGTTCCTCGAGCTTTTGTGGCTGCTTTGCTAGCGATTGAAATGCTCTCATCTGCAACGTAACCGGTTGCGATGTGGAGTTAATCAACCGTATCACTGACTTCGCTGCTGTCGAACAAACCATCGGATATATTTTAACATACGGATTTGTTGGTATATTTGTGTAGGCGACGCCTAGTGAACGTCGATTCAAATAGAACTCCAAGTGGCCGCGCGTCCGATCCAAATAGATGCCCACCAGGCAGCCCTGCGAGAACTTTTGACCATACGGCAACTGATCGCCGCAATGCTGTATTTTGCCGTTATACGAATAGCCCCAGGATTGGGCATTAGTGCCCAGTGCAGAGACAAAGTGAAACTTGAACTGTTCCAGATTAACGCTATCCGTGCCTATGCCAAACATCTAAATCATATAATGAAGGAAATTTGTATTTAATATGTTTGCATTGACCTTTTGGCAAGAAGCGGGTTAGTAGAGGAATGGGAATGCTTATCAGCTGAGCTCAGCTGAACAGCTCGACTCAGTCTGCCTGTGCACTGCATTTCCTCATAACCAGACTCTGACAGTCAGTGACAAGTCCGTCCCTGTTGTCTTATCTACAAAACGTCGCTTATCTTCCGGACTATTTATGTAAAATGTTCATCCCTGCAGATGCAGTTGCTGTGCTAAAGCTTACCACATCGGTTGCCGCCAGTGCTGTTATGACGCGCATTTCCCAAAAATGCACTTTGTCGTGCTGCAGCGGCTGTTCACCGCGAACAATGGCCGTACCTTGGCTATAAGTGGGATGGAATATGATGTCTCTGTCACTGATTTGTGCATCGGATTCGTTCACATTGTGCCACTGCCACTGCAGGCCATTGCCACTATCCTCGCCGCAACGGCATGTCACTAGATCCGGTATATGTCCTTTGTGGTTGGCCACATCGACACAGCTGGGAAAAGTGCAATCACAGAAACCGGGGCAGCGTAGATCCTGATCTGTATTTGGTATTGGCAGCATTGTGATTTGTTTATATGTATATTCTATTCGTCCCGGTAACGCTCCACACTCTGCCGAGGTCGCAATGCAACTGAACTTCCTCGTTTTTATTATTACAAGTTTTACAAGAAAAACCCTGATTGTTTTGTTTACGTTTTGTTGTAATTCTGTTTTTAACATACACGTAAAACCTTACATTTTTTCAAACTGTTAAGTAACAGCGCTCACAACCGTTACTCATTATTCGGTTTTTATATAAATAAATATATTTAATGAAATCTAAAGTTGATCGATATCAAAATATGATTATAGTAAGTAAGTAAGTTATGACTAATGGCAGTCTTATTAAGAATGAAAGGGCTGTTGACTTAGTGTCAATAAACCCAATTCTGTTTCCCTTGGTGTTAACAAACACGTAACAGAGCTCAACAACATTCAGATAAAAAAAATGACTAATAGATGGCGCATCAGTTTGGTATGTCAGGAGAACAGCGGGTGCAACACACATATGTATAAACGCTACACATATGTACTAATAATCGAATTAAACCGTGAAATTATTTTATAGCTTCTATTTTACTCATATAATTTTTTTGCAATCTGTATGATACATACAAGGTGATGGAACGATTATCGACCAGACAATGGGCTTGAGTTAGTCGAAAACCATTCGATTAAGCATTAATAAAAATCGAATGTGTTCGATTAATCGATGATTTTACATGCCTAGATGCCAGTCAACAAACCGCACCAATTTGTGTTTAATGCGTTAAAATTGCAAAAACTAAGTGAAATCGTGCATTAAAAACGTAAGCAAAATAATAAACAAACATGGCGGATGCCGCTGCACGTCAGTTGCAGTACGAGTACAAAGCGGTAAGTATTTTACAAGTGTACGCCGGTATATGGCCACATGCGGTAAACGTTTGCTAAATATATATATGTTCATTTTGATATTTTAGAACTCGAATCTTGTGCTGCAAGCTGATGTACGTCTCATCGAGCGCCCGCGCCGAGATGAAGCAACTGGCGAGGTATGTTCCTTGGTGGGGAAGCTGGATGGCACCAGAATGGGTGATCGGTATCAACGCACCAAGCCGGAGAAAACAGAGGAACGCAAAGCAAAGCGGCAAAAACGTGACGAGGCACAATATGATTTTGAGCGCATGAAGGGCGCTACGCTGCTCTCTGAGGGCATTGACGAGATGGTGGGCATTGTTTATCGTCCAAAAACGCAAGAAACACGGCAAACCTACGAAGTGCTGCTTAGTTTTATACAGGAAGCTCTAGGCGATCAGCCGCGTGACATTTTATGCGGTGCTGCGGACGAAATTCTGGCTGTTTTAAAGAATGAGCGCCTCAAGGATCGCGAACGCAAACGCGATGTGGACAGTTTGCTGGGTGAAGTCACAGACGAACGTTTCGCACTGCTCGTGAATCTGGGCAAGAAGATCACTGACTTTGGCAGTGATGCAGTCAATGCACTAGCGACAGCCACCAACAATGATGAGCAAATTGACGAGACGTACGGTATCAATGTGCAATTTGAGGAGTCCGAAGAGGAGAGTGACAATGATATGTACGGCGAGATACGCGACGATGATGTACAGGACGAGGGTGAGGAAGCCCGTATTGATCATACCCTCCATGCTGAGAATGTAAGTTGTTTTTTAACCGACATTCTCCCAAGCTCTTCAACTAATTACGTACTTTCTAATTCACAGCTAGCCAATGAGGAAGCTGCCAACAACGTGAAGAAGGATCGTTCACTTCATCCACTAGATATTGACGCTTACTGGCTGCAGCGCTGTCTCAGCAAGTACTATAAGGATGCGATGGTCTCGCAGAGTAAGGCAGCTGATGTACTTAAGATATTGAAAGATGCCGCCGATGGCTTTGACTGCGAGAACCAGTTGGTTGTGCTCTTGGGTCACGATTGTTTTGATTTTATAAAACAGCTAAAAGTTAATCGCCAAATGATCCTTTACTGCACAATGCTGGCCTCGGCTCAAACGGACAGTGAGCGGGAGCGCATACGAGACAAGATGAGTGGCAACGCAACATTGGCCAAGATATTGCGTCAACTGGACACAGGCAAGGCCGAAGAGCAAGAGGAGGCGGATGCCCGAACGAAAGGAAAGGGAAAGGGTGATGCTGACGATGGTGGTGCCTCTGCGGCTGGTCAAGTGTCCGGCGTACGTCAACTGCTAAAGCTAGATGAGCTAGCCTTTACCCAGGGCTCACATTTTATGGCCAACAAGCGCTGTCAGTTGCCCGATGGAAGTTACCGAAAACAGCGCAAGGGCTACGAGGAGGTGCATGTACCCGCTTTAAAACAGGTGCCCTTTGATTCCACCGAAGAGCTGCAACCCGTTGACAAACTACCCAAATATGTGCAACCCGTGTTTGATGGCTTCAAGACCTTGAATCGTATTCAGAGCCGCATCTACAAGGCCGCTCTAGAAAGTGATGAGAATATTTTGCTATGTGCTCCCACAGGTGCTGGTAAAACGAATGTCGCCTTGCTTACGATGATGCGTGAGATTGGCAAGCATATCAATGAAGATGGTACCATCAATGCACAAGATTTCAAGATCATCTATGTGGCGCCCATGAAATCCCTGGTACAAGAAATGGTTGGTAACTTTGGCCGACGTCTGGCCTGCTACAATCTCACTGTATCCGAATTGACTGGTGATCATCAGCTGACCCGTGAGCAAATTACGGCCTCGCAAGTGATTGTCTGCACTCCGGAGAAATGGGATATTATCACACGTAAAGGTGGCGAACGGACATTTGTCAGTTTGGTGCGTCTGGTCATCATCGATGAGATCCATCTGCTGCACGACGAGCGTGGTCCAGTACTGGAGGCTCTAGTTGCACGTACCCTACGCAACATTGAGACCACACAGGAGGATGTGCGTCTGGTTGGCTTATCAGCTACGTTGCCCAACTATCAAGATGTGGCCACATTCCTGCGCGTCATCCCGGACAAAGGACTCTTCTACTTCGATAACAGCTATCGCCCTGTCGCACTGGAACAGCAGTACATTGGCGTTACAGCAAAGAATGCACTGAAGCGTTTCCAGGTCATGAATGAGATTGTGTATGAAAAGACAATGGAGCATGCAGGTCGCAATCAGGTGCTGGTCTTTGTGCATTCGCGCAAGGAGACCGGCAAAACAGCACGTGCCGTGCGTGACATGTGCCTGGAGCAGGACACCCTGGGAAGTTTCCTACGCGAGGGCTCAGCCAGCATGGAAGTGTTGCGCACTGAAGCGGAACAGGTGAAGAATTCAGAACTTAAGGAACTGTTGCCATATGGATTTGCTATCCATCATGCGGGTATGACACGTGTGGATCGTACCTTGGTGGAAGATCTATTTGCAGATCGTCACATTCAGGTCCTGGTATCCACGGCTACGTTGGCCTGGGGTGTGAATTTACCCGCCCACACGGTCATCATTAAGGGCACACAGGTGTACAATCCCGAGAAGGGTCGCTGGGTTGAGCTAAGCGCCTTGGATGTGCTCCAGATGTTGGGTCGTGCTGGTCGTCCGCAATATGACACCAAAGGCGAGGGCATCCTTATAACCAATCACAGCGAGCTGCAATTTTATCTGTCGCTGCTCAATCAACAGCTTCCCATTGAATCACAGTTCGTGTCCAAGCTGCCTGACATGCTGAACGCTGAGGTTGTTTTGGGAACTGTGCAACATCTGCAGGATGCGGTTAACTGGCTGGGTTACACCTATCTCTACATACGCATGTTGCGTAATCCCACATTGTACGGCGTGTCGCATGATGCGATTAGTGCGGATCCATTGCTGGAGCAGCATCGCGCTGATCTGCTGCACACGGCCGCCTGCTGCCTGGAGAGCAGTTCACTAGTCAAATACGAACGCAAGACGGGGCACTTCCAAGTGACCGATCTGGGACGCATTGCATCTCATTATTATTTGACCCACGATACAATGTTAACCTACAATAAGTTTTTGAAGCAAACTCTAAGCGAGATTGAGCTATTCCGCGTCTTCTCGTTGTCCTCGGAATTCCGGCACATCAGTGTGCGCGAGGAGGAGAAACTTGAGCTACAGAAACTAATGGAGCGCGTGCCCATACCCATCAAAGAGTCCATTGATGAGCGCAGCGCTAAGGTGAATGTCCTGCTACAGGCCTACATCTCACAGCTGAGGCTGGATGGTTTCGCCTTGATGTCGGACATGGTTTTCATAACACAATCCGCAGCGCGTCTCATGCGAGCCATCTATGAGATTGTCTTGACCCGTGGCTGGGCACAGTTGGCGGATAAAACACTGACGCTGTGCAAGATGATTGATCGTCGCATGTGGCAATCGATGACTCCGTTGCGTCAGTTCAAGAAAATGCCAGATGAAATAGCCAAGAAGCTCGAGAAAAAGCACTTTCCCTGGGCGCGTCTTTACGATCTGGAGCCGCATGAGATGGGCGAATTGATACGTGTACCCAAGCTGGGCAAGACCATACACAAGTTTGTCCATCAGTTTCCCAAAGTGGAGCTATCTACGCATATTCAGCCCATAACCAGGGCAACCCTTCGTGTGGAGCTAACCATAACGCCTGACTTCCAGTGGGATGAGAAGGTGCACGGCCAGTCCGAGGGCTTTTGGGTATTAATTGAGGATGTTGACTCCGAGCTGATCCTGCATCATGAGTTCTTCTTGCTCAAGCAGAAGTATGCACACGATGAGCATCTTTTAAAGTTCTTTGTGCCCGTCTTTGAACCACTCCCGCCGCATTATTTCCTGCGCATTGTCTCCGATCGCTGGATAGGCGCCGAGACGCAGCTGCCCGTATCCTTCAGGCATCTTATCCTGCCCGAAAAGAATATGCCACCCACTGAATTGCTGGACTTGCAGCCGCTGCCCATTAGCGCCCTGCGGCAACCCAAATTTGAGGCATTCTATGAAAATTTCGATCAGTTCAATCCCATCCAGACTCAGGTATTTAATGCGGTCTACAATAGCGATGAGAACGTCTTTGTTGGCGCACCCACGGGATCTGGTAAAATGACCATTGCAGAGTTTGCCATCATGCGCTTGTTTAGCCAAGGAGGCAGCGAGGGACGTGCTGTCTATCTTGTATCCCAGGAGGCACTTGCTGATTTGGTCTTTGCCGATTGGCATACCAAGTTCGGATTACTGGACATCAGGGTAGTCAAGCTGACAGGTGAGACAGGCATGGATCTGAAGCTGATTGCCAAGGGACAGCTGATCATAACCACAGCGGATAAATGGGATGTCCTATCACGTCGCTGGAAACAGCGAAAGAATGTCCAGCAGATCAATCTGTTCATTGTGGACGAACTGCAGCTGGTGGGCGGTGAAGTGGGTCCCGTAATGGAGATCGTCTGCTCCCGAATGCGTTACATTAGCTCACAGATTGAGAAACAGATCAGGATTGTGGCATTGTCGTCGTCGCTTACAGATGCACGGGATGTGGCCCAGTGGCTGGGCTGTAATCCGAATGCTACCTTCAATTTCCATCCTAGCGTACGTCCCATTCCATTGGAGCTGCATATACAAGGATTCAGCGTAACGCACAACGCCACACGCATTGCGACCATGTCCAAACCCGTCTACAATGCAATTCTCATGTACAGCGTCCACAAACCAGTCATTGTCTTCGTTTCATCACGTAAACAGGCACGCCTCACGGCCATTGATATCCTGACATATGCTGCCTCGGATATGCAGGCGACAAGATTCTTCCACGCCGAGGACGAGTCCATGCAACGTTTCCTGGAACGCATATCAGATAAGACGCTAAAGGTGACGCTCGCTAAGGGTGTCGCTTATCTGCATGAGGGATTATCCGCATCCGATCATCGTCTCGTTGAGCAGGTCTTCGAGTTGGGTGCCGTGCAGGTGGCTGTCGTCTCCCGGGATCTGTGCTGGGGCATGAACATCTCAGCACATCTTGTCATTGTAATGGACACACAATTTTACAATGGTAAAAATCATTCCTATGAGGATTACCCCATTACGGATGTGCTGCAAATGATTGGACGTGCCAATCGACCCAACCTGGATGCGGACGCTAAGTGTGTATTAATGTGTCAGAGCTCCAAAAAGGACTTCTTCAAGAAATTCATCAACGAGCCATTGCCAATAGAAAGTCATTTAGATCATCGCATGCACGATCATTTCAATGCCGAGGTGGTCACCAAAACCATTGAGAACAAACAGGACGCCGTCGATTACCTCACGTGGACATTCCTCTATCGCAGACTTACCCAGAATCCCAACTATTACAATCTCCAGGGCGTTACGCATCGCCATCTCTCGGATCATTTATCTGAACTTGTGGAGAATACGCTCAGTGATCTCGAGCAGTCGAAGTGCATAAGCGTTGAAGATGATATGGACACGCTACCTCTTAACTTGGGCATGATTGCCGCCTACTACTATATCAACTATACGACTATTGGTAGGTGTTCCACATCAAATATTAACCAATCCAATCCAATCTAATCCCAACAATCCTTTTGCAGAACTTTTCAGTTTATCGTTAAATAATAAGACCAAAGTGCGCGGCCTGCTGGAGATCATATCATCGGCTGCGGAATATGAGGATATTGTGGTTAGGCATCACGAGGAACAGGTCCTGCGAACGCTATCCCAGCGCTTGCCCAACAAACTGACCGGTCCCAATGAATCGGCACCCAAGTAATGAATACCCTCTTAATTGTTATTATTCTTTAAGCACTAATCGATCTATTCCTCGCTAGATTTAATGATCCTCACATCAAGACAAACTTGTTACTACAGGCGCATCTATCGCGTCTTCAACTAGGACCTGAGCTGCAAGGCGACACCGAACAGATTCTGAGCAAGGCGATACGCCTGATACAGGCTTGTGTGGATGTGCTTAGCTCCAATGGCTGGTTGTCGCCAGCTGTGGCTGCTATGGAACTGGCTCAGATGGTTACTCAGGCCATGTGGAGTAAGGACTCGTACCTGCGGCAGCTGCCACACTTTAATGCAGACATTATCAAACGCTGCACAGATAAGGTAATAACACCCAATGCACTTACTCCTGGGATCGGTTTAACAATGTCTTGTTCTTTGTTGCAGAAAATCGAAACAGTTTTCGATATTATGGAGCTGGAGGATGACGACCGTTCACGTCTGCTGCAGCTATCCGATGCACATATGGCGGATGTGGCGCGCTTCTGCAATCGTTATCCCAACATTGAACTTAAGTACGAAGTGATTGACAAGGATCGCATCAATTCTGGTTCCACAGTAAATGTTGTGGTGCAGCTAGAGCGCGAGGATGAGATCACCGGACCGGTTATTGCACCATTCTTTCCGCAGAAACGCGAGGAGGGCTGGTGGGTAGTCATTGGTGATCCTAAGACCAATTCCCTGCTCTCCATCAAACGCCTCACACTACAGCAAAAGGCCAAGGTCAAGCTGGACTTTGTGGCGCCCAGTCCAGGCGTCCACGACTATACCCTGTACTATATGAGTGATTCCTATCTGGGTTGCGATCAGGAGTACAAGTTCTCCATTGAAGTGTGCGATTTCCAATCAGAAAGCGAATCTGATTCCGATTAAATTTACAAACCACAACAGCCACTACAAACTTTAAAATAATACTTAGCTTCGATTTGCCGTAGTTAATATAATAATTTTAAAGACGCACGATAGACCAAATCGATCCGAAACAAAATCTGGACAAATTTATGGAGGAGTTTTGTAAGCGCAAAGTAATCAAATTTTGCTAAGTTTAAACACAATAAACTTTTCATACAACTTTATATTTACACAATTGTTGTGTCTGCTGGATATAGTGTTTGGTGTGATATGATATAATCTTGTAATATGATATAGTCATGTGATATGATATTATATAGTCATCCGATCCGTTCGCTGTCAGTGTACCAAGTGAAGCGTAGGAGAAACAAACTGATAGACACAGCCCTCTTCCTATTACTCATAGTCGCGGATAAGAAGATACATACAATATAAATATTCTTAATTAAGGTATATGAGATCGGGTATACATCTTGGTTTCTCAAAGTCCTTATATACTCCTAAAGCCCTAAAGGACAGGGAACAGGTAAGCAAACCTTTTACTACTATACTTCCTTTTCTTATATAGATTTAATACTTTTCTATATATATTTTATATAAGAGGAGATCAGGGATCAGTTTGCTGCTCTGTTTCCTATATTCCTAGTTCTATATTACGAATTAGCAATATAATTCCGTCTAAAATTCTTAGGAATATATTAACTTAAAAGAATCCTAAGGAAATTTCAACTCTGTTGGGCATTTATTGGAGTATTTTTTGTAAGAAAAGATTGACAGATTCGATAAGGATCTTAAAAGAATGGCAAGTGTCATTCTAGCATAGCTGTAGAATTAGCTTTAAAAAGATTTCATTTCAGTTAGAATCCAGTTTAATGATTGAAATGTTGTTAAAATTTTGATTACAAAACAGACACAAATGTTTCTTAAGCATTAGATTATGGTCTTAACCACTCACAGATACAGCTCCGCCACGGCTGTTGGCATTGTTGCCAAATCCATCGTTGGAAAAGGTGTTTGCGGCGGAAAAGTTGATGGTCTGTCCATTGGGCAGCTTGTAGACTTGACTGTGTGAGGCGCCGGCGGAGTTGCCGCCAAAGGGACCATTATTCTGGGATTGGGTGATTGTGCTGGTGGAGAGGGCACCGAATGCGGTGTTGCCATTTTGCGATTGGAAGCCCTGGGCTTGTCCAATGGCAGCTGATGAGCCACCATTGTGGTGGCTGTTCGCTGCACCATTTGAGGCTGTCTGCTCCTGAGTGTAGCCATTGGCTCCTGGCTGGCCCAGAGGACCTAGATTCACAAAGGCATCACCGCTGGCACCATTGGGACCGGCGCCCAAATTAACGCCGGAGTTTGTATTCCCAGCACCGGCATTGGTACCAGCTTGTACCCCACCGCCATGTCGGCGTCTACCCTGGCGCTTAACACGCTTGTGGGTTGCATAGATCTCATTCAGGGATTCAGCTAGCGCGGAGCGCACGCGTCTCACGCTCTGATTCGCTTTAGGCTTAATGTGCAGATTTGACTCCAAGACCACTTCCTCAATGGTAGCACCCTTGGAAGCTGTCCAAATCAAGTTGTTAACGTGAGGCTTTAGAAAGAGATAATCTGATACTTACGCAATCCCTCCTGAACCTGCTTCTCATTCCGCTGCTTCAGCTGAGGTGCCGCTGAAGTCGCTGTCAGGCAGACGCTGGCCAAGATTAGCATACAAATTGACAGATTCATTGCGTTGTTTTCAAGTATAGTCTCGATCTTTACAATGTATATATAAATATACTTCTAGGGCACGTCCGACAGCCACGCAGCGCCGCAAACGACTAATGGCAGGTTGGGCGCGCAGCTTTCGGTTTATCCAACTGAAACTCTCACTTTTCAAACCTCCAGCTTCAGCTTCAGCTTCAGGGGGTGCCCCTGCCAAGATTTGAGCTTCGCTAATTACGTTTATAAATATTTAAATTTGTCAATTAATAGCCCAGTCTGAGCATTTAATAATCGATTTTGGGCGAAAAAATAAACAAAAGGCCCCCTACACGGCGATTATGTGTTCAATTGCTGCTCTCGATCGTCGTCCGATCTTAAGTGCAGGGTGTTATATAATGAGAGCAGAGATTGGTGGGTTGATGAACTGCAGGCAAACTACTAAAATAATATTTGGTTTGATTTATGCTTCTGTGTCTCGTTTAGTTCATGTTTTCTCTTCTGCCTATGTCTGTCTCACTTGCACCCTATACCCTACTCGTTCACTCTTGTGCAGCAGTCTGTAACACAGAGAGAGAGAGGAGTGTTATTCTCTCATTAGTTTTAGGAGCACAAAGATCAAATGCATCTCTATTTGTGGCTTTTCCCCTGCCTGCCCTGTTCCGCCCTGTCTGTCCTCAGTCGTCGAGTGTGTCTATTGAATATATCATTCAAAAAAGGCTTATAGTTTTCTGATCAGCTTCAATAGCGAACAATGGCTTTATACTTCCACCATAATCGCCATGTAGGGGTCGCAAAACCCAAACAAAAGAGCGTTATAAAAGATTGAAACAATTTTTTTTGCCGCGGAAAAAAAACCAGTCTAAAAAGCCTCAACCGGTTATGCGGTTTATACGAAGCTTATGGAACAGCAGGAGGAACTAGTTTGATTTTGTTCATGTTGTTTTTGGTGGGTGCCGCTTATTGAATTTCCTTTTCGGGAACAGATGATGCCCAGAACGCTTCTGTGTCTCTATACACCAACGTGTGTCTGTGTGGAGGTTTGGACCAAAGCAGAGATTGGGCGGGCGGTCCAACCCAGTGAACTTTTTGATCTGATTGCGCAGCTGTTTCAAAGAGATTTATGCTGAACCAAACTAACATTAAATGCATTTTCATTTCAAGTTACATCGGATGGGAGTTAAGAACGTAGGATAGAACACGATTATCTATAGATTGCTTCAATCAAATGTTGATCTTCCTTATAAATAGTAGCTCCTCCTTTATGTTTGTTTTTTCTTAAGATTTTCCTTCAACAATTCAAGGTTTAGAAATATTAGTCTTTAGTAAACTCTTAAAGACTTCAATTAGGTTATAAATATACGGAAATATAGCTTTATTCCTTATAAGTGTTTGGTATAGATCTCTATACCTAGCGTCGTAGGTTTCAAGGATTGCACACGTAGAAGCCATTTATAATGGAGAAAAATTCGTTAAAAATGTTGCATTAGATGTAAAAGGTTCCAGTTACATCTAGGTATATATAGTTAACTAGGATTATCAACTAATCCGATCTAGGCTAGCCCTCAGTGTCAAGATTTCATTCGAATATCCAATAGAGAGAAAAGTTATTCAAGGAAACTGTTTTCCCTAGTGGGTGTCTTTTTCCGTATATAGGTGTGAACTACAGATCTGGTTTTACATTAAATATTCATTAAGTTTTGTTTATTAATTATTACGTAAATATCTTTATAGCTTATATAATAGACACAAATAATTAAGAGATTCAAAATTCAATGCATCGAGCGAATTTAAGTGAACAATAACAAAATATGTTTGCTGAGATCGCTTAAATATAAAATTATGTTTACCATATACGTTTATGCATATATATTTATATATATCTATATATATATATATGTGTATGTGTAAGTGTATGTGTGTGTGTGTGTGTGTGTGAGAGTGTGCTTTTGTATAAATGGAATATGCACATACATTATGCACTAGGTGTATGTATATAGACACAAAATGTAATATAAATTTCTTTGCTACAACTTGAAAGTTGTTATGAGGCGCTTGAATGGTATCTTTTTTCTTTTTTTTTATCGTTTTTTTGCGAGTTTATCTTAATGCTTGAATGATTAAGTAATATGACAAATTTGTTTTGCGTTTTTGCTTTTATGTTAAGATTATGCTTAAACCTATGCTTCGAGAACGAGGAAACAACAAAACTGAGCACTGTTTGATATACATTTAGTATTTAGTTTATAATTATTTAGTTGATGAATGTAGTTGCCTTGGGGGAAATATTTATTCGATTCCATGGGCAAAGATCATAACCAGCCCCGGCTCCACCATAACATCCTCTGTCATGTGGACGTTGTCACAGCTTAGCACAAGTACCGCCTGTTTACCTATTCACCCACACAAATCCTTTAGTTATGCAGGCAGACCTATCAAAAACACAAAACTTACCTGGTATACGCCGGCAAATGTAATTATCGTAGATACGTCGATTGTTTTGACGCGTCTCCAGCGAGCAGAGACCTCGTGGCCAACGCCGCTCATGACAGTTCTCCATTAGACTATCCAATATATGTGGCGGGCAACCAGACTCCGACAAGGCGCGTTTAATCATTAGCTGTATTGATTAGATTAAAACTTTAGATTTTTTTATCAGTGAATAGCTTCTATGTTGTTGTTACCTGTAACGCATCGTCAGGTGTGGAGATCATGCCGCCCCAGCGTGTGACCCGCGCTCTGGCCAAAGCGCTGCTCCAACGTATCACTTCATCCCGTTCCATTTGATCAGCAATGGCGCGCATGGCCGGATTTGATACACGCATTGCGCGCATAAAATCTTTGAATAGCTGCAGCTCGCGTTTGAGCTCATTGATGGTCAGCTGTTGATCGTTTAGCTCGGTCTTGATTTGACCCATTTGCTCTGTTTGCTTGGCAAGTAATGTACGTAATTCACGCACGCAATTATGATCCTTCAACTCGTCCTTGGGTATATCGAAGCCACAGCCTTTCTCACAGGGAAACGGACGCTTCGGATTGTGCACACATTCCTCCAAATGTGAATTATACGCATCTAACTTAAGTACAGCATTGCATCCATAGGGCGCATTGTCACATGTGATTGACAGCCTATACAAAATATACAATTGACAGTTGGGTATATATACATTCTGCAGTATGGATTTTTATGTGGGCGACTTACCTGGATAACAAATTGCGCAATATGCGCGGCACAGCTCGCAAATTAGCGGTAGTTAGCGCATTGCGATCAACTGGACATGTGGGTTGACGTGTTAGCCATTCATTAATACAGCCGCGACAGAAGGCATGCTCGCACATGACAGCCTGATAAAAAAAATAAACGAACTCAGTTGGAAAAAAAACATTTCAGTTGATTTTTGTTGTTATTGTCAAACCTGCAGTGGGTCCTCCAGCACACCCGAGCATATGGGACATGTTAGTTCTTCATCCACTTCGCCTTGAAAGCGATTGACATCATAGCCCATTGCAAGTTTTATTAATTGTTTAGCTACATTAAAATCTATTGAATTTCTCGCAGATTGCAAAATCTTTTCTTTTGGTGGGCTTGTATTGTTTAAGTGCTGGTTAACACGCGCGATATGTGCACTTTCAGTATTGCAAACTACCAAACATTTCCAATTTAATCGACGGTTCGATAAGTTTCTTTTATTGAATAGTAAGTTATCGATAGCCTAGATAAAATGAGTTTTTAGCGAGGTAAATTTTAAAAACATACTAAACGTTTTATTGACGGTATTGTAAAATAAATATACATTGCTTGGTTCTTAAGTTCATAAGAATAGCAACTTTAAAGCTAAAAAGACAAAAAATGATAAATATGTTTCCTGGTTTTTGCATGGTATAAAAATACTGAGCCTATGCTATGCCTGGCATAAAGCTTGAAAAATTCGTCAGGTGGTAAAAAAGCACAACCACAACTAAAAACTAACACGAAACATCTATGAACGATAACAATTAACGCATAATTAAACTCCTTAAATCAGTGCTACATTTCGTTGCGATCCTTCCATCCATATTTTTGGCGCTGTTGTTTTTCTTTGCTATTTGTATACTTGTTGTTATTAAAGTTTGTCGTTTTGCTGGGCGCACAGTAACATGAACGCTTCTGAGAATCCAGGAACGACTTACAGCCAAGTGTCAGTGTGCCTGTGAATAGCATCTTGGCTGCTGCTTTGCAGCTCTTCGTCATTAAATCACTGGCAATAGATTTTTCATAGCTATCGCAGTATCGGTATAAGCAGCGCTTGAAGTCCAAATCACATAGTTCCTTGTCGCTATTACAGGTGTCGTAGCAAATATCGTGTGCATTGCAGCATGTCTCCATTTCAGCGGCAGGCAGGTACTCCGTACTGATTCTCAAGCCCAAAGAACCGCAACCATCTGCGGTAGGCATATAGAATTTATTTTGCACTGCGCGCGGTGCTACAAGATAAGAAATACACGTCAGTGTAATGCTGATACACACATCTTTTACATAATGATTTATCTTCGGACGCAGTAAACACTTACCCGGGCCGCCGCCATCAGGGGCCGGACACGTAAACACACAGTTTTCTTCGACGGCTGCATCGAAGACCTCATGTACGGTACGAAACTTGCGCGCAAGTGTGATGAAATTCTTGAAAACGTCACCAAATATTGCCTCCGCCGCTATGATGGCATCCCGAAGATGCACAATTGTGCTCGATCCGTAGCCCGAATATGCATATGTGAGAAAAGTCAGCAAGTAAATAGCCAATTTCATCCAGGAAAATTGCATGCTTTTGCCAGGTTTTTTAAGTGACCTTAAATTTGAATGTGCACTTCACGTTGAATGCGCTGCGTGTTTACTATCTACGAATGTATCTTCCGGATATTTTGATGCTATATGCAGTTGTTGTTGCATCAGCTGCGCTCAGCTGTTGATTTGAATATTTTGTTACTATTCTCCAACGGTCACACTGCTGATGCTGTAACATGTAGTAACAGCTGCTCTCAGCTGTTTATTATGATTTTGCCACTCTTTTCAAACGGTCACATTGCTGCCGGCTTAACGACAAATCGGAAACATTTGCGTAATTTATTTAGAATGCAAGTTGTTGCATTTTGCTGAATTAAGTTATGCTTTCTTTTAATATGATACGCGCATTGCGTGCAATTTCGACAAATTGTGTGCGTCAAAAACTCAACGAAGTAACTCCTACGCCAGAAGTCGTCAACGATGCAGATCAATCTGTGAAGTTACCGCCTTATACTGAGGAGCAGCGTAGTCTAATCCTAAACAGCATCAATGAAAACAGCATCGAACAACTTCTGAGGTTATTATTGTGCTAACCCTCTTGTATGTCTCTCTAAACGTTATCGAACATCCTTTGCAGGTACGACATAACAAAGTCACGTGTTAATAAACTCCACAATTGGAAGTCACGTAATGGTCCTCTGCGTGAGCTTAACGATATCCTTTACGTAGAGGGCTTCGGGTTAAAGATGGCAACCAAATTTTATGACAGTCTACTTAAACCGCCTATCAGTGGTGAAAGAAGTAGTCCAACTCAAAAAGCTTCACGCACAGCGCCATTTATCTCGCCCGCGATGGATGAGCAGCAGCGACTGGGAATTACGTCTAGTGTGAGCGTGCGAATTGGTGTGACCAGTGTAAGTTGTGCTCGTCTGGAGTTACCTGACACTAAATATTCGCCTTGTGTGCTGACCCACTGGCAGCACCACGAAATAAACGACAAGAAACTACACCTTGCCGAGCTGGTGCGTCGCTGCCTTTATGTGGCGCATCAAATTCCCCAAGCAGACTGCTATATTCTGGAGAATCCACAAATGGCGCAGGCCACTAGCAATCCTGGTAGTATTGATCAGCAAAATGTGAACATCCAAAAGGCACAAGTCACCGCAATGCTGAGCTATGCTCTGATGGCGCGCGCTGGGCCTGATATGCCCAGGACAAATGTCTTTTACCTACGTCGCTTTCTTACAGCTCGGCTTTTCAATCACTTGGTGGGCTCAGAGCGTGTCTCCTCGGAGGAAACAGTTTTAGGCATGATGCGCACGTATTATAACACGGAGGACCAGCCGGACAATGAAGAACAAATCAGTTTGTGTAACCAAGTGCAATTTTCCCCAAATTTACGAGCCATGTACTCCAAGGTGGAGCGTTATCAACGAGAACTTCTCGGACAAGCATTTCTACTTAACTTGGCCTTTGTACGTTTGGTACTGTTACAGGATCAGTCGAGCATAGCCTGCGTGTCGCGTAGTTCCAAGAAGCTACCTACTGATCAGGAGCTGGAATCAGATAAATAATAAATACTTGTTATATAGTTAATAAAAATATACATAAGTAAATGTTTGAATCGGTTTTAATCATTAAAACCATTTTATATTTGATTATTATCCAAATCTTTGAATAGAATAGAAATTTAAAAAACGTGCTAGATATTTTGAATATAATCTTAAATTTTTATAGGGTATGCATTTGCACGGACGAAACACGTTAGGTCTTTTTGTTTTGATGCGAATGTTTGGTATTTTTGGTATTAATACTTGCGGTCACACTGCAACTATTAGTTTGATTTTAGACTTTGATGCGGTCGGGTGCGTTTACGTGGAGTCGACTTACATATTTATTACACGAAATTCGTAAAAATGGAAAGCAATTAAAATGCATTTAAGATTTCTGATATGATCTTTCACTGCAAGAGCAAACACAATTGAAACATAATTCCCAAAAAGTCCGTGACACAATTCCAATTGATGAGTTAATTGAATTAAATAAAATAACTAGAGCATTTGTTATTGAGATAGATTAAATTAGTGCGCCGTTTATGACATAAAAACTAAACAACAAAAAGAAAACAACAGCTTCCCGTACGCAGCCTACTTATCTGTATATATATACATATGTATTTATTTTTTATTATTTTTTTTAAACGTTTTAAATCACATTTGAAAATTTGCATGTAAAAGTGAAATTTTTTTGAATGACACCAAAGCAAAGCAATGCAAAAGGAACAACAGTGAAAAGAGAGAGAGACGAAAACATATAACTGTAAAAAATATAAATATTTGGGTACACTGCAAGCCCAAATAAAATAATGAGTGCTGCCACAACGACAACGACACTGGCACTGAGCGCTGACTACAGCAACAATAACAACAATAACAGCAACAACAACAGCAACAACAATAATAACAACAACAATACAAACACCAACATCTATAGATATGCCAGCAGCAATAACAACAACATGTACAAAAAGGCCATCATGGATGATTCCATATTGCAGGCCACCTCCACTTCCTCCAACTCGTGCTCACCCCTCGCCTCACCACAGCTGATCAAGAGCAACAGCTACAGCGGCACAAGTACACATTTCACCCTAGAAGCCAGCACCAGCTGTGACTTGGGCGCCCCCGAGTGCTCCAAGACAACAACAACAACAACAGCAGCAACACCAACTGCCGCTTTAGCGAACGGGAATGAGGACAGCAATGAGTGCGATGCATTTCTCTTAAATCCCAATTCAAATATAAATACCAATGCCAACGGGACAAGTCGATACACGAACAGTAATCGCTCCTCTCACCTGCGCCGTAACTCCTGCTGGTTGTGCATACATGGATTCATTATGCGCAACTGGTACCTCAGCTATATGGTGCCCATATCCCTGATCGCACTGTTCCTTGTCTTTGGCTATCTGATGCGCAACTATGCCAAGGAGCTACTGTTCTGGATCGAGACGCAGAACGGTTGGATAATCTTTGTCATTTTCCTGGCCCTTTTCACCCTTGTCAGTTTCCCAATTGCCGTCGGATATCTTGTGCTGCTGATAACTGCTGGTTACCTGTTCGGCTGCTGGAGAGGCTGGTTAACTGTGATACTTGGCGCGAATATGGGCATAGCCATCGCTCATGTGGCCATACGTAGCTGTCGTCATCGGATCTCAGTGCACAAGTAAGTCTATATATGATAACCGATACAGTCCAGATATAACTCCAGTGGGTAATATCCATGGGATATCAACTTGACTGAACTATTTTGAACTAAATGAACTATGAACATTCGTGTTCGCGTTTTATCATCCACCTAGATCTAAAGCTTTTTAAGTAGCAGTAAAAATATATATATATATATAAAGATATATCTGTCAACTTATAGAAAATTTGTCACCAGCATTTAGACAATTCTTTAGGCATTTCCATTAAGATAAGAAAAACGAACACAGTTTATGATCGTGTAAATTGCATTTGTTAGTTCTCTTAAATACACATGTCTAATTATATATCTATATATAGAAGCCAGCACTCTCGACTTTGAGATACCCTTTACCCTAGACATTAGAGTCTTGAGATACCCGCCCTGATGGCTCAATCAACGTTTTTGTGGCACATCCGTTCCTCAGGTAGGCACATATCACGTTTCTGCTCTTGGGACTTCCTGTTGGGTTCAATGACATCTACCAGCTGAGCCAAGGGGATGTTGCACAGATTAAAGAATCAGCTGCTCTAGTTACAGACTGGAACCAGTTCTGGTATGGTTAAGTTGATGATTCCAGGCCTGGAAAACAGTTACATAAGTAAACCATCAAACCATCGCATCCAACTACTGGTATCTTTTGAATAGATACTAGTAGATCCATCCTTCAGCTTTTTATCGTAACCATTAACGAAACCTTTCAGTTTTAATCCTTACCATCCTTATCATCCTTACTCTTAAGTGTTGGAAGTGATAACCTAACATGTTATGCAACACTTTCAAAGATCTCATCCAACTCAGACAGAGAGCGTTCTAAATAGATACCAGTAGATCCCATCATCTAGCTTTAATCCTGGCCAAAAGTGTAATGTCTGAGGTTCATCTTCCTTTAATCCTTACCACAAACCAAACCTTTTAAGCCTTAGAAGTAAGAGCTTTATGTGTTATGCAACACTGGCTTTCAAAGAGCTGATTCAACTCAGACAGAGAGCGTTCTAAAGGGATGCAAATAGATCCATCTTCCAGCTCTAATCCTCACTTTTAAGTGTTGGAAGTGATAACGTTTCTTGTTAAACAACACTAGATTTGGAAGATCTCATCCAACTCAGGCAGAGAGAGTTCAGTATATCCCATCATCCAGCTTTAATCCTTGCCAAAAATTGTAACCTTTTTGGGTCCATCCTCCAGTCATAATCCTTATCATACATCCAACCTTTTAAGTGTTGAAAGTGAGAGCTAAACGTGTTTTGCAACACTGGCTTTCAGTTTGTTTTCAATTTTAGGTTGTCATTTTACATAAACTGTCATTTAGCTATAACTCATCATCCTCTTCTTAGTTTTAATCTATTTTTTTTTGTATTTTTCCTGTTTATTATTATTTTTATTATTTGATTATAGTCGCAATTATGTTGCGCGTTGTACCAAAATTGAAACGTTTTCAGCCGTTCTTAAATAAACTGTTTCCCCAAAGTCCGTTATGTTTGGAGACAAGTGCGGGAAGTGTGTTGAAGTCACCTCCTAGGGTAGTAAATTTGGCGGATTTCGCAAGTGAGACGGAACCATTGCCCATTCCAGTTGTACGTCAGCATAATAGTCATAATAAGTGGACAACCGAGGAGTATCTGGTGGGGGATCCCAAACCGTTTGCTGCACTTGTGCCGGATGAGATAAACAATCATCGGCTCCTACTGATGGACAAGCTCAGCTACGACAATCAGCGTAAGCGCGGACACTCGCATGTCCTGATAATGGCCGGTGCACAGGCCCATCCTGGTTATCCCTTCTGTCAGCACAGCGACTTCATGTATCTCTGCGATTGCCTGCTGCCCGGCGTAGTGCTCATAATGCTCCGGAATCGCAAGATGGAGCTGCGTACGTTGCTCTTCGAGCCGAGCACGAAACTGAGTATTGATCCTGAAGTGGCGAAGCTCGCCTGCAAGCGCTACAATGTCGACGAGGTGCTGACCATGCCCCACCTGAAAGACATCCTCCATCAAAGGCTTCAGTATGCAAGCTCCAAGCTCTGGCATACCCTGGATAACAGCTCCCTCAGCAATCTTGTCATCGAGCTGGCCAGGCTGGCTGGCCTGCCCATTGATTGTCCACGTAGTGCGCTCCGGAAGCTGCGCATCGTCAAGAGCCACCGGGAGCTGGGCGCGATACGACGTGCGAATTCGATTGCCGCCCAGTCATTGCAGGACATAATGCATGAGCACAAGTGGCACCAGGATGAGCGTAATCTGAGTGTGCTCTTCTCCCATAAGTGCCAACAGCGTTACGCACATCAGGTGCTGCCACAACAGCCCAAACTGGCAACTGGATTTGGCGGCATGTGCTATATGGATGCGGCTTGCCAGTATGCCGGCTACTGTGGCAACTTGGCCAGATGTTGGCCCATCAAAGGTCGCTTCACGCCACCACAGAAAGTCATATATAACATGCTCCTGGAGCTACGTTCCATGCTATTCAAACTTATCCAGAGCAGTCATCGTGTTGTCCAGACGCCCCGGGAGCTCCATGCTGCGTATCTTATTCTGCTGGCGGATAAGCTGCGAGAGCTGCGTATGCTTCCAAGCAAAGTGAGGAGACCCATCGAGATCTGTAGGTTAGCCGAGAAGTTTGTTTGCTTCTCCACGCTGGTCAAGCACATTGGCCTGGACCTGGTAGATGGGGGTGACCAGCTGCTCAATTTTCCCCTAACGCCGGGTAATGTCATCTCCGTCCATCTGTCCATATGCGTGCCACACGACTGCCAGCTGGCCTATCCAGAGTTCAGAGGCATCCTCTGCATCCTAGCCGATAGCATTCTCATCAAGGATAACAATGAACTTGAGCTCCTAACCAACAATTGTGTCTCCCTTGCACGTGACGTGGAGGAGTTACGTGATGCCCATCGGCGTCCAAAGACCATGCAACAGGCGAACTAATCCTCTGCCAGCTACTCCCCACCCCCCTCCCACTTGTAACTCTCCTCCCAGTCTGCAGCAGACCACGTGTATATTCAGAACTTGGCGGTGCCAAACATGGGTAATGATATGAGACTTAGCGATAAGGCTACACAGTAATCCTACTGATTTTGAAATTTCTGTCTGTTTTGGCATTAGGAATTATTTAAAATCGATTCATTATATTGATGTACTTTTTAATAAAAGAACGAGAAACAACAAAGTATCAAAGATAAGGCAAAGGCAATGATAAATAATAAAGCGATTGAATCACTTCACATTTGTGGACAAAATAATAAAACAAGTTTTATTTTTAATCATTTTTTTTTTGCAAATTTTTAAGGAAAGAAACAAGAAAATTGGTTCAATATAAATAAAAACATTCAGTGTACTTTAAAATGGTCTAAAAAAATAGTTAACAAATAATAGAAAACGGTTTAAACTAGTTCAATAGTTCAATACTTATTTAAACTGGTTCAAAATGATTTAAGCTGGTTTAAAAAGAAAACAGATTAAATTTGGTTCAACATGCTTAAAAATAAAACAGCTAAAAACAGTTGAACATAATTCTAAATTCCTTAAGAACAGCTTAAAACTAAGCAAGAAAGATAGTTAAAAATGATTTTAAAAATGGTTTAAAATAGTTCAACATAGTTAAACAGTATTTAAAAGTGATTTTATCTGGTTCCAAGTGCTATGGAAAAGCCAGAAACAATTGATTTAAAACGTGCTAAATAAAGTTCATAACTAATCAGCATCCCTAGTACGAAATGAACAAAGTTTAAAATAGTTCAAAATGTTCACAAATACTTACGAAATATTCAGTTAAAATGAAAACACTTTTAACTAGTCAAAAGTGATTGAAAACTGTTCAAAATGGTTTAAAATGGTTCAAAATGCTTCAAAACGGTTCAAAATAGTTCAAAAAATATCAAAATAGTTGACTAAATCACTCAAAATAGTGCAAAATATTAAAAAATAGTTCAAAATGGTTCAAAATAGTTCAAAATAGTTTATCATTGTTTGAATAAAAGCTAAAATTAGTTGAACAATATAATTCAACTTAACAATAGTTCAAATTTGTACAAAATAGTAGAACAAAACAATTGAATACTGCTAAAAACTGTTCAAAATAATAGTTCTAAGTAGTTCAGAATAGCTAAAAATATAGTTGAAAATAGTTTAAAATATTTCAGATGGCTAAAAATGGTTCAAAATAGTTGAACAAAATATTTGAAAATCGTTCAAGAAAAGCTTAAAATAGTTGAACAACATAATTCAAGTGTTTAATGATTCAGAATAGTTCAAAATAGTTAAAAGTGGTTCAAAATACTGGGAAAAAATTGTTGAAAATATTTCAGATGGGCTAAAAATAACTCGAATTTTTAACCAAATATTTAAAAATCGTTTAGGTAAAGTTAAAAATAGTTAAATTAAATGTTGAGTGGATCAAAAATAGTTCAAATTATCTTAGAAAAGCTCAAAATAATTCAAAATAGTTGAATTCACAATAGTTAAAAATGGTTTAAAATAAAATGAACAAAATAGTTCCTAATGGTTGAAAACAGTTGAGCGAAGCACTTCAAAATAGTTTAAACTAGTTCAAAATGCATGAAAATAGCTAAATAAATAATTTATTATAGCTTCAAATGGTTCAAAATAGTCGGAAATTATGGAGAATAGTTAAAAATTGTTCAATTGGTGTTAATTTTATATAATTTATCGAGTCAGAACCCATGACGAATGATCGTTAGAAGCTGGTTGTGTGGTAAAGTTAATAGTCGTAAAATATGTGGGTTGCCTTTTAGCAACGATAAGATATAATTTCGAGTTAATTTTAAAAATAAATTCAATGAATGTGTTAATTATGTTAATTTAATTAGCGAGCGCCCCATTAAATGCGCAAGAAGAAATCTATTGAATCTTTTTAGTACTCGTAAAAAGATTTCTTATCAAAATACGAATTTATACATATATATGTGTATATAATGTACTTTTGCTGAAAATACACACAGCACACACACACTCACACACACACACAGTTCAATTACTTTATCAGCCCAATAAAAGTTGCTTTATAAATAGCAATTCGCATTGAGTAAAAAAGTTATGTGTACTTTTTGTCTATTTGCTGAAGCAAAAGCGATTCTACGTCAATTCGAAATAAAATTGATAATATTGAAAGAATCTTTTAAAATTCTATATACTATATATATCCAATATGAATACTATATATAATATATGATAAGATATTCAAATTGATTTAATTAGTTTTGTGGGCGTTGAAAGTAGAAATCGTGTCGAACAGAGTCAGAGATTTAATTGATAGATTGACAATAAATTGAATCATTATTGAACAATCTGTAACTATTAAATATGTATTTGTTGGCCAAGTCTAACGAAATGTGTTACCAATTTAGTAGTCAACAGCTATTATTATGGTCTACACTCTAGAGTCCAGTTAACGACCATTTCCAATCGTATAATTTAGCTCCTAACGGTATATATATATATGTATATGTCTCATAGTCTAACCATATTATTAACTGGTTTACCCACTGCCCGACATTTAATTGACTATAATTGAACTGGGCTTACCTCCAATAGAAATATATAATTGGGTTAATTTGGGAGCGGGAAACCGTTTAGAAATTGAAGATAAATAATTCATTGGCCACAAACGTGATAAACGCCATAAATTTGCAGTTTATAGATTAAATATTTATGCTGTCAGCTAGTACCTGTCCGACTACCTGAACTTTCCTATATGGTTACAGAATATTTGCCTTTAGATGTAATCGTTACCTTTTCCGGCTGAAGCCGGTTTATGAACAGCTGCCAAAATAAAGCAATTGTTGGCAATTATTTGGTAACAAACAACATTTTTAGTTGAGTTCAGAACTGGTTAACAAATGCTCTTAACAGTGTATATCTGTATCTATATATATATGCCTGGATCAAGTATGATATATAGACTTGACATTCATATATAAAAAACATATTAAATAAAAGATTTGTTCTCATCTTTTCGCGTATTTCTAGCCCAAAACAATTCTTCGATCCATCCAATAACTCAGAATTTTCACTTTGTTTTTGTCTGAAATCTAATCTATTTATTTTTGTTTAAGTTTTGTTTTTGCTTTGATTGTTTATTTTTATGTCTTATGTGTGTCTTTAATTGCTTCATTTCTTCTCGATGCTATTTTCAGATTGATCAAAAATGAGACGGGACGCGCGATATTGCGCGTTATATCTGGACCGAAGGCGTTTCGAGTGGTGCTTTTTACGCGTCTCACGCCAATCCCCTTCGGATTGCAGAATGTCATATTTGGAGTAAGTCCAACCAACTGCACTTATATATAGCTATATAACATATAGTATATATATGCATAAATCAATAAGCTAGCATAAGACGACAAAAGAGAAAGAAGGAAACCTTTTAAAAAAATGTTTACAACTTTCTGAATCATATTTATAGTACACACCTCGTGCTTATTTATTGTGACTATCAGTCAGGGTCTGTCTATATATATGTATATATATATATATGTTTACAATCCATATGCATACATAAATATATATGTATATATATAGACAATTGTCTGTTTGCATTCGTATATGGAAAGTTTTTCGTTTATATATTCTAGAATAAAGCCAGCCTATTGAAATCTGATATATGAACGAGAAGTTTGTACAGCTTCTTTTTCTCATTGTCATAAACATATATATACTTATATATATATATATATATCTGTCTGTCTGTGGGTGTGTTAAAAAAGGCGTTTAGTAGTCACACTTAATATTATTGCATTAGTCACATTTACGCCGATTTTATACTCTACTCGAACTTGTTTCTGGGTACACACTGAGAAATAAAATGTATTTATTTAGTTAACTGAAAAAAATTGAACTTGATTGTTTTTGTTTTTGTTTTCTTTCCTACTGTAAACTGGTTTCGTTTCGTTGACTATAAAACAACGCAGTTAAAACATAGGCTTAAAGCAATAACAATATCTGAAAGTTATTACAACGAAATTCATTCATATTTTGTGGCTTCTCCTAGAGAAAGAGGGCGGAAAACTGTTGAAAGGTTTTATAGTTATTCAAATTTTTCAAATCAGTTGTGAAAGTTTTATTTACTACTTAAACACCTTGCTAAAAATTCGAATAGGTATTCAAAATGAAACATAATTATGAATAATTAAACCTATCAAATTTTTTGGGTTTAAAATTTCAAAAAGTTTTATTTATTTTAGTTTTCTTTAGTCAATTTTTACTGATCAGTAAGTTATCATTAAGTTTGATTTTCCAGCTGGAAAAGTATGTTTCTACGCAAAAACTAGAAATAAATTTCAATTTCAGCTGCTGACAACTTTTCCATTTTTCTTTATTCTCTATTTACAATCAGTCCTTAAGGTCATATATCTCATACTATGCAATTCAATTTCAATTTTCCTCACCGCCAATTTTCTTTAATGACAACTTTTGCATATCTATTTTCCAGATCAGCACAATTAAAGCACGGGACTATCACCTGGCCACGTTTGTGGGTCTTCTGCCTGCCCAAACGATAAATGTTTATCTGGGTTCCACGCTCCGCTCCATGCACGAGGTGCTCAATGACAACGATACCAAATTGACGGGTTACATTAGTTTCGTATTCGAGGTGAGTTCACTTTTTTGTTACTATATCCTTTTTTCTCATTTGGGATTGATTTAAATAGTTTTCGCTTTAACCTTCGTATGCAACATTAATCGATTTTCTGTCTGGTAAAACCCCAGAAAAAAACTGCAATTTTGTTTCTTTTGTAACCTTTGCGTGTCAAATTCAGTTTATAATTTCCACATAGCCATTTTCCTAGATTGCACATTGTGCATAGTTTAGGGTTTGTACCACAAAAAGGAAAAGTTTTCCAATGGTTTGTCATTCATTTCCATCTGTTTCCTAAGCTGTCAACTTTCACTTAGATTTGGGGCTTGGATTAAGTTTTTCTGGCAGGTAAGAAAATGCTTTAAGCTAAAGTATTTTTCTATCTGATTTTTATTTTTTATAAATATATGTTATATATAGGATATAGGATAGGATATTTGAAAGACTTGTTATTTTTTTTGATTTAAACTCAACTTTAATCACGCCTTTTCTTAATGTAAAAAGCTCCAAGACCTTGAAAATATTATTTAATATAATTTATTCTTTCATTTTAAAAGTAGTTCATTGTTATTATTATAATAAATTATAAAATACATTAATTGCGTAATTATTAAACTTGAAAGATTGCTGTGGCAATGTTCAGCCCTTGAAATTTCAATAATGGACTTAAAAGATTATTTTTATAGCTTGCGCTTTATCTTTATGGGAAACGTGTTCTTTCTGATAAGATTTTATTACTTGGCTTCTCTTTGGCTCCCTATGATTAAATGTACTTTTATATATTTATGAGCTGTAGTCAAAAATAAATAATAATAATAATTTTGAAATTCAATTCCATTTTCATAAGTCTATTAAACTGCCTATAAAATATTGAATTCGAAACAATTTTGAAATGCAACAAATAAATTAAATATTAAATATTATTTCTGCCTGAAAGTATGCAACGTTTTTTTTAAATTGCGCAGACCTGGTTTCCAGGCTTGGTTCCACTTTGGATACTCTTGCTAATATTGAAAATAATCATAAAATAATGAAAGAAAATTATATAAATAATATTAATTTTGGCATCTTTTTGCTTTAAAGGTAATTTGCGGTGTTGCGCTGATGTTTTGGGTGGTGCAGAAGGCGCGGAAGGAGCTTGCGGAAACTCTGCTCACCTCGGACTATAGCACCAATGGCAAACCGATTGATATACAGGTCTAGCAGTTGGAGAACTCGCCCCAGTGCAGCCCCGCGTCAATTTTCAGCTAATTCGAATACGAATTTTGTTAAATATTGTATAGTTTAGTTTTTAGTATAATTTATTAATGTTAAAATTGAAAGTATACCAAAAAAAAAGATGGAAACATAAAACTTTTAACACAAAAAGAGTGTCGCAAAATATTTGTAAGAGTTCAATTTTAAAACTAAAACTAGACAACATTCAATTCTCGATAATGAAAAATGCTGTGCCTAAAAGAAAATATATATATTTATATATATATTTAGTAATAATGCTAAATATAATGATTAAGCCTCGCTCAATGTCATTGGAATGTAATATGCTCACAGTTTGCTCTTAATTCGAATTGTGCTCTCTAAAAACTCAATTATTTTTGAGTTAAGTAAACTTTTAAGTAATAATAAATATTATAAAAAAAATACTACAACTAAGATCTCCTCAAGAGTTTGTACATGTTGATGTGGTTCCTATTCGTGGACAATCTCAGCAGGTGCCAAGTCTTCTGGGCACAATAGTCCTCCAACTGCGTGGCCTTTTGCTCATGTGCTGCTCGAAGGCTGTTTCCAGGACACCCAAAGCGTATTCTACATCCTCAAAGCTAATGCACATCGGTGGCCTAAAGCTGAGCACCTGTATAATAAGGGATATATATGCATTATTTAACAGTTTACATATAGAGTTAAGTGAATGATATTTATATTATATAATACATACTTGTAGTTAGGATACTTATGAACATGAGTTAGAAAACACCAAAAAGTGTTTAGGCAGTATTAGATCATGGCTTTAGGAAATATCTATACATATATATATATACTATAATGATTGTGTGTAGGAAAGTATATGGTATATAGAATATAAGTTGGTTATAGCTCAGGTCCTTAGTCTTCAATTTCTCTTTATTATACGAATTTGCAGGAACAAAAGTTAAAGATATATAAGTTTATACTATAAATGCATTTGACAGTTTCTAGTTTCTGCCTTTAAGTTGGCTTTGGCTGCTTCTTCTAATCCAATTTCTACTTTTGTTTGGCCAATGTCTCCGCTATGGCATGACCGAGTACATCCACAGCAAACTTGACATCGGCACGGGTTATGCACATGGGGGGCTTAATGCGTAGAATCTGTAAAGAATTTTGATATAACAGCCAATAGAGAGATGCATGAAGTAAAGTAAAGTTAGGTATAAATGGAGAGTTGGAGATAGTATTGATTAGTTGAGGATGAGCCCAAAAACATTCAAAGCATTTCAAGTATTTTACGTAGGAGGACAATGAGTTCAGCGTAATTTGAAAGGATGCAAAGGCGCAGCCAGTGTGTGATCGTTTATCATATAAAGCGGGATATACATAGGTATAAACTTACATTGCCATGCAGACCGCCGCGTCCGAAGAGCACGCCCATATCCTTGCACGTCTCCCAGATCTCCAGGACATGGGGCGCGGCCAGAGGTTGACGCGTCTCACGATCGTTGACCAGCTCCACGCCAATCATTAGACCCTTGCCGCGTACATCGCCAATGAGCTCGTAGCGCTCCTGCAGCTCAGCCAAACTGGTGAGGAAGTAGTTGCCCACGTCCAGGGAGTTGCGCTGCAGCTGCTCCTCCTCAATGACATCGAGCACAGCCATGCCCACAGCGCTGGCCATTGGATTACCGCCAAAGGTATTGAAGTGGATACCCATGTTCAGGGTGGCAGCAATTTCGGGTGTTGTTACCACTGCGGCCAGGGGGAAACCGTTGCCAATACCCTTGGCCATGGTGACAATGTCGGGGATGTAGTCGTGACCCTGGAAGCCCCAGAAATGGTCACCAGTGCGACCGAAACCAGTCTGCACCTCATCCGCAACGAAGACACCGCCATTGGAACGGACGAGGGCCGCTGCCTGTTTCAGGTATCCCTTGGGATACTGCACGGTGCCACCAACTCCCTGGATGGACTCGGCGAACATCGCAGCCACTTTACCACGTGGCAGGCAGTACTTGAATGTCTGCTCCAGCTCATTGTAGTACTTGGAGCTAGCTTGGCAGCCACCGGGTGCGCACTCGCAGCTGCGTGTAGTTTGGACGGGAGAGTCGCGGCAAGCAGAGCCGCCCCAGATGCCCTGATAGGGATCAGGATTCATGACATGGACAATGCCATTACCAACACCATGCAGAGGATAACGCCAGGTCGAATGTGCTGTCAGACCCATCGTATAAGGCGACATGCCGTGATAGGCATTGCGGAAGGTTAGAATGTCATGATTGCCCGTATACAGACGCGCCATCAACATGGCCAGATCATTAGCCTCCGAGCCGGAGTTGACAAAGTAGACGACCTTCAGATCACCCGGAAATTTGGCCACCAAACGCTCTGCGTACTCATGGATCTTGGGATGCATATAAATGTTGGTTGTATGCCACAATTTGGAGGTTTGTTCGCTCAGCGCCTGGTTCACTTTTCTGGAAGAGCATAAGGATTTAATCGATCCACAAGAAGCACAACTTCAGCGGCTGCTTACGGATGACAATGGCCCACAGAGACAGTAACAATGCCGCCGAACATGTCCAGGTAGCGACGACCCTCGTGGTCATACAGCCACTGCATGTGTCCAGCGTGGATTACCAATGGCTTCTTGAAATGTGCCGTCATATTGGGCGTCAGATGGGTCTTACGCGTTTTCAATATCTGCTCATAGCTGGGACCAGTGTAGGCAGCTGCCTGATAGTTGCATTCTGGCATCTCGTTCTGCACCTGCGCCATAACAGCCGGAGCCGCCTTCGAGTGCAACGTGGAGCTGGAGCGCAGCAGTGCATTTTTTGTGTGGGCTAAAATGTAGGTAGATCCTTAGAATGGAATCATATGGAATCGTAATATAAGTGACGTGCATATAAATATATATATCTAGGTTCCTCATCTCGTTGAAAAGGATATAGCTAAAACGTATTTTGGTTGCCGGATAAAGATCAATCTCATCTTTCATATTATCTACTTCAAAATTGAGTTCTATTTTTACTTATATTTTTATACATACTTTTTCATACATATTTTTTTATACTTATATTTTTATATATATCCTTTTATACTTATATTTTTCTATATATTTTTTCATACTTATATTTTTCTATATAATTTTTCATACATATATTTTTATATATAATTTTTTATACCTATATTTTTATACATATATTTTTTTCTATATATATATTTTTTTGTAGTTATATTTTTATATTATTTTTTAATACTTATATTTTCATACTTATATTTTTCTATATATTTTTTCATACATATATTTTTATATATAATTTTTTATATCTATATTTTTATACATATATTTTTTTAATACTTATATTTTTATATTTATATTTTACCATATACTTTTTTAATAGTTATATTTTTTTATATATTTTTTTCATTTATTTATTTTATATATTTTTATATATTTTTTTGTACTTATGTTTTTATACATATTTTTTCATACATATGTTTTTATACATTTATTTTTATACATATATTTTTATACTTATATTTTTATATATATTTTTTTGTATATAATTTTTTTTACCTATATTTTTATAAATATATTTTTATACTTATATTTTTATATTTATATTTTACTATATATATTTTTTTTACTTATATTTTTATACATATATTTTTATACTTAAATTTTACTATATATTTTTTTATTCTTATATTTTTATATATTTTTTTTAATACATATACTTTTATATATATTTTTTAATACTTATATTTTTCTATATATATTTTTTATACTTATATATTTATACATATTTTTTATACCTTTATTTTTATTTATTTATTTTTATACATATTTTTATATATTTTAGAATTCATTCATTGATCGAAGCAAACTCATGAAGTAACCCTCTGGTAAGCATAACCTTAATTTAAATTATTATTATTATTATTATTTTGTATATATATTAATTGTACTTAAGTACCAGATTCTTACACTTAAATAAGTCAAAAATAATTCGGATTTCAAAGAACTGTTGCAACATATTGTCATATGTCTAATTTAAAGAATACAGAATTTTTTTTGTTATACGTCTGGATATATGATATATGTTCTAACGATTTGAACGATTTTCTTGCCTTGATTTTCCTTCTATCTATAAAACGGATATAAGATGAAAATATTATCCGAACTGTTTTATCAAAGCCCTGGAAAGATGTATACTATAACACTTTCAGTCGCGTTTCATTCATCTAACGTTTATGGTGTTTAAGACTATAATTCGAAGATTATAATTAAAAGATTATAATGTAAAACAATTTGTATAATCGGCTGAGAGATCGTACACCCATATCAAAACACGTGACATTTAATAATTAAGTGCAACAAACTGTAAACACATTCAATTCCGTGTGGTATCTAGTCGAAGCGCTTTTGAATGCAAATTGGAATGGTTTAACGCCAAGCAGGGGCGTAGTCAGAGGGGGTTACCCCTCAGAGTAAACCTAAAATAGGAGAAGTGCAGAAAATGGATGTAAATCAGAAAGTTTTAATATGAGATGGGTTCCTCCTAGGAATATATAATCTGTACCCCTTTCTACGCCCTTGGGTCGAAGCGCCAATTGGCACATGGAGTGTGCGGGAGGTCGGTCGAAAAGAACCACAAAGTATATGATAAACACGGATACAGTGATACCAAACATATTTATCCGCAGTGAATTGTCATATAACGCGCAGTTTCCTGTTCCCATATAAGCTCCGTATTGTAATTGGATCTCTATTATGTATTATACTATATACTATATATATGCATATTCAATGAGTTGATCAAAATAAAAGTAAGAAAAAGTTCAAACTGGTTCTGTGGGTGCAAATTAATTGCAATTGTTGTTTATTTTTTATAATATATATACATCTATATATATATAAATTAATTTATTCTGTGCTTGTTTTTTGAATGTTTGTGGACTGCATAGGCTATAGGTTATGTTCCTTGATTTAATCATTAAATTTCATTAAAATGAAATTTAAAATTCTTCTTTTTTGTGGCAACTAGTTGAAAGTTCGATTGATCGACCTGCAGATACCCTGCTTCAAAGTTGCTATAGCGAATCAAGAACATATATATTATATCTGTATCTATTCCACCCCAATTGAATATATAGATTACAGGGTATAAAAGAAATAAAAGAACACGCCATTTTTATGGAATAGGTTCTCCTGGCAACCCAGAAAATCGTCCGCCTATTCAGATAATACAAGCAATACTTAACTGATAAGTGCAGAGAGCTTAATATACCTCCTAGTGGGGTACACTTCAAAAAATTAGCCAATTATCTAGGTCTTATCACCGAAAAACCAGCACCTGCCTTACTATTATCACTTATGCTGCTTATCAATCGCGGACCACGCGAACTGACGTGATTAGACCCCAAGTATTTCTATAGGTGGAGCACATAGTTGGGGTGTGGGCTGGGTGGATGGGGGCTAGTTAACGGTACGTTCACGTTCCGACATTGTGTGCGCAGTTGCTGATCGTTGGGTGTAGTGGTGTGTGTGTGTGTGGGCAAAAGTTTCAATTAAACGTTTCAATTTGAATAAATCTCAATGAAAGTAGGAACACTTTTTTTTGTAGTGGGTAACAAATGAGAGGCTAGAAAATGCTCTACGTTTATGGGCTTAAATATATATAAAATAAATATAATTAATCAGAATTTGTTTTATATATATTTAAGTTGATTATTACATGGTTTTTTTTAATAATTCTGGATATTGTCATAATACTTTTTAATAATTTTTCCAAATATTTTCTGGCATTTGTAAGAAAAATCATAAAGGAATATTTATCTCTAGAGTTGAGCTTATACTTAAATAAGCTATATATATATATATATATATACTTAATTATTTTATATAACCTGGGCTTAAGGAATATTATATTAAATTTATACAGTGATAAGATAAGTTTATTAATATTTGTTCCAAAAAAGAAAAGAACTGATTACTCAGGAATCTGTCCAACTTTAATTCACTTTTTTATATTATATATAAAAATTTTTGGTTACTTTTGACCTGCAATAACTTTTGCTCTAAAAATAAGCAACACATTAAATTTCATATAATCTAAATATTCTACTTTTCTTTTGCAAAAATATAAATAGTTATGGCAGGTTACCACCTCCCGTTCAAAAAGTCAAGAAATACCATTCTCTTCCAGATAAGCATAAAAAAAATGCGATTTTAATCTCTTCTCTTTGTGTTGCTTTACGGCAAACATAATAATTATGTTTATATATATACATACATATACTTATATATAGATATGCATAAAAACTCACCGAATAATCTTTTGGAGAACATGTTTAAAGTTGTTCTATTAAATCTCGAGAAGTAAAAGTTTTCTGATCTTGAATTTCACTTCCTTGTTAATTTTATAATATTATTTATTTATTTTAATTTCGCTTTGGAAACTATAAAAAAAAAATATGCATGAAATTTAATGCCGCCGATCTCGCACGATCTGAAATGAAATCGTTCCGCGCGTAACGACGTCAAAGCCCCAACTGAATCCGAGTGGAAATCCAGCGACCGGCATCGCATCGCATCGCTGCGTTTCGGTCATTGGAATGGTAAACAATTCCTGAACCGGGTGAGAAATGCTGGATCTAAAGAGAGAGAAATAAACAATGTGCGTAACAGACAGACAGAGAGAGGGAGAGAGAGAGAGTGGGGAGATCGAATGTAGTTGTTGCGCCTTATCAATGCAACGCTCTACAATGTCAAGGCTGTAATCTGTGTAGGTTATCAGCTCTATGTGCATAGTTATATATGTGTGTGTGTATGTATATATATTGACACAGGTACAACTACGTGTAGGTATTCACATTCTGTTTAAGTGGAAAAAATACTCTTACTTTCAGTTATTATATGTTTATATATATAAGCATATGCATATCTTAAGTTTGTTGAAAGAAAATCTTTTCCATATTAAAATTCACATTTATTTGCTTAAACAACATCTCAGAGGCAAAAATATAACGTATATAAATATATTTCATACATTTTTACTATTGCAGCTCATGTCTTTCGTTGAGTTGATAAAATAATATTAAAATTCATAAACCTTCCGTAACAAATTTTGTTTATCGCGCTTATTTCTAGAATCAATCCTATCTCTCCTGATTATCCATATATATTCCAACTATTCTTTTCTGAAGGCCTTAAGTGTTATGCTACTAATATTTATAAGCTAGGTTTATGTTTTAACTGCTATCTCTCTATCTATCATACCTTTGCCTTGCCTAGAAAGCTGAGATCGAAGAAACGTGAGATTTTTATATAGAGGCGAAGCGCTATTCTTTGTTCCAGTCGATCTTAAATTTCTCTATGCGCTTTAGATATGTGTTAGATTTCAGTTATATGCTCCATATAAAGTCAGAGATCAGATGAATTATGTTTTTCATATGTGGAGGAAGGGTCCAATAATTATTTTTGCAGACTTCGTTAAAGATAACAATAACAAGCATAAAGAACTATATATAAAAAGAATGATATGATTCCACAGAGTCCTTTCCTTTCTCGTTCTTTTATATACTCTCCGGAGGAAATCTGTTAATTCCTATATATATAATATAGGAAGACTATATATCGCAGAAAGAATTAACTTAAGTTTAAGTTTTTGTTGAAGCAATTAATTAAAAATCAATTATGCAAATTAATAATCGTATCGGGGTCAAAGATCACATTTTGGGTTGAATTATGCGAGTCTAGAAATAAATATTGCATTATATTTCAGATATTTATATAAATATATTTTACATATTTATATTTAAATAATTGTTCCCATTCAAATAAAATCCAATTTGATTCGCTTTGTTTCTCACTAGTTTAATTCAATTGTTGTTATTATTGGTGTTGTTCTTGTTGTGCACAGGTTGTGTGTGTGTGTGTTTGGGTGTGTGTTTATTATTGTTTCTTTTAATTATTTATGCATTTATATATATACTTATATGATTTTGTTTTTAACAAAATATATCATGTATAATCCAAAATGTTTGTTGGAGTTAGCTAATTATTCTTTTGTTATTCCCAATTTTGTTTTGAGTTTTATTCTCTTCGCTTTCTTTTGTTTCGTTATTTATCAGATTTCATTTAGATTTGCATTTTGAAATACAACTGTGCTTTGTATTAGTTTGTTTCTTGATTTTGCTTTAGCGCTAATTTACAGGTTTTGCTTTTCTTTTTATAAATTGATTGTTTGATAATCGTAGAAACAAATAAAATTTTTACAACACAATTTAAATATGCTACACTTTGTTATAGTATAATTTATAGATTTCTATATATATATATATATTTATATTTGTATATATATATATTATATTTATATCCGTTAATTCAATCAACATCACGAGTCTGCGCTTTGATGCTCCTCCACAATCGCCGCTCTTTCTTCCATTTTAAGTTCCCCAAATATGCAACAAATTAGACAATTATTTTGTATATATAGTAGGTATACATATATAGTTATATATATGCATATAGCTCGATATAAAAAGGATTTTTAGTTGCTAAAAACAAGCGCTAGGTGGCGTTGGTTGGTTGGGCGGCTTATAAACAACAAAAACTCTATAAAAATTGAGTAAAAAGCACACAATTTGCACATTTTAAAACCGTCATCATCCTGATCCTGATCCTCATCCTCATTATCATCATGATCACCAGCATCATCAGCAGGTGCCGCAAAATGTTGTTAGCCTAATTATAATCGGTGTATTGATTGGGAGTTCTGGGCGTGGTTGCCCCCGCTGATGGCGGTTCCAGATTTGCAGCCATTGAACGCAAATTATCCACACCCGCCAGCAATTGCCTGTGGTATGCATTAGGAACGTCAATAATTTGATTTGAAATCATATTGATAGTTCCTAAAACAAACTCACCTTAAATTCTGTTCCGCATTGTCGGCAGCACGCAACAGATCTCGCGACAATTGATGTGTTCTGGACGGACGCGATGTGTTGCTGTTGCTGCTGTGGCTGCTGCCTGGCGTTATCACTGTAGCAGCAGTTGCTGTTGCCGCTCCTGCTGCTGTTGCTGCTCCTACTGCTGCTCCACCGTCCGGTATCTGTTCGCTGCCACCACGCAGCGCATAAAGCTCCGCCTTTAAAGGATTTAAATAATGATAATAAACATAAATCAATTAATTAATTGAAACTTACCTCCAGCTGTTGCACCTGTCGCCGCAGACGCTGCATATATTGTGAGTGGGCGGTGGCTGCCTGTGACTCGCGACGTCGCACATCTGTGAGTGCCACCAGCTGCTGTTCAACGTCGTGGGTACGACGAGTTTGGGCATTGAGTTCGACACGCGACTCTTGCAGCTCGCGCTGCAATCGCTCGTTTTCCTGACGCAGCGTGGACAATTGCAATGTGCCTCCATCAGCCTCCTGGGGCGGCGAATCTATGGAATTCGAGGGCAGACCAATTGCCACATCGGCCAGACGCTGGGACGAATGTAGGATGGGGCCGTCGGATAGAAAATCAGGCAGCATTTTACCCGTAGAGCCAGTTGACTCGCAAGGCTCTGGTAACGATGCAAGACTGGGCAGACCAGCAGCCAAGGCGGCAGGAAAAAGTAGTGCACCACCGCCCACAGCACCGCTGCAGCTGGGCGCCTCTGCTGCACCCAGTGGTGAATTCGGGGGTGAGCTCAGATGCGCCTCCTGGCACCACGAATCTGGCAAATGATCCTGCACAAAATCGGGCAATGCCGATGCAGCGCCAGCCACGTTTGACGTGTCCAACGGTAGATCGAGCTTCATTTTAGGCGCTGCGGAAAATACCAACCGATTGGGACGCAGCGCTGGCCGGCGACGGGGTGAAGATGCGGCGCACGCAACATGCGGCGGTGGCATATCATAACTGGAATAGGACCGTGGCACGTAGCGCGAATTACTTGTTTGCTCGTGCAGATTGGAGGCTGCCGATGGAAATATATCTGTAACATAGACCGATATTATGTTAAATTTGAACTTAAAGAAAATAATTCGGATTTTCTGTGTTGATGAGTTTCGAAAATTGATTTTTCAAAAGGCTTTCCTTGTCGGTCTCCTCGACCTGGTACTCACCATCATCGACGCGCTCATCGTAGAGCCGACTATTGCGCACTTGGGCCAGGCCAACATGATCATCGTCATCATCGTCCATGACGACACCACTGCGTTCCACATCTAGCCGCAAATCCGAGCGCAGCCGCGTATTAGAGCTGCTGCTGGCGCTGGCACTGCCACTCCCACTGTTACCACAAGCTGCATACTCGGCCAGACTCGCCTGCGAGTCGAACGAGCTGAAGCGCGGCGAGCGTTTCATTTTAGAGGAGGCACTGCTGCTGCCATTTACATCTGGTTGCATGTGGCTTGCGGATGCTGACTGCGGCACCTTTGGTCGTGCACCCGTTGATGTTTGCAGCGACGTCGAATTTGATGTCGCATTTGTAATTGTGTTGGCGTTGCCGCCGACGCTGCTGCTGCTGCAGTTATTGCTTGTGCCGCAAGTTGCATCTAGTGATGTTACTGTGCTTGTTGGCGCCGTCACTGTGCCGCTGCTATTGAGAAAGTGTTTGAACGAGAACGTTGATGAGGAGGAGGATGCGCCCGTGGCAGAGGTACTTGTCGCCGTTGTTGTTGCTGTTGCGGTCGCTGATGCT